>BSBN01000650.1:4800000-6000000 GCA_027924645.1 Cunninghamia lanceolata | reverse complement strand
ACGCCTTGACCAAATATGGCGCCCAAACTGCTGTTTTCAAACTGCTGTGTGTGTAAATAGCACTCACAAAAGGGGCGGCCAGTCTATAACAAGGGCTTGAAAACCCTACTGGAAGCGCCTCAACCCAACAGAAAATACAATGAAGACCCACAACACAAAATTCTAACACTAACCACAAATTTATTATTTGGAGACAAATCTTAATAAATATGAACCTTCAGCACAAATCTTCAGCACAAAACAAACTGGAAATATTTTCCTTCTTCAGCACAATCTTTAAGTCTTCAAACAATCTGCACATTTGTGAAACCTTGTATAGATCCACCTCCAATTTGACTAGGAAGAAATCACTTCTCGAAAGCCAAATACCCCTAGGGTTTTCGGCCCAAGGTTTGAATTGAACAAGATGTCCAAACTTCACAATGAAAGAATATAAAAAGACAAATGATGATCTTTTCCCTTCTCACCACTCCTTTTATAACCTGCTTTGCCTATTTATTATTTAAAAATTTACTTCCCGCCAATACACCCTGTAATATGCTGACCTGTTCTGCTGTAGTTTTTTTTTGTCTTTTTAGTATGTTTTTGTATTTTTTATTAATGTGACCTTTCAGACTAGACAGAAGATGCAGAAGGGGTTTCAGTTTTGGAATTGCATGTGTGTTTTTGAGAGAGAGAGATTGCCATAAAAACATGAAACAATTGATGAACAATCAACTAGAAATAAAAATGAACACATTACAAACTTGAAACACATACCCAAATGCATATTTTGCATCTTTTTCCATTTCTGAGTTCGCTACTACAAATTTTGAGTTGACAAGAGAGGAAGATCGATAATTTCTGGAATCATATAGTGAAATGAAGAATACCCAGAAGTGCATATGTTATTCCAACCTCATGGCAGCCATTTTGCATCAATACCCATATGCTAAAACTGATTTCTGTGAGCACCCAAGTCAAACCCTAGCTGGAACTGAAAATTGTAGCAATATGCAAAACTCAACTACCTAGATGGATTATTTGCATCATAACATCAAAATCCATCACTCCTCAAACATGCACACCGAAATACCAATATGCAAGCTAAATCTCCAATACCCAGATGGATTAATTGCATCATAACATCAAAATCCATCACTCCTCAAACATGCACACCAAAATACCAACATGCAAGCCAAAAATCTCCAATAAAACCTCACTATCATAAACTTGCAAATTGAACATTTCAAACCCTAGCAACATCAAACTCAATCTTTGAAGCTCTATGACGAAATCTGCAAAGATATGGCTCTGAATCTCCACAAATACTAAACAATTTAATGCAATTGTGAATCCTAAGATGAATTCACCAAGTGGGCTGATCTGGGTTTTCGTCCAAATAGCCAAAACTTCTAAGGTTTTCGTCCTAGGGTTTACTGAACCTGCAAGCCAAAACTCTCAAGCTCTAAGGAAAAGTTTCTTTCAAAATAACATATCAAAAATGAATCCTCATTGCACTTTTTTCTAGTTTTATATTTTTTTTCCCTTTCAAAAGTAATACTTTATTTTATTCCTCTTTTAATTTACTTTTCCCCTCAAAAGTGACCTTACTTTATAATTTGTCATTGACATCATTATAAGGTCACATAATATCCTTATACCTCCATATGTTGGCACCCCATTTGGCATAATAATTAAATACTTTATGACATTAATATATTAAATGCACACTTGACCCCTTATATCCCCTTTAATCATAAAGATATTCAATTTAATTAATTATATCAAAGTCAATGCTAGATTAGACTTTATTAATTAAATTAAATCATTAAACTCCATTAAATGCCAAATAACAAACCAACAACTGATCCTGCCAACTTCTCGAATATAACCGTGGTGCCTCCTGACCATCCAGATGACTTTCCATAAATAGTAAGTATGGACCCAAACGTCGAAGTGACTTACTAAAAATAGTAAGTGTATAAAATGAGCCTGAAAGACCTCTAGAAGGCAAACCACAAATAAACTGATGCACTGAGAAGGAGAGTACTAAACAATACACCCAAAGGGTTAGCTGAATAACCCTGAATCACCCTCAAAGGGCCCCCTAAATGCCAAATAACAAACCAACAACTGATCCTGCCAACTTCTCGAATATAACCGTGGTGCCTCCTGACCATCCAGATGACTTTCCATAAATAGTAAGTATGGACCCAAACGTCGAAGTGACTTACTAAAAATAGTAAGTGTATAAAATGAGCCTGAAAGACCTCTAGAAGGCAAACCACAAATAAACTGATGCACTGAGAAGGAGAGTACTAAACAATACACCCAAAGGGTTAGCTGAATAACCCTGAATCACCCTCAAAGGGCCCCCTAATCACCACATTAGCTTATGGGGAACCAATGATGATGCTCACGAAAATGGGGACATTACAGTCCTCCCTTCCCGGCATTGCTTGCCCTCAAGCAATAACAAATTTGCATACTGAAAATTATTGCCCAATAACAAGAGTCTCTATCCAATCATAACCCAAGTTGTCACACATGTCAAGAACACAATATAGATGAACAAATGACAAAAGATATCATCTGGAAAATGTGTCCATCCTACCAACATACCCGCTGCTCCACTTTGATGTAACTAATATCTTACCACAAGCCATGAAGCAACCTCAATGAAGTCCATGTGAAATAATGCACCAATCAAATCAATACCTGGATCCCATACAAAAATATAGAGCCTGCTGTAAGAGACGAAGAAGAGATATCTCATCCTATCACCATGAAGAATCCATCCATGTAAGTAGATCAGCAAGACTATGTAGTCATGGACTCCCACGTGCCAAACAACCCACACGAATGGTCGCCAAATCTTGCTGTCATAACTCAGACCAGCAATGTAGGTGATATCAAGGATATCATCAAACCAATACAAACCTAAGGAATCCACCTCACATTCCATGCCCAACCCATGAACATGACTTCACACATTTCCAAGCAACTAAATAGCTGAAGTAGACCAAGGGAAAACCAGAAGTGTCATATGAATCCAACTGGGGTAGTCCCTAACCCATGATGAATCCAAGAATATGAAGTCACCAATCAATAAATAAACTGCTGCCACATCATAAGGAGTTGGTGATAAACCCAAATGTGTAGTGTAGATGTCATCGTTACTCACCAAAGATAACTCTTGAGTGGCTGGTCCACTAAGAATGTTGTCAACAGCATCATCATCACCATCAGGAAAATGACCAACAACAACTGAACTTTCTGAATTAGGCAACATTTTCTCATCATCATCTAAAGAATGGCGAATGTCACGAATGTGTTGTAGATGAAGTTTGGCCTTTTGAGCCCTCAACTTGGCTTGTTTTGCTCTCTAACCAACCATCAATCATCTTTTGGGACTGTTTTATATCAGCTGCCCCAAAGTGTCTAAAATCAGTCCTATAGTGAGTTGCATCAATTGAATTATCATGACCAATGCGTGCAACTTGTGTACCAATCGAAGTAGAATCATTAGTACTCATCCCAATGATTAGAAGGCTCAATGTCATGGGAAAATGGATATGTATCACTGCTGTTAAAGTTTAGAAAATCAGGACTGACTTTTACATCCTTATTCATACCATTGAAGTCATCAATGGTAGAGCAAACAAACATGCTCTTGGCTGTCCCATCCGTCATGTTTATGTGTTTTTTATGCACATGCAACTTAGAATAAATTACTAAGGTAATCTATCATTTCTTGAACAAAGATACCCAAAAGCTAAACAATGTGATCCAGTGGGTTATCTCCAAGGTTCCAGTATGTTAGTTCTCAACTTGCTCATAGGATAGCCTCAGTTAGTGTGATGTGATAATGCTGTTTCCTCAAAGGGACTTACATAGACTTCTTCTTGCTTCACTCAACTTATTTGTCATGCCCCGATATCAAGCTATTTTTTAAATTAAAGATTTAAACATCATGATAAGTTAGAGAAGTCGTTAATGTATAATAATATTAAATAATGTTATATTTATGGTATTTATAAATAATGAATATAAATACAATTTATAAATATTATCAATTTAAATAATATTATAATTATATATAAATCATAAATTGAATATTTTATTATAAGTTAAATATGTTTAAATATATTTAAATTAGATAAGATATATTTAATATATTTAAATATATTCAAATTAGATATTAAATATACTATATTTAAATATATACAAACTAAATACTAAATATACCATATTCTATATATTTAAATTTTAAACATTGTAAAGTATATATTATAAATTAAAATATTATAAATATATTTAAAATGGGGGCCGATCACCATAGAGGCCTACTTGAGGAATTGGAAGTTTAAAATAAACAGAACTAAATGTCTCAAGATAGCCGACCAAGGACAAGTCTTGCGGGGAGCAAAAGAGATGATAGCAACGATCATATTATGCAATGACTTAAGAAGAAAGAGCTAGAGATCATCGATCTATTGTGAGGGATGCTGCGATAAGGCAATGCAGACTTAATATATTGATAATTATTCCGAAGATAATGATTAAGTTGAAGGCAACGATTGTGTGTTAAATAAAAGATAAAGGGACTATGATAGGAGCGATCAGAAACTAATCGCTGACTAAAAGAGTTATGAATGGCATCTAAATGAAAAGAGACATTGATTTATATAGGGCAGCAATTAAGTCAGTAATATTAATCTGATGCTAACAACAGCGATCAGGCATTAGGCTGCAATCAAAGACCATGTCTCTTTAAATTGGGTCATCTCTCTTCCAAGAGATACCTCTCTTCATAGAGGTTTTAAGATATAAGAGTGGGTTGGTGTGGGGAAGAGAGGGGACAATTTGGGAATTTGAAGAATACATGTTCAATAAAAAGGAAGATAGGTACATTGGAGTAAAATATATAATTCTGAGTTTAAGAGAAGAATAAAAGTCTTCAGCAGCAAGCATCATCAAGGATTGGTCATTGAATAGAAAGCAGTATTGACAGATCAAAACCATACAAATATTGCAGTCTAGTCAACCAAACAATCTCAGACATACAAACTTAGTATCAACAGCTTTCAAGCAGCAGATCAGTATTGTGTAGTATTGGATCAGCATTGTCATTACCCAAGATTTATCACAACAGCATATTATAAGACAGCACAAGGTTTAAAGATAAGAATCTTCTCATAAGGGATATTACATTATTTCTCCTTTCAGTGTGGATGAAATATGCACGATATATTAAAAAAAAAAGGGAAAAAACTAAAGGTTTAGAGAAACTAATCTAAGGTCAATGAAGCAATGATGATGCATGAATAGACAAACTCCTCAAATAAACCTAACTCCACTTCACCAAGAATGCCTACAACTACATGGAGTAGGTGCAATCTCCTAAGGTTTGCGAATGGTTTTCAAATCATGAAAGCTCATATAAGCACCCATTTGACGGCGCAGCTCAAACAAGCATCCATAATCGAACTTAAGCAAATTATAATGAAGCTCAGACTAGCTTTACACAACATTCCACCAGCAATGGATGTCAAAAGCATGAGCTAGGAGTTGATCAAATATTCAATACATACATGCATTACATTAATGAGCAACTACTCTACTTAGAAACATCTCTCCACTTTATCAAGATACAAGAAACCATGTTATTTCACAAGACAACACTTAGCATCAAGCTCCAATGCTCCAATGTCTTTGCATTAATCTTGAGAAATATTTACAACAACTTCAAGTACTTAGAGAATTTTGAGAGTCTCTTCCTACTCTACTCTAATGATTCTCTACTCTACTAGGTACTGATTATTAACTTTACAAATGAGGCAACAAGGCCTTTATATAGTTTTTCAAAATACAACCGATGGCTGAGATTGATCTGTGAATGAACGGCCCAGATCTTTACAACAAGGCAATTATGCCTATTTTTAGCATTTTGTACATAGAAAAGAAAAGAGAAGCAAGGTATGCTTCCCAAGGCAATTAAGATGATGAGTTGGAAGACCTCTCCCTTGGAGCGCCTTTATCCTCTTGCAGGTACAGTGTACTTAACAAGGATGATGTGGCAACATTTGATTGGTTAAGACAATGTACATGCCACATAGGTGCCACCTCAGCAACTCTTATGGATGTCAACAGTTTATTCAATTTGCTTTTGGCATATTCCCAAATTGCATCATCTGTGTGATGTCTTCGAATGTGATTGCATTGATGAACTTGAATGTTTGGGAATGTATCCTTGTTGATTTCGCCTTGTTCTTTTGTAAGTCGGATGTGTATGATACATGTTGCTCATTTGCCTAACTTCGTGATACTTCTTCTTTTGGCAGGATGCATGTCTTCTTTGAATGCTTCTTCGTAGAGAGTAGTGTAGATGATGATGCTTCCTTCATGGCATGAGTAGGAAACTTCTCTCAGAGACTTGAAGTTGGAGGAGTCTTGAAGTTTGATGGATGGATGTCTTCGTTGATGTAGATGATGAAGTGTTCCGGCACGATGATCTCCAAGAGAGGTAACATGATGTCTCCTCCGCAGCGACCACCTCTTCACTTCACTCCTTGCACGAAGGTGACTCCAAGCACCTTGCTCCTCAGATGACTCCTTAGTCCATCAATTCTCCTGCAGCACAGACCAAGAAACATATTAAACTATTCATTAACATTCAATTTCGTAACATGTAAGAATCATTCTATGCATTTTCTAACCTAGGCGCACATTTTGAGTTGTAGAGAAGGGAAAGTGCGCCTTTGATTCTCTTGCCTTATACTTGTCATTTTTATGTTTCAAACAATTGGAAATGACTTAAAATGTTTATCTTCCTCAAGGCGCCCACTCAAAGGTGTGGATTCATGCATTCTTTTGAGGTGCAAATCTAGGTCTATGATGATGCAAAAGTGCGCTTGACCTTATATTGCCATTTCTTATGATGTCAAACGATTGGGCATGTCTTGGAATGATTCTCTTTTCTCAAGCGCTCACTTCTAGATGTAAATTCATGTGCTTTTCCTTAAGGCGCAATTTTGGGTTTGTACAGATAGGAAGATGCACCTAGCATCAAATGGCCTTATACTCATCACTTTTATGACTCCAAACAATTGAAAATGTTTTAGAATGCTTCCCCCTCTCAAGGTGCTCAACTCCTAAGGTGAATTGATGTGATTTTCCTTGAGGCGCTGATTTAAGTCTGTAGAGACTGAAAAGTGCGCATAGATTTACTTAGTGCAATTTATGACTTCAAACTTACTTTGATACTTAAGGATGTTCATTTGGACCAAGCAAAGACTCTTCAACATTGATTCTTGCCATCACAATTGAGGCGCACATCTAGGGTTATCCAGTTGAGAATTTGCACCTTGACTTACTTAGACCCGTTCTTGTCATTCCATGACCTCAAGCACTTGCTTACATCTTCAGGAGACTCTCCATCCCTAGGTGCAGTTTGATGATTCTCCAGGTGATAAAGTGCGCCTTGCCTTCTTGAAGCAATCTCTGTGAAAATTTCTAAGTTTGAGTCTTTAAACCACCCTCTGAGAGCAAATACAAGATTGACAATGATGATTTTGCAAGCTTCTATCTTAGGCACACATTTGGGGTGATGGAGATAGGGAAATGCGCCTAGAGCTACTTGGGCTTGATTTTTGGCACTTTAATGATTTCAACTACTTGTTTAAATGCTCAAGAGACCATTTCATTCCTAGGCGCCAAGATTGGTTTCTAGAGGTGGGAATGCGCCTCATCTTGGAGACAATACCTTGTTCAATCTATGGTTTCAACTCAGTGCATAAATGCTTAGATGACTTTTGCTTCAAGTTGGCGTCAAATTTCAAGGTTTCAAGCCCTTCTTTTGCCTAGGCTCACTTTTATGATTCTCCAAGTGTGAATTTGCACCTAGGAATAGACAGATGTTCACTTCAACTTCTGAAGATTTTCAAGATTTTCTAAGTTGAAACACCTCATATATTATACTTAAGCGCAATATTGGATCTCTAGATGTTGTTTCCCTCCCACCTAGGTTTAGGCGCACTTTAAAGGTTCCACAGATGAGGATCTGTGCCTAGCATACTTGGGCCATTTCCATGCAAAATTACCCGAGTTTAAGTTACTTTGAGAGATTAAAACATCCATTCCTATTAGGGCACCATAGTTTCACTCTGAATTGAGCCCGTCATGACAAAAAAGAAAAAGCTCCTTAAGATCACTGCCAGACTCCATCATAAAAGTACAAAGACATCATCCGAGACTCATGGCAAAGCACTGGAGCTCAAAAAGGGGGTCCCCATTTGCAATGGGGCGATGTTGTGATAACGTCACAACACGTCATCTCATTCTTTAGTGCCGTGAGCACAATGTGTTTACCCATATGATTAAACTCTAATAGCATCTTGTTGAAATCTTGGACAAACCTCCCAAGTGACTTCAACCATTGTATCCCAAGTACCACTTCCATTTCTCCACCAATACCAACAACATAGTAATCATCCTTGAAGGAATAGTTATCTAATGAGATAGATAGTTGTGGTAATCTCCTTGTGCAATTCACCTTAAAGCCATCCACTAACATGACACGGAAACCAACAAACACCTCAACTTGCAGCCCCTTCTTGACTACAAATCCTTCATCAATGAAGCTATGGGTAGCCCCACTATCAACCATGCATAAAACTCGATGTCCCTCAACAATTCCTTGCAACACAAAGGCCTGATATCTAGGAACTGCTGAAAGGAAAGCAATAGTGCCATGAGCCTCATCATGTGTATCATCAACCTTCTCATCATGCTCCTCATGTGAATGTACGCTATTCTTGACACCGCTGTCCTCACACTCTTCCTCATCCGAAATAACCTCAATGAGATGTACCTTACCTTTGCCCATGCATCTATGTCCAAGCACCCAAGGTTCTTTGCAGGAAAAGCAAAGATTCCTCTTCCTCAAATCATTTCGCGTCACCTGATCCATCTTAGGATTAGTATCCTTGTGCTGATCCTTATTAGAAAAGTTCTGATTTAAACTCACACCTTTGAAATTTTTTTTTTGAAATTGAGTTGGTGCAAGAGTGGTGTCCAAGTCCATAGCAAGCTTAATAGCCTCATTCAAAGTCTTGGGCATGTGTACTTTCACCAAGCCACGCATCCTGTCACTCAAGCCCTCAACAAAAAGCATAACCACTCTACTTTCTGGCATCTCTGGAACCATGACAGCAATCTTTTGAAATTCATTTCTATAAGCATCCAATCTGCCCACCTATTTCAGCTGAGCTAAATCTCTGTAATAGATGTCTATGTTCTTCCTATCAAACCTGGATATGAGTTTACGAGTAATTTACGAGTAAACTCATCATAAGAGGTGATCATCCCATGGTTTTGTGAGACCAAACCTATAAAAATAAATTAGTTAGTTGCTATAATGGTCAATCTTTTCCTATTTAGATAGGTTATGTTTCCTCTTTTGTTTTACTTTGTTAGCTGTAACTTTCTACAACCTGTCAGCCTATTCTTAGAATGTAATCTCTTTAAATAGAGCATTCGCTCTTCATTGTATTTATCTCATTCAATATAATTGTAATGCGCCGTACCTGTTTATATTTTTAAAGATCTTTTTATGTGTTTATTTTTTTATTTTTTGTGTTCTTCCAAACTAGAGAGAGAAATGCAGAAGGGTTTTAGTTTTTCTGCAGATGTGTGTTGCCAAAGCATACAATATATAGCATATAACCAAAACCCAAAAAATCTACAATGAATATGAAGAAACTAATGACTACCCAGATAGCAAAATGGCCAATAATGAATTACTGTGACATACCCATGTTTAGAAAACCAACTTGGTACAATAGCCGGAATAGACCAGCAAGTGGGTATTGTTGGAAATGCATCAAAACTCCATGGAATGATAAGTAATGCCCATACAATCGTTAACAACAGAGATATGAGCCTCAAACGCCCCACCAAAGCCAAGCAAGAAGCTGCAATGAAGGAATGAGGTCCCCTAAAGGACCCACGTCCTCACTGGAATATGTACGGCCAAGGCTGAAAGGGAAATCTGCAGCAAATGGCACTGAAATCACCTCAAATCACTTTTGTTATCAGTCTGAAACATCTTGCAAGAGTGGGCTACCAGGTAGGGAGAGTAGTTGGGCTGGAAACAACACAAAATCAGCTCCCAAAGTTGTACGGCCTGCTCATGAACAGTACAACCAGCAAATAAATTGAAACCAGCAAATAAATTGAAGTCAGCCTCAAATCCCCCACAAACTCTCTTAAATCTGCCCTCCACAATGTAGTAAGCTGATCAAACAATATCTCTGGATGATATGGCACTAAAACCCTCAGATTCAACAAGGTATCAACTCCATTGAAACACAAATGTGAATGCCGAATACATCCACTCACAAAGACACTGTATCAACTCCATTGAAGCACAAATGTGAATGCTGAATACATCCACTTACAAAGGCACCGTTGGGTGGTCTTTCACACCTGTAGAATGCCGTTACCTATGGAGGTTTTCGTCTTCACAAGCCTCTGGTTCAAATCCTCAAACCCTTCAGAATAGCAAACCCTAGCAGAGCTCACAAGAAGAAAATATCACAAAGCAAGCATAAAGCGAATGAGCTCTAATTTCACCTTTTATCTCCCTCCAAGATGGACGTTGGGCTTTTAGGAGGGAATTTCATTTAAAAATCAACTTTTATTTCCCTAGGGAAGGGCGCCCAAGGTCACAACATTAAGTTATGTCTTCATTTTCATAAAGTCACTTTGCCCCTCGAAATATAATAAAGTCCAAATTAAATATAACATTATTAATCTTCGGATTTTAAAATAAATATGAAGACGATGTCGGAATGAGGTGATTTATAGCTCGCCGGAAAGCTCTTGACGAGACGAATCTAATGCCCTTCTAAAAATGTCGAACCGACACTGACCCCAAATTTACTAAAAATAGTAAGTACTGACCAAGAGCAATCTGAGCCATCTCCGGAGGTGCCAACTGGATCCTTTGAACTCGAACCAACTTTCCTCCACCGACACAAACCTCCAAAGCCAAACCAACTTCAGTTCCCTAACCGAACTGCTAGTCCACGAGAACTCTATGATGGACTAACCATGAGTCTAGAAGGGGACATTACAATAATATATTCATATTATTTTAAAATGTAACATGGTATCAGAGCAGGTTCCCTCCTGCGCCTGTCTGTACGACGTACGGGTCCTGAGCCATTTCTCTATTGGTCACGTGTTTTCGTGACCTTGTTTCTACGCTTTGAGGTCGACGCTCCTTTGTGTTTGGTGAAGTGAAAATCTACGGATTTTTTTGTGTGCCGCGTTTTTCTCTTGTTTGCTCACGATTTGCAGATTGAGCCATGTCTGTATATGTAGTCGCACGTTGAGGTAGCCGTTTGAGAAGTCGTGTCCTTTCTTGTGTTGGTTTCGTTCCTTAAAAAATCGTGATTTCTAGCATGGAAGCGATTTCTGGAGTTTTTCTTTTTCTGGGAAGTCGTGGGTGCTTTCATCTATAGTTTCGTTTTCTGGAGGAGCTCGCGAATCACGTTTTCTGTAGTTTGATCGCGATTTCCTACTCATGACCTAGCTTCTTTCTTTGGTCATGCAACGAATCTCCTGTTTGTAGTTTCTGAGGATCGTGTGCCTCCCCTTTCTCTGGTCGTTGGCATTTCTTCTCTTTTCTGTGGTTGCCAATCTTAGTCATGATTTGGAGACACCCTGCTACTATACACTCGGCAATTACTTATCCTCTGATCATAGTCCCTTCCTATAATATTCGGTGGGCCCTGTCTTTTTCGGTGGTTTCTAAGCCTTCTTGGTTGCCGTTTCCTCTGTCAAAGGTTTCTGGAAGATGCAGTTTGCATTTTTGGCGGTTTTTGGACACATTTTTGAAGCCACGACTTTTGCTTTTCGTCTGTGAAGAAGTTGTGGGTCCCACAGTTACCAGCAGACATGAAATATTTTCTCGATATCCATGTTCAGATTATGTAAGTTTTTGCTTTCTGTACTCACGATATCTAGGTTTTGAAATCCGCGTTCGGATTTATCTTGAGATCTGTGCCTTGATATCTGTGTTTCAGATTTATTTCGTGTTTTCAGAATCTATGCTTCATAACCCGTGCAAGGGTTCTGTTCAGCTTGAGTGCCGTCTATCTGCTTCAGTATTCGTGCCACCAATTTGTAATCTGTCTTTTAGTGCCTCGAAAAAATGTGAAACAATGGCATCATGGTTCAAAAGCAGTCAGAAGATCAATGGCAGCAAACTTTCTGATTGTCGGTGTTCTTTGCAGGATCTCGTCAAAGTTGGTTTCCTATTCCGTAGCCTTTTGAATGGGGTTTTGTTTTCTGTTTTCGGCAGCTTCCTTGTTTGGCAAATGTTTTTGCCTAGTCGTTGTTTCTGGAGAATTTTCTGCCTTTTCACCGTGGTTCGCAGCTTTGAGGGCTTCCTTGATTTGCGCTTACAGTGCTTAGCCCCTTCTCATCACCAGCTGGACCAGCAGTCAGCATTTGTGTTTGCTAGGCAATTTTTCTGTCGTTTCAGATTCCTCAGGATTTGTATCCTAAAAATCCGTAATACTCTTGTTTTTGAGTTTCTTTTCCCTTACATCAATGATAGCCTCTGGAATTAGGATCGACTTACCTTCTTCATCCAATGGCGGTAACTCCGCAGAAGGTATAATGTGCTGTCCTATTGCCTTTTTCAGGCACGAAACATGAAATACGTTATGAATCCTGCTGTGTTTTGGAAGTTCATGCTCATAAACAACTTCCCCAATCCTCTGTATGATTTTGTACAACCCATAGAACCTTGGCTTTAGCTTTTCTACACCACTCCTCTTAAGTGAGGATTGTCTATAAGGTTGTAATTATAGCAAAACTAAGTCTCTGACATTATATGTCCTCTCTGTTTTGTGTTTGTCTGCGTACATTTTTTGTTGATTCTAAGCTTGTTGGATATTTTCTTTTAGGGTCTTCATAATATTCTGATTTTCCTGTATCCAATCCCGAGTCTTCGGTGCTCTACTGTCAGAGATCACCAAGTCCACAAAAGAGGTAGCGTTATACCCAACAATGCTTTGAAAGGTGTCATTCCTATACTCATGTGATGAGTAGTGTTGTAATAGTTCTCTCGCATTTGATCCAAGGCTTTTGATGTCGTGCTACATAATTTCGTAGACATCCCTGAACCCACTTATTAACTATTTCTGTTTGCCCATCTATCTGTGGGTGATAATTGATGCTCGGTGTCAATTTTGTACCTGCCAATTTGAAGAGTTCCTGCCAAAACACACTGAGGAACTTGCTGTCCGTATCACTGACAATGTTTTTAGGCAGCCCAAGGAGCCAAAACACCTCTCTAAAAAACAAGTCTGCCATTTGTGGTGCCTTATACTCGGAATGTATGGCATAAAAGTGTGCATACAACATAAATACAGTCCTTGCCCTGTACTTTGGGTAGACCTGTGATGAAGTCCATCGATAGGCTGTAATATCCCCAATGGGATCTGCCCTAAAATTCTGATTTTTGTTTTCTGATTTCTGCTCTAAATTTCTGCACTTTTAGAATTCTGCTCAAACCCTAGAATTCTGATTTATATTTCTGATTTCAAATAAACATGGACAATGAACATATATGCAACCAAATGCTCAAATAATATAGCAATCATGAAACCTTATGATTATATCTTCAATCATGAACTCATCCAACCATACATAACATCAAAATGCAAACATATACATGGAACAAATCTGATTTCTGGATTATCCAGTCTGCTGCTACAAATTAGAACTTCTGAATATGCAATTACATCGCAATTTATAGGCCAAACATGCCCAAATACAACTCAGAAATCTGCCATTACAAACCAGACCTATCGATAGGTTTGTACATACCAAAATGATATAGAATGATGCTCTAAAAACCTTCTACAATGGTGGTGCTTGGGCTGCTGTTTGGAATTAGGGTTTAGAAACCCTCAATGATGAAGAAATTGCCTCCAAAGGCCAAGTCATCCTCCTCAAGGTGTGGCGCTCCAAATTAGGGCAAGCCCTAATGGAATGTAAATACAAAATGCCACGAAGATGATCCTCCAAATGTGGCGCACAAGTCTAAGGTTAAACCCTAGCGCGGAATGAATGCAAATGCCACAATGAAATCTCCTCCAATGCTGATCCAAAATCTGAATATGCAATTAGGCTCTTCTCCTCCACAAATCTCCAATGAAATACAATTGTGAATTCCATATGATCCACCTCCAAAGTGTGATTGGGTTTTTGTCCAATCCACTTATCTTTCTTAGGGTTTTTGTCCTAGGAAGGTGCTGAATCAAAGATTGCAGCCAGGAGAGATAAATCTCAAAGAAAGGAATATGAATGAATGATGATCAAATGAGCTCCAATCAACTTATATTTATACATGATTTCCCTTTCTCCTCAAGCTGGCCGACCTCAAGGGATATATTCTTTTTATTTCCTCCTCACTAGGCCGACCTCCTTTTGGCGCCCAAAACATAAGAAATGTCATTGTTTTATTTTATGCTATTTTCCCATCTTTCCATCCTCTAAGGGTAAACCACTTAGGCATAGGATATAACATATTTTTGACCTCACATGAAGTCGTCCTCCACAAGAAAAATCATTATAAATTATTCTTATTTTTCCTAAGGGCATTTTCCATATTTTCCTTCACTTTCCATTCTCCAATTGGGTTGCTCCACATTAGGGCAAATTATTTTATTAGAGTTGACCTCATCAAAAATACCACAAAAATATGCTAAGTCATCTTCCATGCTCATTTTACCCTACAAAATTGGCTAAGTGTGAAAACTCACCAATTAGGTCATTCCCTGAGCCCTCCGGCTTAGCCTACGGGAACATAATAGGCTAGCCAATTCCACTAGGTGATCACTCCAAAAATGGGGACATGACATAGGCTCTCCCATTTCTAATTAGGAATAGGCAAAGGCTGCAATACACCCACTGGGAAAGTGTGCTCTGATTTGTTCTGCTGACAAACTACACATTCTTGGAATGTATCTGAGGACATCATCTTTCAATCCTTTCTAGGCGAATCTCTCTCTCACTTGCCTGTAAGTTTTAAAGTGTCCCTGATGGCCAGCTAAGGTGTATATGAACAACCCTCAAGATTTTCTCTTTTAATTTTGATTCAGGGACCAAATATACCCTATCCTTATAATAAATGATATCATCTAATACCTTGTATTTATCATCCCGAATCTTCCCATCCAAAATTTCACAAACCCATGTATTTTTGGAATATTCAACTAACAGATGGACCTTCCAATTAGCTGATATCTCAGATATCACACATAAAGTGGGTCTCCTAGACAAAGCATCAGCTACCACATTTTTCTTACCTTTGACATATTCAATGTCAAAGTCATAAGCTTGTATTTTGCTTACCCACTTCTGTTGACGTTCATTCAAGTCCTTTTGCTCAAGGAAGTATTTCAGGCTATTATGGTCTGTTCTCACTACAAACTTCCCTCCAACCAAATATTGTCTAGGTCATGCATGATTGCAAGCATCTCTTTATCATAAGTGAAGTAGTGCCTCGCTACATCTCTGAGCTTCCGGCTCTCAAAAGCTATGGGGTGCTTATTTTGCATAAGCACAACTCCAATTCTCTCTCTTGATGCATTGCATTCCAAGACAGAAGGTTGGGAAAAATCGGGAAGTGCTAACACTGGACAAGTCCTCATTACCTTCTTAATCCTGTCAAGCACTTGTTGAGTTGTGTTTGCCCAAGAGAATGATCCCTTCTTAGTTAAATCTGTGAGGGGTGCTGCTAACTGCGTAAACCCCTTAACAAATCTCCTATAGTAGCTGCATAACCCAAGGAATCCTCTCAGGTGTGTCAAAGTCTTCGGTGGAGGCCAATCAAGGATGGCCTGGATCTTCTCCAAATCAACCTTAACCCCAGTAGCACTAATCACATGTCCCATGTATAGAGTGATTGTGCTTCCATAATACCCAATACCTCATCAATGTGCCGAAGGTGATCTTCCCAAGTTTTGTTGTAAATCAGGATGTCATCGAAGAAAACGAGCACATACTTCCGCAACTACTCGTTAAACACATGGTTCATACAAGATTGGAATGTAGCAGGAGCATTGGTCAACCTTAAAGGCATGACCAGAAACTCGTAATGTCCATAATGACACCTGAAAGCAGTCTTATGTATATCTTCCTCCCTAACTCGGATTTGATGGTATGTCGACCTGAGATCAATCTTAGAAAAATAAATTGCCCCATGAAGTTCATCAATAAGCTCATTGATCCTGGGAATCGGATACCTATTCTTAATTGTCTTTTTGTTCAGTGCACGATAGTCTATGCACATTCTCATAGTCCCGTCCTTCTTGACCAGGACTACTGAAGAAGCAAAGGGGCTAGAACTAGGTTGAATATGCCCCATGTCCAACAACTCATGGATGGCCTTTTCAATTTCTTCCTTGTATCACTTCGGGTGACTGTAGGGAGTGGTAATCACAGGTTTAGCTCCCTCCTCTAGTTCAATATCATGCTCAAAGCCTCTCTCGGGTGACCTGCCTGGCGGAATGTCACTAAAAACCACACCGTGCTTATCCAATAGGGACTGAATATCCATTGGGTATGCTTCTTTTCTAGCTGAAGTGTCCTTTGTGGAAATAAAACATTGAGTCGCCCAAGTTACATCACCATGACGAAACAAACTCTCCATCGTTTTAGCAGTCATGACTCGGGGTGCACCATTAGACATCCCATGAAGAACAACTTTCTTCCCATCCACCCTGAACTTCAATTCCATAGTCTGGAAGTTCTAAGAATATTTTCCAAGCAACTGCAACCATTGAACTCCCAAAACAACGTTCGTTTCCCCAATACCTACCACATAAAAATCATCAGTTACTGTATACTTGCCTAACGTAATGCTCAATTGGTAAACTTTCTTGGTACGTCATTGTAAATCCATTTGCCACCATTACACTTAAACCTTCAAAGTCTTCTCCCTATAGACCTCTCTTTGCTACCAAGGACTCATCAATAAAATTGTGGGTTGCCCCCACTGTCGTTCAGTACTTTCACCCGCTGGCCCTTCAATACTCTTACCCTGAAGGAATTATATCTGGGTGTACTCGAAAGTGTAGCAATGGTACCTCCCTTAGCTTCCCCTAAAGTGTGTTCTTCTGAGTCAACTCGTCCTTCCTCGGATTCACTGCTTGACCCATTTTTTGTTTTCTCTTCTTTGCTATCAGAAACCACCTCAATATAATTCATTTTGCCCTTCCCTAGGCATCTGTGTCCCAGTTCCCAAGGCTCTTTGCACAAGAAACATAGTTTCTTTCTCCTTAACTCATTCTTTGCCTCATCTAACAAATAAGGTTTCTTTGGCCACTCTTTTTGAAAGGGTCTTTTATCTTTCTTTGGTGGAGGAAATTTAGATTGAAATTTTGTTTTTGTAATGTCCCCTTTTTGAGCTTAAGTGTCTTGGTTGAGCTTTGGTTAGATGGAGGCTTGGAAAAGAGAATATTGCTATACCCTTGGAATTTGGAAAGTCGGTCTTCATTGGCTCAACTATTTTTTATTGATAAAACAAAGTTGGCGATTGACTTTTGGTATTTTTGTAGTAATTATAGAAAAGTCAAAATTGATTTAAAAATTAGCCAAGGAGAAAAGCGACCCAATTGGAGGAAAAAGAAAATTAGAAACTATGGGAAAAAAATGGAAAATAAAATAAAAGGCAAAAATATAATATTTTATTAGTTAAAATATTATATTTTTTTCCCACAAGTGAAATAAAATAAAATATTAATATTTTATTAATATTTTATCTCTTCAAGAGGCCGTCTGTCATGTCCCCAATTTTAAGTAACTTAAAATGGTTCTAAATTGTAATTTAATTTTATAAAGTATTTTTACTTTATAAAATTATTAGTTTTATTAAGTTACTTAAGTCATTTAAAAACACTTTATGAATTAAAGTGTTATTGTACACACATTTAAAAAAGGTCATGTAAAAGCATTTAATATTGTAAGGTGTGATTGTGTACATAAAAACTTTCATTTAATAAAATTAGGGTATGTCCTAATTGATGAAAGTTTAAAAGGGATGTTGAGAGTCATTGTTGAGCATGTCTGTATGTTTTGGTTTTGTGTTTATGACATCGGTCAAATTGTATTCAGCGGATTGACAAGGTGATGGCCTCTTGCATTTGCTGAGCCGAGGAGATGATCCCTTGGTGAATTGTAGAGGTGAAATCACTTCAGGTTTCACAGTTGTGCTTAAGTGTTTTGGGTTTTGGTATTTTGCCGAATAAGTCGATATTTGGTCGGAGATCATTTTATCGACATTTTGTCAAGCTTCATTGTATGCAGATTTCAGGATAATATTTATCCAGAGGGTTTTATTGCAAATTTATGGATTTATAAATAAATATAAATTTGCAATTGCTGATCGATATATATACATCTGATGTTTGAAGCTTTGATTTGAATATTTTATTATAAAGGTCGGCTGTATTGAAGATAGTAGATGGCGGGCCCATATTGTATGAATACAATGAATGTTTGATGTTAGATAATTTGAGGGTCTTTGAATAAATATTGTGTTTTTAGATTGTTTGCAGCAAGGAGACAAGGTATGATGAATGCAAGAAGGAAAACATTAAAGAATATCTGCTCTCTCTAGTGGAACGTGGGACCGTAGAAGCACTAAGGCTAGTTTACAAAAGACTTCAAAGATCTGCAATGAAATTTGTGGCATTTCAAATGGGTTTCTTTGATTTGTAAAGAGATATTGATTTGTAAAAGGAAATCGTGGAAATCTACATTGACGCCACCATATTGAAGACTTGGCATTATTTGAAGACTTTATTACTCATGCGCCGATTCAAAGAGTGAGTTTTGTTTAAGATTTGAGTCATCGATTCATATGCTATCGCTCTTTGTGTACATTGGGTGTTGAAGCCTTCACGAATTGTAAAGCTCCTCACTGTGTTGGTCGCCTTCACCTTGGGCGTGAAAGATTGGAGCTTGAATTCATTGAATCTTCCAATTCAGATATGTGAGATAAATAAATTGCAATAGTTATTTGGTGCCATCGTCAAAGACTAACGTCTATAGGAATCATGGAGTTTACAATGGATGATGTTCGCATATATCAAAGTAATAATCATTGAATTCAGTAATAATCATTGATGTTAGTCACCAGAGTCAGTTGTCAGCACTCAATATTCAAAAGGATAGACACAGGTTTGGAAATCGTGGCTCTAGGAAGAAAGATCGCCGCCTCAGTAAGGATTTAATGCCAAATAGATATACATGGTCTCTGTGAAGGATAGAGGTTCAGAAGTCATTATAATTGCAGAACTCATAGAAATCGTGGCTCTTCGTAGCATCACATCTAGGCACCAATCTCAAAGACTATATTGTTACTAAATGCAATAGCAATATTTCTTTGAGAGAGTGGAATGATTAGAGGTCCCGAACTGTGGCATATGACTCTGAACATAGGAAAGCTATGATCAGTATCAATAGGTGGTATCTAACTCTGTTTTATCATAAGCAGTCTATTGAGTTTATGGCAAGAACCTGTGAAGCTACAGCAAAGATCAGACCTTTCTTCCATAACCTGCAGAGGTTTACATCAACTTGATTTCATTATATATTGGTATGTCATCATAAAGATTTGATTTGTTAAAAAGATTAAAACAGCAGTTCAGTGTTTTGTCTCAGTTCGAACAGTAGGTCATGACTAATATGGGTTTGTATTCTCAAAGAAATAAATAACAGTATATTTCAGTCTTGAATGCAATTAAGCTATTACACTTCAAATCTTTAATTTGAAGCAACTATTTCTATCTACAACCGGATTATAAGTTTCTGAGTTTATCACAGCAAGTTGGGTGTTTTGAAACTCTTGGTGAATCAAATAACAAGTGTTTGATCAGTGCAATAGAGAATATCCATTAGGGATATTACACCGGCCAAGTTGAAATAATAAAATAATATTATTTTATTATTTTTATTATTTTCCCATGAGGCCGTCCAAGTTGTGGAATTAAAAAGAAAATTAAATAAAAATATTTTATTATGGTGGTGGACTCCAAACATCATAAAAATATGTTTTATTTGGGCGCCCAAGGGAAGGAAATATAAGGAGGTGAATTGAGGTCATTTTCATCATTTGGCATTTTCACTTCTTGGAGATTTTCTCTTGGCTGCAACTTTGTTTCAGCGTTATTTAAGGACGAAAACCCTTGGATTTTAGTGGTTTGGACGAAAACCTATCCCACTATGAGAGATGGATTCACCTAGGATCCATTATTGAGCTTATTTGCAGGTTTTTATGGAGTTGAAGGCTTCAAACAACTAGGGTTTCAAAGAGGATTGCATAATCAACTAGGGTTTGAAGATATCTTGCAGGTTGAAGGTATATTTATTCAGATTTGAAGGATAATGGAGTGTAATTTCATCATTTGCATTCATGACTAGGGTTTGATGAGGATTCTACATCATTTGGTGGCTTCATGGTTGGAGAAATTCACTTCATTGCTCTCAGAAAATTATATCAGATCGCTGCAACTTTATATCAGATCTCTGAAATTGATTAACAGGTGCAGATCGGAGGTTTTCTAGCCACGACATTGAGGTTGTATGGTCATATTTTCATTATAGACCCAAAGTGCTTCATTCTTGGGCATTATCGCTAGGGTTTGTAGGCGTTTTTGGCTTGGATCGACTAGGGTTTCATGATTAGATTTCATAACAGTTGATACAAATTGGTTTTCAGTCATATAAAGTTGGCATTTGTCTTCATTCTTCATTGACATTCATCATTTATAAGGCGGCTATCATTGCTACATCATTGGAGGAGATTTGTCTATCATTTGGATCACATTTGCATGCAATTGTAAGTCTGATTTTCAAATCAGACCTTGACTGTTGTAATCAGCCAGCTACATTTGAAATAAAAAGCCAATCTTCATTATCTGGGTATGTTTTATTGTATAATCTAATTCCATATCTTTAATTTGGAATTGATTGTGTGCTGGTCAATCTATTTCAATCGTCTATTGGTGTCATTTGGATGTCATATTGCTATCTTTCCATCTTCATATCATTGCAAAAACATATGTGAAAACAAAACAACAAAACTCCAAGGAAAACTTCCAAAAATCAAATCAGAAAATTCAGGACAGCGAGCTAAATTTCAGTTCAGAACTAGTCAGGGTTCTTACAGTGGTATCAGAGCTTGGATCTTGCCAGTCTGGAGGGTAGAATTCAGTTTGGAAATCAGGTTGTAAGACAAACAGGTTTTGGAACAACTAGCAAATGGGTGATAGAAGGAATAGTATGAGTCCACAAAGAAATGATCGACATATGAAAGAGTTTATGAATGGTATGAATAATTTCGTAAAGTGTCAACAACAAATGATGGACACCTATATGCAATACCATCAAAACTTCATGACAACCATTGAGTCACTTGCACAACACAAAGAAGAAAAGAAAAACAAAAATCAGTTGGGCAAAGAAGATTAACTTCATGCATCCACAAGCAAGGAGTACATGGAATTGAACAAATCAACACCTTTTGGATCTGCACTTATGGAAGAACATTCGGCAAAGGAAGAAGTGTTTGAGGATCTAGAGGACATCACACGAAGGTATGACAACAGATCTGATTTTCTGTTTTGTGACAACAGTCCTATTTCCTCACATAATCATGAGATAGCAGCCACTTCACATGAGGAAAATGAGGTGGAAGAATCTCCTAATGATGGCTCTCAAGTTTTGGGTGTTAAGCATGAGTAGTATGTTGAAGATTCAAGCCACAACAATTCTGATTTTGTACATCATACCATGGAGGACGTCAAGAAGACAAGACATGTGTGATGGATGGGTACAAAGAGCTAGGAAGGCAAAGTTGTTGGCTGCCCAAGCAAGACAACACCTATAGGATGTCAAGGAACATTGCAATCAACTAGATCATGCAAAGCAACAAAGGGAGTCACTTGTACTTGTTTGGGTTTGGCATAAACCAAGGGATTTGTGTGCATGTGATTGTCACTAGAACACTTGGAGGTTGAGTGATGACGAGTTTGCATCAATTTATGACAGCAGAAGCGGACCCAAGGTGAGTTTAAATCAGATTTTCAGTTTTAACATTGCTGTTATCTTTTGCACCAGCAACTTTGAGGAAGTATGTGTGAGTATTATGGATGTTATGATGTGAGATGTTCCTCATTTCATGTTAAGTATGTATAGTGATACAAGGAGGATATGGGATCCTAGTATCTTGTGAAAGTAATTAGCCATTCACACATGATTGCTTGAGGGCAAGCGATCTCGGGGTGGGAGGACTTGCAATGTCCCCTTTTTGAGCTTAAGTGTCTTGGTTGAGCTTTGGTTATATGGAGGCTTGGAAAATAGAATATTGCTATACCCTTGGAATTTGGAAAGTCAGTGTTCAGTGGCTCAACTATTTTTTATTGATAAAACAAAGTTGACAATTGACTTTTGGTATTTTGTAGTAATTATGGAAAAGTCAAAATTGATTTAACAATTAGCCAAGGAGAAAAGCGCCCCAATTGGAGGAAAAAAAAATTAGAAAATATGGAAAAAAATGGAAAATAAAATAAAAGGCAAAAAGTAATATTTTATTAATTAAAATATTATATTTTTTTTCCCACAAGTGAAATAAAATAAAATATTAATATTTTATCTCTCCAAGAGGCCGTCCAAGTTGAAATAATAAAATAATATTATTTTATTATTTTTATTATTTTTCCATGAGGCAGTCCAAGTTGTGGAATTAAAAAGAAAATTAAATAAAAATATTTTATTATGGCGGACTCCAAACATCATAAAAATATGTTTTATTTGGGCGCCCAAGGGAAAGAAATATAAGGAGGTGAATTGAGGTCATTTTCATCATTGAATCTGTAATGTTCCCATTTTGAGCTAGACATGTGTTTGGGTTGAGCTTGGGCTTAGAAGGATGGAAAACTATAATGTTGGCTCAACATGTGATTTTATTGGGATTTTGGCTAAGTATTATTTGGTGTTATTTTCTATATGGCCAAAATATTGTGTTTTATCTAGCCAAGGGTGGAAAATATAAATGTTGGAGGATAGAAAGGAGAAGATGGAAAATGTCAATCTTTAATTGCATTTTCAAAATATATATTTTCTAATAATTTTCCAATGCCACCTAGGAGATTGAAGCCACTGTGGGAGGAGAAAACAGAATAATAAAATATTGTTTTTTATTGGATCAAGTGCCCAATGCCAAGGAGAAAATTGATAAAATATTGATATTATTTGCCCAAGAAGGATCGACGCCAACAAGGAGATATTATTTAAAATAATAAAATATTTTTTTCAAGGGATAGCCGTCCAAAGGAAAATATTTAAAATAATATTTTATTATTGTTCCAAGAAGGCCACCGCTCAAGGAGAGGAAATTCAATAAAATATGTTTTATTCTCCAAGGAAGGAATTGACACCCATGTGAAGAGGAGGAAAAAAATGAATTAAAAAGTAGTTTTTTAAATGTTGGCGGTTGATCATTGCATTTCATTTAAAATTGTCATTTGACAATTACATTTTCATTGGTGGATTCCAAATACTTGCAAAATTGAGCAAATTGGGACGCCTAGGCCAAGAGGAGGATAAATAGGCTTGTTTGGCTTCAATTTGCAACTATTGATATTTTGACAAATTTTGTATTGTGAGTTTTTACTCTTGGTTGGAAATGTATTTTCAGTGGTATCAAGGAGATGTTCCCTTGATTTTTTAGTGGTTTGGTGATGATCCCTTTCCACATTGTGAGGTGAATTCATAAAGAATTCATCATTGGGCTTCATTGGATGCTTTGGTTGATGTTTTGGCTTCATACTAAGCTAGGGTTTGATTGGAATCTCATCTACAGCTAGCTATGGAGTTGGGTTTTGAGTTTTGACTTTAGAGTTGATGTAACTTTCATGATTGAAGATTTTTATGATAGCCGATTTGAATAAGGAGTTATTCTTGTGTATTTTTGACATCTTTCAATAATCTGATTTTGGCATCAGCAGACTGGAAAATTCATAACAGAGCTATTTGGTATCATTTGTTGGCATACTTTGAAGGTTGGAGACAAGTTATACCTTGCTAAACCAAATCATACTCATTTGGGCATATGCGATTTCATGATTTTGATGTTATTTGGCACTTTTGGTGATTGATTTGCAAATTTGGACAGTTTACATCAGGTACAACAGTGATATCAGCAGGTACAACAGTGATATCAGAGGGTACAATAGGGATAAAGGATCACCTACAGTCATATAATCAATCCTAGCTGGGCTATTGTTTCATTTGGCATCATTATCCATCCTTTGGCTAGGGTTTTGGCATTTATTTGTTCATATCTTTGACTTGTATAAGGTCCGATCCAAAAATCAGTCAAGTCTGATATAACAGACTAGCCAACTGTGACATGTAATCATCTCTTTGAAATCAATAAGAAGTGAAGTGGATTCCGGGTATGTTAATTGATGGTTTACATGCTTTGATTTGCTATATGGTATTTGATGTTTCATATTTATATTGTTCCATTTGATTATATGATTGAAAAAGATTGAAAAGATTGCATAAAGAATCCAAAAAAATTGTATTTTCATCATTGAATCATTTGACATTTTCACTTCTTGGAGATTTTCTCTTGGCTGCAACTTTGTTTCAGTGTTATTTAAGGATGAAACCCTTGGATTTTAGTGGTTTGGACGAAAACCCATCCCACTATGAGAGATGGATTCACCTAGGATCCATTATTGAGCTTATTTGCAGGTTTTCATGGAGTTGAAGGCTTCAAACAGCTAGGGTTTCAAAGAGGATTGCATAATCAGCTAGGGTTTGAAGATATCTTGCAGGTTGAAGGCATATTTATTCAGATTTGAAGGATAATGGAATGTAATTTCATCATTTGCATTCATGGCTAGGGTTTGATGAGGATTCTACATCATTTGGTGGCTTCATGGTTGGATAAATTCACTTCATTGCACTCAGAAAATTATATCAGACTGCTGCAACTTTATATCAGATCTCTGAAATTGATTAATAGGTGTAGATCAGAGAGTTTCCAGCCATGACATTGGTGTTGGTTTGTCATATTTTCACCATATTTAATATCCCTAATCAGGATATCTGTTTAAATCATGAATTGCTTCACTTCCTCTCTACTGATTTCTGAGTTTAATGCAAACTGTCTATGATGTTCTCTTATGAAATTTCTGTCTCATAGCAAACTGACATTATAACAAACATATTTCATGCATTTGCCAATTAGAAGCATAACCAAAACTGATATAGATCACTTTCAGGTTATAGAGTCTAATAGATAAGTTCAAATTAAAGATTTGAACAATAAGATGCTGTTTCAAATCAGACTTACATAGATATTACATTCAGTGCAAAATACAAGCAACATTAAAGCAATCTCTGACCTTGAGAGCTGCCAATATATCCGGAATCTGTCAGTCACCTAGAGAATGCAATTTCTGAGTTCAAAAGTATTGTAGCAGCACAGACAACAGAGTGATATTCAGTTGATATTTATGAGTTGCTTCTCCTTACAGAATCTTCACACTTGTATTTCATACATTGATTTCCATTAAGGAATGTTGACTGTAGATTGCTCTGCTCTTTTCAATAATTACCACAGATTCCTCAATAATCTGATATATAGAAGCTATGTTGCAAATAAAAATGTCATGCATGAAGTCAATGCAAATAATAATGCTTGGAGTCATTTGACAAAGATTAAAATAATGTATATCTGAATTCCTGTCAGAGATTGTATCCCAATAGGTGTCCTCTTAAATCCTTGAGTGCTTGCTGGGGCCCGCGATCCACTACTATATCAATATCTCTGCTGCATATTAAGACTAGGACCCGTGATTTTCCCAAACTCTTTATTCAAATTTAAACACAGCTGAAGTTTGTCAGATTTTGTCTCTTAATATGCAAACAAACATAAACAGAGATATATATAGCTTCAATACCACAAATTTTCTTTTATAAACCCAGGAATTGCTTTAAGGAAAAATATAGATTTACTAATAAAATAATGTCAGAGATATCACAACAATCACAGAGATAACAAAGATACTGCCCAGCCAGTTTATTGTCAATCTCAGTATTCAGAAAGCTGTCTACAAATCTTCAATATCATCAACACACAGAAATGTGGAACAAAGCTTTGAAGTACAACTGTGAAGTCTGAAGCAACTTCACCTTAATGACGGTAAGGGAGCATCACCAAACCGACTAGTGCAAATGCAAGGGAACATCTCCTTGACATCAGCTGAATACAAGAACTTTGACCAAAAACCAATACAAGCATCTGAAAAAGCATGCTCAACAATGACTCTCAGGCTTGCTTTTAAAGCCATTACATTAATTAGGCCCAGCCTAACTTTATTAAATGAGAGTTTACATGTACACATCAGACCAAAGCATTTTAAATGCTTTTACATGAACTTTATTAAATGCTTGCATTTGTACTTTTTAAATGCTTGTTCACAACAACATGAACTTTATTAAATGTTTGCATTTGAACTTTTTAAATGCTTGTTCCTAACACTTTTAATAAAGTGTAGTACTACTGACTTAGTAACTTAAATAAAATATTAATTTTATAAAATAAATAAAATACTTTACAAAATTAATTTACAATTAAAACAATTTTAAGTTACTCTAAAATTGGGGACATGACAGCCCTCCCTTCCCGACATTGCTTGTCCCCAAGCAATGGGAAGAAAAACTGAACTCCATCAATCCCTGGATCCCAAATCCGGTGAGGTTCAAGCATTCTCAACCTCATCTCCTCATGGTTGCTGACGAAGATCCTGGGACCGCTTCCACTGTCGCACAAAGTAGCAAACACCAATGTACCCAAGCTGCCATGAATCAGAACAGCAGTATACAAACTGAAAATATCATTCCAAATGAAATGCCAAGTATCATCTTCAATGCATGAAGAAAAGGAATCATCATGAAACCAATTGCCAACAAGAACATATGCATTCCCATCATAATAAACTCTTTCATACGCTGCTGTTCCAAAACTGAAATTACTTGCTTCAATGTTCAGCAATGAAGAAAAATCATCAACCCATGGAAAGAAAACTATCACATCATCCATATACTCCAATAAGCACACAACATCACAATCATACATAGGCTGATTTAGTTCACCACATGGAACTAATGTATCAAACAAAACTGAACCTTCTTCATCATATTTATGCATATCATTATTGGCTGTCCCAAAATCATCAACTTCAACTGATTGCAAAGAAATAGGACTGATGTCCTCAAACAAATCAGGAATTATGTCATGCCAATCAACTCCATCAAAAGCTGTCCCAAAACAAGAAACTCCATGTGCATCATCTATACTTGTATGAAACCATTCATGACTCATAGTGATCATATACTTAGCTGTTATTTGATGAGGCAAAGTGTACTTGAGGCCTTTCATAACAATTTGTTTGCCATCATGTTGGAAAGTCAGCTCCATAGCTTGTAGATCATGCATAACCCTTTGTAAAGAATGTAACGATTGCAACCCAAGCACAATTTCATTATCCTTCAAGTCAAGCACATAGAAGTCATCACAAAGAGTGTACTCACCAAATTTGATACTAAGTTTGCTTACTTTCTTCTTGCAAGGAATAAAGAGTCCTCCTGCTATGTTCACATCAAAGCCTTCAAAATCATCACAAAGTACTCCTCTTTTGTTGACCAAGCCCTCATCAATATAGTTATGTGAAGCTCCACTATCAAGAAGTGCTAATACTTTGCAACCAAACAAAGTACCTTCAAAAATGAATGGATTGTTTCTTGAAGCACCTGAAAGATATGCAATTCTAGAACTCTTGTTGTCATCAAGTGTAAGTTCTAATGTTGGTTGTCCATCATCATCATCATCATCAAGTACCTCTATGTAATGCACTTTGCCTTTGCCAAGGCACCTATGACCAATCTCCCAAGGTTGCTTGCAAGAGTAACATAACTTTTTCCTTCGGAGTTCATCTCTTTCTTCTTGAGTCATCCTAGAAGTACCTTCACCTTTCTTTGGAGGAGTGGGCTGCTCATAAGATTTTTGATTTGCACCTTCATCTTTGAAGCTCTTCTTTTGTGGTGTGTATGAAGGAATGATATCCAAATCAAGTGCAAGATCAATGGCCTCATCAAGTGTGCTTGGCTTATGAACCTTGACTAACCCTTTGATCCTATCATTCAACCCTTCAACAAACAACATTGTGATTCTTTTATCAGACATATCAGGTACGATGACAGCAATCTTTTGAAATTCATTCACATATGCATCCACTCTTCCACTTTGCTTCAATTGTGCAAGCTCACGGTAGTAGATCTCCACATCTTTTCTATCAAACCTGTTAATGAGTTTTTGCACAAACTCATCATATGAAGTTATCCTATTGTGATGTTGAGAGACAAGTCCATGGTGCCACCACTCATATGCAAGACCCTCCAAATGCATAGTAGCAAAATGTATGGCCTTTTCTTCACTCATGGGCTTGAGTGTAAGAAAGGTATCCAATTTGTTCACCCATGCTCTTGCACTTATCTTGCCACTACCATCAAAGTTTGGAAGAGGTATCTTGTTCAAAGCATCCTTGTACTCCTTTGGTTGAGCTCTTCTTTGCCTTCGTTGATTCACTCTACCTTTTTGATCTTCTCTTTTTTGACTCATGTAGTTATTGAAATTGATTCTATTCCTTACATGCTCAGGAAGTGAATCATACTCATCGACCAAAGATATGATATTCTCCTCAAATGGAACTTCTTCTCCTTCATCTTGTGGCTGTACCTCTTCTTCTACATCTTCCCTAGGAAAGAAAATAGGTTGCATAGGTCTCTCAACTGTTGGTGTGTGTGTCCTTCTCCTTGGTGAACCTGCAATACTGCCTATATCATCAGCCCTGTTGTTGTTCCTGTTATTACCCTCCAAAGCTCTACATAACCTGTCAATGCTTGCTTGTGTTTGCTGCTGATTATCGGCCATTCTCCTCTGATTTTCAACCATCTCTCTAACCATTCGATCCATATCAGCTTGTGGATTACCTTGCTGCCTTCTATCACCCATTGGCCTTCTTCTATAATGATGCGGAAATGGATCAATAAAGCTCATCACCCATAGGCTGGCAGGTCTTTGGCTCTGATACCACTTTAATATCCCTAATCAGGATATCTGTTTAAATCATGAATTGCTTCACTTCCTCTCTATTGATTTCTAAGTTTAATGCAAACTGTCTATGATGTTCTCTTATGAAATTTCTGTCTCATAGCAAACTGACATTATAACAAACATATTTCATGCATTTGCCAATTAGAAGCATAACCAAAACTGATATAGATCACTTTCAGGTTATAGAGTCTAATAGATAAGTTCAAATTAAAGATTTGAACAATAAGATGCTGTTTCAAATCAGACTTACATAGATATTACATTCAGTGCAAAATACAAGCAACATTAAAGCAATCTCTGACCTTGAGAGCTGCCAATATATCCGGAATCTGTCAGTCACCTAGAGAATGCAATTTCTGAGTTCAAAAGTATTGTAGCAGCACAGACAACAAAGTGATATTCAGTTGATATTTATGAGTTGCTTCTCCTTACAGAATCTTCACACTTGTATTTCATACATTGATTTCCATTAAGGAATGTTGACTGTAGATTGCTCTGCTCTTTTCAATAATTACCACAGATTCCTCAATAATCTGATATATAGAAGCTATGTTGCAAATAAAAATGTCATGCATGAAGTCAATGCAAATAATAATGCTTGGAGTCTTTTGACAAAGAGTAAAATAATGTATATCTGAATTCCTGTCAGAGATTGTATCCCAATAGGTGTCTTCTTAAATCCTTGAGTGCTTGCTGGGGCCCGCGATCCACTACTATATCAATATCTCTGCTGCATATTAAGACTAGGACCCGTGATTTTCCCAAACTCTTTATTCAAATTTAAACACAGCTGAAGTTTGTCAGATTTTGTCTCTTAATATGCAAACAAACATAAACAGAGATATATATAGCTTCAATACCACAAATTTTCTTTTATAAACCCAGGAATTGCTTTAAGGAAAAATATAGATTTACTAATAAAATAATGTCAGAGATATCACAACAATCACAGAGATAACAAAGATACTGCCCAGCCAGTTTATTGTCAATCTCAATATTCAGAAAGCTGTCTACAAATCTTCAATATCATCAACACACAGAAATGTGGAACAAAGCTTTGAAGTACAACTGTGAAGTCTGAAGCAACTTCACCTTAATGACGGTAAGGGAGCATCACCAAACCGACTAGTGCAAATGCAAGGGAACATCTCCTTGACATCAGCTGAATACAAGAACTTTGACCAAAAACCAATACAAGCATCTGAAAAAGCATGCTCAACAATGACTCTCAGGCTTGCTTTTAAAGCCATTACATTAATTAGGCCCAGCCTAACTTTATTAAATGCTTTTACATGAACTTTATTAAATGCTTGCATTTGTACTTTTTAAATGCTTGTTCACAACAACATGAACTTTATTAAATGTTTGCATTTGAACTTTTTAAATGCTTGTTCCTAACACTTTTAATAAAGTGTAGTACTACTGACTTAGTAACTTAAATAAAATATTAATTTTATAAAGTAAATAAAATATTAATTTTATAAAGTAAATAAAATACTTTACAAAATTAATTTACAATTAAAACAATTTTAAGTTACTCTTAAATTGGGGACATGACACCATAGACCCTGTTAGTGCCTGAATTGACTGGCAGTTTTTGAGCAATTTTCATGCAGGCACTTTCCCTAAGTATCCAAAAAATGTTCTAAGTGTTGGACCTCCTCAGCATTTTTCAGCTGCAGCATCATATTTTCTTTGAGGAGGAGGTCATCATCATCATGTTTTCTTCGATGGTGGTCAGCATCATCATATTCTCTGTCGACTTGTTTTTCATCAGGATCATCATATTTCAATATCGGGTGATGTCTGGATATCATCCTGATCCTGCTGATGAGCTACAGTGTGCCCTGATTTGCTTGCGGGGGTGATTTTTCAAGTATCCGGTGATCTTCCAATTATCACCTTACCCTTTTATGATGATGATGTTGCCCCGATCTTCTGAAGGGGTTATTCTTTGAGTTGTTCGACCTGACTTGTTCTTTCCTAAGGGTTGTCATCATCATCATGATATTTCCGGTTATCACCGTGTTGCTTGCGGGGGTCATCATATTTTCTGCCTGCATGATATTTCGCCGGGGTGATATTTCTATCATCGGGTGATCTTGGTTATGATCATCCTGATGATGATGTTGAAGAGTTCTAAGTATGACCCGATATTCACTTGGGTCATCATATTTTGAACGTCAGGATGATCTTAGTCAATATCATCCTGATGATGTTGTATCACTTCATGTTCGTTGTTTTATCATCCTGATGATGCTGACGTCATTCTTATGTCGGGGTGATATCTATTTCTCTGCCTGTCTGCATCATAATATTTCCGAAGGAGGGGGTGATATTTTCATTTTTGAATATCACCCGGATGTATGTTTGTTCTAGCGTCATGATGATGCTGATATCAAGGAGATATCCGCCTGCCGGCTTCGTGCATTATCTAGTGGGGGGTGATCTTTTCAAGCATCATCATATTCATCTATCGCCCCGATCTTATAGTGGAGCTACAGTGCAACCTGATATTTGTGCATCAGGATGATATTTCCAAATATCCGGTTATCTTCCGAATATCATCCTGATGTCGATATGATGATGACGTCATCAAGGTCCCGGGGGGGTCATATTTCTAACACAGATCATTTTGTGGAGATCTCCCGATATTTGCAAACATGATGATGACGTCATCCGGATATGAGGAGGTGCGCAGTAGGCAGATATGATGATAACGTCAGCAGGATATGATGATGACGTCATCAGGATGTTCATCGGCCAGACTTTTGGTATAGGCTCAGCAGGAGGATGTTCCTCCGATGGATCAGGTTGTGCCGATGAAGGCGATTATCATGCAGGTTATATTGCGATATGATGCTGACGTCAGGGTGATATTTCAAGCGACAGGATATCATGCTGCTGGAGGCTGATGATGATGAAGTCTTATACTAGTGTCGTCAGGAGCAAAAGCACCGACATCATATATGCTCATGACCTAGTATATAAAGTGTTAAAGAGGTTGCCGCGGGGTGCATGTGGGATAATTGATATCCTGCATATTCGAAATATCATGATGATGAATCTCGGCGGGAAATGGTTGCGATCGACTGTTAGATGTTTTTCCCAAGGCCGCGGGTTGGTGCGCCATTAATGGCGAAGGTTGCAGAGGTATGGGCGGATCTGGTACCCGATTGAAGGTGTACATCAGCGGACAGTGGCGCAGGGCTCGAGATATCTTCCTGTCTCCTCCCCTACCTGCTGCATTCATGTTTGGGCGCCAATCTGGTAATGCGTTGAGTGCCATTTTGCTGATACTGTGTATCTGGCGGGATTTTTGGTCAACCATGTAATTAATTGTTGTGGTACACTACCTGGCTGTTGTAAGCAGGAAGTGTTACTCATTTGTGGTTGTTGAAAGTTGAAGATTTTTGGCTCTGTAACTCAAAACAAGCTGATCTGGTTGTTCTGTACAGCTTAACCTGTGAGTTTATGTATCTCTTGTTGCATGTTTTTGGCATGAACCCACTGATTTCATGATTAATCTTATATGAGAAATGCTATCTTAGCATGTGTTTTGTTAATTCTGTCTCCAGTATTGCATGTATTCTTCTTCTGAATCTGGATATTTGGGTAATGTTTAGATTCTAGAGCATAGAATTCCTATGTTGAATGTCTGATCTTTTAACTTCTGCTCAAGGGGTAGATTAAACTGTTTTCAGGTTGAACATTGGGAAGGGTATACTGCAGTAGGGATGCCATAAGTAGAGATAACTTAACACTCTGTATTGGGAGATATCTGTAAGGCAGATATCACATATATCCCCTTGAAATCCAGTTTTAGCTATTCATGCTGATCATTCACAGGTGTATGTCTACCGACTCCAAGCCCTGGATAGGCACCAATCTAGCTCTGTGTTGAGGTTATACACCATGTCCAGCTTTGCATCCAAAATTCAAACTAAACCATTTCATACTTCCACCTGTTAGTTGTAGGAGTAGGATTAGGAACCCCCTGCATGCTCTCATACCCAACCAGACATCATGTCCAAGAATGTTGCCAGCCTTGTGATCTATCATACAGATCTTGGTCCATACATGAGAGTATTCTGCCTGTTGTTGTCAAGTTATATCTTTCTATCTTTGAGCTAGTCAAGGTTACATCTTGAGTTATAGGGATACCCCTCTTGGTGCGGCAGAACCAGAAGTGAAGGGGAGGCAGCTCACGCAACCTCCTGTATTTAGTTGGCTGAATCTGCCTGTGCATTAGAAGTGGCAAACCCTAATGCTGATTCAGAAGAAAAACCAACAGACCCTAAGCGCTTCATTTTGGGCATCTTTTGCTAGGGTTTGGAGGTGTTTTTGGCTTGGATTGGCTAGGGTTTCATGATTTGATTTGATAACAGCAGGTACAGGTCCATTTTTAGTCATCTCAGGTTGGCATTTGGCTTCATTCTTCATTGGCATTCATCATCTACAAGGCGGCAATCATTGCTACAACATTGGAGGAGGATTTGTCTATCATTTTGATCACATTTGAATCACATTTGCATGCGATTGTAACTCTGATTTTCAAATCAGACCTTGACTGTTGTAATCAGCCACCTACATTTGAAATAAAATGCCAATCTTCATTATCTGGGTATGTTTTATTGTATAATCTAATTCCATATCTTTAATTTGGAATTGTTTGTGTGCTGGTCCAATCTATTTCAATCGTCTATTGGTGTCATTTGGATGTCATAGTGCTATCTTTCCATCTTCATATCATTGCAAAAACATATGTGAAAACAAAACATCAAAACTCCAAGCAAAACTTCCAAAAATCAAACCAGAAAATTCAGGACAGTGAGCTAAATTTCAGTTCAAAACTAGTCAGGGTTCTTACAGTTTTAGGGGCAGAAAATTCCACATTTCTGGCCCTTTTTATAGCATCTTGTAGTGTTAGTGGGTCAAAAGCCTTCACCTATCTGTGGAGAGGTTTTGACAATCCTTCAATGAAAAGAACTAGCAATCTCTTTTCGGAAACATTTGAAACCATGACAACAAGCCTTTGAAAATTTGAAATGTAAGCATCATAGTGCCATTCTGTTTCAACTGGGCTAACTCCCGAAAATGCAACTCTGGGTCCCTCTTATCAAACCTATCTATGAGTCTCTAAGTGAACTTAGCATAGAAATTAATAAGATTATGTCCCTGTGTCAACAACCCATGGTACCACCATTCATGGGCCTCTCCTTCCAGATGCAAGGTAGTGTACTTGATAGCTTCATTTTCGAACATGGGATTTAATGAAAGATAATTATCCAATTTTTGAATCCACGACCTAGCGGTGCATTTGATGGACCCGTCGAAAGTGGGAATAGATAACTTACCCAGTCTCCTCTGTAAGTCCTGATTTTGAGGACCCCTGTCCCTTCTGGGTCTATTTCTCAGCTTAAGTTGACAAAAGTTAGGTAGAGACATGGCCGCATGAAACTCCTCACCTAATGACTGATACTCGTGTAACCAATCCACATAACCCTCTTCTGCATTTTACTGATTTCCCTTTGCTGCAGCTTCATTTTGTAAAAATGTGGGCATCAAAGGTCTAGGTGTGACTCCACTAGCTACCCTGGAATTGTTGTTGCCTAGTATGTCGGTGTTATTGGATTCCCCATCATTTCCTTGATTGCCATTGTTACCACCAATGTTTTGATTAACATTATTGTTTTGCATCATTTGTGTTATCAGTTGCACCAACTACTGCTGGCCTCTAGCAAGATCATTTAGAATTTGCATGGTACTACCTTCATTCTTGTCCCCCATGTTTCTTAGAGCCTCTTCCCCAAATAAACCTATAATGGGAACAACTTCTGCAATCTCAGGATTCTCTGGTGGATCGTTAGCTCTTCGTCTGAAATAATGCCTGTGTGACCCTTTTGGCTGCATAAGAGATTATTTTGCTGTCTCTAATTATATTTCCCCACAAGCTGGCAGGAAAACCGGTTCTGATACCACTGTAGTAACCCTTCCAAGAATTTTTGTTGGTTTTTCCAGATCAGATATACTATTGTATATTTGTTTCTTTCTTTTTCTTAACTCCCTTTCCATCTCCTTTTTATATCTCCTCAAATGCCTCTTCACCCAAGAGAGGTGATCTTCCAAGGAGAGGTGACTATTCACAAAGGGAGGTCGGCCTTTTATTAATTAACTCTTCTTGGCCGACTTGACTTTACCTCCTGAAGCTACCAAAACATCAACACTCCCTCTTAGCTAGGGAGGTATAGCAAAGTCTCCACTGAGTCCTTATGTGCCTTGAAGGGTTGCTTTCTTACCATCAGCCACTACCCTTTCAAAAGGCGCCATTTCATGGAATTGATTTGTTTATCTTTAGTTTATTTGACCGATTGCTTTCCCAAATTGGTTTTCCATAATCAATAATAGTTATTATCATTAACTATTGTCATTGGAGTGCATAAGGAGGGAGTTGGCCAATGGATGTATTGTTTTCTCTAGCGCTAGAACCATTCAGCCATGAAATCTGTAACCTCCCTAAGCTACAAACAATAACACTCCCTCTTAGCTAGGGAGGTATAGCAAAAGTCTTCCTTGAGTCCTACTCAAGGGTATCATGTCTTGTCATGGATTCTCTCAACATGACGTCCACCATGGCTACTCCCATGTGTGGAAAAGAGTTCATCATGGAGTCACTGAATGTGAAATCGTCATGGAGTCACTCAATGTGATATCGTCATGGAGTCACTCAACATGACGTTCACCATGGCTACTCCCATGCGTGGAAAGAAACACATGTACAAGTGTCCATCACAGAGTCTCTCAACGTGATGTCATCATGGAGTCTCTCAACATGATGTCCACCATGGCTACTCCCATGTGTGGAAAAACACAAATACAAAGAATTCATCACGGAGTCTCTAAACGTGATGTCATAGAGTCTCTCAACATGACATCCACCATGGCTACTCCCAGAGGGTGAGAAGAATTTATCACGGAGTCTCACAACGTGATATCATCATGGAGTCATTCAACATGATGTCCACCATGGCTACTCCCATGAGTGGAAGAAAACAAGTGCACAAATGCCCATCATGGAGTCACTCAACGTGATGTCGTCGTGGAGTCTCTCAACATGATGTCCACCATGGCTACTCTCAAAGGGTGGATAAACACAAGTATAAGAGAATCATCACGGAGTCTCTAAATGTGATGTCCACAATGGCTACTCCTATAAGTGGAAAAATACATCATCATGGAGTCACTCAACATGACGTCCACCATGGCTAGTCCCAGAGGGTGGAAAGAACCACATCTCTGTCTCAGAGATGGACAAGGGCTTTCACCTCAAATTTCTCTGTCTTAGAGAAAAATGCATTAACAAGGGCTTTCACCTCAAATTTCTCCATCTCAGAGAAAAAATGCATTAACAAGGAATCTTCATGATGATGTGACTCCCTTTAAAGCTCCAAGTACTAGCATCAACCTCCTGACCTCCTCGTCCAAGGTTGCCTCTGTTGGATTGTCAGACTCCCTATGAATGTTAATTCCTCCTCTTCGAAGAAACTGATCGACTTTAGAATAAGAAACCTTCTGAATCGACTTTAGAGCTTATCCACTAGTGAACTCTATCACTCCTCCTCCGTGCCACTGCACTAAGGAACCTCTTCACCATGGAATGCCAGGAATCAACATTGCTTCCTTTCCTAGCTAAAACAGCCCCTAGTTTTAACTTGAGTTTAGCTAACAAATCTCTAATAAAGCTAGATGTTGATAATTCCTTGGAAGATGCTAGACTCAAGCTTGAATCTCGAATGTTGATGAACATTGACTCGCCAACAACAAGAGGCATATCAAGAACTTCTACCTACGTATCAAAGTTCACGAGCTCCTGCATTTTTTCATTTGAATTTGTGGGAGAAAGACACCCCATATTGATGGCATACATGAGATTTCTCCTTACGATGTCAACTATGATGTCTACACAGAAGACCAATCCTTGACTACAATTTGAGCAATTATAAGCTTAAGGTCTCTCAAGAAAATAGAATCACTATCATAAGAAGAATCTGTTTTATACACCGTCTATGCCAATTCCTTTAAGCTCTCATGATAGTATTTAGACCGATTTTAAGGAGCCATAGCAGTAATCTTGAACTTCCCATCATACAATTTTAATATGAATTTTTTCCTGAGATTTGCTGCATATTTGAGAAATCTTCTCTTAGAATTCTTGGACTAATACATCCCAGCTTTGGGGAATAGAGGGGCTCTTCTGTGAAGCGTCTGGCAAACAGCCTCAGCAACAAGTACTGCCCACTTCTTCAACCAAAGACATCATCTTCATCTAGGAGGGAACTGCCCACTTCAAAAGCATCGTTTGCCATTGTCAGGACCAAATCTTGTACTTCTCCCTGCCTTCAAAAGAATCATCTGCTCTGCCTCATACTGCCAACTGTGTCATTACTCCTGCGGATTTCATTTCACAGGATCTGAAGAAAGTTTCGGCCAAGGCCAATAAATTCAAGAGCTTGCATGAAAAATTGCTGCATAAAGTCTCAGGGAAGTCTGCCAGGAGCCATTCTCAGAAGAAAATGTTGACTGACTCTAAGGTCACTCGTCCTCTGTCTGTGGTACTCAAGAGCGACAAGGAACTTTTGCAGCAGAATGTGTGGAACACTAGCAATGCAGAACACTAGAGAAGAATACGATATCATGTGCTTTCTTCTTATTGTTGATAATCATCGAAGCATGCATACAGACAACACAGGTGAACAACAGGTGTACACATAGCTTTTCTTTTCATGTCACTTCTTAACAAATGCTCACAAGCCTCATGCCTTTATTCATTTCAATTTGCTAAACCCTAGCAAGCTTTCACATCAAGTTTCCTCATAAATAATAGCCAGTAACAATTACATCATCAGTTGAGGGAACTTTCACGGTTCAATCCAAAGCGGCTGCGGCGAGGGAGCAAGGTCTAATAATATCCTTCAAACATCCTTCACATAATTTTAAATCATAGGTACACAAAAAGTATTAACGCTCTGGTACCATGTTGGTTTTTCCAGATTAGATATACTATTGTATATTTCTTTCTTTCTTTTTCTTAACTCCCTTTCCATCTCCTTTTTATATCTCCTCAAATGCCTCTTCACCCAAGAGAGGTGATCTTCCAAGGAGAGGTGACTATTCACAAAGGGAGGTCGGCCTTTTATTAATTAACTCTTCTTGGCCGACTTGACTTTACCTCCCGAAGCTACCAAAACATCAACAATTTTCAACAAAATTTTGCAAGTTTCTAACTCTTTCAGTTCACAGGCATTTCATCAAACAATTTACAGATATGGGTTACTTCAATATTTCTGAATCTGATAGATTTAAACAACTAATTCCAACTTTCAGGTGTAATAACAATTTCATAAATACTCAACAATCAAAAGGAAACAGACATTTTGTCAAACAATTGACAACATTTCTGAACTGCATTATAACTCCAGAAAATAAACAAAAACTCACAGATTTATTGCCTGAATGAGAGTAAGGCCTACAATTTGATATAATAATATTAAAATGATCCAAGCAGCACTGTTGTAACCTTACAAATGATGGAAACAAGTCATAAATTGCTGAGTGCAACTTACAATACAAGATTGAGCACAGGATATGGACGGCCAAGTAACAATAGTTTGAAATCTTCACGAAATTGTGATGTTCCACCTAAAAAATGCCTTAGAAGTCTCCTAATGGCTGCGCCTAGGAGTTAGCAGCCCACACAGTCACCAAAAGGGAATCGTACCTTCTTCTTTTCGTCACGCCTTGACCAAATATGGCGCCCAAACTGCTGTGTGTGTAAATAGCACTCACAAAAGGGGTGGCCAGTCTATAACAAGGGTTTGGAAACCCTACTGGAAGCGCCTCAACCCAACAGAAAATACAATGAAGTCCCACATCATGAAATTCTAACACTAACCACAAATTTATTATTTGGAGACAAATCTTAATAAATACGAACCTTCAGGACAAATCTTTAGCACAAAACAAATTGGAAATATTTTCCTTCTTCAGCATAATCTTTCAGTCTTCAAACAATCTGCACATTTGTGAACCCTGTATAGATCCACGTCCAATTTGACCAGGAAGAAATCACTTCTCCGAAGCCAAATACCCTTGGGGTTTTCGTCCTAGGGTTTGAATTGAACAAGATGTCCAAACTTCACAATGAGAGAATATAAAATGACAAATGATGATCTTTTTCCTTCTCACCGCTCCTTTTATAACCCGCTTTGCCTTTTTATTATTCAAAAATTTACTTCCCGCCAATGCACCATTATTATTAAAAATAATCACTTCAAATAATAAACCTTATAACTCCTCATTAAAGTGACTTTATATTAGTTTACTTTTAACCCACTTAAGTCACTTATATTATTATTTATATTATTTAAATATGAGTTGCCTGAAAGATAATTAATTGAGGCACCCTTATTTAATTAATTAAATTATTCCCTTTCTAAAACCCAATTTAGCCTACGGGAATGAAATAAGCTAAAGGATCCACTCCGAACACCTAGGCCGAAGAAGGGGACATTAACAATATTTTTGAGTGCTTTTGGATTCAATTGTGTATACTTTTTTCGTATTAATATTTCACATCACACTCCATGATCCATCATCAGGATGAGGCAGAAAATAAGAGTTGGATTGCAGAACAAAGCCTCTAAAGGAGAGGAAAGGGGAGGTGCAGAGAACAAGAGTACAATAAAACAATAAAAGGAAGGATGGGATTATATGATATATGCAAGGAATTAATATAAATACTATATTACCAATATTATGATAGAGCTTATAACATAAGTAGTATGAACGAAATGATATAGTATCTTAATGAAATGAGAATTATGAATAATATATCATTTATAGATGTAATGAAACAAAGTGATAGAAAGTAGAAAATTCTAAAAAAATAAGTAGCAATTTCACATTAAACCATTGCAACAATAAATATCAAAGCAATTAATGCAATGTAAGAAGTTGGAATCTTAGAATAAGAAAAGTAGAGTGCCAATAAGAATATTAAAATCAATTGTGAGAAATTATTACCAATATAGCAAGAAATTATTATGAAAAACATTATCAACATTAAGAATAGAAAGGGGAGGAGAAAGTGTAAGTGTAAATAAGAAACAAATTATTTGAAAAAAGATTAAGAGAATAATGAAATAAAAATGAAAAAATTATAAGATATAATGAAATATCATAAAATTAGTTATAAATTATAAAGTCCAGTAGACAATAAAGATACCAAAAATTATTGAAAAAGTTTATGGAGAAGGAAATTACCATAATAGCTATCAAAAATCATAGGCAAAAAATTTGAAATACAAAACTGAATATGATAAAAATTGGAAGTAATTATGATGCAGGAGCATTGTTACCTCCGTCTTAACAAGTTTTGGCTTTATTTTATTCTCTGTGTTTGCAGGCTCGGGTGTTTATGTTCACGTTTATGTAATAATGTGCTGGATGTGGTAAATTTATAAGGCTGATTTTGACACTCATGGATATCTATCGGTGGGGTCCATAATTCCTATTGTAAAAAAAAACCGAATTAGTGTTGGCAGCTCCTTTAATTTAAAGTGTTACTTATTCTCCACCAACGATTTACTTAGAGGCGGTTGGATTGGGTGGCTGAACTGGCAATCACCTATTTCTATTCGCAGCTTTAATGTAGAGTCGTTGAGTTTTTCAATGCAAATCTTATTTAAATGAGAAGAATTTATCGTTGGAGGGGGATAGAAAACCACAAGGGAGTGGGAAAGTAGGATGATAGTCATGCAAGTCATTTCAGAAAGTCTTTTAGTTAGTCATAGTTGTAGGAAGATAGTCATGCAAGTCCATTTCAAAGGTCTTCTAGTTAGTCGCAGCTATTTCTTTAAGTATTGACTGTAGTCTCTTTTGAGCAGGCTGGTTGTTTGGCCAGAGTTAAATATTTTGTCCGTGGGTATTATCTATAGCATAGGATTTCTGTAGTGGTGGTCTGTAGCAAGGTTTAATTATTTACTTGTTATTGTGCTGTCATAATTGAAGCGGAAGTCTGGAGTGTTATCTAGTCTGAACTATGTTCTCTATAGTGTTAGAGTATGTATTGAAGGTTTTGGTCGAGTATGATCTTTGTGTAGCAGCTTCTGCTTTGTAATAATGTTTTGAATACATTGAAGGACCTCTTGGGTTGCAATAAGTCTGATTGTGAATTATTTCAATGTTAGAGGCTGCCTGGATTGGCTACCTATTGAAGGTGCTCAATCCTGGATTACATCAATTGCTATCAGATTGAGGAGAAGATCTTGGGTTACTATGAATTCTGTCTTGAAGAACCGTGAAGAGTTTGTTGCAGGTGGTGGAAATCCTGCAATTGCAGAGAGTTAAGAGGTGGCGGCTCATAGTGATGTTCGATTAGTAGAGGCGCTAAGAGCAATAGCAACAAGGTTGGAAGTCGTGGAAATGACACAGAGAAGGGGTATACCGGTAGATAATGTAAGTGAAGATGAAGAGGCGCTAAGAGCAATAGCAACAAGGTTGGAAGTCGTGGAAATGACACAAAGAAGGGTTATATCGGTAGATAATATTGAGATAATATCTAGATTAATAGTCACTCTCCTTAGTTTTTTCCTATTAGAAAGCTTCTTTTTAGTTTTTCCTATTAGATAGCTTTTAGTTAATCCTTATCTCTTCTACTTTTGCTTTTTAGCTTTGTGCTAGCTGTTCGTCTATTCTTAGACTCTGTAATTTCTTTATATAGAGCTCTGCTCTTCATCGTAAGAGAACTCATTCATTAATATATTCATATTCTTCAAAATGTAACATGGTATCAGAGCCAACATAGGCTCTTCGAATTCCGTACATTGTACGGCGTCTTAAGGCGGCCATACCCGTTTCTGTTCGTGACTGTTTTCTAGCTTTTTGTGCATTCGGGGCTGTATCTTTTGAAACCACATTTTTTCTTGATGGGTCGCACATCTATGTAAATTGCGTTTCTTTAAAAACTTTGGTCGTGGTTTGCTTTGTTCGTCATTTCTTGCCCTCTGTTTAAAATTGTGAGCTTCTATAGGGTCGTGCATGGAGTGGTCGCTGGGTTTCCATCAGCCTCTGTTTAGATCACGAATTCCGTTTGGCACGGTTTCTCTCATGACTGTCGTTTTTTGGGTTGCGATATGCAGACAGATCTTGTGAGCTCGCGGATTAGGGTTTCTCTGTGTTATATGGTCGTCGCCTGTGATTGCTTCTAGCGGCAGTTCGTGGGTCATGTCTTTTGGAGGCATCATCTTTTGGAGGCGACTGTGTTGTTTCTGGGCGGCTCTCTGCATATGTTTTCAGGATCGCAAATTTTTTTTTTGTGGGTATTTTTTTAGTCGTGACTTTGGGAGTCGCGGAGTTTCTGCAGGCAAGCGTCTTCATTGATCTCGTTTCTGGTTCCAATGTTGGTGGCGTTTTCTTTTGAGATGTTTGGTGTTTTGCTTTGGCCATGATATCTCATTTTCTTGACTGATGATTCCTATCTGTCTGCATCCGTGGCTTCTGCATCGTGGGTTTCCTTCAGGCATCTTGATTCCTTTGTTTCTAAGACTTGTGTGCGTTCTGCAAGGTCTTTCTGTGACTCATAATTTACCTCTGGGTTTAAACTCTCAACGACGGTTTCTTCCTCTAATTTGACGTGTTCCTGCTAGTGATTCTGATGTGTTTTCTATCGCCTTTTGTTCCATGATTATCGGCGGTCTTTTTGAACATCTTAGTCAGTGATTTGTTTGAGTGGCAGTCGCCGTGTTTGCTGTGGCGTCTCTGGCTGTCACTTATTTATTTGTGGAGACTACGATTTTGCTATGGCGTCTCTGGCTGTCACATATTTATTTGTGGAGACCACAATTTTTCTGTGGGCGTTCGGAGATCTGTGATTGATGCTCATCTATTCCAGTTTTGTTTTTCATAGCTCGTGTTTGTCTCTTGGTTGGCATCTTCCTCTTTGGTCTGGTCGCGCCATCTCCTGGCGTCTCTTTTCTTATCAGACGACTCTCTGTCGATCACGTGTTTCCGAATCTATGGCACCTAGCAGACATTTTAAGTTGCGATTTGGAGGCTCTTTCTCGGCGTCTTTTGTAAGTTTACCTTCGGTGTTGCTAAAATCTGTTTGGCGCCGTTTGATAAATTGTCGGTGGGAGTCTTTTGTGTGGATCCCACAGTTGACAACAAACATGAATCTATGTTCTCTGTACTCTCGAGATTTGGGTTTTTGAAATTCGTATTCGGATTTATCTCGAGATTTGTGCCTCGGTACCTGTGTTTCAGGCTTATTTTGCGTTTTCGAAATCTGTGCTTTGTAATCGATCCAAGGGTTTTGTTAAGAATCGGTGCCATCTATCTACTTCGATATATGTGCCAGCAACTTATAATGCGTCTTTTCGTGCCTCATAAAACATGAAGTATGGCATCTTTTTGGAAAGCAGTCAAAAGTTCAATGGCAACAAACCTTTTAATCATCTGTGTTTCGCTGTAGGATCTTGTCAGAGTTAGGTTCCTGTTCCGTAGCCCTGTGAATGGGGTTTTGTTTTCTGTTTTCGGCAGCTTCCTTGTTTGGCAAATGTTTTTGCCTAGTCCCTGATTCTGGAGAGTTTTTTGCATTTTCGTGGTTCACAGCTTTGTGGGATTCTTTGATCTGTGCCTACAACGCTTAGCCCCTTCTTGTCACCAGCTGGATCTGCGGTCATCATTTGTGTTCTGCTTCTTCGGATTCCTCGGGATTTGTGTTTCGACACCCATGCTTGGGTTCTGTTCTCTATTTATGCCTCCATCTGTCTCGTAAGGCAGTCTGTTTTAGGGGGCATCTTGGTTTAGTTAGTGGATTGACCATTAAGGGGGGGTATTAAGATAATATCTAGATTAATGGTCACTCTCCTTAGTTTTTTCCTATTAGAAAGCTTCTTTTTAGTTTTTCCTATTAGATAGCTTTTAGTTAATCCTTATCTCTTCTGCTTCTGCTTTTTAGCTTTGTGCTCGCTGTTCGTCTATTCTTAGACTCTGTAATATCTTTATATAGAGCTCTGCTCTTCATTGTAAGAGAACTCATTCATTAATATATTCATATTCTTCAAAATGTAACAAAAGAATCAATTGAACAAGGAGGAGAATATATGAATGAGCCCTTCATAAGGGCTATGTCTCTTATTGGAAATCAACCACGAATGGAGACTTCATGCTACAATGGAAGTTTGAATGCAAAAGAGTTGATAGATTGGATTTCTGAGATGGAAAAAAACTTTGAGTTTGAATCTGTGGAAGACCCGCAAAGGGTGAAGTTGGCAAGTAGCAAGTTGAAGGGTGATGCATCTCTTTGGTGGGATCATGTGCAAATGAAAGGACAAAGAAAAGGGAAGGAGAAGATTCGGACATGGGATCAGATGGTAGCAAAGTTGAAATCAAAGTTTCTACCTGTTGATTATCATCTCAATTTGCTAAGGTAGTTGCAAAATCTAAGGCAGAGGGAACTAAGTTTCAAAGCATACACTGAAGAATTTTACTGGCTTAACATGCGAGCTGGGCATGTGGAAGAAACTATTGAACAAACCGCAAGGTACATTGATGGACTTCGAATATCAATCCAAGAAGAGATGAGTATGGTCATGGTTAGGTCTATCAATATGCCTTAAAGGACGAAGAAAAATTGGCGAGAAGACAACCAAATAAAACTCCAGAGGAAGGGGGCAAGTTGATAGTAGCAGAGAACCACATAGAGAAGCTGACACTCCACAAATTAGTAATACAAGGGAAAATAGGAATACTTCAAGAGGAAGAGACAGAGTAATAACCTATTATAGGTGTGGAGAGGTTGATAATAGGGCCTTTGAGTGCTCCCAATTGCAGTAGAGCAACACTAGAAGATATTTGGCTAGGAATCATATTTCTCAAGCAAATGAAGAGGACATTGCTTCACCTGAACATGTGGAGGAACCTAAACATGGTGAGATCTCATGTTGGGTGATGTTAAAACCAAAGGAGGAAAAGGAGCCATTTCAAAGTAGGAGTCTTTTTAGAACCATATGCAAGTCTGGAGACAAGTGTTGCAAAGTTATTGTTGACAATGGGAGCACGAACAATTTGGTGTCAGCGGAGATGGTGGATAAGCTTAAGGTGGAGAGGATCAAGCATCCCAACCCCTACAAGGTCTCATGGCTATAGGAGCATCAACTCCTTGTAAGTGAACAATGTTTGGTGAATTTTCAAATTGGTGCTTATAGAGATCAAATCTTGTGCGATATTATGCCTATGGATGCATGTCATGTTTTGCTAGGAAGACCATGACAATTTGATTGAGTGGCTGTATATAATGGAAGGAAGAATGCTTATACCATTTTGAAGGACGGAAGAAAATTTACTTTGAATCCATTAAAAGAAAATGGAGACGTAAGCAACAATCCCACAATATGTTTGAGTTCAGAAAAATTGTGTTTAGACAAGGTCCAAGAAGATAAGCTGAAGGAAGAACATTCCTTCAAGAACTTAAAGGAGGGTAAACCAAAAGGGGCAGTTGATGGACATATTCAAAGATCATTTCATGAGGTGAGAGCAAATTTGAGAAGAAATTCTAAATGTCAAGAAAGAAAGGAGAAGAAAATGTTAGGACTAGGTAAGGTCTCGAAGAAGCTCATAGCAAAAGGATATAAGGCAAAACCCCTCAAAGGAATAGATGTCTCGTCGGTGTTAAACAAAGGTGATTTGGGTTTTTATCTTATAGGACAATCAAGTATGACAGAGAATGTAGATTTAGAGCGTGGTGAGATTGGAATGTTTTAAGACTCCCAATTGAATAAGAGGACAAATGGTGAATATCTAATTGAGAGGGGAAAGAAGGCCAACAAGGAGACACTCTAGATTTGAAATGACATGGAATCACAATTCCGAGTTTCATGAAATGTTCATGAGCCTCAAACTCATGGAACATTTCCATCTATCTGACGTGTATGATGCAGGAGCATTGTAGCCTACATCCATCTTAGCAAGTTTTGGCTTTATTTTAATCTCTGTGTTTGCAGGCTCAGGTCTTTACGTTCAAATTTATGCTATGCTCCTTGGGGACACGGGGACTAGGGCTTAAATTTAACAGTCCACCTTGCTTGTCAAGAAATTTTTTTCCTACAGTTTAGTCTTCATTATTGCCTTTCGCATGACAATTGATTTTTTTTAATGCAAGTCAATTTTTATATAAGAAATATAAAAAAAAATTACAAATAATTTGCATATATATATATATGAAAATTGCAAATGATTTTCATATAGTTTATAAAAGAATATATATACATAGTCAGATTTTCATATTAATTGTTTTTCCTACAGTTTCTAAAACAAATTACATGCATGTTAATACAGTCAAATATTTATTTTTACTATATTTTACAGTGAAAATCTTTAAATACAGCTATACAACTGTCAAATTTAAGCCCTGGTGGGGATGGGTAGGAAACGTCCCCACCTTGTCCCCCTATTTTGGAAAAAAACGTCCCTAGTACATGCAAATTTTTCTAGGGGACACCAGGATACATTAGGGGATGGCTAGTCGTCCCCTACGGCCCAGGCATATTTTAGTTAACTTTAAAATTTTTTTAGTTAACTTAAAAAAAAAAAAAACTTTCAATGTGTAGTGTCCCACCCTAGTTTGGAACAAATTTTTTTTCGAACACCCAGTAAGATTACTGACTTCTAGTGGGCTGACATTTCGTCAAACACTGATCCAAACTGAAACCAAAAAAGATCCCAGGGTCCCAAGTCAATCTTAGAACAGAACCACCACGCTGACGCTGCACTACTCTGATAAAAATTGTAAAAACATCATGCCACAACAACACTCTCCTCTGCTGGAACCTAGGAAGGTAATCATCATCAAATCCCAAGTTGGGACACCTGTAAGGGCTGAAACCTTTACCATGAAACATCTCTTGCTGAAGCATCCCAATAAGGTCCATAATTGCAATCCCTGTACCTAACATGATCCTGGGCAACTGGAAGAAATATCTGCTGAACCCAAAACCATACTCCTCAATATACCTCCTTAAGGTGTCATGCAAAGTCATAATTGCAGATGCGAACTCCTCTAATCTTCTTGCAAAAAGAAAAGCAATCCTTTGCAAGAGTTCAACAAACTTACCAACATTATACCATATGGATCTAACATGTCTCCTCTGTGCTAATTTGATACAACCATGAAGACTAGTAAAAACACTCACTATTCCAACTCCAAGGGTCACCGAATGATGAACCAAAGCATGCGGAAGTTCGTTGTCCTAAACCCACATCGAGAGTAAACTATCAAAGTTTACATCACAAACCTTCATAAGATGAACTCCCTCAGTTAGGAAGGTTTGAAGTAAACAATAACGTCTGCTGTTCAAAACTGGAATCAGTGGAGTACATTTGATTTTAGTGCTCTACACAAAGGACAACAACAACACCAATGAATTTCCCAAGTATAAGCATGCGCGAAAAACATTGTGCTGCACCAAAATAACTTAGAAGTGGCTAGGAAGCACCTCCAAGCAATCTCGAACTGAAATTTATTACTTTCTTGACAAAGAAGAAAGTGGCAACTCCCTTGAATGAGAGCAAACCAAAAAGTGAAGTGACTGACCTGCAACCCAAAAACAAGCTCAACACTGCAATTCTGATCCATTCTTTGCCAAGTAACACTCCCAAAAGTTACCATTTGTTCATTACTCCAATCCTTACTTAAAATCTCTCTTCAATCCATTTGTAGATAAGCAAATGGAATCACCAAATGGCTGGTAAAGAAAGGAACAACATTATTAATTCTGAAATTTTCATCCTTATACCTCCAAAGGTCCTCCCTTCCATTCCCAATTAACTTCATCAATCCTTGTTGAAGATCCCAAGCATGGGTACCCAACCAAGGATGATCTCCAACATGCCTAGAAAGGTGCACAACATAACTCCAAGTGCCATCCAAATCAACATGCACAACATGGAAATTTGTGACTTCTTTGGTAATCTCTTGTAGCCCATCCATGAAAGCACCAACGACTAAAATGCGAGGAGCAATTGTTGTCATCAAAATCATCCCCAAAGAAAGCTTAGTATAATATATAACATCACTCAATCCAAAGGATGGATTGTCAAACATGTAGATGTCATGTTTAAATCCTTCTTTCTCCAAATCTACGTAAGTAAAAAGCTTTAAACCACCTTTCCTTGCTGCTTCTTTGAAATTTCCAGCAAGCTCTAGAACATTGTTTGGAAACTTTTCAAAATCTGAAATGTTAAAATTTCCATGAATCAATACATCCCATGAAGATACTGCATCTCCTAGTGTCATAACACTCCCTATGCAATCTTCATTTGTCTCCTCCTTTGCACATTTCATATCCGGTGGTCTCCCAGGAGGGTAACCAATCACCTCATAATGTGAACCTAAATCAAAACCAAGCTGAAAACCACACTTCAACTCAAGTTCTGAATCTTGTCTCGGATCCCATACCTTGCTATTTTCATCAAGTGCAATGCTACAACCAGGAGTAGTCCCATCATCCAACTCGAAGAGTGGATTATCAAATGCCAAATTAGCACTCATCTCGAAAAGAGGATTACTCATCAACTAGAAATCATCATAATCCACATGCTCCACCCACACATCCTGCTGATCCAAACTCCTATTTTCAGAATTTTTGGAATTTTTGGAACAATGCACAAGATCAAACTCATCCTGAATGTAATCAAGCTCCTCCTTTACCTGTTTGATCTTTGTGGCCCTTTCTCTATTCTCTTGCTCTTTGAATTGTTTGGCCTCATAGAGTTGTTCATTTGCTTCAAGAAGTGCCTCTTGGACACTTTTCAGAGCAAGCTTCGTGGAATCAAGCTCAATGGTGAGCTCACGAACCTTTCCCCTTAACTGCACAGTCATAGACAAGGTCTCATCTATAAGCTTGGTGGCAATATCTCTATCATGCATCGTGTGTAAGAAAACTGATTTTATTCCCTCCATAGTGCTTTTTATCATGTGCAAATCAGCAAGGGAAACATTTTGCTCATATTGGTCTCTTGGTGTCATGAAGATGAATTTTTCAACAAGGCTTCTAATGTCATCCAATCTAGTTAAAGTGTGCACTTCATTTTCCATAGACACCAAAAACTGATTTTTCCAATCTTGTTCAGGCAAGGATAGTGAACTGCCGTTATGTTGCTTACCAAAATCAGAACTTTCATACCTAACGTCAAAGTCTCCAAGGCTGTCCCAAATCACATGTGCCTCTTTCTTATCATCCTCAACAGTGAACTGTGGATCCAAAACAACAAGGTTACTAGGTCTTTGTTCGAGATCAACTACATGTAATGTGAATTCAAATTTGTTTTCGAGATAAAAAATAACACCATCAATGCCACCCTCCATGCATAATTGTGGAGATGAAGTTAGAACAACACTATAGTCAAAAGGAAATTCATCCCAAACAGGATACTCGCCATACTTAGGTGCCAACACACCCGGATCCCAAGTGCTAAAAGGCTGATTGCTCTGTTCAGAAAAAATGTGCTCATAAATACTTGCCTTTGTGAATAAATCACTCTCCGACTCCCTAGTACTGGCATCATCGTAGTCGCTCCTCTCCATAGGCTTGGTTTGAAAGTCAAACCAATAACTATCCATGTCATCATCACTGAAATAAGATATGGAATCATCATCTTTAGCTGGTAAAAAGACATCATCATATCTGCTCTCAATATGCCCATCATTTGAAGGTATATTAATGATCTCAACTATCCCAACATTCGCACTAGGGTTATCAGCTTCATTGGATAGCTCTAAATGTGTATTCAAGGCTGTTGTTATGTCATTTTCATTGCACACATCCTCATCTTTAGTAGCTGTATTAGTCTCCTCAATAACCAAGAAAGGTTTCAGTTTTTCATGTTGTTTGAACACACTACTGACCAAAAGTAAAGCAGCTATAGAAACATGTTCTTCTTGCCTCAAAACAGCCAACAAACTTAAGGGTTTGGGAAATAGTATCATATCCATCAATGATTAGGATCATAATGGTTTGCATGTAGGAAGATGTAATGTCCCCGTTTTTGGAATGGTCACCATTGGAGAACAAAGGCTTTGGTTTTCACTCTCCGAGATGTTTGGGTGATACACTGCGAGTTGGAAATGTCTTGGTATATTTTTCTAATGGTGTGGATATGTTCCTTTCATTGAGTATGTTTCTCTCACTATGGGAACGAATCATATTGAGGTATTCTCCTAATGTTGATTTCATTTACTATCATAATTCCACCTTGGAGCGAACCACTTGGAGGAGTCACAAATATGGAGTGTGGACAGAGATAATATTGTGTTGTGTGGATGCCATTTTGACATAAGGGGATGCTTTCATTCATGCCAAGAGAAGTATAAGGGTGCTTTGCATACGCCTTCATTCATGGAGAAGTTTGAAGTCTCATGGCACACATCATTTTATGAAGGGTCATTCGAAGATTGGGCGCCTAATGAAGAACATTCTATTTATCCTAGATAGCGCTTGGAGGAAGATAACTTGGAGAAGAATAAAAAGAAGAAAAATCCAAATCTTTAATTTGGATTTGGGCGCCTAGATTCCCTCTGGTTGGGTTGGCCCTCTTAGAGGGATGATTTCATTAAAATAAAAGACAATACTCTTCCTAGGTTGGCCCTAATGAAAGGAGACAAGTTGTATATAAATACAAGGTCGATTTGGCATTTGGAAATCATCCTTCAAGCATTCATTCATTCACATTTGGGAGTTATCTCTTGAGAGGATCTTGGGATGAAAACCTCAAGCATCCTAGTGGAGGATTCCATAATGGGGATCCACTTGCACTTCATCATTTTTGGAGCAGACCTGAGGAGCAGATTTGAAGGCTTCTCTTTGGTTGGTTATGTGGGATAATGCCTAGGGTTTAACCCTCACTTGGAGCGCCACCCTTGGGAGTCATTTTGGGCTTGGTTTGTGAGCATCTTTGTGCCATTTTTCCTTTTTTTCAGAGCAGCAAACAAACAGACTTGTGCGCCACATTTTTGAGTGATTGGAGACTCATTTGTGATAGAAGGTTAGAAGAAGAAATTGTTATTTTGTTTCTGAAATTAGGGCAGAATTCAAATTAGGGCAAATCAGAAAATTCTAAGCAAGTTTCATTTGTCAAGCCTGAAAATCCAAAATAGGTGAAAATATCCTCATTTGGGATATTATAGAAGAAACAACTTCTCCATGATCCTTACTGAGAGATGCTATGAAATTATGAAACATTTGAAGAATAAGATCGTCACATTCTAAATCAAACAAAAGATAACAAGATCTGGTTCTTGCCATCACTTCTAACATCTTAATCTTCCTGCCAAAGGAAGGGCCTTTGTCATCATGTAACCCATGAGAGCTCTCAACAATCAGCTGTAGAATCTCCTTCATTATGTCATCTTCGTATGGAACCTTAGGAGCTGTAATCCTTGTGATCTCACTAAGACAACTGGTGATTGCAAGTCTCACACCTTTATCATGATGTCTCATAAGCATTGGCTTAACCAAAGAGTGCACTGACGGAGTCATAGCTAGTTGCAACAATCGAGAAGGTGACTGATTGACCATGTATAAACAAGTTTCTACTTCCTCCAAAGTGTTAAGAAGAACCTTTTTCAACTGAGGTAGGTGTTCAAGTTTCTTATCTGCATTGTAAAGCTTTTCACACAAAATTTCCTCTTCACTGAGTTTGGCCATAATTCAGAATCTGATAGGCTGTCACCAAACACTACATGCAATGGTTGACAATCTGCAATAGAAGTTCAAACACCAATAGGTTGGCAGGAAAACTAGCTTTGATACCACTGTAGTGTCCCACCCTAGTTTGGAACAATTTTTTTTTGAAACACCCAGTAATTTTACAGACTTCTAGTGAGTTGACATTTCGTCAAACACTTTTTTGTTTTAAAGTTTTGTTGTAGTTTTTGACGCATTTCAATGTGTTTGTGCATGGGATCATTTAATATGCAGTTTTGTACAATATTGCTCAAGAAATGACTCAACAATGCAATTAAATTTCATAGACAATATAGCAAACACTTTGCATGAAATTGAAATAACAATGAAAACTCATTCTGACCTTAACTCTAGAAGAGTGTATTGATTTTCAACTAAGTTGCTGAATCGCTCTCCCTGAGCGAGCGATTCTGGGTACAAAACATACCGGAACCGGAATCAATACGAATCGCCTGTGGAATCCAACAGGGTTCGTCATTTCAAGCACAGGTTCAATTCCAAAAAAAAAATTCGAACCTGGGCGATTTTGGTGTTGACGTGGCGTTTCCGAAGCGATTCCAGAGCGATTGTTGACTTATTGACCCCGTGAGAACCCTTAAACGCATTTTTTTTTGTCTTTTTTCAATGCATTGTATTTGTTTTCAATGTTATTTTTCCCATTCGAAGCACGTGGGAGATGGAGGGCTTTTTTGCACACGCCGATATTTGTTTGTTGCAGACACCGATACGCGGAAGACGAAGGGCTTGTTGTAGACGCCGATTATTTGCTTGTTGCAGCCACGGGAGACGAAGGGCTTGTTGTAGATGCCAATTATTTGCTTGTTGCAGACGTGGGAGACGAAGGGTTTGTTGCAGACGCGGGAGACGAAGGGTTTGTTGCAGACGCGGGAGACGAAGGGTTTGTTGCCCCATTTTTGAAAGCCAACCCCATTTCGAATGCCAGATGCAAAGATAAATTTCAACTATCAAAGGTTCAAACTTTAAAAAGGTTTTTTAATATTTACATTTTTAATATTTATTGTGTTTGTTTAAACTTTAGGGTTGTCAGTGTTTCGTTTTATTATTTATATTTGCAAATTTGTAATACTAAATTTAAATTAAAATATTAATAATTATTGTTCATCGATTATAATCTTAAATATTATTAAATATTTTATTAACTTATTAAGTTATTATTATTATTAATATAATTATAATATATTTAATAAGCTTTTATTATTTTAACATTAAAAATTAAAAATATGAAATATCAATATGTTACAGTTAAATAATAAATATTAAAATATTTCATATATTTACTTATAATCATAATAAACTATTAAAATTAATAATTAATAAATATTAAAACACAGATAATGTATACTGGTTTTAAATTTAAGTTTACTGTTTTGCTAATAAATTTGTGAATATTTTAATTTTATTAGAATATTTTAAATAGTACATATTGAAGAATGTCAATTTTAATTTTAATTTCAATATTTAATTTTAGCTCAAATTTTAAATATAATATTTGTTTTTCAATCATGTTAAAATTTTAAATTGTTAATGCAGGATGGCAGCCAGCAGCTCTAATTCACCTGTCTTCAATATTGACCCAAATTCACCTTTGTGGAGGCATGTAGAGATGTTACAACAGGTACCAGGTGGCGGAACATATGTTTGGAAATGCAATGGGTGTGAAAAGCAGTATACAAGTTCATACAGTCGTGTCAAAGGCCATTTGTGTGCCATTCCTGGATTGGGAACCAGAGCTTGTCCAGGAAAGAATAACACACCTATCCCAGCTCATCAAATCGTAGCATATATCAAAGAGCAAGAGGACGCAGATGCAAGAGTTCTGAATAGAGGAGGGCATCCTTTGAGGAGAGGAGGGGGCTCACGAAGGCCACTTGCTTCTTCATCTGATACTCATGGTGTTGCCCCTGAAGTTGTATTTGAGAGCCACCCATTTTTGGGTAGAAATGTCAATGAACTTGAGCTCGAAAATGTGAAGAGAGCAAGGGGACCATTAGAGAGGGCATTTCAAAATGATGCAAGAGAGATTGCTGATCAAGCCATTGCAAGATGTCTCTATGCAAATGGTTTGGCCTTCAATGTTGTTCGATCTCCATATTGGCAAGACATGGTAAGAAAAATAAGTGAAGCTCCAAAAGGGTACACAGGTCCAGGTTATGAGAAGGTGCGTACCACCTTGTTGTCAAAGGAGGTCAAACATATAGAATCGTCATTGTCTCCCATTAGGGGCTCATGGAAAGAAACAGGGGTGTCCATCGTTTCCGATGGATGGAAGGATGCAAAAAATAGGCCATTAATCAATGTGATTGCAGTGTGCCCTAAAGGGCCAATGTTTTTGAAAGCTGTGGATTGTGAGGGGCAAGTAAAGGATGCATCATTTATTGCTGACATCCTTATACAGTGCATTCAGGAAGTGGGTCCTCAATATGTCGTCCAAGTTGTAACGGACAATGCAAAGAATTGCAAAGCAGCTGGTATGTTGGTTGAGCAACGGTTCTCACATATATTTTGGACACCTTGTGCTGTCCACTTACTCAACCTCATGCTACAAAAGCTAGGTAAGAAAATAGATTGGATCAAACAAGTCTATGCTGAAGCCGAAGAGATCCAAATGTTCATTACAAACCACCACATGTCACAGGCCATTTTTAGATCATTCTCACGATTAGAGTTGCTGAAGGTAATTCATTATTCAAACAATGCAAAGTTTTAATTCTATCATTTGTGTTTAAAAAAATAATAAATTAAGTTTGCATTCTTCTTTGTCTTTAATTTTTTTATTTTTTGTTTTCAAATAGGTTGTTGAGACTAGATTTGCATCCAACACAATCGTCTTGAGACGACTTGTGAAGGTGCGAAAAGCACTTGCTGACATGGTCATCAGTGATTCATGGTTCATATGGAGGCAATCCAACACTGAGAGGGCAGCTAATGTAAAGCAAATGATTCTAACTGACACTTGGTGGGATCGAGTGCAATATCTTCTTAGTTTCACTGAGCCCATCATGAGTATGCTCCGCTTTACTGACATGGATAAGCCATGCTTGGGAGAGGTTTATGATGGCATTGACTCAATGATTGAGCAAATGAGATCCATCATAAATGCAAAAGAGCAAGATCCTGAAGAGACTTTCTTCAAACAGGTGCAATCAGTTTGTGTTGAACGGTGGAACAAAATGACCACCCCACTCCATCTTCTTGCCTTTGTGTTGACTCCCAAATATTACAGCGATGAGATCCTTTCTATGCCAACAAGGGTGCCACTATACCGTGATTCAAAAGTCAACGAGGGGTTAAATAAAGCACTTGTTAAACTCTATCCTGATCCTGAATTAGAGGATATAGTTACAACTAAGTTTGTTGAGTTTGCATCCTCCAATGGGCTAACTGTTTCTGCTCTCCGCAATAGGTATAAGAAGGATCCTCACTCTTGGTGGTACGTCCATGCCAATAAAATGCCACACCTTCAAGTACTTGCAATCAGACTTTTATCACAAGTAAGTTTATCAATTTTTACCCACGTTCAAACTTTTATTTTTTCATTTTAAAAATTTCTATTTCAAATTTGAAGACTCTAGTCTCTAATGAGATCTCCATTTGCTTCAATAGGTTGCTAGCTCTTCTTCATCTGAACGGAATTGGAGTACATACTCCTTCATCCACTCAGTGAAGCGCAATCAATTGGCATCAAGTAAAGCAGAGGAGCTAGTTTATGTGCATTCGAACTTGTGACTTCTAAGTTACAAAGTTGATGACTACAAGGAAGGGGCAGTGAAGTTGTGGGATGTAGATCCAGAGGGAACTGACTTGGACCTTTCTTCTATTACACAAGCTGCAGCTTTTGAGGAGTCCAGTCAGCATACTTTTAGTCCGAGTAGTGGGATTCCATGTGGTTCTCGTAATCTACATACATCATCACGTGATGTTAATGATGATGATGATGCTGATCAGTGACTAATAATTGTATCATTTTAATTTTGAACAATGATTATCTATCATGACATTCAAGTTTGAACTCTGATATCAAATTAGTATATTATATTTCGAATTTTAAAACTTGTAATTGTTTTGTTTAGCATGTGGTATTGATATTCTCAGATTCTGAAGCTAATTCTGTTTATAGGCTGCAAATATATATATTTTTAATTTTTTATATGTATTTTGTACTAACGTACCCGAAACGTACCCAAACCCCCTTCAAAAAAATTGCCGTACCGGCATACTGGAATCACGTACCCGTACCCGATTCGGCAACTTAGATTTTCAACGAGTTAGCTTGTTGCTATACAAATCAGTCTTCAACAACAGAGTTACAAGGCCAAAGATCATAACCCACAATGATATTTTGTTGCCAAAACAAACATACATACTGCTGTAACTTTATCAGATTGCTGTCATAAAGAGCTTGATGCTGCAGCTGAGTTTCACAATGAAAATGCTTACAAACTTCAAGGGCTTCACTCTACTCAACAACCCTCACTGCTGTAGCTTAATCTCACACATACTTAGTGAATAAGAACGAGTTTGGCATCAAATAAACTCTTTTAGACCTCCACGTACCAGTTGAAAGTTAGTTGCGTCTCCCTCAATGCAAGTATTATAAGTGCTAAGCTATTCACAAGAGGGCGGCTACCCGTGGAAACCCCACAACTCTCTTTGTATGCTCGGTACGCCTTATGTAGAAGCCCAAAACAACAACGATATGCACTAGAGGAGCCACGTGACTCATTAACCCAGCGGCCAGGTATAAGAAGATCCCACGCAACTGTAGAAGTATAAGGTGCCTAGGATGGTCTCACAACAAACATCAACAAATTCTCACAACAACAAACTATTCCAATAACATCAAAAAAGCTTCTTACCCTCAAAAACTCCAAATAAATAAATTTATCATGTCTCAAATCTTCGATAAATTTGATCTTTGCTAAACCTTCTTGCACAGTGCCAAAATCCTACAATGAAGCGCAAAGTGTATACTCTAAATAAGTTTACCAGCAATCAACCTGGGATGGTCTTTCACCACTGGAGTTGATCATCTCCAAGAGGGTTTTCGTCCTCAAGAAGGTTGAGATGAACCAAGTTCGATCTCCAGAACCACAAGGGTTTCAATCAAAAAAATATAATAAACTCCATAATCCCCAAATGAGCTCTCAATCCCCCTTTTTATATGCTTTTTAGGGAACTTTCGAGAAACTCCCTGTTAAAATCACTTTATTAATTTATTAGGTCTTTTAACTCCAAAACGTGATTTATTTTACTTTTAAAACATTGCCGGCACTGAAAGTCGCTTTTTAGTGTCTCATCATTTAAATCTTTTCGTTCTCTTTCCAACGAGCTATAATACTGAGGTGCTCGATTAAATATTTTAATTAAAATGGCAACCTTAGTAAAATTAATTAAATATAGCTCAATATTACACTCAATTAGCGGAAATGGCCGAAATGCATCGGAACCGAAAATTGACTACGTAGGAGTGATCCCGATGATGAAAGATGATAAATGGATCCGACGGGTGACTAAAAATAGATGCTCCCCCCAAGAATCTTGGAGACCACACCGGAAGCCGAAAATCATATCTGAAAGTGGCATATGACTCCTCCAGACCACCTGAGCTCATTGGAAACATCAAATAACTCCTCTGATAACACTAACACACACCTAGAAGGTCAGTGCCAACTGTAATGCAAGAGAACCTGAAAATGGGGACATTACACAATGCATGTACAAAATAATATCCTTTGTTGCAGATCTCTACATCTTCACACTGCACTATTGAAGTCACAGTCAAAGATTATCTTGTTTCACACATTGGACAACCTGTTTAGTATAAAAGGACTGCCACAGACAAAGTTGGCATGCTATAGTCATTGTACTATTGAATACGAGTTAAGTCATAGTCGGTAGGAAATGCCACTTTCAAAATACAAAAATATATGAATTATGTCTTGCACGGACAACTCATAGAACAATCCCATCTATTAGTATCCCAGTTGAGGTCTGTTAGTTTTAGACTAGAAATGAAGATAAGCAGAAATACAAAGTGATGAACACAACAAATACCTTAGGAAAACCCTCCTCGAGGGAGAAAAACCCAGTGAAAATATATCTCTTATATATTGAATGAAAAGAGCAGAAATCTGCTTACAACTTGGCCCAAACACAAGACCGATTTGATGTAATAAAAAATTGATGATCATTGCCTTGTATATATACAAAGCAAGGCATCTCTTCATATGCGTTAGCCTCATGACTTTTCATTTTAAATTTGGGAGAAGGATATCTCCCGCCACTAAAACATCAACACTCCCTCTTAGCTAGGGAGGTATCCTTCCAGATGTCCACATCATGAATTCTCTCAACATGACGCCCACAATGGCTACTCCCATGTGTGGAAAGAAACGCATGAACAAGTGTCCATCATGGAGTCTCTCAACGTGATTTCGTCATGGAGTCTCTCAACATGACGTCCACCATGGCTTCTCCAATGTGTGGAAAAAACACAAGTACAAGGGTTCATCACGGAGTCTCAACTTGATGACGTCATGGAGTCTCTCAACATGACGTCCCATCTCAGTCTCAGAGATGAACAAGGGCTCGCACCTCATATTTCTCTGTCTTAGAGAAATATACACAAGGGCTTTCACCTCATTTTCTCTGTCTTAGAGAAATATACACTTCAAGGCTTTCACCTCATATTTCTTTGTCTCAAAGAAATATACACTACAAGGGCTTTCACCTCATATTTCTCCGTCTCAAAGAAATATACACTACAAGGGCTTTCACCTCATATTTCTCTGTCTCAGAGAAATATACACTACAAGGGCCTTCACCTCATATTTCTCCGTCTCAGAGAAATATGCATTATAGCAAAGATCACTGATGCTAAGTCTCCCTCTCAGCAAGGGTGACATTCTCCACTACACCAAGCTTGTCTCGGAAGTATACAAACTTTACTCTGGAAAGAGGCTTGGTAGGGATATCGGCCATGCAAATTTACTGGAGTTGGATTGCTTTCCTTAGCACCATTTTTGACCCTATCATACTTGATGCACCCAATGTACCAAACACTGGTTCTCCCTCTTAGCTGTGAGTCCCAGACTTCACAACCCCTTGCAAGATCCTTGCCTTTACTTAACCTGATTTGAGCTGATCCAATTACTCTGCTTTGTGTATCCCTAGATACTCGGCCTCCTCTTGGTCTTTCCCACCTCAGGGCCTATCTGCCACCTGATTTACTCCTCAGATCTGTCCTGACAACATCCTTCTCCCTGAACTTCTCTCCAAACATGCTATGCATAATGAGGACATATTGAAGTGATGAGCCGTGTCTGGATATCCATAAATCGCCATAGTACCTCTCTATTCATGCCCCCTAAACCGCACGACAACCTGTACTCATCCTGAGTTGCCTGAAGATCATAGAAACCTGTCTTCAAGGCCTCCCTCAAGGATGCCTCTGCAGCCAAAATCTCCTCCATCCATGTAATCTCTTTTGTTAGTCAGAGGATCGCAGCATTAGCTGTCTCAAAAACAAAATTAGCATCATCCATCCCATCACCCGCATCAGTCAAAGAAATTCGAGTGGCATTTGAAGAAAAGTCTTCTATTGCCTGACGCAAAGTTCTAAAATTTCCTGTAGACTTTGACATCTTCTCAGAATTGAGCATAAGATGCCCATTGCACCTAAATGAACGGAGCCATTTTTTCTTTTGGCAACATTGCTGTGTGATTATAGATGTAAAAAGTTAGATGGTTCTGAATCAAATCCTTACCAGAGACTTGCAAATCAAAGGGGTACCGGTATTCGTACTCTTTCTTCATGCACTTTAGAAGGTTTGAAGGAATTTCTGATTGTGGGAAAGGACCCTCATGGAATATATAATCCCAGACGTCATCTGTCATCTGCTCTGCCTTTATTATAGTATCAGTGTTACCATACTTAGTTTTCGGCCTCAACGTTGCTGCAGCAAGAAATACTTTCCTACCCTCCAAGATCTTCAATTTCTCAGTGAAAGGCGGAATAACTTCAATTTCTCTCACAAAGATTGCTTGTGCGGATCTCCCTTTCGCCCATGCGCTTCCGAGGGACGAAAATAGTTCACATAGGTACTTGAATGCGTATGTGGTAACCCTATCTCCTGTATGCAATGCTTTTCTTTGAAATAAAATGAGCACAAGCCCTTTCTTTGAACCTGCTCTGATACCATGTTAGTTTTAGACTAGAAATGAAGATAAGTAGAAATACAAAATGATGAACACAACAAATACCCTGGGAAAACCCTCCTTCTCGAGGGAGAAAAACCTAGCCAAAATATATCTCTTATATATTGAATGAAAAGAGCATAAATCTGCTTACAACTTGGCCCAAACACAAGACCGATTTGATGTAATAAAAAATTGATGATCAAATGAATGATCATTGCTTTGTATATATATACAAAGCAAGACGTCTCTTCATATGCATCGGCCTCATGACTTTTTATTTTAAATTTGGGAGAAGGATATCTCCCGCCGCTAAAACATCAACAAGGTCAAATTGGAACATAACCAGTTATCTTAATAATAAGTTTGACAACAAAACATGCAGTTTTGAAGGCTTCATAGAAACTTCAATAATAAAACCCTCTCTTGAATACACATTGGCCAGGTATGTCTTTATTAACATCATAATTCCTATTCAATTAAACATGCTCACAAAGGATATCATATGGATATTTGAAATTTGAAATTTCCTTATATTTTAAAATTTTCCCTATTTTTTAATAGCCGTCCCTTAAAAAATGGCCTTAAAAAAAACCGTCTCGGAAACTTGTCCCCCCACCCCTTGCCATCCCTGTCTTGGAAACTTGGGGGAGCATAGAGTTTATGTGTTAATGTCTTGGATGTGGTAAATTTATAAGGCTGTTTTGGATGCTAGTGGATATCTATTGGTGGGGTCCATAATTCCTATCACTAAAAAAACACAAATCGGTGCTAGTGGCTCCTTTAATGTAAAGCGTTATTTATTATCCACCAATGATTTAAGTAGAGGTGACTGTATTGGGCGGCTGGACTAGCAATCACTTATTTTTATTCGCAGTTTTAATGTAGAGTCGTAGAGTTTTTCAATGCAAATCTTATTTAAATGAGAAGAGTTTATCGTTGGAGGGGGATAGGAAACCGCAAGGGAGTGGGAAAGTAGGATGATAGTTGTGCAAGTTATTTTAGAAAGTCTTTTAGTTAGTCACAGCTGTAGAATGATAGTCGGGCAAGTCCATTTCAAATGTCTTCTAGTTAGTTGCAACTATTTCTTTAAGTATTGGCTGTAGTCTTGTAATGCCCCCAATCTGAATTTTTATGGGATATATGATTTTTTTTGTATTTTTCTGATTTTTGAAACAAAATAAAAATTGTAACAGCAACTGAACTTGAAAAGAAATGCTGATAACAATAACAAGTGGGTGGAAATTGCACAACAAACCATCAAAATGCTGGAATGTACCATCAGATGCATTCAAACAGCAGATTTTTGAATAATATATGTCAAATACATCAAGTATAATTGATGTTTTATGGCTGATATAAACCCTAGGTTTCCAAATATACTCAGATCTGAATCAAAACAGCAATTGGGAACCCCTGAAACTGATTTTACTTTAATTGCAATTGCTGGAAACAATTACAAAGCTGATATGCAGAACTGGAAACCATAGTTGAAAAACTCGGACTCGGCAAAAAACTCGGCAGACCCAAAATTTTTAAAAACTCGGGGCTCGGCAAAAACTTGGGGAAAAACTCGGCAAATTTATCGAACAGTTAAAAATGCATAATTTTTTAAAAATATTCTTAAAAAACACACACATTTCTGAAATTGTAGAATGCATTGCTGATTTCCTTCATATATAAATCAAAATTAAGAGTTTAATACATATCATAGACCAAAAACAATTGAAATTTTAAAAAGACTATATCATATGAAAGGAGAGATTTTGGACAAACTGTCAAAATTTATATAGGATTATGAGTATGAGAAATATTTTTCCCAACAAATTAGTTATTATTAATTTTTATTATAGTGAAAATATTATTTAGTATTCAATATAAGGGATTAGACTCAATAAATCAATCACATCAATTTATTTTTCTTTTTCTAATATTAAAAAAATTATAATATCTATATTGTTTTAAATAGTAAAAAAATACTATTCAATAAAAAAACTAGTTTAATATTTTATTGTACAACTATATTCTATTCAATTAAATTTATTTTTCTCAAAAGACTAATAATATATTTTTCCCCTACTATAAAATTTCAATGATTCTAATGATTTTAGACCACATCCAATATAAATAAGAATTAATATCAAAACTTTTCTTCATTCACATAACATCACAAGTGTCAAATTATTTATTATTATTATGATAGTTCCTTTGTCTTCTAGCTTGTAAAGCTAAATTAATCTTCTTCTATTTTATTTAAAATGTCCATTAACTAACATAATGTGGAGATGCACATCAATGATCCTAAGATGATTGATTTACTTAGAGCTTTGGTTAATGCTCTACATGAAGTTGGTTCAATTTTTTTCTTTACCATTTTCTGTGAGGTAGTGTATATGCATTCCATGCACTATAGATTGCACTAGAAGTTCTCTAGAATGAATCTACACCTTACATGTTTGACATTATACATGAAGTTTTGGACAAACTGTCAAAAGACTATGCTCAGAGGACTTACCAGTTCCCAGAGGCGGCAGAAATCGGGCAGAAATCGACACTTCAAGGGTTTAGTGACTCGTCTTTCTGACTCGTGGATCGCGCTAGGGTTTCATGACTAGGAGCTCCGAGCAATAAAAAAACAAATGATGTTGCTTTTGGTTTTTGACTCAACCTTTTATCTTTCCGCCGTCTGTGAGTTTTCACAGTATGCAGGCGAGTTTCAGCAATTCAAGCGAGTTATTTAGGCAAAAATCGCAGTGTGTTATTTGAAAAACTCGGGCCGAGTTTTTGCTGGAAAAACTCGCATACCAGAATGACGCGCGATTATTTGCGATATTTGCAAGTTCTTGGCGATTTTTACAATGATGCTGGAAACACAATTTTCAGAATTACAATGAAAAATATTCACTCACAGAATGCAGATCTGAATCATTGACTGATCACATGACTGAAATGTCCATAAAACTGACGGTACAGCCGCCTCACGCCAAGGAAACCCCTATATGGATGGCGAACAACAAGATTGGAGGCTAGAATTGACAGAAATAATGCTGCGCAACAGCAATAACCCTTCTACAATGTAAATTGCTCCACTTTGGTCAGGCGGCTGGTTGGTGTAGGGCTGCAGCAGGCCTGGAAAGACGGTTTGGCAGTTGGTGAAGGCTGCGCAACAATAATTTATAATGGCGACAATGAGGAACAACAACAAGACCTTGGATAAATTCTGAGATTTGTGAACAGCAACAACAAATACTTATCCTCTCCAATTTGGCGCTCCAAAAATTACAAAATGGCAACAATAAATGTTGGTGAACAGAAACAAAACATGCCAATGGCTTCTAGAAACCCTCCTCAATGTGGTGTTCAGCAATGATGATGAAAATCAACAGTTAAATTATCAACAAATCCTGAAAAGCGGCAATGAAACTCCTTGGATCACGAACACAACATTTGCTTGCAAATCGAATTGCTAACACATGCAATTCCCAGATGGAATTGCCCATGTTGGAGATGAGGGTTTTTGTCCTCAAATCCATTGATAGAAATCTGAGAGGGTTTTCATCTTCCAAGATCTCCGAACAGCCAAGGTTTTGTCCTTAGATGTGAAGATTGAACACAAAGCTCAATTCCAAAATGTTGAATTTGCAAAGTGAAGACAAAATGATGCACAGTGAATCCAAGAGCCCCTATTTTAAGCTCTCCAATTCGGGCCCATGATTTAAAATTTCTTTCCAAAAGTATTTAAAAATACTTTTTTTGTTTTGCTCGGTATTTTAAAAATACTTTTTATATTTAAGTGTTTAAAAACATTTTTAAAAAAATAATTAAAATTATATTATTAAGTTGCCCCTTAAATATAAAATTATTGGGGCCAACTTAAATAATAATTTTAATCATTTCCCTTGCTTTATCCTTTAGCTTGCGGGAAATGAGGATAGGCTAGAGGTCTTCTCCACAGCTCTAATTCAGAAAAGGGGACATGATAGTCCACCCTTTCGGGAATTGCTTGCCCTCAAGCAATTGTAGATTTGGGTGATCAAGTATCTCCACACCTTCCCAAGTAACATCCTTAAGTGGAAAATTCTTCCAACGCACCAAGTACTCCATTATTCTCATATGTATGAACATATGTATATATAAGAGAGTGCCCAAACATACCTTTAAATAAGGGTATCCAGATAAATAGAAACTTACACACATATATGTATTTAAGCATTATAATTAAACCATATATAAAAGAGTGCCCAAACATACATAAGAGTTTCAGATAAATATAAACTTATATATATGTATACGTATGCAAACATATAAATAAACATATATACACATAAATATATAAACAAATATATCTAAGCATATATATATATATATATTTGTTCATATATATATATATATATAGGAGTGCCCAAACATACATTAAAATAAGAGATTCCAGATAATTAGAAACTTACACATATATATAAATATATATGTATAAGTATGTCTACATATATACCTACTTATGTACACGTATATCTACATATATCTGAAACGTTGATGCTAAAAATTCTCACGCATTTAAATCCAAAAACACTAATGAACAATATTCTGGACTGTGGAAATCTAAAAGCCTTTGTCATCCTCTTTATACCAAAGAAACTGATTGTTAGCCATACATATGCAACAATGAGGGGTGGATCGCACTAAATATTCACCAATTATTTTGGTGGAAGAGCATCCTAGACAAACTTGGGTTCATGCTTATGCTCCACATCCTAGGGTTTCATTGCCTCTATGTTGATACCTTCCTAAATAAGAGTGTTATTTTTTACAATGAATAAAGATGTTCATACGTGATCATCAAAAATAAAACATGTTAAGTCGAATCCTCAGCACTGCCATTACCATGAAATCATTCAAATTTGATGAGTACTTTAAAATTTTGATAATCAAATTTTAAAAAGATACTTAGGGATTCCAAACCAATGATTCTCAAGATGGCAAAACTCATTTGTTAACAAATGGTGAAAGTCAATGCTTATCAATTGATCCTGATTTAGTGCTTCGTTAATTCTGAAAATGTATCAAGATCTAATTGCCTTTCACATATGCTTTGAGGATAAAGAACTTCCAACACAAGAGGTCATAAAATGAACCTAGTTAATACTCTTTTAGTTAATAATAGCTTGTTTGTAGGATTACGACCCTATCACCTGTCAAATGTATTTTATTTTTTCCTATTTCATATGTGGATATTCCTTTATTTCCCTAAATGTACATGGTTTTTATATCACATGTTGAGTGAAAAGATACAAGGATAAATATTATTAATGAGAGTGTAATTATGTACGATGATAAGTTCAATTTATAGGTTAAGGATATGCATTAAGTGGCTGTCTCACCAACCATGATCTCGTAGTATTAAATAATGATCAAATAATCAATAACAACATGTTTATCTCCTAATAGTTCTGATATTTCACATGCATCCTGAATGTAGGCAATAATGATTTACATATATGTATTTGGGAGAGAGATAAATTATAATATCGTCCACAAATGAGCAAAGCAGGTCAATGGAACTACCTTACATAGCTAGGAATCACAACTGACAGGAGCACCCAAAAAGGGGTGATGTCTCAAGCAAAACAAAGAATGAAAAAGTACATTAGGTATGAAAGTGAACAAATGTATAAAAGGTGTTCCTGATCTAATATTGTGCTACATCCAAATGCAAAAGGTGAGAGCAAAAAAAAACAGAAAGAAAATATATTAATGTCTACAAATGATTAAAAACAGATCAACGGGTCTGGAACATACAAAAGGTACAGATTTACAATAGCAAAGGACCAGGGGAAGCAAAGGAGGTCCTAGGAAAAAGAAAACAAACACAAAAGGGGGCTAACCAAAAAAAGAGCAAACCCTCAAGCAAGAGAAGTTATCTTATATCAGAAAGCCAATCAAGTTTAACAACTTAACAAGATTAATTGTTCCAACAAAAGTGTCACTAAAGAAGCTTGATGCTTGATATGATTCCTATAAATTTTATGAAGGGATGCTTTGTTTAATCTTGACTATTTATAATTTTATATTATTGAATGTAAAGTATTTCTACAATTCTACAATTTGATTTGAATGGTACTGATTTTTATTGATCATTTGGATTCCAGTTATATCTGTTTAGTTTAGTGAGTCATTGCTAGAAAGGCACCTAAGTATTTTGTTTTCAGGTTGAGGCTGTAAAATCAGGAAGAATTTGTGTTGATGGGAAATTAGTGTCAGATGAATATGTTGTTAAAGCTTCCCAGACGCTTAGTCATTTTGTTCACAGGTGAGTACTAGTACTACTTGGTAACTTTTAAAAGTTTGAATACTTTTTGTATAAAATTAAAATTAGCTGTCCAAATCTTTTTGTAAAGAGGGGAGTAAAAGTCATTTACAAGATTTGACTTGCAACGCAGGCCGGTGACCTAAAGAGAAATACTAAGATAGAAAAGTCAATGATTAATCAAAGCAAAACTCACAAATCTAATTGGATTCTGACGTTTTTCAACAATCATTATAGTAATAACTTCTCAAAAGAAATCATCCATTGAAATTGCAATTCAATAATTTTTCTTCTTTGGGTTAAAAAGCCTTCTTGTATTTTGCATTTGGTATAAGACTTGTCGTCTCAATGTAGAGACAGATTGGTTGCTCTTGATTGACCTCGTCTGCAAATAAGGTATATTTCTGGCCTCTAGAATGTGGAAAGGGATTGCTCGTTCTGGATTGACATATTGTTTATAAATAGGGATTTGTTGTTTAACATGAATGACCTACTGATTTTGGTGCATGATGACAGGGGCTAGTTTTCATTTTATCTATGTATCAAGGGTATATGTCCATCTCTACATATTTTAGCTTCGTAGTGTATAGACATATTTTGTACTTATAGCTGGTGACTGTGACAAAACTACTAGCTTACTAGGATGGCTGTCTCATAGGTTTTTCGTGAGCTTGCTATTTTATATAGAGATCTTTCAAATTTGAGCACAATGAAATATTAAGAATCTTGTAACTTCTTCACTCTTGCACACCCTCTTCTTTGGAATTCATTGCTGTTGCTTAATCTGTTTTATCTCTGTTTGGCAGCGACTATGGAGATCAATCCTCAATAAATCCCTTGAGAACCTCAAGACCTAGGGAGTCTTTGTGTTTCACATGCTTGAAGTTCATATTTGTTGCTTTTGTTCCCCATGTAAATGTAGGCACTACAATTCCTGCCAGTTTTGTTGTAAGTTAGAAATAAAATTATATTGTAATGACTTAGCAAAAAATTGTAATGAATAAATGAGTGGTGGGCTGGTGGTTGACTCATGTTTTGTGTTATGTCCAGGCATGGTTTTATTATTTATTATTTGAGGAGTGTCAATGGGTGGTTGTCAATTGTTGTCCAACCAACACACCTTTTGGTTGGCATTTGTTTTACTAATAAATGTTGATGTGTTAAGAATCAAGAGTATAGTTTAATGAACTCTCATTGTGTTTCTCTGTGGTAATATTGTTGTACGTGAGCACATGAGTAGATAATAGAGAGTCATGTTTTTGTTCTCATTTCTAAGGATATTTCTCTTTTGTCTGGTTGTGCATTAGTTATTTCTATTTGCTGTGCTAGAGCTTAGTTTTAGATATAATTGTAAATACCATAAACAACAAATGAGTTGATAAAGGGATGCCATAACTTTTCTATGGTATTCTGTCCTTAAGCATGGTTGCTTAAATTTTGAGTTATGAGGGTGGTTAACTCCTTGACAATTGTGGTCAATTGGTGCAACTATCCCTTATTTTTAATTAAAAATTATTAAAAAAAAAAAATGCTCTACAATGGTCATGGGTAGACATGGTTGATAAAGAATACTTAGAACTGAGTAAATGACATTAGAAACCCTACTTTCAACATCACAATATCCCTCCTTGTCATCATCATGAACTGACAAATACCTGGCATAAAAAAGGTAACAGTTCTAGGCCTGAGAAGAAACAACACACGGTTTTAGGTGTTAGGCCCGAGGTGACGAAAAACTCTTCTCAACAAGTCTGGAGTAAAAAGATAAACAATGACAGTCATTTCTGGAAAAGGAGGGAGAAAAAGGATTTTCTTGCCAAAACAGTTGCCCTCCTTGCAATAACTGGGACTCAAAGTCACACACTCCGACCTAATTTGAAGAGAAAGGGGAGATCGGCAAAAAGAACCCCAAATATTATTAGACCGCAGATCATTCTGGTTATGGACTTGACTGCGGATATTCCAGAACATATCCTAGCTCCCGGAGTTTCTTCTCTTTAGGATACAACTCTAATAGGTAAGTTCTAGATATTAAGTTTGTGAGAGCAATGAGCAACTTAATTATTGATATGCAGCAAATATATATACATATTAAAGTGGTTTGAATAACCACTTAGTCGGGCATACCCGACCAACAACCCAACCAACTATAACTATGAAATAGTTATTAGTTGGGATATACAAATGACGTAGTAGTGAAATTACAAATGTTTTAACACCCCACCTTATTACATCATATGCCCAAGAGATGAAAGCATAAAAGTCCGGAAAGCTTCGAACTTCACTGCTACAAGTGATTTTGTAAATATGTCGACACACTTCTCTTGAGTCAAACAAAACTGGAGCTGAATATTCTGTTGCTGAACATGCTAGCGGATATAATGGCACTGAACCTCAATATGCTTGGTACGCTCATGAAACACTGGATTGTGAACAAGCTTCAACACACTCTGACTGTCGCAGAACAAAGTGGTAGGACCTGTATCAGGGACACCTATATCTGTCAAAATGTGACGTAACCATATCGCCTCACAGACAGCCCCCCTGCGGCGCAATATTCTGCCTTTGTGGAAGAGTGAGCAACAGTGGTTTGCTTTTTGCTCCCCCAAGAAGTCGGACCAGATCCCAAAAAGAAAATGAAGCCTAAAGTAGACTTCCTATCATCCACTGAACCTGCATAGTCCGCATCTGTGTATCCATACAATGAAAAATCTACATTCTGCTTGTATTCCAGGCCATATGCCACTGTACCACGGATGTATCTCAAAACCCTCTTTGCTGCCTTCCAACGAACAACCTTAGGTTCCTGCATGAACCTATAAAGATAGCTGACACCATAGCTGATATTTGGTTTAGTATATGTTAGGTAGATGAGACTCCCAATCAACTGACGATAAAGAGTAGCATTCACCTGATTAGATGGATCGTGGCGGGAAAATTGCAAACTTGTCTCCATGGGAGTCGACATCGGTTTGCAATCTTCCATGTGGAACTTCTTGAGCAGTGTCTTGGCATATTTCATCTGAGAAACATAGATCCGATCCTTCTGTTGCCATACTTCAAGTCCAAGACAATAATGCAGGAGCTCGAGATCTGTCATGTCAAACGATCGTTTGAGATCATTTTTTGTTGCATCAATCATCTGTGGAGAACTCCCTGCGATGTCAAACAGGTGATGGAGAAGAAGAGGTGTTGCAACCAGAATCCTCATCAAAGACAACATCCCTACTAATGTATTCCTTCTTTTTGACTGCATCCATAAGCATATATCCCTTAGACTCTGAACTGTAACCAAGAAAAATACACTTCACAGACTTATCATCCAATTTTGCTCTCTAAACCTTGGGGACATGCATGAAGGCGGTACTCCCAAACACTCTGAAATGAGAAATAGAGGGCTTCTTCCCAGTCCAAGCCTCTTTTGGTGTGATGTTATCAAGCACTTTGGTGGGTGCTCTATTCAACAAATACACCGTTGTATGAACTGCTTCAGCCCAGAATGCGGAATCAAGACCTGCATCCTTCAACATGCATCTCACCATTTCCACTATAGTACGATTTCACCTCTCTGCCACACCGTTTTGTTGAGGCGTATATGCAGTGGTCAATTGTTGTTGAATTCCATGTTTTTGCAAGTAGGCTACAAATTCCTGACTTGTGAATCCCCCCCTCGATCTGAGTGAAGGGCTCTGAGAGTCTGACCTAATGACCTTTCTGCAAGGGCTCTAAACTCTTTGAATTTCTCAAAGGTTTCACTTTTGTGAGCCAAACAGTAGACCCACATTTTTCTGGTGTAATCATCCACAGAGAAGGAAATACAGGGCATTCTAGTGATTGGATGGCATAGGTCCACATAGATCAGTATGCACCAATTCTAAGGGACTAGAGGCTTTGTTTTCTGTAGCAGGAAAAGGAGCCCTATGTTGTTTCCCAGCAAGACAATATGAGCATAGAACTTCTATTTTTTGAATGTGGGGAAGTCCTCTCACCATATTTCTCTTACTCAATGCAAGAAGATAACCAAAACTGAGGTGGCCAAATCTCCTATGCCAAAGAGTTGTGGATAGATTGGTTTTCACTGTAAGGGCTTGATCTTCTTGTGAAACATCAATTAGTTGGAACATCTTTCCTACCCCTGAAGCACAAGCTACAATTGTTCCATTGCCAGTTTTGTCTTTGATAAGACAAAGTTTCTCACCATTGTGTTGATCAAATTCAAGTTTCAACTTGCAAATTGTGCTCAATTAACTGACTTACTGAAAGTAGGTTCTTAGTGAGCCCAGGTACATACAAAATCTTTGTAAGCCGACATTTGTGAGTTCTAAGTGGAAGGCAAATATCACCAATTCCCTGAACTTCATAGGAGGTATCATCACCCAATGAAACGTGCCCATAGGATGTGGATGGTGTGAGATCACTTAACCATTCTTGTTCCCCCGTCATGTGTCTGGATGCACCAGAATCAACATACTAGACTGAACTACTTGATGTGGAGGTCTTTGTTTCTGCAGCATACAGGTATTCATCATCTGAATTACTTGTAGAGGCAACATTTTCTTGTTGCTTATTTGGCTTTTTCTGCCTGTAAGATACCCAACTAGTTCTAACTAAAACTTTTCTTACTTAGATAAATTTACTTGCACTTAACTCATCAAGATGACATACATCAAAGATAATAACTTGTATGAATCAATTTTTGAAGTTGGGTACTTATATTATCACTTGATTCAACTTATTACAAATGTCTCATTACAATGATAATGCCTTCAAAGGCATGAATGTATAGTTCTTATTCAACTTGATCACAAGAAAGGCTTTGAAGCCTTGATGTTTACAATGATTTCACAATTGATCAACTCTATTGAACTCAATGATGTCAACTGGATGTTAACACCTCACAATGCAACAAGGGAGCATCACCTTGTCAGTTGAGGGAGCATCACCCCAACACTTGAAACTCGCAGGCCTCAAGATTACAAACATAAAGCTTTTCAAAGAGAATTTGCCAAAAGATTAGATGTCAAATGAATGAGAGAGCTCCTCCTTTTATAGGCCTTCCAAAGGGAATGAAGGCACGCTTTCCAAGGAGCATATTTAGGAGAATATTCCACTTGACAACTCATCCTGAATTGGCAATCTTATCCAAAGACCTTGACATGGATCCCAATGTCATCCTGTCGACCAATGAGAGTTCAGGTAGTTACACCTACCTTTTCTTCTGACTAGGCGCCAAGTTGAAGCAGTTTGATTATGGAATGGCGCCCAATGTAGAACTAGGCACCCAACTGGGGTAGCAGAGCCATGGATATGCGCCTAGAGGAATTTGATGACTCCATATGCCCTCAAAACACTTAACAATATTCAATGAAGATCTCTTAGACTCCAGGCGCCAAAATGATGTCACAATTGCAAGATTTTCAAGGCTAGGCGTCGACTGAAGGGTAGTGGGGACTAGAATAGGCGTCTTTCCAAGCTAGGCGCTTCCCTGAGGCGGCAGAGACTAGGAAGTGCGCTTTAACAATAAAACTTGTCTTTTTGGCACTTAACCACTTATCCATCATTGGTGCAAACTAGAATGCTCCTCTTGTGATTTTTACTTGCAGGTGAATGAGGAATTTAGGTGAGGCGCCTAACCAAGGTGGCACAGGAGGCAGAGTGCGCCTTAGGCAAATTGCTATTCCCTTTGTCATTTGATCAAGATCTTGGCTTGGTGAAAGAATTCTCAAGCAAATTCAAACTTCAACAAAATAAAAGTTAAATTGTGATTCAAAAAGCCTTAATTGTCTTAGGCGCATTTTCAAAGTTCTAGAGTCATGGAGTAGTGCCTAATCTCCTGGGAGTGAGTTTTAACTTCATGCAAGTCTTTCAAGGAGTTTCCAAGTTTAGAAGCCAAAGCAGGTTCATGGAGGAGTAGAACTGCGCCTTAGGAAAGTATCTGGATCCTTAGGCTTTGATTAAAGACTTAACAAGTTTATGCGCTTAAGAGGAGGCCTTCTGCAATCTAGGCGCAAACTGGAGGTAGGAGAGAAGGAGATTTGCGCCTTTACTCTCATAACACTTCTCTAGCTTTGGACAATGATTCCAACTAAATAGGTCATTTCAACAATCTTGAACCCTTTAATGATCATCTCAACCTTCCAATTCATTTCCTTGCCAAGGTGCCATCTCAGTGTTGCAGAGGGATGTTCTAGCGCCTAGGCGCACATCTAGGTCTGTGAAAGAATGAATTGGCGCTCAACTTGAAATGGTCATTTCCCTTGCAAGTGCTCACATTTGGAGTCATTGAGGTGAGTTAGGATATCATTCTCCACTAGTGCCTTGATTGAGTGAAGAGATTGGAGGTTACTTCCTTCTCTAGGCGCATACTTGAGTGGCTATCAACTAGGCGCACTTTTATGGTAATTGGATCATGACTTAGCGCCTAGTCTTCAAGGTGCAAAACATCTCAAACACTTGTGATTCATGTATCTTCACAAAAGTTCCTTACTTCTTGAAAACTCCTTCAAGCTTGGGCGCAAGTTCAGGGTCTTGGAATCATGACTTGGCGCCTTGTTGCTCTAGGTGCACATTTTGGATGATGCAACATGATACTTGCGCCTAAAGTGAATAGGCCTTCTTCCTTAATTCACTTAGAAAACTTCATCTTGGAAACCTATCAACTTTTTCTATCAAGGCGCCCTGTTTGAAGTGCTTCATGACAGGATGCTTCTATGCTAGGCGCCATTTGAGGTTGGAGAAGAGAGAAAGAGCGCCTAACCTATCTTGGGTGACTTCAGGACTTCAAATTCCTTTATTAGGTGTGGAGCATGTTTGAATGGTGTTGCTCTTAACATCTTGCACTTCCAAACCTTGATTGAAGACTCCACATCCTTGGGCGCTCATTTGGATAGTTTGATGTGAAATTGGCACCTAGACTCCAAGAGTCAACTTTCTGCTTACTTTGCTACCAGACTTAGCCAAATTTTGAGTTTCTGACTTTATTCCTACAAAACAATGAGATTGAGTTAGTCAAAAACCAATTCATTCCCTCATCATTTAGAATTAGCCTCCGGAAATGAAGAATAGGCTAATCCACTCTTCACTTGATGATCAAGCCGGAAACAGGGACATGACACTGCCAATGAGGTGGCTTCTTCTTGTCCCCTGAAAAGGTTTTTGTGGCTTCTTGTGACTGGACTCACCATTGGCATAGGAGTTATACCAACACTCTTTGAGTTCATGGCCCTTTCTACGACAAATTTGACATTTCTTTTTCTTGTGATAAGACTTGTCTTGATTTTGTTTAGACTGTCGTGATGGACCACTTCGATGGTCAGGTTTTTTCCCTTTTGCTTTGCTGCTAGGCCCTGATTGTCTTGAGATTTTGTCTCACCAAATATTGCTTCTTCTTGTTGAAGCAAGTTGACTAGTGTTGATGATGTTTTCTTGACAACAACAACATTAGAATAAAACACCAAGTGCTCTATCCTCTTTTGAACAAAGCGTCTCGAATGCTAAACTACGTGATCAAGCAAGAACGCTCCAAGGTTCCTTGTACGCGATTTGCAACGGATAGCCTTGGTGGTATGATGTGATAATGCTGTTTACACAAAGGGACTTTCGCAGAATTTATTCATCACTCCATTCAAACATGTACTCTTTCCTTGTGAAATGGAACTTACTCTGATCAACTACAAAAAGAAAAGGTAAAAGGCAAGGGTTAAGAGGGCTAATCTAAGGACAATGATATAATGCACATGCTATGATAGACAAATTCCTCATGTAACCTGACTCCGCTTCACCATGAGAACCAACAGTTACACGAAGCAGGTGCAATCTCCAAAGGTAACTCAATAATTTTCATACTGTAAAGCTCCATCCAAACACCCACAACTGGCAAAGTTTGAACGAGCATTCACAATCGAACTTAAGCAAATGTAGTTTAAGCTAACTTTGCACGATGACTTGCCAGTGACAAACCATCAAAAGTATGAACCAAGGAGGAGTTCATCAAATATCTTTAGCATATACATCACATCAATGAACTTTATATACCCTACTATTTAAGCTTCTTGAAAACACATCTCCGTCATATTCAAGAACTTGAAACCATGCTAACATTTCAAGGCCACAAGATCACCATGCAAAACGACAACAATGAGCTTGTATTACTTTTGAAATGTGTGATTACAACAATCTCATGTCTCTCTTCATGACTTCGAAGAGTTCCCTCTCTACTCTACTCCTACTTGATCTCTACTTCTAATGATCCTCCTCTAATGTCCCTCTAATGATCTTCTTCTAATTCTAATAATGTCCCCCTTACAAATGAGAGTAGTGAGCCTTATATAGAGCTCAAGAATCACAATGAATGGCTCAGATTGATTTAGCAATCAACGGTCAAGATTGAGACAACAAGACAGTTTGTTACAAAATTTGCTATTTTTAGAACATGAAAGAGGCAATGAAGGCACGTTTCCCAATGTGATAAGCATCTTTGGAGCATCTTTATGGTGGGCCCTCTTGAATGAATGACATGGCAGAATGCGTTTGGCTTGATGATGTGTACGTTGCACCTCAACATCTTCACACAAACTAGTCTGGTTCACCTCATGTTCACTTTACTTAGAATATTTTATTCTTGTTGTCTTTGATGTAACTCATGGATCGCTTTGATGGTCATGCTCATCTCTCATCTTGTGATGTTGTTCTTGCAAGATCATGCCTCTGGACAGTTGCATTGACTCATGGAGTGTTGAGGTGGAAGATGTCTTGTGCGTGACTTCTTGTAGTAGACTTGCATATGATGGATGTACATGAAGTAGACAACTCTGGATGATGACTCCTCACGCGTGACGTTGATGTCTACGAAGTCTTCAAAGTTAGATGAACTTGATGCAGGAGCTCTCCTCCATGTGGTGATGATGACAAACTTGAGCAACTTTCCTCCGCCTTCCAAAGTTCTCATGTATGAGCTCTCGCCATTCACCTCCTTGGATCCTCCATCACCTACAAAAAGAAACACATCAAATTAAGACTTGATATGAAGGATTTTCAATAACAAATTACATTCATCTTATGCATGTCGGATTAAAAAAATGACATTTCAAAACATACCCTTTCGCATGAAATCCATGCCTAAGTGCCTAGGCGGGTTTAGAGGGGCAGTATAGATTATTTGATGTGAATTCCATGTCAAGGTGTGAAAGCCGCCCAGGTTGGGCGAGTTTAGGGGTGTCATCTGGAGAGTGTCTTGTGAATGACATGACATTGTCCAGGCAAAGTGCTCAAGACCGCCTAGCATGGGCGGGATTGGAGGTTGCATGTGGATTTTCATTACTTAAGCATTTTTTGGGATTTACTTTGATAATCTAAAACCTCTTCAATTGTTTCAATGATGACTTGACCTCCTTGAATGAGATGGAAGTCCTTAGAAGGATGGGCAGATTTGAAGACAACATGCATGATGGTGGAAGGCACTTTGGCAAGGCGGTCCTGAAGGGTGTTTATGGAATGTATGATGTGAACTTCATTTCATAATCACTTGACCCTCGTTAGCATGCCTTAGACCTTTCTCTTCAAAGTTTTGTTGATCACCTTCATTTGAGTAATGTCTTGGAGTGACTTGCATAGCTTTTAACAACTTCTCCGTGTGCAGAGGTGAAGGCCGCTCATGTTGGGCGGGATTGTAGATGATGTGTGGAATTTTTCTTTCAAAACTTGTAATTTTCAATGATCTTCACCTTTGTTTGAACTTAGAGGTATGTTAGAGCAATGGGCGAAGTTTAGAAGGCTTTTGTTGAGTGGCATAAGTGCTTGAACCACTGCTTCCATAACTGCCCAGGGATGAAGGTGGCATAAGTTGCAAGTTTACTTGATGAGAATGATGAAGATGACACTAAGCATTATTTAAACTCCTCCCAACAAGGATAAATTAATTCGAAAGAATGATAAGAAATCACTAAGCCTGATGTCTTGAAATCCTGAAAATTGGCTAGATGTCCTGAAATCCTGAAAATTGGCTAACTCTGAAATCTGGTGGATTCTCCAAAATCCAGAATTTGCATGTTAAATCCTATGGATCCGAGACCCATCTCAAACATCTTGGAAATATATTGATAAATATTTAAAGTATAAGAAACTCAATGTTTCTTATACTTAAACATATTTTCAATATACTTCCAGGACATTTCACTAGTTCTTCAAAGTATAAGAAACTCAATATCTAACTTATGATGTTTTCTTGACAAGAACAACAACTAGTTCTTCAAATGAGGGTGTTTTATGAGCCACATTTAAGCATGCCACAAACACTCTAAACGAAGGGGGTAGTGCTCTCAGTACAATGGGTACTAGAGGAGCATCTTTGACTTCTTCCCCTAACGCTTGTAGTGCGGTTCTTATTTCGGCAACTCTTCTGAAGAATGCCTCTACCTTCTCACCATTTTGCATTTGGAGACAATGGAGTTGACATTGCAAATGGAAGATTTGGTTTTGGTTTTTAGCCTCATACACTGTTTTGAGGATCCCAAGCATTTTTTGCAGAGGTGGCGGTACGAATGTGAGGTTGGACCTCATCAGTTACACCAAACAAAATGATCAATTTGGCCTTATCAAATTTATTCTGATCCTCACCTGCTTGTTGAGGTCTTGTAGTTGTTCGAAAGACAACATCCCAAAGGTCTTCGAACTCTAACTGGGTTTGAACCTTGGTTTTCCAGGTGGCATAATTGTCACCTCTCATGAGTTGAGAATTAGGGAGCATTATCTTAGGTGCACTAGGAACCATTTCTATAGTATTGATGTCCTTATATCTTCGATGTAACCTTGGGTCGATGCCACAGATGTCGTTACAACTTTATTACGCATTAGATGTTGTAATTCAACATGATGACATTACCCGTAAATGTGAATCAGAGGCATCGTAAATACAGAATGCTGCAAGTTTGGTTTGATATTTGAATGTTCAAAACTCAATTCAATTTTACAAAAACAATTTTTGCTCCAAAAAAATGATTTTAATGCAAAAAATCAATTACTTTGCCCATTTTCGATATTTTCTAATGTTAAAACTATAGAAAATAAAAAGTATTTTAAAAATAAATTGATATTTTTGAAAATTAAATAAAATACTTTTTACTTCTAAAGTTTGATTATTCAAAAAATTCAGGGCTTCTTTCAGAAACGAAGAATTGTGCACCTTTTGTTTTTCTCCCAAAATGCAGAATTCTTCTCTGTGAATGCTTCTTGTCTTTGGATTTCAATTTCCCAACAACGTCCACTGCTTCCAGATCACACAAAAACTTCTGAACACCAATCTTCCAACAGTAAACACCTTTCAAGCAACAAATGAACAACAACAAGAAGCAAATTTGGTGATAATTTTAAAACCAGTCAAAATGAGTGCAGTACGGCTAATTCTACCTTCAACAGATTTGAAACAATAATCGTAGATGTTTTAACTGAGTTCAAATGTGTTTAAACATTAATTAACATCTATTCATCGCTTCCCATACAAGTTTCAACTTCCAGGCAAAAACATTTAACACCGTACGTCTATACAGTAAACAAAATGCATTCAAGCCATAATCAAACGCCCAAGCAACCATAAATATCTTAATATTTCTACAGAAACTCGAAATATAGAATGCCTTCTTTGAGTTTGAAAGACTTAGCAGTGATTTTAGGCGCCGTATGACCAGGTGTATGGCTGCAATGTTTAAAAAAACAGTAAATAACTTACTTGAATTCCTCCAATGCCTTCAATTTGCCTTCAATTCTGAATGTTTCTACATATTTAACTTGTAGTTGATACCTTTTCTGAATATGTTGCTTGGAATTTGAATTATGTCTTTTATCATCCTTTACACACCCCCGTACGGTCTCATAAAAGTAGATTCAATCTCCTTTTCAATGGCTCTTCAAATTTCTTCATTCATCAACCTCCTCGTTTTGTAATGCACAGGCAAAAAATTATTCATGCTCTGATACCATATTATGTTTGTGAGAGCAATGACCAACTTAATTATTGATATGCAACAAATATATATACATATTAAAGTGGTTTGAATAACCACTTAGTTGGGCATACCCGACCAACTACCCAACCGACTATAACTATGAAATAGTTATTAGTTGGGATATACAAATGATGTAATAGTGAAATTAGAAATGTTTTAACACTAGCAACTTTCTTCTGATAAATCTACCTTATCAAAATGGGTATTGGAAAATTGGTCTCAAAATGCAGAGATTTTACTTCTTGAAAATGATTATTTCATAGTTCAGTTTTCTTTGAAAGAAGAAAGAGATGAGATTCTAAGGTAGAAATCTTGGTTTTTAAATGAAGCGGGTCTTTTCTCTCAACCCTCGTATGCAAACTTTGATCCAAATGCGGCCATTATTAGATTTACTCCATTTTGGGTTTGTTTAAAAACATTCCAACATAATATTGAGACCCGGAAATTATTGAAATTGTGGGTAATGTTTTGGGTATTTTTCAAGAGTATGATTTGGTTTCTTTTAGGGATTTTGGAACCCATGTTAGATTTTGTGTCTTAACGGATGCTGCTAAAGGATTCCCTAAAAATGTTTTCCTTAGAACACAAACAGGGGTTTGGAAATAAATTTTTTTCTATGATGGCCCATATCTGCTTTGCCTTGACAGTCGTCAATATGGTCACCTCCGTTGTCCTAGTAAATCTACCGTCAATACCTAGAGCCAACAGGTAACCCCCTCACCACAACAACCCCAAAATTTGGTTTGTGAGGATCCGAAAGTGAATGAAATTCCTATAAATCCAGAGGAAAAGGACCCTTCAATCCAACACTCTAAAGATAATTAGATCGTAACAACCTTTGTCATCAACTCGACCTAGGGGGACCATCAGTAGTCATATTGAAAATCATAAGGGAGTGAATGAAATCTTTGAGAAAAAGAATTCTCTAATTCAATAGTCAAAAGAGAATTTGGTTGTAGACATTGTTGCCTTCAATACTCATTTGGGGGTGCAACAATTGCCTAAAATGGATCAGGAAAATGCCACTACATCTGGTAACATTGCTAAGTTACCTCTTGAAAATTTTGAAGAGAACAATCAAGATAAAGTCCTTTGGAAGAAAGTATAAATGATATGGTCAATGAAATTCTTTTGAAGTTAGGAGATGAGCTCTTTGATGAAATTGCAAATGAAGTCTTGAATGAAAATATAGAATTTGATTTTTCTGAAAGGCTCTCCATTTCCCAGACAGAGAGGAATGAAAAGTTAGACTTTATAACTCCTACTTAAACAAAAAAGGGAAGAAAACAAAAGAGTAAAAGAACACAAGAAGAGATTGTAGCTAGAATTCAGTCCACGCTTGACAAAACTATGAGAATGAGGAGAACATGTTGCTCTCCTCGGGAGCCATGAAGGTCCTTTCTTGGAATGTTAGGGGCATCAATGCCCCTAACAAGAGATGCTTAATTAGGCGCTGATTACAATCCCATGGTTTTGATGTTATTTGCTCATAGGAAACAAACTCTCTTTAGATCAAGGAAATCTCATTTTTACAAAGTGGCCCAAATGGAGATTTGCTATGATTGAGGCTTCTAGAGCCTCGGGAGGCCTAGCTGTCCTATGAATCAAGAGACAGTTAAAGTTGATTCCATAGCTTCAAGATGAAATTGGACGCTTCTTAATATTTCAAGTATTGTTTCCAATCTCAATTTTTGGATGTTTAATGTGTATGAACCGACCAACACCTATCAGAAAAGACTTGTTTGGAATCTTCTAAGTTCATTTTTGCAGACATTTAAGGATGAATTAGTTGTATTAGGAGGAGACTTTAATGCCATAGTTGACTTGGACAAGAAATCAGGTGGGATTATCCCACCCTCCAAAATTATTGAGGACTTGAATGCCTTCATAAATGATAACAACTTGGTTGATTTCCCCCCAAAGAATGACAAATTCACATGGATGAACAAAAGAAAGGATTTTCTTGCAGAAAGATTAGACAGATTTTTCTTCTTGACAAACTGGTTATCAGATTTATATAACTTTTGTACTTCTATTGCCTCTTTTTTGGGATCTAATTATTTTCCTATAATTCTGGATATCTTTGAAGAATGTACCACTTTCTCCTTTAAGTCCCCTTTTAAGTTTGAAGCAGTGTGGTTTTCGGGATCACAATTTTCTCTCATCTCTGTCAATGGTGGGGAAATGCTCCTTTTATAGAAGGGACAAGAATGTTCCAATTCTGCAAGAAGCTTCAATTTCTTAAAAAAGAAATTAAGAGCTGGAACAAACTTCATTTCAAGAACATATTTGAGGAAAAAAACAAAATAGAAAAACAGTTGCAAGATTTAAATGAATATATTATCCAACATGGGATGAATAAAAAATGTTTTCAATTGGAAAAAAGGCCGAAGGGGGACTTGGAAGAAATTCTTTTGAGGGAGGAAATTTATTGGTGACAAAAATCTAGAGAAATATGGCTGAAAGATGGTTACATAAATAGCAAATTCTTCCATGCTTCAACAAAAGTTAGAAGGCAGATCAATTATGTTTCTTCAATCAATTCCACTCAAGGTCAGCCCCTATGTGATCACAAAGACATTAAAAAAGAAGCAATATTTTTCTATCAAAATCTTGTATCTAAGCCTCAACAAGTCTCAGATAATATCCCTCTTCATTTGTTGGACAACATTCCTTCTCTAGTAACTATGGAACAAAATAAGATGCTACTTTCAGAATTTACTTTGGATGAAATCATAAATGTGGTTTTTTCCTTGTCACCTGATAAAGCACTAGGTCATGATAGATTTACAACTCTATTGTTTCAAAAATGTTGGGATTTTGTTGGTAGGGAATTATGGTTGGTTGTGGAAGAAGCTAGAAGAAATAGAACTATTCTTAAGGAAATGAATGTGACATTTGTAACTCTAATTCCAAAATCTCAAAGTCCCTCTTCCTTTGCTGATTTTAGGCCCATTTCTTTATGCAATACAATATACAAGATTTTTTCAAAAGCAATAACCTTGTGTTTGGCTTCTGTTATTCCTCTAATAATATTGGAAGATCAGGGAGTTTTCATTCCAGGGAGAGAAACAATTGAGGGAGCTTTGGTTGCTCACGAAGTTCTTCATTTTATCCAGTCAAATAAAACTTCTGCAATGGTGATGAAGCTAGATATGATGAAAGCCTACTATAGAGTCAACTGGGATTTCCTTATCATGGTTCTAAAAATATTTAGTTTTTCCTCACAAGGTGTAAATGGATATATGCTTGCATCTTTGGTGTTAGCTTTTCTATACTTCTCAATGATAGTTTGACTTATTTTTTTCAATCAACTCAAGGTATAAGACAAGGAGATCCAGTATTTCCATTTCTCTTTATAATAATAGTAGAGGCACTCAACATGTCAATTTTGGCACAAAATAGAGACCAAGTATGGAAAGGTATAACTATTCCTAGACTTCCCTTTTCTATCACTCATGCACTTTTTGCAGATGGTACTCTTTTATTTGGTTAGGCCACTTGCATGGAAGCAAAAAATATTACTAGATTATTGTGTAGTTTGTGGGCAAAATATTAATCCAACTAAGTCAAAAATTTTCTTCCATAATACTTCCGTGAGTCTACATAAAAGAATTTTTGAGTTGTTGGGCTTCAAAATTGATAATCTTCCATGTCAATATTCGGGAGTTCTACTTTTCTTTGGAGCTCTTAAAAATGATATTTGGAAAAAAGTAGTTTTAACTATCCAGAAGAAAATCTCTTCTTGGAAAGGGAGATGGCTAACCATGGTTGGAAGAATAACTATGATTAAGGCAGTTTTTTTGTAGTGCCAATTTATATGATGTCTGTAATGAAAATGCCAAAAGGAATAGTTGCTGATCTGGAAAAAAATATCACACTTTCTCTAGAAAGGAAACTCTAAAAAAGAAAATAAAATAGCTCGTCTCTTGGGAAAAATTATGCAAATCCACATCATAGGGTGGGGTTGAGATATTCAACTTAGAAGCACAAAACTTGGCATTGGGTGCCAAATTAGCATGGAATATGCTTGCTAAACTATCTAGACACCATTTGCTAATCTAAATGGTGTAGGATTATGCAGGGAAAATATCTAGACACTTTGGATGCAGAAAGGATTTTCACAATGTCCAAACCACCAGCTGGTTCTAAGATGTGGAACTTTATTGTAAATTGCAGAAAAGTAATTTTGCCTCAGTTTTCTTGGATAATACATAATGGAGAGAGCTTTATTTTGGGAGGACTCTTGGAATGGCTCCTCTCCTTTAAACAATATTGAAGAATTAGTGGGGGCAAAAACTGTTATAAAGCAAATTTGGGGAGATAGAGTCAAGGATTACTTTGAAATGGCTGAAGTTTCTCTTTTGTTTAAGGTACAGAGGAAAAATTTGCAAGACTGTCCTATCCCTTCAAATCAAAAAAATCTTCTTGCAAGTATATTAGAAAAAAGAATTTTTTTTAACTCCTCAAAAGCAGATGAACTTTCATGGATACCTTCCAAGTTGGGTCAATATAATGTCAAGCAAGGATATTTGGCTTTAACCTACTTAGCTGTAAATGAAAAATGGCCTTCTAAGTTATGTTGGAATAAAACCTGTCTTCCAAAAGCAGGTGCTTTTTCTTGGCTTGCACTAAACAATAAAAATCTAACAAGTATAAGGCTGGAAAAACTGGGCTTTTCTTCTTCATTCAATTGTGTTCTTTGTGGAATTGAAGTAGAAGATACAAATCACCTGCTTTTAATTTGCCCATTTTCCTATAATTGTTGGAAATGGCTTCGTAGGAAATTAAATTGGCAAGGTCCCCTTCCAAATTCGCCTCTTCAATTTTTTCTTTGTTGGCCTTCTCTCTTTCAGATTCTACTTTTGCATGCATATGGCAGATTTCTCCTTCCCTAGTCATTTGGAACATTTGGCTTGAAAGAAACAACATAATCTTCAGGAAAAAATCCTCAAGTTTTGAAGAAGTTCTATATAAATTGGAAAAATCAATCTCTAAACATGTCATCACTCATGTCATAAAACATGCATCCTATAAGGCCAAATTTACAGGTTGGGATGCTTGGCTTCTTAAGCATTGGAACTTCATTAAACCCCCCGTCTCTTTGGACTGTTCTAGTAGTAAAAATAATAAGGTGGACAAAAGTAAAATAAAATGGATCCCTCCTCTATCAACATTGGTTAAGCTAAACTTCGATGGTGCTTCTTGTGGCAATCTAGGTCCTTCAGGTTCAAGTTGTGTAATTGGGGATCATAAAGGAAATATGTTAATAGCTACTGCATCAAAATTGCCTAATGGACCTAATAATGAGGTAGAGGCCCAAGCCTTGCTAATGGGGTTATCATTGGCTAAAAGAGAGAACTACAGAAGGATTCAAGTTGAAGGGGACTCAATGATTATCATCTCTGCAATAAGAAATAGATCTTCAATCAACTGGAAAATTAACTATATTCTGTAGGAAGTCTGGTCGCTATTGGAATGGTTTGAACATTTTAAATGTGCTCACTACTATAGGGAAGGCAACAAAGTGGCTGATTGCCTTGCAAATTTAGCCATTGATCAATTCCAAAGCACCAAAGATTTTAACAATTCATCTATTCCAGATTTTCCATATTTTCAAGAAGCTCTAAATGAAGACCATCAAGAATTGGAAGCTAATGACACCTCATTTAGGGGTTATTTTGTTTTTCTAATTATTATTTTGTGGATGTAGGATGTTTATTGAAATAAATTGAATCAATTGAGCATAATTGTACTCAAAAATCCATCGCTTGTATGGAATTAAGATGTTTGTACAATCGTATTAATTCTCACATTGATGGACACTCAATTCTTCCTGCCACCGATTCGGTGAATGGTTGGAATTGAGACAGTTTGCATCCCCTCAAGCATTTGTACCATTTAGCATTACCTCTCTCTTGCTTTGCCAAGATTAAAACCCGCCCCTCTATTTGCTGCTATTCATCCTTTTCATTGTGTAAGCATGGAGATTCTGTAGAAAAATAAGTGCATATATTTTCCCATTCTAAAATGGGAGTTTCCAAAGATAGGGAGATTTGACTTGAAAAAGTTGGCTAAGGTTTTCACAATTGACTGTGAAGCTGTTGAAGATGCTACCCAGGTGGCTATGGGTAAAGAGATCCTATAGGACTTCCTGCGGGTGCTGCATTTCTTGGAGGTGGTATCATTGTTTCTTTCAAATGCTATGGATCTTCTTCAATGCCCCACCATCCTGCATAAGCTGGCTTTTGAATATGTGCAAAATTACCTTTTACAGAGGACAACTTCAGTGTTGCAGTTCAAAGGTATGATTTATTTAATAGCAAAGCATTGATAGGGGGTCTTTTTACCCACAAAGAAATTCAGAAATATACAACGGTCATTTGTGCATATAATGCAATTAAAACTGGTTTGCAAAACAATTGTTTGATTACAATGGAGAATTAAGTGAACTCCCACTAGTTGGAACTTGGTCCAAATTTTGCAGCTAGAGTTAAATCTAATTTTAGAGCTCTACATTTCCTCCTGGAACATGTCCCTCATCCACCACCCCAACTGCCTATTCTCCATGGGGGTGTTGCTCATAATGCGGCTCCGACAGTTCAAATTGATGCTTCTTTTGCTCTTGTTGATTCAGGTCCTACCTTGGCGGCCAATATATGAATTGTTATAAGATTTTTTTGTCATATTTTGCTTATTTTGTTTTGTAACTGGGCATATTGTAACTGTTGCTCACCTTCTGCCCTAGGTTATTGTTTGCTGTTTACAGTAAAAATGCTTTTATTACTATTTTAATATCTAAATTCAAGTGTTCTCACCTTTTTCCAAAAAAAAAAAAAACTATCCGTAACTTTTCCTATATATACATGTTTTGAGTTGTTCAAAGATTTCCATCTAGTGTCTATTGTTAGATCATTTCTTTCTCACATCAATTCAACATCCATTGTAATTTTTAAATTTTGTTTCATAGTAATACAGAGCTTGTGTGGCCTATATGTGGTCTTTTTCTCTAGCTTAGAAAGGTAGCCCTTTTGATAAAATACAAGGCATTGATGTTGTAGAAGTCATAAATTCCTACAATAATGGAGGAAACTTGAGTTAAGGATTTGAGGGAAAACCCAATAGTGTTGGCTATCATGTAGTCTCTAACCATAGTCATGAGGCCTTGAGTGTAAAGTCTCACACTCCTAGTGGAAGTAGAAGTGATATGAATTGTAATGGACAAGAAATAAATAAGTAGTAATTATGAGATACAAAATGACAAGAAGAAACAAATTATACTATTTCTTTAATGAACAAAGAATATTTATAGTTGCAAGTAGTGATACAAACAATAATGATTTGTTTAGTGTTCTAGCAGTACACATCTCTAAACCTCTAGAAGTGCATGAGACATTTTGTGGCATTTTGGGGACTTGGGGGCGAAGACAAAGTGTTCCCTAGTTTTTCAATCCATCCTAGTCATCCCCAACAAATTTTGGTCCCATAGGAAACCCTCCTCATTGTGCCCCCTTTTGTTTTGAAGGGCTGTCCCCTTTTATTGACGATGTCTTAACATTTGAGAGCCATCTAATAGTTGGGGATAGTCCTCAAATGTCTTGGGGATACCATACATCCCAAATGTCTTGCACATTAAAACATGAAAAAAAGTAAAACCAAGAGGACTATATAAACAGGAAAAAAATTAATTTTGAATATTATATTTATTATATTTTGATTTTCTAATTGTCATTGTCATAGTTATTTTTGTGATAATAACAATTAGATATTTGCAATTTCACATTCTTCATTGTATGTTATTTTTGTTTACATTTTCAATGCAGCTCTTTAGAATGCTTATTGATGTTTAATCATGAAGTTTATTATATATATATTTTTTGATAGATAAAGTGTAATGTCCCGAAACTGATTTTTTTGAAATTTTGCAATTTTATGATGAAAATGCATAAACCCTCGCACTTTCTGATCACCAAGATCCCGATGTGGGCAAGGTGAGAGCATACAGTGATTGGGACTCCAGGTGGTGGCAAGCCGCACAATCTAAATGAATGCAACAATTGGAAAGGAAATTATCTAGGGTCTTGGCGGCATGACCATCCAGACTAGAACAACTATATTAATTGGCGGGAACCATCCAGTTTATACACCTTAATCAATAAGCATGAAAGCTGAAATCTACTATAAGCTGGTGGCATAGCTCTTTTGAGCTTATAAACTATTCTAGATTGGTGGAGAATTGACTAGTGCTTTACAATAGAGCAATTTGCATGAAAACTGAATTTGCATAAGAAAAATCTTTGAATATATCAGCAACAATCTCCTTCAAATTATTTGAATCAACAAAATATAGCAAATGCAATATCGATAAATATTCAACTCTTAAAATCTGAAATAAAAGGTACGAAACCTTTGAAAACTCTGCCAATGTCGACTCAAAATTTTATGGCGCCCATAATACTGTTGTAGCTTCACTTCACAATGGTATGGCTGTTGGAAGTTGACTATACGGACAACAAAAGACTAAAATTTCCCTTAATCTTTGGTTGCGACTCCCTAGAAATGTCACGCACCCTTACTCTACATTAGGGCTGCAAAAAGGTACAACCAAGTACACATGATGTATGACCAGCAATGGTACGACCCTCTTCTGTTAATGCAATCCAACTCTCAAGGAAATCGTTCAGATTTGCAAGCAAATAGAAAAGATAAACTCCTCAAACTGAAACACAACCAAAATCTGAATATAATACTACAATTGAAGAACTCCACAACTAACAAATTGAAAACTTTAAACATTCAGCACCCTGGTAATCCATGTATTGAATTACTCAAATGACTAGGAGGGTACCATTTTTGCTAAAGGGTTTTCGTCCTATTGTAGAAAAAAAGAATGCTTGTTCATTCTCAAGAAGTTGGAATTTGATAATAAGCTGGAAGATCTTTTGTGCACAAATCCTCCTTATATAGGCTTTTGAGGGAATATAATTGAATATCATATTTTTTTCCCTTTTCCCTCCAAACTTAATTTTTAAAAGCGTTTAGAAAGTACATTACTTTTGGACCCTAGTCCTAGTGACACTATTTTGTCTCTCTTTCTAAAAAGAACTTTTTAATAATAAAACATAAGTTGTCTTTTTATAATATAACATAAAGTTGCTTTTTGGACAACTTAAGTTAAATTATTAAAATATTCCCTTGCACCACCCCATTAGCCTACAGGGAATTAAATAATAGGCTAAGGGTCTTCATTTATCCTACGCTTGAGAAGGGGACATAACATAAAGTGAGGTTTGGGGCACTCTCCCATTATATTGAATATAAGAAAATTACATATACTGTTTGATAGTAACCAGAACCGACAACAAAACTTGATAGAACCAGATCTACCTTGACACCACAAACCCACATTTTGACACCATTACATTTATTTAGCTGTTACATATCGACAATTGCACTTGATTCAACAGACATTGAGAACATTGCTTGACTTGATGGAACCCTACCAACAGACTACATATGAAAGGACTCTATTTACATAATGCCATTATCAACATATAGAAAAAAGAGATGACAAAATAACATACTAGCATATGATTTACCCTTCAACAAACTAGACCATGAATTTGTCAAAACCTGACATAGGGCCGAAAGAACCATCCTCATGCTTGACAAGTGTAGCACGCCGTGATATGAATTTTATAGCCTTCTCAGCCTTAGCCACATTGAACCTCTCTTTCACGGGGGGGGGGGGACTTCACAAGCCGAGTGGGGCCCGCCATATCCAGAGAAAGATGATAACCTTCCAGCCAGTAGTCATCTCGAAGAAAACTTTTGAATTGAGACTAGTTCCTTGATCATAACCTCCATACGAGCTTCAATGGCCCTAACAGTTTGAACAAAGGCCAACCCTCGAGATTCATATCCTGTACATGGTAACGAGGTGAGTTTGGTGAGATTAGCTTTGTCCATTGCATCATGCAAACCCATCTGAAACTTTTCCGAGATATGGAATCTACACAGAGCTTTTGTTAACTCTCTATCCCTTGTGAGCACGAGTACATTACTTATAAAGGTCAAGGAAATCTATGAATTAACACGGTGTCATGTTGCATCCTCTAAAAAATCTTGGTCGAGAATTTCCACTATGGCCTCCCTTACATCCTCTTGAAAAAAGAAAACCTTATGAAACTTGGCCAAAGAAGTCTCACTGATAAAAGCCATTTGATGAACACTCGAACCCAACATCATCGTCTCCATTATCAACGAATAGCAATGAAATGACCATGTGCCGACTGTAGAGTTGATGGAGAGGAATGAGCTTGTGGTTAAAATGAAATCTGATAGCATGTTATGAAATTATGGCAACAACCCTACCATCAAAATTCCATACTCTGAGACTTTAAAATTGAGTGAGGCTTGCCTTGGTCTCATATTATTGCACGAGTCCTGGGTCCCACCACCTTATTAATTGATCACCTATTATTATGGCTTTCGATTGATCAATACCCAATTTGATAGGAGATCTGCCATCTTGTTGCCCTCCCTAAGGCAGTGGGAGATGAGGCATTCCCCTAGGGAGTCAATGAATGTTGATGCTTCCTTCAAAATATTATGAATTCTCCAATTCGACGAGTGCCTCTTCTTTAGACATTGAGTAATTACCAATGAATCACCCTCTATGATCACCTTATTCAGAGAGCATGATTTGAGCAACTGTAAGCCAAGGAGTAGAGCTTCTGCCTCTGCCTCATTATTTGTCCCTAGGGCAAGCTTCCTCAAGGCCACTTTGATTAAAGTGCCATTAGAATCTCGAATGAGACACCCTAAACCTAAGGGACCAGGATTTCCTCGGGATGCACCATCAAAACTCATCTTCCAAAATCCTATCGAAGGAGGGATCCATTTGATCCTAGATCTGTCAATAGAATTAATAGTTGATACGCGCATCTTTAGTGTGTGTGTGTGTAATAGAGACAATTTTATTTGTCCTCCCCTTCCTTGCCCTTCTTTGTCCCCAAAATCTGGAAAAGAGTTTTCTTGTACCAAAAGCAAGTCCCCATGTAATACGTCCCCCTTTGCTAGAAACTCAAAGAATCATTGGATTTTTGACTTTCCCAAAAATATTTCATGAAAATCCTTATGTCAACTTGTGACATTTCCTATGCTCATGGCATAAAGTGACATGGACAACACAAAATGACACTACATATTTTAATTATTCTTGTATTACTAATAATTTATTATTGAGAAGTATTTTCTCATTATTCCTCCCAACGCACAAAGCATCAAACTTCAAAACATACAAATGAATTAAAAGATGCCCAACAATATATCTTGGAAAGATATTGGCACTTTGATTGTTGACGATGATGTGAAAGACTTGATGTAAGTGTTGAAAGAAACCTCGGGGAATGTGATGCCCGTGAACAACATTCTGCTCCAAGTATACATAGAAGACCTCAAGAAAGGACTATATAATCCTTCAAAAGTGGACCAGTTTTTGTTAGGGTTCAATGAGTTCATTGAAAAAGCATACAAAGACTAAGTAACTTTTAAAGCTTGAGTATAAGATCACAAATGCCTATGCTATCATTAGGCAAATGGAATTTTGCAAATAATATGGATATGTTATTGGATAGCAAAGATATATTGAGCAGGCCCACAAGATTGTCATTGTGAGGCCCACGATAGTAAGGAATAAAGACACCTTTATATGAACTTGTATGTTGCTTCTCCTTATTTTGGTGGCACTATTCTTGTTTTTTAAATGTTTACACGACTGGATGCTTTCCTTGTCATATGTGCAGGGCTTGGATACTAAATATTTTTGGCTTAGGGAGCACAAATGAGAGTGTTCCCTCTAGATTTCATGTGGATGTCACATATGAGTTTGCCTAACCCCCTTGTTTTTAAATTTTCTCTTGCATCTTCAACTGTATCTCCTACAATTTCTTTGTGTTGTTTGGATAGATAGGCCGTCCTTGTAAATCTTATGCAACCTTTCATAGAAATTCATGTTTACATTCTGAAACTGGCTGGCATAAGGTTGGATTTCATGTTTTTATAGAATTTTCTCAGCGAAGTGGATTGGATCTTCCATATGGTGTCCATATACGTTCTTAGTTACTAGGAAAACATTCCTCTTGTTCTCTATCATCCCTAGATCACAAGAAGATCTGATATCGATGCTAGCACATGGCAATGACTGCTTGAGAAGCAAATGTGCCACCATAGGTATGGTGTACTGCGTGCATGTTCAATTGCTCATTGGAGACACAAAAAGCATGTTTGTTCAGAGAGAGATGAGAAAACGGAGACACAAAAGACCTGGTGCTTTTGGGCTGCCTCTAAAAAAATAGAAGGCAAAACTTCTTCTTGAAAGAACCAGAGAGGAAGCTAAAGCTAAAGGGGGAAAAGCTAAAGTGGGAGCAATAGTTGGGGTTGGATCATTCCTGTCTTGTTTGACAAGAAACTACTACTGGGGAAAGGCAATTTCATCTTCCGGAACCTTACTAGAGACCTTTTCAGCAATCAACCTTATACTCCCTCTCATATGGCATGATGGTGCAAAGGCGAACATTGCGTTTCAAAGCTGCCTCCTTGATGAACTAAATTCTAGACCATGTTTTGATAGGCTAATAGGATTGAGGCTTAGGTCGCAATGGTCCTTCAATAGTTCCATATGCAGAAATGAGGGATGACCTCGTGTATCTTGTCAGATTTCAGCTAGAAGTTGCTCTTGAAACTTTGTTTGAGTGATAGACCCTTCTATGGCTCCATGTGCAGAGTCGAGGGATCTGCCTATCATGTAAGATTTCAGCTAGACGTTGCTTTTGAAGCTTTGTTTAAGTGACTGGCCACAATCTAGCAGCTGTCTGTTCATGGTGTTCTCTGTGGTTAATCAAAATTTCTTACTTCATCTCTACGGTCTCCTTCATGTTTTTGATTGATCCATAGGTATGGCCTTAGCTTGGCCATTGCTGAGGATTTAATAATTGTTTTGATCTTTGCTTTGTCTTGGGTTGTAATAACCACCCCTAGTTTTTTTTTTTTGAAATTTTCAACTATAAACAAGATGCTAACATGCAATCTCCTCAACACCTTTTGATCAGCCAAATCCGAAGATGGATAAGGTGAAAGCATATAGTGTGTTGGATTTACACATACTATCCAATGTAGCTATAGAGAGTATGCAATACGATGTTCACACAACCACTAGGCGGCCACACCGTCCACAATCTGCGCTTATTCAGTGAAGTGGTCAATGCAACACAAGATGATCGCACTAGGCGGCTAAGTCAACCACAGCTACACTTATTCAATGGAGTGTGAGATGCAACATAATGAACACACGAGGCGACAGAGCTGACCTTATCAACACTTATTTAGCGGACGTGTGTAATGCAGGCCATTGGCAGAATGTCTAAAGTTTGATAGGACCAAATGGTCGATTGCTTGCAAGCTTGTTCATGCCAAACGGGCTGAGATATGAAATGCTATAACTACTGGTGGTAAACTGTCCAATTTACAATATGCAAAAGGCATGATAATATGACCCATGGCGATACTACCATCCAGGGTTTACAAACATAGATAATTGCAATAGTCAAATAATACAACAATGCCTAGAAGGCTGCAAATAAACTGATTAATCTGATTTCAATCCGAAGCACACTGCTGTTGCATGTTATCATGAAGATAAAGCACTAAAAGACATTGCAAACATCACAAAGAATCATACCCATCAAAGCTCTGATGTTGTAGTTGATGAATGATGCCAAAATCCAACTCTCAACACACTAAGAATGCACTGAAAACTCTGTACCCTTTGGAACCCTTGATTTGATTCAAACTGCAGCACTGAAAAATACTCAGAACAACATATAGACTCATACATAAGTCATAAATCTGATTAAAATTCCAACTATAAACTAGTTCCACTGTGTAAAGGAGTGCTACTGCTGGGCACCTCCAAACAGCACATAAAACTTGAGGGAAGTGAGGCGTTTCAGCTCCTAAAATCCCACGCCCTTGTCTACTGCTAGGACGGCTTGTATCAAATGGTACAACCAGCTTCTAAATACAATAATCTCCTTAAATCCTCTTCAAAACAGCAAACAAACTTGTTAAAACCCTGTGCCTAGGACTGAATAGATAATGCGGCCATCAGAGGATTCAGAATCTTTGTGTTTCATCAAAAACATGGTGCTTGGGAAAATGGTACGGTCTGTTGGGAAAGCACAATATCTTCAAACAAATATCAGCACAACCCAAAACTGAAATCACAAATCCAAAATGATCAATAAACTCACACCAAACCCAAAACAATCAAATCAGTAAACATCAAACTCCATTGCAGCTCCACTGTGCTTCCTGTAGTGAAATCACCAAGTCTAGCTAGGGTGGTTTTCGTCCCCGAAACTAGAAATCTCGAGAGGGTTTTTGTCCTCAAGAAATTCAAGAACTTAGGTTCTCTCCATAAACAAATGCAAATTCATATCATGGCTAAACTCACAAATGAGCTCCATCTCCCTTTTTATAACATTTTGGAGTGAATATGATATTACTTTCTTATTTCCCTCCAAAACTCACTTTTTGGAAATATAATTCTTTTTTATGAGCAAAGTCCCCCATGTGCCTAGCGCCCTTGTTTGCACAACTTCCTTTCCAATGAATAGTTACACTATTGAAATATGGTGAGCATTTACATTTGCAGAGTAATATCAAAAACCATATAAAATAAAATATTATTGATGATTTCGGGATATACACTAAATAATTTTAACATTTGAGTACATTGGCTTTATAAAGCCATATATTCCCGTGAACTAACTTTAACTTATTTACGGGAATGTAACTTCCCGAGAGCTAACTTATTTATCTACTTATTAACATTTATTTATTTATAAATTAACATTTAAATGTTAATTTATTTATCTATTATTTACCTAATCTAAACTATTGATGTAATATAAATTCCATCACCCCCCCTTATTACATCAATTTGAACAAGAGGCGGAACATTGCAAGGACTGAACACAGTAGCCCTTCTGGAGACTTTGATGAAGCACCTTCACCAATCCTCCTCGCTCACCTAGGAAACACCGAACTGACTCCATCAGCGGATCTCCTGACTGTAGAACCTGCAAACCTCTGCACAACATGAGAGAACATAAAGTTCCCCAACCTCCTTGCACAATGAGACAATAACTTTCCTTCGAAAGTCCACATCTCCTCCGAGTGTGTCAAAATGCCTCCTCCAGTGCTGCACATGAGAGAACAACTCTCCTCTGAGAGTCCACATCTCCGAGTGTGTCAATATCCCTCCTCCAGTGTTGTGGAAACAATCCCTCTTCTACTATACAAAACAACTGAAGCACTATGAATACACTAATCCCACCTATTTCAGAGATTACACTATCCACAAACTGAGTAAATGCAGATACACTAACTCCACCTATTTCAGAAGTTACACCATCCACACATACTGCCACGAACTGCCAAGCCCCCCTTGCTCCATGAAGGGACACAGATAAAAAATGGGTGTTCCTCAGGCAATGAATCATCCCTGAGCGACAAGCTAACTTGGGATGACAAAAGACCTCCTGCCTCCATTGCCTCCTACCTCCAATATGATGTGTTTACACTTTAACTGCCAAATGCATTAATCAAACCTTCGAAAGCACTGTCAAGTGTAGCATGGATTGCCCCGAAAGCACAAACATTTGTATAGCCATGTTCAAATCTCAAAAATAACAGTGTTGATTTCAACCAATGATGGACCTATACATCAATAAAAAACACCCTTGTTTTCCTTATTACTCCAATGCATACAAATTTAACTTTAACAAAATATTCTACTATTTCTCCAAAATAATATTAAACCTTATTTCTGCAAAAAGAAAAATCCTTCTATCTCTAAAATACTTTCAAAATGAATATAAAATGATTATTATGAGGCAAAATAAAGTTTTGAACTCATAACGTCCTCTTAAATTTCCACAAATTTCACCAACTCACCTATGCATCATACTTGTTTCAATATTTGATCCAAAACCAAATTAACACAACCACTTCAAAATATCTCCAAACAATTTCCTTGTGAATAAAATTTCAATCCACATGTGAGACTCGAACCTCTTATCTCTTAATCCCCACTTGAAGCACTTACCAACTTACCCATAGATTTACTTTATTCATAAGAATAACAAACTTTGTTTTCAAACCTCTTTGAGAAATGGTGAAAAAATAAAATAAATCCCATTCTCTACTTACCTTGTGTTGATGTGTTTTTTATGCACAAGGCAACATGCAGAATAAAATACTAAGCATTCTATCCTCTCTTGAATAAAGTCTCTCAAAGGCTAAACTATGTGATCCAGTGAGACAATTCCAAGGTTCATTATTTGTGATTTGCAATGGATAGACTCAGTAGTTTGATGTGATATGCTGTTAACACAAAGGGACTTACGCTGAATTTACTTCTCAATTCACTCGATTTATTACTCCTTTTCATGAAAGAAACCTCCTAATTCCACAATTGGACAATGTTGCAAAAGTTATAACCAGGATTACAAAGAAAATGCAAAAAGGTCAAGGGTTTAGAGAGAATCTACTCTACTTCTAAGTACAATGAGACAATGAATGACACCAAGATAGACAGATTCCTTATAACAAGCTCCACAACGCCATGATGAATTCAACAACTACATAGAACAAGTGCAATCTCCCAAGGATGACTAAGGATTTTCATATTGCAAACACACATTCAAGTACTCTTAGCAGGCGCAACTTGAACAAGCATCGACAATCGAACTATTGCAATAAGTTGAGGTTCAGGCTGACTTTGCACAATGGCTTACCAGCGACAAACCATCAAAAGTATGAACCTAGAAATTCATCAAATATCTTCACAATGCATTCACTATATCAATGAACTTTCTAATCTACTCTACTTCTACTTGGAAACACATCTAGATTATCTTTGAGAAATAAGAAACCATGTGACGTTCCAAAACAACACAATTGTCACCAAGCTTCAATGAGAAATGTATTAATCTTGGAGGTGATTACAACAATTTCAAGTTCTCTCCAACAACTTTCGAAGAGCTTCCTCTACTCTACTCCTACTCTACGTGCTATTCTATTCTCTCCTACAACAATTCTAATATAATGTGTTTACAAATGAGGCGAATGAACCTTTTTATAGTCCTCAAAATACAATGAAGGGCCAAGATTGATTTGAGCAACCGATGGCCGAGATTTTGCCACATCAACAATTAGTTACAACAAAAAATTATTTTTAGCAAAAAGGAAAAGTTGACATCATCCGTGTACATAAAAACCCAAAGGCAATGAAGGCACTTTTTCCAAGGTGATAAGCATGACATGTTGGAATCTCTGGGAATCTTCTAGATAGGCACCCTCTTTTGCTTGAAGCTTGTTGTAGGTACATTGAACATGGACAAGTGACGTGGCGAGAAATGATTGGTTGATGATGTATGAATGCCACTTGAGCATTCTTGAGCAAATTTGCTTGATTTTCAATATTTTTCCAATCTCTTGATGCTATTCCTAAATTGCATCTTCTTTCTTGGACGAGTCACGAACTTGAATTTTCACTTCCCTAGAACTATTTCTCCTCGAATGTGGAATTTGAGAACTTGTCCTTGTTCTTCACTCCTTGTCGTCTTTTCGTTCCTTAGTGTAATGTTGTATTTCTTGATAATCTTGCTCATTCGACTAACTTTTCTTGTGATGTTCGTGTAGGATTCTTGCTCTGGATGTTGAAGTAGAGAATATCTCTGATAGGTGTATTCCTGGAGTAGACCTCATGATGTTTTCTTTGGATCTTCTTCTGGTGCATGAAATGGAAGGCTCTTGAACTCGAACATGGAAATGATCTTTTGGATGCTCAGATGGTAAAACTTGCAAGATGGATGATGACATCTCTCACTCCGGCTATGAAGTTCTCCTCTGGAAGCAAGATGATGGTGAACTCGATGATGTTTCGATCCTCTGGATGCTCCTCTTCTTTGGATGCATAGCTCACCTCCGGATTCTCACACACCTGCAAGATGAAAATTCACAAGTCATAGTATTTGAAAATATTATATCAAGTTCTTTTACCTTAATGCATGTGAGAAATTTGAGAGATACTCATTGAATTTCACAAAATTTCCACTTTAGTGGGTGGATTTTTACTGAACCATGCGAATATGAGGGTGGTGCAATTCCCACCTGTGCCTGGAAATTGCGCTTTTTTGGCACAATTTCCACAGGTGCATGGAAATTGCACTTTTCTCTTAGGATGCATTTCTGCCTTCAAACTTTTCTATTCCTTGGGTGTGGATTGTTAAGTGATTTCAAATGATTTTCAATAGATTTCAAGAACTATTTTAATGTTTTAAAGTTGAATTTTGATTTTCATGAGTTTAAAATTGCAATCCCAAATTTGGCGCAACTTCCACCCTAGAGTGGAAATTGTACTATTTCCACCTTGTGCTAGAAATTGTACTATTTCCACCTTGTGCTAGAAATTGCGCCACTTTCAAGATGCTTCTCAATGATTTCTTAGGACTTTTGAGGTTTTCCTTGATGATTTTGTCATGATGTTTTTCGTGTTTTGTGTAAGATTTTTGGAGAATTTGCAAGAATTGAGTGCCAAGTTTTTCTAGGCGTAATTTCCACTCATACTCAGAAATTGCGCTTTTTTCCAAGAGAAATGGCACAATTTCCACTGGTGCCTGGAAATTGTGCTTTTTTGGCGCAATTTCCACAGGTGCATAGAAATTGCACTATTTCCTCTTGATGTCAAAATTTGCGACTTCTCACTTTTCAAAGGAATTTTGATGACTTTTTGATACATTTTTTTAATGATTGTCCAATTCATTTCAAGGGCTATTTGAATGTTTTCAAGTTGAATTTTGATTTTTATGAGCTTAAGAGTGAAATCCCAAATTTGGCGCAATTTCCACCCTTATCTAGAAATTGTGCTTTTTCCACTTCGTGCTCAAATTTGTGCCACTTTCATGATAGCATTTCTTCGAAGATTTCTCAATGATTTTCAAAGATTTTTAGGTTTTCCATGATAATTTTTTATGATTTTGCAAGAACCAAGGGTGAAATCTCTCTAGGCGCAATTTCCTTGCTACCCTAGAAATTGTACTTTTTGATGATGATGATTTTTCAAGAATGAAGGGTGAAATCTCTCTAGGCGCAATTTCCACCTGTGCCTGGAAATTGTCCTTTTTTGGCACAATTTCGTCAATACTACTGGAAATTGCGATTTTTGGCAAGTGAAATTCCGCCAGATTTTGAAGGTCCTTGCTTGATGTATACTTTAAATATTTTGAAATATACTGTCAGGATGTTTGAGATAGGTCTTGGATCCATGGGATTTAACATGTAGATTCTAGATTTTTGAGGATCCACCCGATTTCAGACTTAGTCAGTTTTCAGGATTTCAGGACATCAGACTTAGTCAATTTCAGGATTTCAGGGACATGCATTAGGATGAAGGCATATGGATTCCTTAGTTGAATATCCATCCCTTAGGCAATTTTTTCAATCACTTCTTGGATTTGAGCAAGAACTTGGCGAGACTTGGACAAATCAATACTACCAGACATACAAACTCAGAGAAAACTTAGACCTTAAAGCAAACCCACGACAGAAAGCGGAAAAAAGGGTGGGTCCCCATTTGCAATGGGGCGATGTGTGAAAACGTCACAACACCTTGTTGCACCGAAAATCACATTTCTCATACCACTAATAGTAATTTTGACACAGTAATTTTAAATCTGGTTCTTCCCTTCTAGTGTGCAGCGATCCAATGATTTAGAAATATATCTTTTTTTTTAAAGATAATGTGCTTGGTAAACTTTTTAACGTGACCGGTGACGCTGGTGCGACACGCCCTCTGGCTCCACACGAATGCTTTTGTCCGGAGCAATGAACCGGTGAGGCCACAAGACGGGTGACCTCATCCCGTAGCAAGAACACTTCAAACCCGTGAGCTCGTTGGCCCAGTGAAGGCGTAAAGCCTGCGAGCTCGTTGGCCCAGCGGGGGTTTAAACTCTGGTGGCCACCACTACAACCGAGTGACTTAACCACCGAACCACGCCCTTATCGGCGATTTAGAAATATATCTTACAATGGCTTCTCAACATATAATATCTTCAAGCAAATCATTGATCACAGATAGATGTGTCACTTGGAAAGAAACAAAAACAAACAGAAATGAATTTCAACATTCAGCAAACAACAAATTGGACGCTCCGTAAAATGCCCAGCAAATTTAATGTTATCACGTCATTATTTTTCTGCTCTTTGTTCTACAAAAAAATGCTCATTAAATACCCATAATATCTTCAAAACCTTTCTGGGTTTTATTCCCCTCTTTGTTAGCTTTCCAAAACATCTTACATTTTTAAATTTCGATAACAAATGAGAAAGTTATTGCATTTTTGGTGAGACTGCATTAGACTATTTAAAATAACATGATTTTAAAATCAAATCAATTTACCAGCAAATAGAATGGCTCTCATATTCTCTTGAATTAATATGTTTGTCACTGGTTATCATGACTATTTCTCATGTATTCTTCACAAAACTCCTTTCCATCTCCCATAACCGTCTACTGCTCTGATACCATATTGAAATATGGTGAGCATTTACATTTGCAGAGTAATATCAAAAACCATATAAAATAAAATATTATTGATGATTTTGGGATATACACTGAATAATTTTAACATTTGAGTACATTGGCTTTATAAAGCCATATATTCCCGTGAACTAACTTTAACTTATTTACGGGAATGTAACTTCCCGAGAGCTAACTTATTTATCTACTTACTAACATTTATTTATTTATAAATTAACATCTATATGTTAATTTATTTATCTATTATTTACGTAATCTAAACTATTGATGTAATATAAATTCTAACACACACAGTTGTTCTTTTTGAATAAACCTTTTTAGACAACTTTAGTAATAACCATTTAATTATTTAATTATCCACCCAAGTTGCGGAAAGTATTTGAATAAACCAAATATGAATTTCTAATCATACCATGATGCTCCAGAGGGCTAAGGATGATGACCTAAACCAACTTGGCGTCAATCTAAAAATAGCTTGCTTCTCCAAGAAGTGTGGAGAGCTCCTAGAAGGGCAGAATTGCATTTTGAGGGAAGCATGGGACTCATCAAGACCTCCTGAACTCATTGCCACTGTTAGAATTCCAACCTGACTAATCATGCATTCTCCAAGAAGTGTGGAGTGCTCTCAGAGAGATAAAATCACTCAGAAAGTGTCATTGGGCTCATGATGGCTTCTTGAACTCACTGCCATGAATAAAATTGATGTTAGAACAATCATGTGCTCTCCAAGAAAGTTGGAGTTCTCCCTTACACCACCAATTAGCTTACAGGAAAACTCGGAAATAGGCTAATTCACAAATTGATTATGCGCAAAATGGGGACATTACATGGGTGCCTTAAATGTGGGCATTTATTATTTTGTGATTCTTGCCCCTTGTGAAAACTTTTGGTTCCAATCTTCTCGTCTTCTAGTGAATGCATATCCTGTAATAACTACCCCATAAATTTTTTGATTTTTCAATTGCAATATAATTGCTACAATGTAAACCCTCAACACCTTCTGATCACTCAGATCCCGGAATGGGCAAGGTGAGAGCATACAGTGCATTGGATCCCAACCAACTCTATCAAATGCAGCAACTAGAGAGTATGCAATGCAAATGCCCACTGTGACACACTAGGCGGCCAAGCTGTCCACAATCTGCGCTTATTCAGTGGAGTGTGTCGATGCAACACAGTATGATCACACAAGGCGGCTGAGCCGACCTTTCTCTATGCTTATTCAACGGAGTGTGTTATACAAATATAGAATGAGCACACGAGGTGACTGAGTCGACCTTATCAACACTTGTTCAACAGACGTGTGCATGCAAGCCACTGACAGAATGTCTAAGCTTGCTCAAACCAAAATGGTTGATGTAAAGCAAGCTCGTTCAATGCCAAGATGGGCTGAAAGAAATGCTATAGGAAACTGGCGGTAAACCATCCAGTTATTACAATCATGAAATGCATAATACAATGTCCACTGGCGGTACTACCATCAAGGGATTACAAACAATGAATATTGCAACTAGTAATTGACATTACAAAACATTAGAAAGCTGCAATATGAATGATATATTCTGATTTCATACTGAAATACACTTTTGTAACATTATATTAGGATATTGGAGAGCTGAAAATCATTCAAAACCAAAACAAATCATACCCCACTAAAGCATTGCTGATGTAGATGAAGTTGAAGGCTGCAAAACACACTGATAACACACCAAATGTCACTGTATACACTGAAACACAGGTCTGATACAGAATTGCAGCAACAAATGGTCTGAAATGTGAACACCAAACCCTAACCAACAAGTTAAATTCCCCAAACTATCATTTCTCCACTTTCAAAAACGTGCAAAATGCTCCTAAAAGTGGTGCCACTCAAAAAGACTGAAATCACAAGAGAAGAGGGGCGGTTTCATTCCCAGCTCACTCGCCCAGCCACGAGTGGTACGGCTAGTACCTCGGGCCGTACAAATCTGCACAAGATGCAATGCAAATATCTGAAAAGACACCTTCAAATCAACAATATACTTAGCTAACAAGAGTGCCCTGGTGATAGGATTACTTTCAGTCCTCCACAATGGTCATTGGTCAGGCATCTTCAACCCCCATGATTTCAAAGGAATTGCAGATTTGAAAATAAAGGGGACGACCAACATAGGAACAAACAAATTTTCACAAACAAACAACTTCTATCTCATAAAATCAGTTTTCTTCATTCCCAAAATCCAAACACATCATCAAAACTAAACTTATCAAAGAAATCATCAAAATCTCCATTGCAGCACAATTGTGATTTCTGTATGAAACCACCAAGACTAGCTAGGGGGGTTTTCGTCCTAGAAACCGACATTTTTGAGAGGGTTTTTGTTCTCAAGAAAATGGGAGAACATAGGTTCTCTCAAAATTCATAAGCAAATATCGTATCATCAGTAACCTCAACAATGAGCTCCAATCCTCCTTTTATAACTTTTTGGAGCAAATAAAATATTACTTTCCTTTTCTGTCCAAAACTTATTTCAAAATAATAATTCTTTTTCATGAGCAAAGTCGCCCATGTGCCTAGCGCCCTTGTATGCACAACTTAAAAACCTTTCTAATGAATAGTTACACATAGGTTGTCTATTTCGAATAATACTTTTAAGACAGTTTAAGCAATAACTATTTAATTATTTTAATTATCCACCCAAGTTGTGGAAAGCATCTGAATAAACCAAATATGAATTTCTAATCATACCATAACGATCTTGAGGACTTAGGATGATGAACTGAACCAACTTGGTGTCAATCTAAAAATAGCTTGCTTCTCCAAGAAGTGTGGAGAGCTCCCAGAAGGACGGAATCACATTCTGAAAGAAACATGGGACTCATCTAAATCTCTTGAACTCACTGCCACTGTTAGAAATCCAACCTGACTAATCATGTGTTCTCCAAGAAGTGTGAAGTGTTCTCAGAAAGATAGAATCACACTCGGAAAGTGTCATTGGGCTCATTAACATCTCCTGAACTCATTGTCATTAATAAAACCGCTCCTTGATTACCTTTGTGTTTTCCAAGAAAGCTGGAGTTCTCCCTAGCACCACCAATTAGCCAACAGAAATTTTTTCGAAAATAGGCTAATTGTTCAGAAACTAATTATGCGTGAGAAAGGGGAAATCACATATCCTTTGTCTAGAATCAAGGGAATTGGATCTGCCTTGAAAGGAGGGTGTTGATGCGTACAAGAGATTCAATGCAAGATTTTGACTGTCCAGGTTCCTTTAGGAGCCATTTCAGTTCTCTCTGATTGTGCATGGATTTGCTTTTGATTAGGTTAGGTTTTCAAGCCATATAATTTTTAAAAAAATAAAATGTTGTAGACTAATTGATTTGCCCCTCTAGGAATATGTGAAATTTGGAAAATTTTAAAATATGTTTTAACATCTGGCTAATTTGTAGACTATGGTTTTGTCATGTCCCCATTTTCGGAGAGATCACCTAGTGGAGTTGGCTAGCCTATCCTACCCGTAGGCTAAGCCAGAGGGCTCAGGGAATGACTTAATTGGCAAGTTTTCACACTTAGCCAATTTTGTAGGGGAAAATGATTGTGGAAGATGACTTGGCATAATTTGTGGTATTTTTGATGAAGTCAAAACTAATAAAATAAATTGCCCTAAGATGGACTGACCAAGTTGGAGAATGGAAAATAAAAGAAAATATGGAAAATGCCTTTGGAAAAATAAGAATATTTTATGATATCTCACCTTGAGGAGGACGACTCAATTTGAGGACAAAACATGATGTATCTTATGCCCAAGTGGTTCGCCCTACTTGGAGAAGGAAAAGAAATAATATAAAAAATAAACATCCTGTTTGGGTCGGCCAAGGAAGGAGAAAATAAAATATAATATTTCTTTTGTCTTTTGGGCACCTAGCATGAGGTCGACCCTAGGAGAGGGAAATAAAGTGAAATAAAATAAGAAAATACCAAGGCTAGGTCGGCCTTGAGGAAGGAGAGAAAATCATGTATAAATATAAGTTGTTTTGAGGCATTTCCAACGTCATATTTGACATCACATCTTTCATTTCGGAGTTTTACTCTTGGCTGCCTTTTAGGTCAGCATATTCCAAGGATGAAAACCCTTGAGAATATTAGGTGGATTGGATGAAAATCCGATTCCATCTTAGAGGTGAATTCACATGGAATTCACAATTGTAGTTCATTGGACTTTGGAGGAGAAGACCTTGATAGAATATTTAGATTTTTGGATCAGCATTGGAGGAGGTTTGCTTGTGGCATTTTGTCTTCATTTGGCACTAGGGTTTTACCCTAGACTTGAGCGCCACACTTGGAGGTTCATCATTGTGGCATTTTGGTGTGTACATCGCATTATGGCTTGCCCTAGTTTGGAGCGCCACATCTAGAGAAGGGCGACTTGGCTTTGGAGGTGATTTCATCATTGTAGAGGGTTACTAAACCCTAACCCTAGCAGCAGCTCAAGCGCCATCACTTTGGAGGGTTTGTGGAGCATCATTTCATCATTTCTTGGTATGTACAAACCCATGTATTAGGTCTGATTTCGACAGCAGCATTCCGGTTATGTTTTGTCGTGTTGAGCCCATGTTTTGGATGTAATAATCAGACTTTATATTCTGATTTATAGCAGCAGACTTCTACTCAGAAAATCAGATTTGTGTATGTCATATAATGGGTCTAATTTGTGTATTTCATGGTGTAATTCATGGTTGATATGAATGTCATTGTATAGCATCATTTGTCGTCATTATTTGCTATGTTTGAATGTGTATTTGTTCGCTGTGATCACATGTTTGTAATCAGAAAATAAAATCAGAATTCTTGGGTTTTGAGCAGAATTCTGAAGTGCAGAAACTTAGGGCAGAATTCAGAAAATAATATTTAGAATTTTAGGGCAGATCCCATTGGGGATATTACAGGTTTTGAGTCGCTTTGTGACATCACAGGGGGATATATTAGGTGTTTTGTTATTAAAACTTGTTATAGACACTTGTGTGTTAGGATTAATTTGATTATAGTTGATTTTAAATACTATGAAGATTAAAATTGTATAGAGTCTCATTGAACAATAGCCTGTTGGCAGACATAACCCTAGTTGAATTGCATTCAAATGAAGCCAATCTGGTTAGCTAAGTCTAGGAATTGTGCCAACAGTTTTTAACAATCATTAACCAATAATGTTTTCATATATAAAATGCACTCGAATTGAAATAGAAACTGCAAGTAATAATAATACCCTGATGAAATTATATATGAAATGATGTCAATAATCAAATCAACAGATAGTGATAATATAGTTTACGGCAATCGTTCTCATTGTCATATTTGATCATTCTCAATTATTGTCTAGTGTACTGTAGTAATGATTGCCTAATTACCATCTCATTTTTTCATTGCATATAATAACAATGGTCAAGTAGTGTACTTAGCACCTTAATTTGGATTTTAGATATACTTGGTAGGTAAACTGTAAGATTATGAACCATTGGACTGTTGTGCTAAACCTTTGTACCTTTTGCTGCCTCTTCTATATGTATGTGCTGTATTGTCACGATGAGAGTTCTCCATTCAAGAGTCTTTTTTTCGTATCATGTGTGTCAAGCCCATGCAAATCTGCAGATCATGTTCATTACCACATGTATCAATGAAGAGATTCCTATGTTCATAGTTTGTTGTGTGTATTCATGAGTATGATGTCCGTATAATTTTTTAATACATATGTGGCAAACATTCTGCTGCGTTCAATTTTCTTTGTGAATTAGATAGCTAGCAACATTTATTCATTGCCCATCTTTTCTGGCGAGGTCCTGTTTTAGGGGACACCTGGATGATCAAAGACAGTTAGTTGCGGAAACATATGGTAGTGCTGTCTCCTATAAATTTCCTTTGGAAGACAAGATGCAAAGTTAATTTTCATAAAGATATTCCTCTCTCTCTCTCTCTCTCTCTCTCTCTCTCTCTCTTTATGAGAGTTGACTACTTATAAAAGAAACTTATTATGCATGGTAAAGACAGAATATACGGTTTCTGGAGGGAAGTAGATTCTACCCCTTGGAGCAAAGCTTCAGATGGATTTTCTTACTTCCATAGGAAGAGGCTTTCCATGGCATTCTGATTGTCAGATGATGTGAATCATGCTTTTTTGTCTAATATAAGTTGCCTGTCTTACAAAAACATCGAGACATGATCATTCTAGGAAATTTGCTCCTCTATTTTGAGTGCATGGAATATAGCAAGTAAAATCAATTCTTCATGAAGTAAGTTGTTGCAAGCATAATAATGTGCACAACCTTCCTCATTTACAGCTTGCGTTACAATAGATCCTACCTTTCCCAGTGTTTAGCATTCTAAACTCAAACATTTTATGTTTTATATCACATTATTGAGCATTTGCAAATGACGTTACCTACTTTATATATTTCGATGAAACAATATTTGCTAAATTTTTGTAAAATTTCTCAATAGACAATAATGAAGAGTGTAAGTAACATTATGATTGCAAAAGTTGTGGACCAGGCATGAACCTCCTGTAATGGCAGATCCAATCATGATTTTGGATGAAACAAGTGATGTTATTACTGTTTGCAAACCTTCATCTATGCCTGTGAGTAACCTCTTCCCTCTTTGTTGCTTCATAGACATGCGTTAATTCACTGGAATGTCTAAAATTCACAAATTTGTAGGTTGTAGTTTTGGTTCCTTCATATAAGATAAACTTGAAATTAATGCTCAATTTGTAACTTTAATATCTTGGATATCATATGGCTGGATCTCATTCTTTCTACCACGACTGACGATTAATTGTGAATTTTCCCTCCCCTGCTAAAATCTGAAAGAAATAAAAGAAAGATATCCAATTTTTTGGAATATGAGTTTTTTTAATTTTAAATGTGTTGTAATCATAATTCAAAAAGCCAATCTTAAAAGAAATACATCTCAGTTCTTTGAAAAAATCATGATCAGTTGGAATAATCGTCAAATATTTCCTTCATATTTAATCGTCAAATATTTCTTGATTTTGTCAAATACGAACCCTTAATATTTTAAGACAATGTAATGTCCCCATTTTGAGCTTAGTTATATTTGCTAGTTGAGTTTGCTTCTATACATGGAGAACCGGAAAGTTGGTATATGTCTACACATGGAGAACCGGAAAGTTGGCTCAACTAGTATGTTAATGGGTTATTTGGAAAATGCATTATTGAAATTGTATTTTCAATCATTTGATTTGATTTGTTAGATGATAGAATAAAAGGGAAAATGAAATCTTTAATTACATTTTCTCTAATCTATTTTTATGGAGTTTTTGTATGGAATAAGGAGTTACTCCAGGTGGGACCTATTTGTGATATTGTTCATTGTGCCAATGGTTGGATAAAATGCATTCAAAAGCAAATACATTGAATTGTGTTTCAATTGGCCATCACGAGGGATCAATGCCATGGGAAGAAGTGAAATGCATTGGATCATGTATCAATTGCCTAGCTAAGAGGAATCGGCGGTCAAGGGAAATGAAGTTTTTAAATACAAGTAATATCAAATTAAATGCCAAATGCTCAATCACCTAAGAGGTTGTTATGAGTCCATCAAGTGTAAGAAGGATTTTAAATGCACATGAAGAGATTTTTAATGCAATTGCCCAAGTTGTTGTGATTCATTCAAAGCAAAGAAAATGTTTTAAATGCCAATCATGGACTGTTATCGACTCAACAAAGAAGAAGATTTTAAATGATGTTTGATGATTTCAAATGCCAAACAACTTCTTGTTCCAGCCGCCATTCAAGGAAAAGCATTCAAAATATTTATTGGATTGATCCTACTCAAGGGAGAGTGCAATTCATTTAAAAAACACAAGACTGATTTTAAATGTTTGCATTGATGAATGTAATTCATTAAATTGTTCAAAACCAAGGAATATTATTGGTGGAATCCAAATTGCTTTCCAAATCGGCCAAGAAGAGGAGCGCTCAGCTTTATGGAGGATAAATAGAGGATTCTACTATCAATTTGGAATAATGTATTCATTGATATGTTTTCTATCTCTTTCTTTTTGAGTTGGGAATTCCGATTTTCAGTTTATTGGCAAGGTGATAACCCTTTGTTTTGTATGGTGATGACCCCATACTAGTTGTGAAGTGATTTCATTCATAATTCACTATTTGTGCTTCATTTGCAGGTTGTTTTTAAGTGATTTGGAGTGAAAAATCATTGATGAATGAACCCTTGGTCATGATAGAGTCCAACCAAGGTAGTTTATGAGTGTTTGATGGAGTTAATGGTATAATATAGTGACTGGTTTTTTATTACAATTATTTGATAATTTGTTATACATGGTTTTATGATCATTGGAAGCATCAAGAAGACATTTGGCTCACCTAGAAACCCATCGATTGTATTTGGAGGTGATATTTGGGTATTTTCATGATATTTGGGCACAGTTCAACGAGCTATAGGTCTGCTCCAGTCAGCTATAGGTCTAACAAAGTCTGAATTTCATGTTGTCTTGAAGTCATAAGGTGTCAAGGAACATTTGGAAGCAAAATCAATCCTACCGATTTGCAAATTAGGGTATTTGGAGGCTTTGTTTGCAAGATATCTCTTCTAGATCATTAGCTGCTCTTTCATTAGTGATATCAGTGTTATGTCAGAGTCTGATCAGTCATATCGGTCAATTAAGCAGTGATTTGTATTGATGTTATGTGGTCTATCATTGGCTGAGTTCATTAGCCATTCATTCTCCATTGATTTGGCAATAGTTGTAATGAGTTTGGATGTAGTTATGCCTCTCTTTCATGCACATTTGAGGTCTGATATGCATAAGACAGTGATTGATATTTGATAACAACAATATGTAATTGAAGCCATTTCATTTCCAGTCAATAAAGAATGTAAAAGAGTTGATGGTTCCCATATATGTTGAGTTGTATTGATGCTTTGTCTTGATTTGTGCAAGAAATTTTATCTAAAGTAGATTACATTTTTAGTCATATAATAAGGTCTTTTACAGACAACCATTTATTCTTTTCTTTTGGCTTGGTAAATCTTGGGTGAGGTTATGAGCCACCTCTAATGCCATAGGAGTAAACTTGGATCACATTTTTAAGATTTGTCAACTTGGGTCATGATTGAATGTACCCTAGGGCCTATGTTGTTAACCATATGGCAATATGAGAGATTTGAACCCGAGTCACGCTCTTATAAGTACCCCTCATTAGCATTACAATTGAGGTACAACATATACTCACAAATCATCTTATTAGGTTAATGTAGTTTGAAATGAGCAATAGTGTAAACCATTGAAGCAAAAAACGTGTTTAAATTGCGACTTTTTGAAAAAATTGCAAATAGGACCCTTTCCCGATTTTTTCACTGGTTTAAATCGCGACCTAGGTAAAAATCGGTTCACGATTTGCCACGTTTTTTATGGTGTTTTAGTCGGGTAAAAATCGCGTTTAAAACTTGTTTAAATCGCCCTTGATCCCCGTGATTTACCCGCACAAATTACCTGCGCGATTTCACCTTTTTCGAACCCGTTTTTGCCTATTTTAGGGTTTTTCACGTGACTGGTTTACTAGTAGGACACATTTGCAGGGTTCATTCGATTTCATCTTTTGGTGATGTGTTTGCAGCCTGCAAGTATTGTAGAAGAAGAGGTTGTTGAGATTGAGTTGGTACCACCAATGGATGAGGACATGATCACAGTTCATCAAGCATATAGAGCACTTCCAACACTTCTTAGAGAGGATCTTAGCTTTCAACAATATTGGAATCAAAAGAGGGAAAGAGGAAGACTTAGAGGAGAGTCGAGGCCTAGGAGACAAGAAAGGCAACATCAAGAGTTCAAGGAGGCTCTTGCACTTATTTTGCCGGTTGCATACATTTCTTACCCTCAAGCCTATGTGAGAAGACAAAGCGATTCAACTTGCAACCATGCACTTGGAGGGAGCAACTTATGATTGGTGGCATTATGGACTTGTTACACAAAACCATGCAATGATCCAATCGTATGAAGAGTTCACAACCTAACTCATTGCTAGGTTTGACAAGAAGGATGAAGAAGTTTACTATAGAGAGTTGGCCCAAATGAAACAAATTGGATGTGTGAATGCCTACATTGATGACTTTCAGAAGATTGGAGTAATGGTTCCTGATATGACAAAGAGAAGGGTAATCATGTTGTTTGTGGAAGGTTTGAATGATAAGCTAAGGTGTTTGGTGAAGGCTCATAAGCCTGGCACTTTGGATGAAGCGATTCAGTTGGCACTTGATCTTGACACTACACCTTCGTCATTCCAGCCACAAGAGAATACTTTCAAGGGCTCTAGTTCAAATTAGAAAAAGTTCAATCAGGAGAGACATCTACCTCCTAGGATGGATAATGAAACAAAGAATGAAATGAGGAGGAAAAAGCTTTGTTTTTCTTGTAAGGAGCCATGGGAACCAGGACACAAATGCCTTGGGAAAGACAAGGTACATCTCACACAGGTGATTTCCGATGATGAGAGAGGCTATTGAAGACACTAGCTTGGATAGTGATACAGATCATGTGGAGTAGCAGCCTTAGTTAGAGCTTGAGCCTAACACTACAGAGGATACAAGACATGTCACCATTGCATCTATTTCAGGAGTGCCGAAATAGCATGCCTTTCGATTGAGAGGAGTTGTGAAGGGACAAAGGGTCACTTGTTTGGTTGATAGTAGAGCTACTCACAACTTCATTGATGATGTGTTAGTTGTAAAGAGAGGACTAAAGGCCAAGGATTTTCAGGGTTTTAGTGTGATAGTTGTAGATGGTTTTACTATGAGTTGCACTAAGAAGGTATCTCAGCTTAGCATTCAGATTGGTGATTACACATTGACTGATGATTTCTATGTGGTAGGATTGGGAGAGATTGATGTTGTTTTGGGAATCCAATGGTTGCAGTTATTTGCCAGATACATACAGGATTTCCAGAAGATGGAACTTGAGTTCATACATGATGGGAAGAAGGTTATGTTGAGGGCACTTTAAGATGGAGGACCTAGGGTTGTGTTAGCAAGAAGGATGGAAACATTGTTTAGACATAATGATGTTGCTTGGGCAGCTCAGTGTTTTGTATCTTCCAAATCTTCTTTCGGTAATCAAAGGTATCATGTAGATATATAGTTAGTGCTTGACAAGCATAGTATGGTGTTTGGAGAAATTCCTCCTTGTAGTTCACCAGATCGTGGGTTTGAGCATGTCATTGAATCGGAAGAGGGCTCCAAGCCTGTCATCACTACACCTTATCATCATCCGCGACATTTCAAGGAGGAGATTGAGAAGACGATTAAGGAGTTGTTTGAGATGGGACACATTTGTCCTAGTTCCAGTCTTGTTGCCTCTTTAGTTGTGTTAGTAAAGGAGGACCACACCATGAGGATGTGCATTGAGTACAGAGCTCTGAATAAGAAGACAATCAAGAATAGGTATCTCGTTCCCAAAATCGATGAGTTGCATGATAAGTTACATGGGGCTGTGTACTTCTCTAAGATTGATCTTCGTTCGGGGTATCATTAGATTCATGTCCGTGAAGAGGATATTTATAATACAACATTCAGATGCCATTATGCACACTGAGTTTTTGGTTATGCCATTTGGTGTAACATACACCCCTGGTATATGTTTTTCTCTGTATGTTTTTTTTTTTGTGTTTTTGCTATTTGATGTTTAGGGTTTCATGCGTCTTGCTTGCATGTGTGTTTTGATATGAAATATATATAGGAAATGAAACATAAACTGAAAACCCAGAAAAACTAAAAGAGATAACAATAAAGTATCGAAGACCCAGATAGAAGAAGGCCAAAATATGAAGTTCTATTACATACCCATGTCAAGTTTTACAACTTCATGTCGGGGTCATTGCCGGACTAGCCATATAACACTATGAAATCACTTCTCAGGCTGCTCCAAATGAAGAGTACTGGAATAGAATGAATAGAGGATGGTATGGCAATCCTAGACGCCCAAAATGTGAGTGTATGCAGCTCCAAATGATAAAGGGATCATTAACTTCAATACCCACGACTCCCTATGCTTGGTATGGCCAGCTGAATGCATAAAGCAGCAGAAAGTAGGCTGAAAACTGTTAGGAATTAACTGCAGCTCTATTCCAACTTCCAACGTCAAGGATAGATGTCAATAACCAGCTTCAAACCCTTCAAAACACCTTTGTGAACAATACAGCCTCCTAGAGAAGTACGGCCTGCAAGGAAACTCTAGAGCAGCAGCAAGAAACAATCTCAATGCTTAAAACTGTCCTCTATACTCCTGTTCTGATCTGCAACATTAGACTCCTATCAAAATGTTCATATCCTGCCCAAATCATGTCCAAAATGCATCATTCAAAAGCCTAGATGAAGCTCCTGTGTGAAGCCTCCAATATCCTCTCCTGATGTGATCTTTCACACATGAAGAAAGGCGATCTTGCAGAAGTTTTCGTCTCAACAAATCGATATCAAACCCTAGAGCCAAACTCCAAAGCCAAAGCACAGATAACTCACAAAGAGAGCAATTTTCATAATCTTCGCATATGCAAAATGAAGCCTTTTTTCCTTTTTGTTCTTCTCTCTCTCCCAACACCCAAGAAGCAAATATTTTATTATTTCATTTAATACTCTCATGTCCCTTATGTCGCCTCATGACCTTGGGCACCCAACTCCTAGGTAGAAGACTTTTAAGTTATAACTTATTCTTATAAAGTGAAAATACATTATAACTTAAAGTCACTTTAGGTCTCATAAAATAATATAAGTTAAATATTTAATTTGACTTATATTATATCAAATGGAGCTCTAGTCATATCGAGACTATAAACCTCGTGCACCGATCACCCACAACTGCCTTGCTAAAAATAGAAAGTGCCCCTTGTCTTGACTTACTATAAATAGTAAGTCCCTGCATTGACCTCCTAACCATTGTTATTAGCCTACAAAAGTCATGTGATAGGCTAATCTCCATCTGTGTGATTGGGCTAAATGGGGGACATTGTAGTCCGCCCTCCCCAAGATTGCTTGTCCTCAAGCAATGTCAGCTCAGGATGCTGTAGTATATGCTCACTCCCCATGTGGCATCCTCAACTGGTAGATTTTTTTACTTCACCAGGTACTCCTTGATGATCCGTTTCTGCAGATTCCTCTCTGGTGTCAATAATGGCTTCTGGTACCAAAATTAGCTTCCCCTCATCCAATGGTCGAAGCTCAACTGAAGGAATCACATTGTGGCGAAGAGCTTTCTTCAACTTGGAGACATGGAACACATTGTGCACTTTGCTATCTGTTGGTAACTCAAGCTCATATGCCACTTCATCCACTCTTTTGATAATCTTGAACAGACCATAAAACCTGGGTTTCAATTTTTTTGCTCCACTCTTCTTGAGAGTGGACTGCCTGCAGGGTTGGAGCCTCAAATACACCATATCTCGAACCTCGAAACTCCTCTCTACTCGGTGCTGATCAGCATAAAGCTTCTGCTGATTCTATGCCTACTGAATGTTATCTTTGAGCTCCTTCACAATGTCCTAGCTCTCCTGTAATAGATCTTTTGCCTTCAGCACTCGACTATCACCAAGTATCAAATCTGTAAAGCACGGGGCATTATATCTGTATAAAGCCCTGAATGGAGTCATCCTGATTGACATGTGGTATGTCGTGTTATAGCAATACTCCCCCAGGTGTAACCATCTAACCCAAGCCTTCTGCTGCCCCGACACATAGTTACGAAGATACCCCTCCACCCATTTGTTTACAATTTCTGTTTGGCCATTTGTCTGTGGGTGGTAACTGGTACTAGGAGTCAACGTAGTGCCATGTAATCTGAATAGCTCCTACCAAAATAAACTCAGGAACTTACTGTCCCTGTCACTTACTATACCCTTGGGTATCCCATGCAATCTGAAAATCTTCCGAAAGAACAAATCAACCACCTGTACAGTTGTGTATGATGTTGAAATGGCGAAGAAGTGTGCAAATTTGGTCAGTCTGTCGACCGCAACAAATATGCTGTCCTTCCCCTGAACCTTAGGTAGCCCTGTAATGAAGTCCATGGAGATATATTCCCACTTTTGATTGGGAATTGGGAGTGGCTGTAACAGTCCTGCAGGATAAGTATGCTCATGCTTATTTTGTTGACAAATAGGGCATTCATGAACATACTTAAGGACTTCATTCTTAAGTCCTTTCCATGTAAATCTTTCCCGAATCTGCCTATAAGTTTTGAAAAATCCAGGACGGCCAGCCATGGGTACATCATGAAAAGTCCTTATGATCTTATGTTTGAATTGTGAATTAGGCACCAGAAATATTCTATCTTTATATATAATCAAATCATGCATCACATAATACCTGTCATCCTTAATGGTGCCCTCAATGACTCTTGCTGCCCAAGAGTCCTTAGCGTACTCTGCTGAAATCACCTCCTTCCAATCAACAAATATCTCACCAAATAAGCATAGGTGGGGTCTCCTCGACAAAGCATCTGCAACTGTATTTCTTTTTCCCTTGACATACTCAATGTCGAAGTCATAAGCTTGTAGCCTGCTTACCCACTTCTGCTGTCTATCGTTCAAGTCCTTCTGGTTCATGAAATACTTAATGCTATTATGATCTGTTTGGATTATAAACTTTCCCCCAACCAGATAAGGCCTGAACTTGGTCAATGCATACATATGATGGCCAACATTTCTCGGTCATAAACCGAGTAGCTCCTCTCAACACCCCGAAGCTTCCTACTCTCAAATGCTATTGGGTGCTTCTCCTGCATCAATACTGCCCCTATCCCCTCTCCTGAAGCATCACACTTTAGCTCAAACGGCTTAGAGAAGTCGGGGATTGCCAACACAGGGTAAGTAGACATCAAGTGCTTGAAATGATCAAAGCACTGTTGAGCTACGTTATTCCACACAAGGCTCCCTTTTTGGTTAAGTCTGTCAAAGGTGCAGCTGTCTGTGAGAAGCCTTTTACAAACCTCCTATAGAAACCGCATAGTCCAAAGAAGCCCTTAAGCTGTGTGAGGTCTGTAGGTGGAGGCCAATCAACAGTTGCCTTTATTTTATTTAGATCTACCCTGACACCATCTGCATTGATAATGTGACCCAGATAAAGCAGCTTGTCGTGCCAAAGTCACACTTGGACTCTTTGGCATAGAGGGACTCACTCTCCAAAATGCTCAACACTTCCTCCAAATGTTTCATATGCTCTTCCTAGCTCCTGCTGAAAATCAATATATCATCAAAGAAAATTAGCACAAACTTCTGAAGTTGTCTGAATATCTGGTTCATGCAACTCTGGAAGGTAGCAGGGGCATTAGTCAACCCAAACGGCATCACCAATAACTCAAAGTGGCCGTAGTGACACTTGAAAGCTGTCTTCTTTATATCCTTTGCCCTCATACAAATCTAATGGGATCCCGATCTAAGTTCTATCTTAGAAAAGTAGCAAGCACCATGCAACTCATCTATCAACTCATCAATCCTCGGAATAGGATACCTGTTCTTGATTATTTTTTTATTCAAGGCTCGGTAATCAATACACATCCTAATTGTCCCATCTTTCTTTTTAACTAAAACAACGGTAGAAGCAAAAGGACTTTTGCTGGGTCGGATGTGTCCCATCTCTAGCAACTCCTTGATGGTTTTTTCTATCTCATCCTTGAGCCTCTTAGGATGACGATAGGGAGTAATCATGATGGGCTTGGTCCCATCGTCCAACTCAATAACATGTTCTATCCCCCTGTCAGGTGGTACTCCTGGAGGTATACTACCAAACACTTTGCTGTGCTTGGTTAACAACTTCTGTATGTCTGGGTGATAGCCATTTTTTGGTTGAGGTGGAGGCTCAAGCATGATAAGACATTCTGCTGCCCACTCCACCTAATCGTGACGCAACATTCTTTCCATCCTCTTTAGTGACACTACCCATGGTCCACCATCTGATAATCCTCAGAGAACAATTTTCTTCCCCTTGTACTCAAATTTCATCTCCATTTTATTAACATTCGTTGTGAACTCACCAAGTTGTCTCATTCAGTGCATACCTAATACAACATTTGTCCCCAATACGAACAACATAAAAATCATCTACCAACTCATACTTACCAATGACAATGCTCAACCCGGAGATTTTTCTCTTACATGTCATTTTGAATCCGTCGACCACCATCACTTTGAAGCCTTCGAATTCCTCTACCTGTAATCCCCGTCTAGCTACCAACACCTCATTGATGAAGTTATGTGTGGCACCTGTGTCAATGAGAGTGATGATACACTCTCCTCCAAGTACTCTTCGCACTCTGAAAGAGCCAACCTTCTGAAAACTAGAAAGCTGGGCGAGGTTTCCATCACTACCAGTGCTGTGCTGTGAAGCATTTTCATCTCCACTATCCTCATGATCTGTAGGCTAATCTGATGCCTCTGACTGTGTCTACTCAGCTGAGTAATATTCAATTAATTTGGCCTTTGCTTTGTTTGGACACTTGTGTGAAGGATCCCAAGGTTCTTTGCAGTGGAAACAAAGCTTTTTTCTTCTATACTCATTGAGCTGATCATCAGTTAGTTTGTTTGATTTTTCTTTGGAATGGCCAAAATCTTTTTGGAAGGGTTTCCTGTCCTCCTTATCCCTCCTATGCTGAAAACCCTTAGATTGAAATTTATTTCTCCAAACTGAAGACTCCATGTCTTTGGCCTTCATTATGGCCTCTTGTAGAGATGCAGGGTCAAAGCCCTTAACCCAACCACGTAATGGGTCTGAAAGTCCATCTATGAATAGTATAAACAGTCTGCACTCTGAAATGTTTGGGACCATAACATATAGGTCTTGAAACTCTGATATGTAGGAGTCCACCGACCCAACCTACCTGAGCTGTGCCAGCTCCTTAATTTGCAGTTTAGGGTCCTTGTCGAACTTGTCAATCAATCTGGCAGTGAACTCAACGAAACAAAGTGATCTGATCGTGACCCAAGGTCACCTTCCCGTTACTGCACCACTTATGTGCACTTCCCTCCAGATGTAATGCAACATAAGTTATAGCATCCTCCTTTGGCATAGGGCTAATCTGCAAGTAACTGTCCAATTTTTGGACCCATGTTCTCGCGCTGGTCTTACTAGAGCCATCAAAATATGGTAAAGTCATCTTGTTAACCTTTTTCTGCAGCTCTTGGTCCTATGGTCTATTTCCTCTACGAGGCCTGTTTCTCATCCTAATGTCAGAGTATTCTCCAAAGGTCATTTCAACTCTGAACTCTGCACTAGATGCATGCCAATGTCTCAAGATCTCATCCTGAAACTCAAGCTGAGTGGCATCCTGTTCAGGAACATGGTTCATGGGTGCAAAAACTGGTATGCCGGGTCTATCACCTGCAGTAAATTGGGAACCTCTCCGGTTGGTGACAGATGCTTCACCCTTATCATCTCTATCCCTATGTCTTTCACCATTGTGTTTGTCCCCATTATTCCTATCTCTGTTGTTCCTATCACCCATGTGCCTATCACCCCCATGGTTCATTCTGTTTCTGTCCCCAATGTTGTTCTTGTTCCTATCCCCGTTGTTGTTCCTGTTCCTGTCCCCGTTGTTGTTTTTGTTATTATCCCTGTCGTTTCTATCTTCACGGAGATGAACAAGGACTTGAGCTATTTTTGCTTGTGATTCCCGTAACTCTGCCTGTGACTCGCAAAACCCTTTCAATACCCAGCTGTCCTCTAGCCAATGAGTTAAGAATTTCTTGCATGCTAGGCTTCTCATTATCCTTGTCACCCATTTCTTCAACCTGTGCTGGGATCTCACCTGAAAATGGGTCTGTCACTGGTACTGGAATCTCTGGTTCTTCTAACTGTGGTACTTGCGTTTCCTGCTATAGTCTATTTCTTTTGGTATTGTAATGGTGAGACAAAGATTGCATAGGTAACATGACTCAAATTTTTGTCTGCATGTCGGTGCTACTCTCATAGGATGACAGAATCTTCTACTCTGATACCATTGTAACATACACCCTTGGTATATGTTCTGCTCTGTATGTTTTTTTTTGTGTTTTTTGTGTTTCATGTTTAGGGTTTCATGGGTCTTGCTTGCATGTGTGTTTTGATATGAAATATATATAGGAAATGAAGCATAAACTGAAAAGCCAGAAAAACTAAAAGAGATAACAATAAAATATCGAAGACCCAGATAGAAAAAGGCCAAAATATGAAGTTCTATTACATATCCATGTCAAGTTTTACAACTTCATGTCGGGGTCATTGTCGGACCAGCTATATAACACTATGAAATCACTTCTCAGGCTGCTCCAAATGAAGAGTACTGGAATACAATGAATAGAGGATGGTATGGCAATCCTAGACGCCCAAAATGTGAGTGTATGCAGGTCCAAATGATAAAGGATCATTAACTTCAATACCCACGACCCCCTATGCTTGGTATGGACAGCTGAATGCATAAAGCAGCAGATAGTAGACTGAAAACTCACTGAAAACTGTTAGGAATTAACTGCAGCTCCATTCCAACTTCCAACGTCAAGGATAGACGTCAATAACCAGCTTCAAACCCTTCAAAACGCCTCTGTGAACAGTACGACCTCCTAGAGAAGTACGGCCTGCAAGGAAACTCTATAGCAGCAGCAAAAAACAATCTCAATGCTTAAAACTGTCCTCTATACTCCTGTTCTGATCTACAACATCAAACTCCTATCAAAATGTTCATATCCTACCCAAATCATGTCCAAAATGCATCATTCAAAAGCCTAGATGAAGCTCCTGTGTGAAGCCTCCAATATTTTCTCTTGATGTGATCTTTCACACACGAAGAAAGGCGATCTTGCAGAGGTTTTCGTCCCAACAAGTCGATATCAAACTTTAGAGCCAAACTCCAAAGCCAAAGTATGGATAACTCACAAAGAGAGCAATTTTCATAATCTTCGCATATGCAAAATGAAGCCTTTTTTCCTTTTTGTTCTTCTCTCTCTCCCAACGCCCAAGAAGCAAATATTTTATTATTTCATTTAATATTCTCATGTCCCTTATGTCCCCTCATGACCTTGGGCGCCCAACTCCTAGGTAGAACACTTTTAAGTTATAACTTATTCTTATAAAGTGAAAATACATTATAACTTAAAGTCACTTTAGGTCTCATAAAATAATATAAGTCAAATATTTAATTTGACTTATATTATATCAAATGGAGCTCTAGTCATATTGAGACCATGAACCTCGTGCACCGATCATCCACAACTGCCTTGCTAAAAATAGAAAGTGACCCCTGTCTTGACTTACTATAAATAGTAAGTCCCTGCATTGACCTCCTAACCATTGTTATTAGCCTACGGAAGTCATGTGATAGGCTAATCTCCACCATCTGTGTGACTGGCCTAAATGGGGGACATTACATTTGGCCTTACCAACGCTCCTGCCACATTTCAGTCATGCATGAATCGCATTTTTCATAAGTAGTGGCGTAAGTTTGTATTGGTGTTATTTGATGACATTTTGATATATAGTAAGACATGGGAGGAACATCTGCAGCACATTGATGAAGTGTTGGGTATCATGTAGGCACAATCATTGTATGCTAAGGCATCCGAATGTGAGATTGGTATGGCCAAGATCCTCTACCTGGGGCATGTGATTGGAGCTGATGGAGTCAGAGTTTACCAGGAGAAGATACAGGCGATTTTGGATTGGCCACAACCGCAGAGCATTTCAGATTTGAGAGGATTGCTTGGGCAATGTTGCTACTACAGGAGAATTGTTAAGGGGTTTTCACATTTCTCCGCACCTCTCACAGATCTCACGAAGAAAGGAGAATTCCGATGGTTAGATGTGGCTCAGGCTACTTTTGACAAGCTCAAGAAGGTGATGAGTTCTTGCCCAGTGTTGGCATTGTTAGATTTCACATAGCCCTTTATGTTGGAGTGCAATGCATCAGGAGAGGGCATTGGTGCGGTGTTGATGCAGAATAGACATCCCATTGCTTTTGAGAGCAGGAAGTTGAGGGATGTAGAGAGGCTCTATTCCACCTATGATAAAGAGATGCTCGCCATCATGCATGCATTGGCTAAGTTTAGACAGTATTTGGTGGGTAACCGATTTGTGGTTAGGACCGACCACAATAGTTTGAGGCATTTTGTGTCACAAACAGATTTGAATGAGAGGCAGGAGAAATGGGTGAGCAAGATTCAGGCATGTCTTTGACATCGAGTATGTTAAGGGGAAGAACAATGTGGTTGCCGATGCTCTATCCAAGAGACCTACTCTTTGTTCTACGTCAGAGATTTCAGTAGCTTGGAAGGCTTATCTTTTGGTGGAGTATTCCAAGAATACTTTTGCTTGTGAGATCATGGATGGCTAGATTCAGAATGATAGGTATAAGGTGATGGATGATGTGATCTACTAAAAGGACAGGATCTACTTGGTACTTGAGTCAAAGTTGAAGGAGAAGATTTTGAGGGCTACTCATGATGCTCCACTTGCAGGACATCCAGGTTTCTTCAAAACTTACAGGCAGGTGAGATAGAGATTCTCATGGAAGGGTCTCAAGAATGATGTCTTGTAGGATGTTAGGGAGTGTATGACTTGTCAGTAGAACAAGTCGGAGCATACTCTCTGTAAGATGCTACCCCAAATTTTTTTCAAAATAATGAACATGTATATGACAGTGTTAGCATCAATTGTATAAACCAACTAAAGGCCTCACACTTTCTGATCATCAAGATCCCGGGATGGGCAAGGTGAGAGCATACATTGATTTTGGCTTACAATTTAAAGTATGTAAGAAAGAAAGACACTTCTTCCGCTGTGGCGGGCATCCACATATCGTGGGGATTCACCACTTCATTAGTGGGTATGAAATGAGTATGAAAAGATTACAAAGTCATCCACTTGTTCAGTGGGAATTCACCACTTGTCCAGTGGGTAGAAAAGAAAAAGAGTTCTTTATCCTCACTGGCGGTAGAACCATCCAGGGGTTACAATGTGTTTGAAATGTTCTTTCCTTCCACACTGGCGGTAAACCATCCAGGGGACTTAATGTGATTCAAATATTAAAGATTACAATTATAGCAAGTACAATGCTGACCAATAGTCTTGATTTGGAATATGATAAGAATCCTTGTAAGAGAAAGAGGATAATACCCTGCAGAAACTTGAAGTTTAGATGGCACCAATATCAATATACTGTTGATCCTCACTGCTGCAACTCAGAGGATATTATCTCAGTCTGCCCCTGCATATAGAGTCTTCAACATATGATGCTTCACAACATGATATAACTCTCTTCCTTTTTACAACATCTAAGAAATTTGTAAATGCACCTCCCTATGGACTGAATGCACATGACACAACAATGATTTAAACAGTGATTAAACCTCTATCTGCTGACTGGTACGGTACATACACAGGCTGGTATGGACTGTTTAAGATCATACGTATGACTGCCCAAAACAATATGAAATGAAAACCTCATAGATAAACCTCTAAAAACAGATAAGGATATCACAAACAGAACTCACAAGATAGATGTAGATAAATGAATAATATGCAAGCTAGCACAGGGCAGTACGGCCTGAGAATGTATGGCAGCTCCCAGATATTCCAACAATGCTCAAACACAAAGAAATTGATACTTAATGGAGTCGTCTAGACATAACATTGACAATGTATAAGGTATAAACTTCAACTCAGTCCCAAATCATTTCCTTCAACATTTTTCTCATTGACCATGTACGGCAGTTGAAAGTGTACGGAGGCTCTAAAAATTCATATATGACTTTAAACCACACAATGCCAGCATAGAAATGATCACCTAGGCAGTATAAACACAATGCAAAAAGGAGCAGATCAAAACATTGCTTCATTATTTTTATTTTCAAACTTCTTCAAATCTGCAAGTACGACCATTAGAGGGTACGGACCAGCAGATGAGAGCATATAAACTTATGAAACATATTCCAAAATACTAATAAAATCATCTACAACCTATTACAACAGATAAACAATGATTCTCCTCTCAAAACTTATCAAAACTCTCAACTCTAATCAACTCCATGAAAGCTCCCTGGCAAACACTGTATGAGCTTGCTCCAATCTTTGTCTCCAGCACAATGGTGATTCCTGAAGTGAAACCACACCCAACCTCAAGAGGGTTTTCGTCCTCAAGAGCATTCCACAAGAGGGTTTTCGTCCTCAAGAGAATATGGAAGAACACACATGTTCAATCCAATAGAGTAACAATACAAATCCAAGCATGCCCAACAATGAGCCCATCCCTTCCTTTTATAACTTTTTGAGGGAAATAAGATATTATTTCCTCTATCCCTTCATATTTCTCCTCAAAAGTATAAAAAAAATTCATTACGTGTGCACAGCTTAAAGTCACCTTTTTAATTAAAAGCTCCCCTTAGCTCAAAAGGCCCCTTTATCAAAATAAAGGAAATATTTAATTCGCAAGGCCCCAATATGATGCATCCATGATTTAGAGCTTTTCATCCCCTTTAACACTTAAGTGTAAAATGAAAATTTTCCAACCTTTTTAACTTAAGCACTTTATCAAAATAAAGGAAATATTTAATTCACAAGGCCCCAATATGACGCATCCATGATTTAGAGCTTTTCATCCCCTTTCCAACGAGCTATAACACTTAAGTGTTAAATGAAAATTTCCCAACTTTTTTAACTTAAGTGCAATAATTAATTGTTTAGCTAAATCAACTAATTTTACGAGAAATCCCAAATATCACCAAACTACAAAATTAAGCATACCAACATACTCCATGATGTTTGGGAAGATGAATGCTGCCCTCCGGGTGACTTTCTAAAAATAGAAGGCCTCTCCAAGAATCTTGGAGAGCAAACCGAGAACTTGATCAAACATCAGAAAGCATCACTACGATCTTGAACACCATCTTAGCTCAAAGCCATAACCAATTACTCTGTAAAACTGCTCTGTGGCCATTCCAAGAACATTGGAGTTCTCCCAACAAAGTCGAAAAGCCACCAAGAGACTAAGGACAAGCCAAAATTCTCACAATAATCAATGCACCAAAAATGGAACATTACACTTTCCCCGCAGGATTGCTTCAGCGTTTGCCTATTCCGGAGCAAAGATGGGAGAGTATTTTGATGGATTTCATCACTGGTCTACCGAGAGTCCAAGGTAGCATTTGCAAATATGTTGTAGTTGACAGGTTGACTAAGTATGCACATTTCTTTGTAATTCCGGTAGATTATTTAGCACTTCAAGTTGCAGAGCTATTCTTCAAAGACATGTTTAGGTTGCATAGACTCCCTAAGACCATTGTTAGTGATCGGGACAACAGGTTTCTCAGCATGTTTTGGCAGGAATTGTTCCGATTGGCTGGAATGGAGTTGACTCCGAGCAGGAGTCATCACCCGCAGATAGATGGGCAGACAGAGATTGTGAACAAATGGGTAGAGGGATATCTTTGCAACTATGTTGCAGGGCAACACCGTGCTTGGATCAAGTGGTTGCACTTGGGTGAGTATTGTTATAATACCACTTATCACATGTCGATTGGCATGTCACCTTTCAGAGCTTTGTATGGTTATGATGCTCCATCATTTGTGGACTTGGCTTTTGATGATTGTTGAGCTCCCAGAGCTAAGGAGTTGATGCAAGATAGTCAGGATATCCTTAAGGCATTTAAGGATAATATTCAGCAGGCTTAGAATCAACCAAAAATGTATACAGATAGACATAGGATTGAGAGGACTTTTGAGGTTGGTGATTTGGTCTTCTTGCGCCTTCAACCATATAGACGATCGACATTGAAGAAGAGTGGTGTAGAGAAACTGACGCTGAGGCTCTATGGTCCCTACAAGATTCTGAGGAGAATTGGAGAGGGTAGCGTATGAGCTTGAGTTATCGGTAGGAAGCAAGACTCACAATGTTTTTCATGTGTCTTGCCTCAAGAAGGCTCTTGGATAGAGAGTTGTTTCGTCTCCTGATCTTCCACCTCTTGATGAAGAGGGCAATTTGGTTTTCGTTCTTGATAGAATTTTGGAAATGAGGGAGCAGTGTTTGAGGAACAGGATGATCCGCGAGTATTTGGTGAAATGGAAAGATTTGCCATTGGAGAATGCAACATGGGAAGGAGAATAGATTCTGCAACATCCAGACTTGCTATTGCTTGAGGACAAGCAATCCCGGGAAGGGAGGACTATAACCCATTTTTGGCATGATCATCTAATAGGAGTTTGAGTTAGCCTATCCTCATTCTCGTAGGCTAATTCGTGAACTAAAGGAATGCAGTGGTTGAGCTATGAAAATTTTGAAAGTTGTTTTATGAGGCTCAGCTAATTTTCCTCGACTTGGCGAAGATAGAAGATGGATTAATCTATTTTTACATTAATTATCAAAAGTCCAAAAATAATAAAATAATTGTTTGGAAATTTGGGCGACCCATTTGGGCTTGTTGGGAGAATAAAATAATATTATTTTAATTGGAGTTCTAGTGCCCACATTGGAGGTAAATAAATTGAATAATATTCTTTTATTATTACTTAATTGGAGTGCTCAAGATTGTGAAAAAATAAATAAAATAATATTTTCTATTGGAACGCTCAAATTGAGGAAAATAATATTTAATGTTGGGCGGCCACTTGGGAGAAAAGAAAATAATAAAATATTGTTTCTTTGGCCAACTTGGAGGAAATTAATTCAAATCTTTAATTTGAATTTCAAAATTAGGCGCCTAGACTTGGTTGGCCTACCTCGGAGGAAAAAGAAAACTGAAGTATAAAAGAAGGTCATTGGAGCTTCATTTCATCATCCAGAACTTTTGGCATCTTGAGTATTTTGTATTGGCGATTATATTGCAGGTCTTTCCAAGGACGAAAATCCTTGTGGAAGGTAGAATTGGATGAAAACCCAATTGCATCATGGAGGTGGATTCATACGGAGTTCACACTTGCACTTCATTGGAGAATTCGAAGATTGATTGAGCATTCATGATACATCTTTTATAGCAGATTTGTGGCGCCATTGTTGAAGGCTTTTGTGGAAGACATTGAAGATCATTCGCATCACCTAGGAGAGCCGATTTGTGTAACATTTGATTTGCATGTTGAGCGCAATCGATTGAAGACTTGATTCAACATTTTGAGCGCCAATTTGGTGATAGGGATTGAGACGGTTGTTCATATCAGATCTGGTTCATACAGCAGCGAGCTCATTTTCAGACTTGGGCATAGACTTTCATACCCTAGCCGCCGCCATTTTGAGTGCCAATCCATTGTTCTAGGGTGTGCTGTACTTTGGAGGAGTTCGCCCATGTTTGGGCCTGCATTTTGACCATTTGATTTTGCATTTGTCATCATAAAAAGGGGCTGATCAGCATAACAGTCATCTAGAGGAGGTGGACAGCATATATTGGCATCATATATCATCATTTGAAGACTTCCTTGACATCATTTATCATTCCATTGAAGGCAGATCCAATTTGGTAGAGGTTTGCTCCCTTTGTATTGGCATTAGACATCAAATTGGTATGTTGAAGATTATCTTTCATCTCTGATTTTGTAGCAGCAGCTTGTGGATTGTATTTTGGCTATGATAGAGCCATGCATTTGATGTAATGATACATTTGATCAATCTGATTTCATAACAGCAGTGATCTGATTTGATTTATCCATCTTTTTGCTATCTCCCTAGTATGGATCTTGTGTAATTCAACTAGGGTTTGATTGTACATTTTTGGCATGTTGTTTATGGTGTAATTTGGCATAATAATTGGATGAGATAAGTATATGTTTAGATCTGAAACCAAAAAATCAGAATTCAGATCTAGGGTTTCAAGTTTGAAATTTGAAAAAATCAGAAAATTTGGCATATACCCTATTTGGGATGTTTCAAACCCGAACATCACCAATGGTGCTTTCCCACCACTTTGGCCTCTTCTTAGGAATCTCTCCATCCAAATCACTGTTGTGTCCATGACTTGGGCTGCCTACTTCTGTGTCATCTGGATGCTAATCCAGGTTATCATTAGGAAATTCAAGTATAGTTACCTACCTAGGAGATGCCGCATGCTCTTTGAAGAGAGCTGAAAGGGCCCAACATCTTCATCAATCACATCTCTACTGAATGTCAAGCGGTCAGAGTCAACATCAATGAGCTTGTAGGCTTTATGATTGTCACTGTACCCTGTAGCATTAACTTCTTACTCTTAGGATCTAATTTAGTTCTCTTTACATCTGGAATCCAGGTGTATGCAATAGTACCAAAAACCTTAAGATGGCTAATCTTTGGTTTCCTACCAAACCGAGCTTCCTCTAGGGTCTTCTCCTTCACTGCTTATGTTGGAGACCTGTTGCGTAAGTAAATTGCAGTGTAGACTGCCTTAGCCCAAAACTTCTTGGGAACACTCTTGTTCTACAACATACACTGGGCCATTTCCGTAATAGTACAATTTCTTCTCTCAACCACTCCATTTTGTTGTGGAGTGTAGCGTGTTGTAAATTGCCGTTTTATTCCATGTTTAGCACAAAAGTTATTGAATTCGTTTGAGCAAAATTCAGCTCCATTATCAGGCCTAAGAGGATTATTGAACGACTAGACTCTTTTTCTATTGATGCTTTGAACTTTTGAAATTCCTTAAACACATCTGATTTTGATTTTAGGAAAAACACCCACATTTTCATATTGAAATCATCTACAAATAAAAGAAAATACCTGGCACCAGTGACCGATGCCGTGTTCATTAGCCCACAAACATCTGCATAAACTAGTTGAAGGACTCTCTGTGCTCTCCAAGCCTGTCCTTCCTCGAATGGAGTTTTGTGTAGCTTCCCTGCTTGGCAAGCTCCGCAAACAACCTGTATCTGCTGCTGGATCTTAGGTAAACCATCTACCATATTCTCTTGAGCCAACTGAGAGAGATAAGATAGGTTGAGGTGCCCATACCGTTGATGCCAAAGCGTACTGATAACAGATGCACTCTTGGCTGCCAATGCATGCTTCTGGACCTCTCCAGTATCAACTAGCTGATACAACCCATGATCTTCAATACCAACTGCAATGGTTTTCTTGGACTCCTTGTCAACTATATAGCATATGTGGTTGCTAAATATGACATCCAAATTGGGACTATGGTGCATAATCTGACTGACTGAGAGCAAATTAATTGCCATTCTCGACACAGTACACATTGAGGAAAATGAGATTTTTCCCTCCAGAATATATTTGCACATTCCCTTTGCCAACAACTGTGTACTCCTCATCACCATCGAAGATCACCGAATCTGAGCAAGCCATGTACTCCATGAACCAATCATTCCTGTGAGTGAAATGTTGAGACGCTCTAGAATCTATGTACCATGTAGATGACTTTGATTGATCTATTGTCGTTTGGCCATGAAAGTATACAAAGCCATCCCTCTCGCAATTTGAAATCATAGAAAAAATAATATAGAAACCCGCTACTATCACAACCGCGATTTTATAAAAAAATCATCAAAAAACCTGATGTAACAAACCTGTCAAAACTCTAGGCAGCAAACGCACCCATGATTTTGTACAAAAATCGTAAAAATCTCTATGATGTGATAGGGAATCTTTTAAAAACTAGTTTGAAATTTCCATGAATAGGTTTGTAAAATGCCAAAACCCTAGGTGTTACCAACATGTTGGAACCCAAGATTTTAAAAAATCAGCAAAAAACAAGAGTTTACTTCTGCTAGGTGCGTAGTTAGAACCCTAGCTGTCCCAGCATCAACCAAAAACACAAATCTGCACCCACAATTTTTATCAAGCTACGTTTTTTCTAAAAAACATCCAAAAAATCCGCCAGAAAAAGAGAAAATACCACGATTTTTTGGAAAAAACCACTCGAAAATCCGCTTGTACCCTTGCTATACACGGATTTCTCAAAAACGGCTCCAAAAGAAACTTTTGTGACCTCCTTTCAGTCGTGTTTGAGCAGAAAAATCCGTCTAGAAAAGGCACGCGACCTGGTAAAAATGCCTCAAAAAACAACCCACGATTCTTCCTTCTGGTTGCGGTCTGAACACAACACTAAAAATTATGATTTTTATAGGTGTGATTTAGCAGAAAACTCGCCCCCCCCCCCAAAAAAAAAAAAAAAAAAAAGCAAAAAAAAAACTTCCGGCCTGTGGAAAAAGAGATGCGAGTTTCTTCGAGGTGCGGCCTGGTGAAATCTGCCCACAATAGAAATCTTTCAGAGAGTAGAAACATGATTTTCCTTCAATAAAATCCACCAAAAAAACCCTTGAATAAAAACCTACGATTTCAGATGTTGAAACCCTACGATTTTTGTCCAAAAAATCGTCCAAAAAATTAACCAGAAACTTACTCGATTTTTATAAAAAAACTGCCAAAAAATTGTGTGATTCAATCGCACGAAATCCACGATTTTGAAAAAAATTGCCCAAAATCTTTTGGTACACTTTGTCATCGATCTTGAAATTTCCAACCTGGGCTCTGATACCATAAAATAATATAAAACACATAATAATTACCAAGATATTCGATATAAACTAAGGAGCGAAAGCATCCTTAAATAAGAATTTACAAACGCTTTATCCAGAAAGGATAAGAGCGACAATTAATAAAGCAAGAGGATAAGAACATAACTAAAAGAATAAAGAATATTTCTAAAGTCTATCCTAATGACTAATTGACCATTAAATATTACAATAATACTTTAATACCTTCTATACACGTGACCCTTATGTTGATGAGTGGATGATGCTTGATGTCTGTGCACCCATCCATGACTATGCTGCATCCACTAGTGACCTAGGTTCATCCTTATTTTGTACATTGAATAACTCTGCCATCGTGTTTGTAGCATCACTACTATTAGTCATTTTATGTTTCCCCTTAGGCTCTACTGCCCTTGAACTAAATGGAAAAGTATGAAGTTGTGGCTCTTGGAAAGTCCTAGTACTAGTAGTAGGACCCCTTGGTGGTAGAGTAGAAGCTGCAAGTGTTTGGTCTTCACCACAACCCCACAATCTATTTATTTTAGCTCTTTGTTCGAGTGACAATTCCCCGCATATCTCTACATCTTTGTCTCAGACATGAAGGAGGTGTGCATTAACTCTTGTAAATTGTAATGCTGCCTTGAAATTCAAGTTGACAGAAATGATATCTCCACAGCCTAGTGCCCCCCGTTGCCCCTAGTTTTGCTTGGAATTTGGTTGCACATTGTCATAAAGGGGTCTTCTTATCGAAGGGACCCTTGGCAAATTCTTCTAATAACTTGGAAGGGTAATTAAAATGCCCACTACCAATACAACTATTTGCCTCCCTGGTCCTGCTTGCACCCCATATATGTACTCTGAGTCTCAGATTCAATCCCCGTAGGCTCTTTTTGACCCTCTTCATCACTCATGCTGTGAGAACTCATAGTGACATTGCAAGAAACGAAATCTATGGTTTAAATTTTAAACCATACATATGTCATAAATTTATGCATGGGCTCAAGACACAAGGATTTTCTTTTTGTTTTTCTTACTTCAAGTCACATGAAGTGTAGAAGCAAAGGATACACAAAAATAGGAATCCTTGTTCTTCAACCTTTGTGAAACAAGGATTCCACTTCTGTTTTTCTTACTTTAGGTCACATGAAGTGCAGAAGCAGAGGATACACACGACGAAATCCTAATTTGACTAGTATTAAAAATTTAAATCTTAATCAGCTATTTAATAATTTATGCAAATTTGCAAATAAATATTGGAAAATTAAATAATTTTAAATTAATAAATAAATTAAAAAACCTAAAATACTGCTGTTATAAATGTAAAGTTAATACTTAAATTCCTAAATCAAAATGTTGTTTTTAGGGTTGTCTAACTGCTGTTTTCAATAAAATAGCAGTTCAGCACATCTAAAAAAAACATTTTATAACCATATACGATTTTGTGAACAATTTATTCTATATTTAAATTGAAAACCACAGTTACAGGATACGCCACCCCCTCTCCCTTGGTACGTGTCTAACCATATCGAATACGGATACTCATAGCATACGACTTAGATACGTCTTGGAGATCGTGTCCGGCTGTACCAAACAAAACCCTATTTTTTTCCCATGCCGGATACATGTAGATACGACATTCTCATGATATTTGCGCCATATCCCAAAAATATTAACCCTAGAATGTTAAAAATTGCCACAAGCAACTGCACCATGACCTGGCATGCTGATTTCTTGTTGCAGGGAACTACTTTGGACCAGCACACACACAATTGGAAATGTCTTTCTACGCGATCGTATTTACTCAAATAATCATGTTCATTGTAAAGTTGAGATATAGTGCCAACAAGCAATGGAGGAAGAGAAATTTTATTAATTGGTGATACTTTTTTTAATTTTTGACTTTTTTGTTTTACTTTACTTTGTAAACTTTTATTTATTTATTATGTTTAATACATTTAACTTTTAATTTAAGTTTAATTTATTCAAATTTTATTAAGTTTAATATTGCTTATTATTAGATTGCAATTTTTTAATTAAGTATAAATTATATTATTATTAAATTGAAATTATTTAATATTATTTATTGCTAATTATATATATGTCGTATATATATATATGTTGTATCTAGCCGTATCCATATTAGGGGTCTTGAAAAATAGCCGTATCTGTGTCCATGCAACTCAGTTGAAAACAAAACAAAAACTATCACATAATCATTGATTTCAGCTTTAGCCATTTAAGAATGAATAGTTAAACAAAAAAATCCAAATCCCAAAAGGTGAAGGGCCATGGCTTACCTTGAAGGATTGATGGCTTCCGGCTTGATCAATGTGTTGAAGCTTGAACACTTGGCACTTGCTCTTTCTCTTGCTATGGCTTTCCCTCTTGCTAATGCTCTCTCTTGCAGCCTTGCTCGCTCTCATGCTTGCTATGCAACTTGCAGCCTTGCTCAATGCTTCCAAGCTTTGATAGTGATTTGGAGTGAGTGTGAGGTGTATTTATAATTTTTTTGGAGTGCTTAGGTGTGGGTGGGGCACATAAACTTTTAGGGTTAGGGTTGGGGGCACGAACATTAAGAAAAATGTTTGATTTTTTTTGTTGTGAATTGGTTTTTGGAGGTGTTTGGCATAGGGGATGGGTAGCAATCTTGGAAACACATGAGAGACTTTTGTGAGTTTCCCTGAAGTCTCGGGGATGTCTAGAAGTCCCCCCCAACATCCCTAACAAGGGAGATATCTTGGAAACATCCCCTCTTTGACAGAGACGTCTTGGGGATTTCTCTGGCTTGGTGGTGGGGGAACGGAGGCGGGATGTTTCCTAGCTGTCCCCAAGTCTCGGGGATGTCCCCATTTTCGGAAAGTCATTTTTTTGGGGGGACATGTCTTTGTGGAACACTGATTTTTCCATCCATCAAGTTCCCTCCATTGCAGAAACATACTTTGACCACAATGCATGTGGAAAGGCATACAATCTTACCCAAATAAGTGCACAGGATGTCATCTCCTTGGTAGGCTTGAAGCCTATATGCCAGAACTTCATGAAAAGTCCTACATTGTTGTAAAACCAGCGGCCCCCCTCCCCATGGAAAATCTTTTTTTGATCAACCTCATTGGCAAAATTGATGAATAGCTGGGATTGGATCTATATTCATAGCCACCAAAAGTTTTCTAGTGTTTTTTGGCCCTTTTGTAGAGGCCATCTATCAAGAGTTGCATGCCAAGGATCTGACAAATCAACCATAGTTGTTCCAAATCAAGTTCTTGAACTGGCCTAGCCTACCTAGCCTCCAAACACACATTCCTCAAATTTTGAGAATGTGTTTCTTTCTCTTTCCCTACTACATCTCTAGCTACGATGACTTCTTTTGAAATGAAGCCATAGCGTATACCAATTATTGTTTGGTGGAACGACTTGGGTACAGTCTTTGCTTCTCCTACTCTTTTCACACAATCCTTGATCCCTTGGCAGAGAAGAGGAAAACCTCAACCTATTGAGGAAGATCTATGAAAACTAACTTCCAAGCTTTTCTAGCAAATCTCAAACCCTGGTAGAGCTCCCTAGATCTAGATTTAACATGCACCAATTAAAACAAACATGCAACTATCAAAACAGCAAATGCATCCACAAGCAAAAGCTATTCTACAACAACGATAACAAGCCAAGGCCAAAAATATGCAAGGATCTTAGGCAACCATTTTTACCTATGCAACAATCTTTTGTTTTCTTTTCAATTTCAAACATTTCTTAACTCACTAATTTATTATTTTCTTCTCCATACCAGTTTGTTTTATTCTCAACTATTAGTCTATTACTCAGCCTCTTCCCATTATAATTACATTTAGCCTCATTTACAATCAGTCAAAACTCTAGGTCTGTTAAAAAGCATTGAAATCAATATCTATCATGCCAAAAGATTAGTCTCAAATCATTTCTCCAATATTCTCGGGGTATGGGTAAATCCTTAACCCACATGTAATACATAGATATAACTTATTTCACAAATTGTGCTCTCCCCCTCTCTTAAATTGTGTTAGTGTTGCTTTGATACTTGAGCTGTTTTTGATGTTTGTAAAAATTGTTCAGAATCAGGTCTGGAGCCCTTATGTGAGAAAGAGGGAGGGGGAAATGGAGTGAGAGTAGGCATAAAGTGGCAGGGAGAGGAAGAGGGAAAGGGGGAAAGGGAGTGAGGAGATAAGGGGAAGGGAGAGGGAGGGAATTTTTAGGCATTTTGTGTAAATTACACATTTTATGCACTTGACCAACAGGAAGGATACAAAGTTTTCTGTTCATTTCTCATTTTCTGCCTGTCTCTGTCTTGTCCAAAGCTAAAGATTCAGAGAAATATTTCCGCCACCTAATTGTCATGGAAAATTAAAATATAATTATTGTTCATACAAGAATGTCAAAATACAGTGGTGTGTTTTTTCTGGTAAAATGTCTTTTTATTTGTTTCTCATCTCATCTAATCAAGTGTATTGAGATTGAAATTTGTAGGTACATCCATGTGGTCAATATCGCAAGAACACAGTTATTGGCATTTTGCAGGCAGAGCATGGGATTGCCCCTTTGTTCCGTATCCATTCAATTAATATATTCTTTAACTGGCAGTGCCAGGCTCTCTTTGCCTTTCCACCAACTAAATATAGAAGCATCAATGTTGATCTTGAATCAATAACATTGTCTACCAGCAATACACCGATTAGATAGATTAGTCTCCGGGCTTCTCATCTTAGCCAAGAATGCTGCTACAGCTGACCAGTTTCGACAGGAGGTACATATCTTTCCTGTTACAGAAGGATAATAAATTTGGAACTTTATATAGATTGTGTAACTGTGTGATAAAATATTGCCCCATTGCAATGCTGTCCTAGAGACTCCATTTCAGGTGCTCATGGTTGATATATCTTTGCATTCTTGAACCATTCTTTCAAGTGTCCCACTTTAAGGCAGTTCATGAGAATTTTCTAGTTTTCTATAAAAAATTTACATAGAGAATATTAAGTAAAGGCCTTCATGGAAGTAAAATCTTTTACCTTGTCTAATAAATCCTTGTTGAACTGCTGAATAGATAATTTTTTGTTCTGATGAATCAATGCTAGAGCTTAAACATGGCAGTTCTCTGGACTTAATTGTAAAAGTATTATGCCAGTGTGAAAGGACTACTTATGTATCACCTTTTAGAATATCTGGCTAGTATCTCATGGTAAGTAATGTAGAAGAGTATGTATATACCCACTTTGTGCTGATGTAGAGATGCTGACTGGGCATGACCTTTCTTCTTTTTTTGTCTTGTTTGAATTTGTCTTCATCTAAACTGGTTATGGCTTTTTAGAGTAGGAGATAAACCTTTATAAAAAGAGGTAGCTCCTTCTATAGGGGTGATTTTCTATTTTTAATTTTTAATTTTTAAATTAAAAAAAAAATTATCAATCATTATTTTGTAAATTTTTTAAAAATTATTAATTATTATTTAATAATTTTTTAAAAATTATTAATTAATAATTAATTTTTAAAATAAATTAAAAAATGACGGACGATATGCAAGGATTTGATAATTCGAAACACTAGACTTTGATATGACAAGATGTGATTTGATCAAAAAACATTACCACAAATTTATATTTGACACAATTAATCAGTAAGTTGACGATGAAAAAACTTGATAACACAATCAAGTTTCGGATTGGGTGTAACATTACCAGAGGCTAATATTTTTGTTCAAATCATAAAAGAAGCATCACAATTAGATAAAGAGCAAGATTTTCTTCTCCTTGAAGATAATTCAATTTTAGAGGCATCTGTCAGATCAAAGGTATATATGAAGGATTCTTTACCAAATTTTTATAGTTTTTTGCAGCACCTTGAGAGTGGGTCTTCAGGGGAGGACACAGTGAATTTCCTCCTGAGGTTTCACTTGTCGTCAATAGATCCCATACATGTAAGTGAAGAAGATGTGGTTCTTTTTCTTCGAGATATCAAAGAAGAAGGATGGCTGATAAACAAAAAATCAGTGTTTCTCTGAGTTTCCGGAACAGGGGGACGCGGGGATGGGTTTTCGGGGATGGCAATTTTTTTCAAAAATTTAGGTGATGGTGTGGGGACAGCTGTATATATATATATACCAAAAATACGAAAAGAACAGATACAATATATGGTGAAAAAAATCACCAAGTCCACCAATACAAATCCACAATAAAGCCCACCCAAAAAAAGTGTAGTACAGCTACGCTAATAGTCAAAGCTATCAAAAAACAAGATCAAAGTTCAAGTAGAGTCTAAACACCAGTAATAACAAAAAGAGTTACTCCTAGCAACACTTTTGATTGTTGCTATTCTCATACATATCAAACTCAAATGTTCCAATCATAGGATCAGCTGCATCACTAGTTTCTAGATCTTTGACTATAGGTTCATATCTTTCTTTGTTAACAGAGTTATCCTTTACAACTTTCTTTGGTCTGTTGATGTTACGTTTTTCCATATATTCTTTTTGGATCTGCAACTCTTTTTCATTAAGCTTTCTTCTATCCTGCGACCAGAAATGAGCACTCTTAACTTCTTTTTTATACACCAAGGTGAGTCCTTCCAACAGGATAATAAACCTATCTTTTGGTATTTCAAGAATCATAGAAACATGCATTAAGATATAGAAAATGGTGAGCTCGCAAAACGAATCAGTAAGATGCCTTCTTTTGCCCTGAAAAACCATCATTCCCGACTTTCCATATATGCCACAAAGCTTCATTAATCAAAACAAACCAAAACATATTAAGCTCTTTAGAAAAAAACTGGACATATCCAAACAAGATTTCATGCCAGCTGAACCCATTCTTATTATCCCACCCAAGACAATTACCCAAAAAACCAGACCAAATCTGATAAGCATAAGAACACTAAAAAAAAAGATGCTCAAAGGATTCCATCTTATTGCAAAAACTACAAATTCAAACAGGAATACCCAAATAGGTCAACTCATTATTCACAAGAAGTTTTTTGAGAATAAGTTTTTTTGGGCTCACAAAAAGAAGACCATAAAGACTTAAAGACACAAGACCACTCATTCTCAAACCATTTGAGGTTCCAATTCTCATTAAGTTTGCAAATAATATCTCTCGAGTCAGCCAGCAAGATATACATTTTCTTATTGCCAAACACAGTACCATCCTTCCACTGAAAATTATCAAGAATTTCAGAATTAGACTTCAAAGAGATAGGGAAGTCCACAACATAAAAAGACTTTTTTCAGGACAGAGAATGATCTTCAACTGTTAGGAAGCCAAACTCATTTTGCAGTTTGTTCCAGTCCTTTAACAGACCATTATCAATGATATCCTTAAAGTCACTGATTCCATTAGAAACGGTTGTATATATATAAGATGTTATGCGTTATAATATAATAAATTTATTAATATTTATAATAATATTATAATAATCTTATGTGTCATAATACATTAATATAAACATTAAATAATAATAAATATACTAATATTATAATAATCTTATGTGTCAATATATTAATATAAATATTACGTAATAATAAATATATTAATATAAATATCAGGGCCAACAATCATTTATATTAATATACCTACCACTCAATTGTTCCTATTTGTGCATGTCATGTCCCCGTTTCTGGCTTGATCATCAAGTGAAGAATGGATTAGCCTATTGCTCGTTCCCGGAGGCTAATTCAGAATGATAAGGGAATGAAGTGGTTTTTGACTAACTCAACTTTTGTTTTGCAGGAACAAAGTCAGAAACTGGAAATTGGCTGAGTCTGGAAGCCAAAATTTACTAAGGCAGGACTCCTAGAGTCAAGGCGCACCTTCTAGCTTGCTCAATGTCAAATGTGCGCCTAAACAAGAATCATCAAGCTTTGAAGCACTTCAATCATATCATCTAGGGCACTTTGGAAGAAATGAGTGTTTTGATCTGCAAAATGACTCATTCGTTTGGAAATCTTCAGAGAACATCACTAGGCGCACTTTTCCCTTCAAATCTACCTGGAACAACTATCAAATGGCGCCTAGACTAAAAGACATCCAAATGGCGCCTAAGTGCATTATAAGAGAGATTTTGACTGATGAAGTTGATAGAGGTACAATGAATCCTCCGGAAAACATGGATAGACAACTAAGTGAGTGGCAAGGCTTCAAATGGATTCAACTCAAGAAAGGCGCAACTTTCTAAGCCTACAATCTTAATAGGCGCCTAGGATGAGTTTCTGTGGCTCTGAGTTAGCGCTTCATCAAGGAATTGAAGATAAGTTGTCATTTCAAGATGAAGAGTTAATAAGTTTTCTAAAGTGAAGTCTTCTAAGTGAATTGAATAAGTGATGAAGGCCTATTCACTTTAGGCACTAATATCATGTTGAGTCATCCAAGTAGGCGCCAAGAGCAACAAGGCGCCAATACTTGATCCCAGGGATCTTCCATTTGAGCGCCTAGAGTAAATGGATGTAGAATTGAAAGTTTGAAGTTGGAAGATATGTGAGATGCAGCACTTCTATTTTGGCGCCTAAGATGGAAACTCTCTCAAAGTGCGCCTAAGGTGGAAAATCTCTCAAAAGTGCGCTGAATCATGGCTTTGAATCCTAGGAATGCGCCTTGGCAAAGAAGTATTTTGGGAAGCTTATATTGCGCCTGGATTCCAAAGACCTCAATTTGGCGCCTAGCATCTTTGCAGACCTCAATTTGGCGCCTAACCCTAGCAAGGCGCAATATCATCTCCAGTTGGCACTTGGTCTTGAAAGCTATGCAGCTACAATGTCATTTTGGCGCCTAGAGTCTAGTTGGGCCTCTGGATTGAAGTCAAGGTATGGCGCACTTCTTTGGTAGCGCCTAACCCTCAAGTGGCGCCTTGATCAATCTCAATGAGCGCCTTAAGGAGATTGGTTAAGTTGAGTGTCCAGATACCTCTTTGGATCAAGGTAACAACACTTGGAAGCTCTTCCCAAGCTAGGCGCTCACTCCCAGTTGAAGCATTCCACCTCCCAGAACATCAGGACTTGAAGAATCGCCAAGGAAAGTCATCTTTCATGCAAGGCGCACTCCTAGCTATTTTCTCACCTCCTGAATGCGCCTAGCCTGGAATAGCGCCTATTTCATAACTCTGCTACCTCAATTGGGCGCCTGGATCAACAATTGGCGCCTAGTTAGAAGATAAGGTAGTTGTAACTACCTGAGCTCTCATTGGTCAACAGAATGTCTTCGGGATCCGTGTCAAGGTTTCTGAATAAGCTTGCCAACTCAGAATGAGTTGTCAGATGGAATATTCCCTTGGATATGCTTCTTGGGAAACGTGCCTTGGTTCCTCTTTGAGCATTGAAAAACGTGCCTTCATTGCCTTTGGAAGGCCTATAAAAGGAGGAGCTCTCTCATTCATTTGGCATCTATGCATTTGACAAAATTCTCTCTGCAAAGCTGTTGAGCTTGTAATCTTGAGGCCTGCGAGTTTCAAGTGTTGGGGTGATGCTCCCTCAACTGACAAGGAGATGCTCCCTTGTTGTACTGTGAGGTGTTGACATTCAGTTGACATCGTTGAGTTGATTAAGTTGATCTAGTGTGCAAGGCATTGTAATCATCAAGGCTCCAAGGCCTGCTTTGTAATTCCATTTGAATAAAGTGTAACTTCATGCCATTGAAAGCATTACTCATGTAATAAGACATTGTGAGTTGATTGAATCAAGTAATAAAACAAGTACCCAGCTTAAGGTTGATTCATTCAAATAGTTATCTTTAATGTATATCTTTGTGTTGTTGAAATAGTTGATGAGTTGGTAGCAAGTAAAATTGTCTAAGTAAGGAAAAATTTTGGTAGAATTAGTTGGGTATCTTACAGTGCAAATATCCAAACATAATGTGCAGATTTGCTTTTGGCACGTCTAGTGCTCGGATTGACAAGGTTGGACGAGAGAGGTTTACTTGCACAAGAAGCAGTTGAACGAGAGTCAGGCATTCCTCCTCGGGGTAATAGGTCTGATCAAAGCGAAATAGAAGCCAAAGTGCGTATCACTCGAAATGAAGAAATATTAGGAGTCTGGAAAATAACCCATCCCACCGGGTTCAATCCATAGAATTTGGATTGCATTCCTCCTGACTGAACAAAACAAAAAACTGCCCTTCCTCCCATCGCGTGCCCTAACAATGTAACTTTGGTTTAGGACTACGTTTTTTTTCTTCTTTGACTGCAAAAAAGTTAAAAAATATTTGGCGCGGGGATGGCTTGACACCAAAGGGGGTGTCCTTGGGACATCCCCATTTTTTCTTAATTTTTGGAACGGCGGGGGGACATTTTGTTCCAGTCCCTGCGTCCCGCATCCCTAGGGCATTCCTATTTCAGGAAACCCTTGAAAAACAGGGGGGATGCGTCCCTGGGGTTCACTAAAAAAATAAAATGCTATCGGAGAATCATATTCACACTCTTGCTTAGGTGATAGGAGACCACCATTGCATGATTGATAATAAAGAGTCTAATTGTTTCTTCTCTCTTAGGGGCGTAGTCATTGATGCCAATTGCTTTGATAAAACTGAAGAGACTCAGTTTGCCCAAGGACTATCACTATAGGATGATGGATGGCAAAGTTTGTCGCTAGAAGATGGTATTTTCCAGCATGTGTATTTTGATAATGATCTAGTGCTTGAAGATTCATACCTTGATGGTCTCTCTGATTCAAACTCCGAGGGTTGATTAGATGAAGGTTCAACTAATGAGAATAAAGAAGTGTTCCTACCACAAGGTGCACAATTGATACCTATTGTAGACCCAAAAAGTCAAGAACATGTGATGGAAATTTCCTTTCAACAACTTCAACCTTTCTCAAATGAATGATACTTGGACTGAGCTCAAGGTTGCATATGTTGAAGAGACAGATGAAGAGGATCAAATCATATATGTGGTGGTTACTATTCGTCCAGATGTGCTACGACTGTAGGATCTTGCTAGATATCTTCAGAAAGAGGCACAATATCTCCACCTACTGGCGATCTTTTTCCTTATGGAAGATCATCAGGAACCAATGCATATCAATTAGTTTGTGCTGAATTTTTCACTGCAAAATTGTTTCTACTCACCCGAACCATAGATCTTTGAGAAAGTTTTGCAAAGGTTTTCAGGTTATGTACTAGCATAACTAGATTCTAAGCTCACGAGGAGAGGTTGTTATTTTTCCCAGTCTATAAATGCTTTCATGTAGTCCATTTTGTTTCCCTTTGTTTTCACTCATAAAAGAGCATTTTTGTTTTTCATATTGTTTTGTAACATACACCCTCAGATATGTTTTTTTGCACCAAGTTTTTTGCTTTTCTGGTGTGTTTGTGTTTAGGGTTTCATGGGTTGTTTTGCATGTTTGATATTTGCATTGAATACATGAAATATAGACCATATATTGAAAACCCAGAAAAACTAAAAGAGATAACAATAAAATATCGAATACCCATATAGTAATGAGCCAAAATATGAATTATAAGGACATATCCATGTGGAGTTTTACAACTTGGTCTCAGTGCTGACGGAGAGCCAGCAATACAAATCTACTCTAGACGCCTACAATAGATGTGGGAATGTCATACATTGATCTGCAACAGTACTGGAGGCTTGAGGCAGCCTATACTTTGCCAATAGATGTCACAAATCGCCTTCACAAGCTCACTCTAGAGTCCTATGCCTGGCTGCAACTGTACGGCCTCATTTGCAATGCATAACAGCAACAAAATGCAGTTAAATCTCTTCCAAAACCATCAACTATAGACTGAAATTGTATGCAGAAGCTGGGTGTAATGTCCCCTTCTAGTAAGCCAAAAATTTTCTTAACCTTGCACAATTTCAACTTACAAGAGAGAACATTAGTATTCAATTTTTCTTTTCATATCATAATTAGGGTTAATGATCAATAATCAAATCCATGTACTTTCCACAATTGTACTTAAGGCTTGTAACCTAATAATCATAATCATATCATTTCTCTTTACATTATAAACATATGCATAACATATTCTATGCTTTCTCATAATCTATATCTGATTTAATGATGATATTTCTATGATTCTATAATCTTAATTCCATGTTAAAATAGTAAACAATATTATAAATTGTGTACATTTTGATATGATTGAATAACGTACCTGATCGGGTCTGAATTTGCCTTACCTCTTCACTGGTTTTTCTGCTTATTTCTGCAGACTTAAACTTCAGAAATTTATGATGTATTTACTATTTTCCATTTTCCTTGGCTGGTGACTGCAGTTTCCTTACTGCTGAATGCTCTTTTCTTCTATCTGAATTACTCTTGTTTCTTTTCTCTGATTGTTGGATCTGAGTGTCTTAGTTGCTGATTGTGATTGAATCCATGTTGAATGATGATTTCTTCCTTCCCACTTCACACTTCCTTCTTATATCTTCAAAGGTACAGGTGAATGGTTGCAACTATTGCCAAGAGGCAATATTTCATAAAAAAAACTATTCAAAACAACTAGTAATGTCTTTACTTAATCCTAAGCGCTGCCTTGCTAAACATGATTCGTATACTTATCATAATTGTTATTCCTTCCTATAAACAATCGCAGCCATTTCCACATGCGCTGCTTTTTATAATATTAAGGCAGCATTCACATCAACTTTGGTCTTTATGATTAACATAGGGATCGATCTTTATGGTCTCCCATAATAAAGGTCAGCCTTGGTTTATAATATTTGATTTATATATATGTATAATATTATAATAATATTTAATTATATTTATATTTATATATTAAATAGTATTATTATATTGTAAGTATTATAATTATAATAATACTTAAATTGGTAATACAATAAATATATAGTATTTTAATTATATAAAAATATTCATAAATTAATATTATTATATATTAATAATATTATACATGTTTATTTAATATTATTATATACATGATTATCATCTAAATCGATGATAACAAACACCATATTTGATGAAGCGATTTCTCCATCTTTTTCATGATGTTTAAATCTTTAATTTAAACAATGCCTTAATATTGGGACATGACACTGGGCAACCTGAATGTGATGAAAATCCACGAATGTAGTCCCTCAAAACTCCACAATAACCTTAGCAATAGGTATGGCTTGTACTTGCAAAGGTACAGCCAGCAATAAAAGTGAAATACAGTCCAAAAAACAATGCCAAAATGATATAAGTCTGCTTGTTTTGTGATTGCTCTTAGCCGCTCACAAAATTGATCATATTCTTCTCAAATCTTCATCAAACTGTCTCTGGCGAATGCACAATTGAAGCCTCTGAATGAAGCCTCCAAGAAATCTCTTCCTGATGTGGTCTTTCACACACGAAGAAGAGGACTATGAAGAGGTTTTTGTCTCAACACAGCCAATCAAACCCTAGAGCCAAGCTCTAAAGCCAATGTATGGGAACATCCCAAAACAAGAGAGAAAATCAATTATCCAAGCATATACAAATGAGCTCACTTTTCCATCTTTTATTTCCTCTCAATTAGGGTGTTGGCATTAAGGAGGGAAATGTTATATTTTTAATTCACTTAATTTCCCCTTGGGATGGGTGCCCAAGCTCCCCTTAGTGACCTTTTTAATATTTGCTTTTTCATTGTCACTTAATATTTATAAAGTCCCGTCAATTAAATAAGTTATAACTTCGGACTTTAAAAAAAATTTGAAGATGAAGTCGGAATCCAAAGATCTATAGCTCGTTGGAATGGTCTCGACGAGACGAATCCAACCCACTTTGAAAACCCTGATCCGTCACCAAACCCGAACTTACTAAAAATTATAAGTGCGCCACAAAGCACCCAACTGTCACTGACAACTGCCAACTACCCAATGAAAAGCTAACACCAACATTGGGCTCTCTAAACACCATTATTAGCCTATGAGGACCTGATGATAGGCTAAACCACCAACTTTGATGCTCGCTCAAAAAGGGGACATTACATGTTTTGTATTGTGTTTCCCAATTGATGATGTTTTTGTTATGTAGTATTGTATTTCCCCTTTAAGTAATGTAAACACCATATTTTATTAAGTGATTTAGAATGTTCGTCTTTAGGCGATTTAGGAGTAGTCTGACTTTGTTGTCCAACTAATAAAGCACCAGTCTAGTAGATACTAAAGATTTTGTATTTCTTCTATGTTGCAAGTATATGCCATGGTCCCCAAATAGAGCCAATTGTTGTACCCACATGGAATTTTCATATTGTGTTAGGTTTAAAGCTAAGATCTATTGTTTTTCCAACTATAAATTGTCATTAGTTCTTGTCAAGCTTGTTTTGCCTTAAATGTTCATAGGATCATGAAATGATGCTCTTGAAGTTATCCGTCATGGCAAAGGAAAAGAGGTCCTAAGATCATATGCACTTGATAGAATCAAGTTCAAGGTCAAAATTTCATCAAGGGAACACTGTTGGGAAGGAAGCATCCAAGTCAACAAATGGCTAAGTATGCTGATCAAGTTCACACCTAGAGTAGAAACGTGCACCAAAAAAGGGGAAAGTCTAAAGTTTAAATATCCATTGTTAGGTGTGCATCTAGAGTCATGGCACACATCTAACAAAGGATTGAAATCATTTCAAGGTATGAAAAGGGAGACTCAAATGAATGCCATTCAGAGGTGTATGTTTACATACAAAAGGACATGCTTTGTCAAAGACAACTTACTTTCTCAAATCAGAAGTTCATAGGTTGCATAAAGGTGTGCACTTGGTGGTCTGGGGCACACCTATAAAAGGAGAAGTTGAATTTCAAACAAAATAGTCTACTATATTGAGTTGCATGTCCAGTGTAATGAGACACACCTAAGTACAAAGGAGTATCATTTATGGGTGTGTGTGAGAGGTTTAGGTGTGCACCTAATAAAAGGGCAAATTTGCAAGGAGACTGTGAAAAATAAAAAGCCTATACAGAGGTGCGTGCCTAGGAGTTAGAGAGACATGTTACAATGGAAGTAATTTGTTTTCAGATGCTTGTATATAGGCATGCACTTGGTAGTGAGGTGCACGCCTCACAATGAGAAAATTTGCTTGTGAAAAACAAATTTCAAATGACCCTATTCCCAAGTGCATGTGCTGAAAGGAAAACACACTTGACCAATGAAAAGGAGCTAGTTAACAAGTGTGCGCTTGGTGTCTACATGCACCTCACCGAATCATGGTGATGGTTTGAAAAAATAAAGTCAATCAAGGCTTTGTGTCAGAGGCATGCCTAATGCAAAGGTGTGCTCCTTACAAAGCGTAAAATCATGTGTTCAAGTAGATATTATCAGGGGTGCGTGAGAGGTAGCAGGTGTGCCTTACAAAGGGAAAATAATAGGGATTCTAGTATATAGGTGCGCACCTAGGGGGTAGGGGCATACCTCTTCAAAGACAAATTTTAAGTGCAAAGTTTGAATTCAGTACATAGGTGTGTACCTAGGAGTAAGGGCACACCTTAGTAAAGGAAAAATCAAATGTTCAAAGAGGCCTTTATCAAGTGCGCATTTGGGCTGTAGGTGTGCACCTCAACAAAGAAATTTTTAGTTCACATCAAAAGTTCAAAAATCTCATTGTAAGGTGTGCGTGTGAGCATCAAGTGCATGCCTATGTAAAGGAAAAATCAATTGTTCAAAAATCATATTGTATAGGTGCGCGTCTGGGCTGTAAGTGTGCACCTCACCAAATGGATATTTCAAATTTCGAAAATTATGTTGACAGGGGCGCACTTGGTGATGAAGTGCACACTTGTACAAAGGAAATTAAAAGTTGAAGTTTAAAGTCTATTTTATAGTGTATTGGTGTACATGTAAAGTGGAAGTTCATGCCTATCAAAGGGATTCAAAACGTCAAAGTGGATTTTCAGGGTTTTTTAGATGTCTTTAGAGGTAAGCCATGGTCAAAGGAAAAGCTATAGAATCATCAAAGTCATCTAGAGCTGCCTATCTAGAAGTCTATTTTTAGCGCACTCTTTTTAGATGCCACATTTTTAGAGAAAAGAGCATATTCTATAATTTACTATTTTTTAGCCAGAGCTATTTATAGTTTGTGTTAGTTTTAGTAGTCTCTATTTTTAGTGCTAGAAGCTCGTGCTATTTTAGAGTTTGTTATTTTTAGCTTGGAGTTTGTTATTTTTAGATTTTCTATCTTTAGATCTCTTGCCATGTGAGAGATGCGAGGATTAATGTAATAACCTGCACCTGTTGTTCTTTTGATTTATCTTTTTTTAATATTATATTTTTTACTTTTTCTGTGATCTTTCAAAACTAGATAGAAGATGCAGAAGGGGGTTTTCGTTTTCTTGAGATGTGTATGCCAGAATACAAAGAAAGATAACATGCAACTGAAACCCAGAAAATCTATGACAAATATGAACTAAATAATCAAGACCTAGTTCATAGAATGGCATAAAATGAATTATCATCACATACCCATTTTAAAATAAGCATCTTCGTATTTCTGCTGTTGATGGACCAACAACATGAACATGGAGTTTTGCATTAAAAACATCAGCAATGTGAGGTAACTCATCTACATCAATAGCAATGGCCTCATAGGCCAAAATCGATCCCAACACCAGAGAGAAATCTGCAATGAAAACCCTGAGCAATGCCTCCCAAGTAGTATGGCCAAGTCTGAAATGTACGGCCGACTGAAAAGAAGTACGACCAACAAGGAAGGAAGGAATGCAGCCTCAATCTCTTCTTAAATCTGCAAATAGAAACAGTCTCCTCAATGTTCTCTTAGCTGCACCAAAAATCTATGAAGATGTATCATGAAAACCTCTCCGAAACTCCGTCAAGAATATCCAATTGAAGCACAACTACAGCCACTGTGTGTGGCTGCCACAGAATCCCCTTGGGTGTTCTTTCACACCTATGGAAGATTGATACCAATGGTGGTTTCCATCACCAAAAGCCCTGGCTGGAAGAATTCCCACAAACCCTCATTTGCAGAGCAAATAGAATCATAAAATGTAATATCAAGAATGAATATTGCTTTTCACTTTTTTGCCTTTATAATCCTTCCTTGAGGGTCGACCCTTTTGAGAGGGAAGTAACTTTTTAAATTTTATTTTATTTTTCCCCTCATGAGGCCTCCAAGTCCATGGGTGACTTATTTGGCCCTTTTTATAATTTCTCACTAAGTCACTACATTAATATAAAGTCCAACATTTAAATATAAATATTAATTTATGGACTTTAAATTGAAAGGGCAAACGGACTCGGAATTTGACGAGAAATAGACCGTTGGAAAGGTCTCATCGAAGCGCTCCACCTTCAATATTGAATTTCCCAAAATAGCCAATTTCCTGACTTACTAAAAATAGTAAGTCCCAGCCAGAATGTCAGAAACCGACCAAACGAACTCCCAAAGTTCCCTAACCACATTGGTTAGTCTATGAGAACCAAGTATAGACTAACCCTCTAGGAAAGGGGACATTACAGTCCGCCCTCTCCAAGATTGCTTGCCTCAAGCAATCTTAGATCTGGATGCAACAAGATTTGTTCATTCTCCCATGTAGCATCCTCTACCGACAAGTTCTTCCATTTCCCAGTGCCTTTTTGAGGCATGACACATGGAAAACATTATGAACCTTGTTTTCTGCCGACAATTCTAACTCATAAGCCACCTCTCCAACCCTCCTAGAGATCTTGAATGGACCATAATACCATGGCTTCAACTTCTTTGCACCACTCCTCTTAAGAGAGGACTGTCTGTATGGCTGCAGCATTAGGTACACCATATCACTCACCTCGAAAGAACGCTCAACCCTGTGCTGATCTGCATACTGCTTCTGCTGGTTCTGTGCCTTCTGAATATTTTCTTTCAAAGACCTCACGAGGTCTTGACTTTCCTGCAAGAGGTCTTTGGGCTTAGGTACTATGTTGTCTGTTGTGACCAAATCACACATCGCCCCATTGCAAATGGGGACCCCCAGTTTTCTTCATAGGATTAGGTTAGTTGTTTGTATTACCTCAGAGTCAGTCAAACTGATAAGCTTGCAAATGCAATATAGAGCATTCCTAGGTCAAACTGAGAGGGTCTTATGTAAGAATGATGTTTTGAATTCAATATGCTTCAGTGAGTGAGGATCTACAATGAAAATGGCTAAGTATGATCTAGGCGCTTATTGTTATCCCTGGCATCTTGAAAGTGCGCCTTGAGAGGGGGGAGATTCTACTAATACATGTATGAGTTCATTTTGGTGCCTAGGGAAGAGATCAGACATTTTGAAGGAAAGGAGCATTTTCTCATCAAAACCACTTCACTTTGGCGCTTTAAAGGTTGAATGGTATGAATCTAACATCCAATTGAAGAAGTATATTGAATCTAGGCGCTACTTTTCATCAAAACAACCTTACATTTGCGCCTAGAAAACTTGTTAACATCTTGCCTCAACAAGGCGCCATTTCTTGTTATTTCTGTCATTTTGGGCACCTAAGTGTTTCATTGGGCTGAAGAGGTCAACTTGGGCATCTAACTTAGAAGGTCATTGACAATGAAGGAATGCCTTGAGGGAGCCTAAAAGTGAAGTCTCAAATAATAAGAAAAGACCTTGGGCGCATTTTGACAATGGGAGAGTTTACCTTCGGCGCCTAGAGGGGAAGAATCATTTCAAAGAGATAGGGCGCACTTTACCATCACAAGACCCTTAGGTATGCGCCTAAGGAGAAGATCATCATATGAGGTGCTTGAAGTTGAGGAGCAAGGCACATTTTGCTTAGTACTTTTGCCATCATAAGCGCCTTGTTTATAAGAGGTTTGGAGGGGTGTGTTTGATGTGTTCATCAAGCTACTTCAAGGAGTAAGTATTGAAGAAAACACATTGAAACCTTGCAAGTATTTGGATGCATGAAAATGAGGTATCTTTGAAAGAGTGATGGCGCTTTTCCTTTTCATTCCATTTAGTTTGGGCGCCCTAAATGAAGAGGGCATGATGCATTAAAACTTAGCATTTGGATGATAAGGACATTTGGAAAGTTTGAAGTAGTTTAAGGTATTAAAGGAGGCCAAGAAGAAGTTAAAGAGGACTAGGCGCCATTTTTAGTCCATTTCTACCTAAATCAGCGCTTACGTGACAGCAATATCTATTCAAAGTTAGGCGCTAATCCAAGTTCAAAAGATCATAAATGGGTGTCTAGATTGGGGTGTTAGGACTTTAAAAACATGTTTCAAAACATTACAAAAGACTTCCAAAACTTGGCGCCCTTCATGCAACAATCAGCCTCATTTTGGCGCCTAAGTTTGAGTAGTTTAAATTTTGAAAATTTTAAAAATTGTATTATATGCATGAATGTTGGCTGACCTCCCTGGCCGACCAGCACTTTCTCCAAGGTAAATTGCATATATAAACTTGAGCGCCCACCTCATTTCAACATCATTCACATACAATCCACTTTGAGGAGCGATTTTTGGAAGGAAGAGCAGCGATTTTCATAGCAGATCTGCATTATTTAAATCTGATTTTTGGTATTTAAAGCTGGTCTTTTCATCATTTCTTACAAAAAATCTGTATTGTGTTAGTTTAAAAAGCTTGTCAAAAGGTATGTTTTAGTTGCAAAATTGCCTTTATTTACTCAGATTTTTAGTTTTATCATGTAAAAATCAGTCTTGTGAGGATAATCTGGTCATTCCAAGTCTCTTATAGAGGTGTTGACTTGTAGGTAGATGGGTATGACGGCGAATGAGCGTCAAGTGATGATCAAGATGGATGCCAAGTCAACCATACCCAACTCCAAGCTCGAGACTCACTGGAAGAATGTGGGAGACACCAACATGGGACACATCAATCTAGAGGAGATGAAGGATTTCTTGCTCGCCATTACAAGGAATGAAGACATCAAGGCCATTGCAAAGAGTGGAATCATACAAGCGGCATGTTTCCCACCTGCCCTGCCTAGCAGTGAATTGGTGTTAGAATGCATTCAACACTATGATAAAGAAAGAAGACAAATTGTGGCTAAAGACAGGACTGTCCTAGCTTATTTACAAAGGGAAGCTATACAGGAAATCTTCAACATCCCGAACCGAAAGACAGTGTTCATTTGTCCTACAACTGCACAACGTACCTTTGAGGGAAATTCTAAGCAATATATGCAAGAAGTAAGGAAGAAGTGGATGATAGATCCTTCAATCAAGATATACAACTCTGAAGATCCAAAGTTCCACAAGGCAAATTTCAAGAAGGAGATAAGTTACTTCATCATGTTCTTGAATAGAGTAACAGGTAGGCCTCAATCATCGACTTTTGAAGGATGGATGTATACATACTTTGATCATGTTTTCACAAAGAATAAGATGATTGATTGGGCTGGGCTTATAAGTCATTGCCTTGATGAGCAATTTGAGAATTTTGATGAGTCAAAGTCCTTCATGACTTCCTATCTTGTCTACATACCATAGTTCCACGGAGTTTCGGGGACGGGGACGGGGGGACGCGTTTTGGGGACGGGGGGGCGGGGGGCCTAAATTTGGGGACGGCGGGGGACGGCGGGGGAGCGGTGCGCTGAAATACATATAATACTTGAAAAATTAGTTATAAAAAGATGTATAACTGTAGAAGCCTAAGGAATAAGTAATGTTTAGTGTTTAAACACATTGCCATGAATTCATTGAACTAGTGAACATTGAAACAATGTGAATGTACTTAAATTTAATAGACATTGGAATGAGAACTAGATGTTTGAACTTTGAAGTTTCATAATTTGAATTTCATAATCAAAATATCATTGTTCATAATTACAACCAAGTTTCAACAAGTTACAATACTGAAATACTAAATACTAAATACTAAATAGTAATACTAAATGCCAAAAAAAAAATGGCCTGGTGCCTCCAATGATCTAATCATCCCCAAACTCCATGTCGATGTCGTCATCACTGGAACTGCTAGACCCCAAATGCTCAAGCTCATCTAAACCAATACCAACTAGCCCTGTCTGTGTAGCATCCTCATCTATCTGTGCTGGCTCTTCTGGCTCTACATCCCATCTGGCTGCTGGACTCTCCTTGTATGTAGTTGTGCTGCGGTCAATGAGATGCAAGGCACTATGTACAGCCACAAGCTTCTCTGCCCTCCTAGAAGTAAGTCTGTTCCTCTTAACAGAGTGGATGAAGCTATAAGTAGACCAGTTCCTCTCAGCAGCAGAAGAACTAGAAACCTGGGACAACAAACAAAGGGCTAAAGTAGTAATCAAAGATCTAGGCCCATGCATAGTCCACCACAACTTGGGGTCCACCTGTGACATAGTCTCCAAATCTATTTTGGCCGCCTCTGAATATCCCCAAAGAGTGGCAAATTTTGTCCACTCAGTACGAAGCAAGGTGGCCTCTGTAGAATCATACATTTTGTCAATGGCCTTCACGAACCCTTCCTTCACCTCAACATCCTGCATAGGCATGATTCTACCAGGCCTATATATATACCACTTTGGGTTCAATGCATAGGCAGCCATGTGTAAGGGAGTGTTGAGCTTCTCCCATCTACGGTGAATGATTGGATGAATATGCTCGGTGTAGAATTGCATTGTGGGGTCCTTCTCTCGCACAACAGACTTCATTTGATCAAGCATGGAATCAATGCACTCATATACCTCTCCAAGGGAAGGTGCATTAGAATCCCCAAATCTAATAACTGTGAAGACTGGCTGAATAATGGAGACAATATATTTTGCATCAGCCCAAAAGACATCATTCGTCACCACCTCCTTAACCCTCAATCCCTTCTGTGTCTTCGACTCAGGCCATCGGTTCCATTCTGTTGTCATTACCATTAGTTGCAATGGCTCTTGCAACTCAAGCATCCTCTCCAAGAGAATAAAGTATGATGCATACCGAGTCTCTACAGGCTTCAGGAATTCCTTCTTGGAGAAGGACCTGAAAAGTGCATGTGAAGTATGGTGGTTGCAAATGAACATCTGCACATCTCTAGCATCACTAACAATTGATTTGATCCAACTGATTTTACCAATGTCCTTAAGTGCATTATTCATAGCATGCACACAACAAGGAGTCCACCAAATATGTCTATAGGCTGCCTCAATCAACTTCCCTGCAGCTCTGCACACATGGGCCGCATCTGTCACTACCTGCACCACATTTTCTGGCCCAACCTCGTCTATAGCATCCTTGAGGATCTGGAACTGAAAATGGGCATCCTTGCTATGCCCTGAACAATCAATAGCCCTGAGGAAATAAGGGCCCGTTGTAGATGTAACGATGATATTGATGAGTGGACGGTGCCTAATGTCCGTCCACCCATCCATGACTATGCTGCATCCACTTGTGATCCAGGTTCTCTTCATCTTCTCCATCAAAATATTAATCTTGGAATAGTTTTGATCCAAGATTGTTGTCCTCAATTTAGTCTCCCCTGGTGGCACATATGATTGTCCTGCCTTTATTATCTTTGACACAGCTTCCTTAAAATAAGGAGAGCGAGCCACATGGAATGGAATGCCATTGGCAAAGAACAATTTGCCAATGGCATCATCTGCCTCTTCCTTTGCTTGCACATTGAATAAATCTACCAATGGTTGTGAAGAAGTCATCTTACGTTTTCCCTTAGGCGCTGCTGCACTTGAACTAGATGGATTTGGTGGCCTTAGACTCTGCAAAGTAGTACTAGAAATCTGATCACCCCTTCTTTCTGGCAATAAAACAGAAGTAGGTATTTCATTCTCATTACAACCCCATAATTTTAACATTTCAGCCCTCATCTTCAAGTTACCTTCCACAACTCCACATACTTCTACACCTTTGCCTCGAACAAGAAGAAAGTGAGCATTAATTCTTGTGCTGCTTCCAAACCATGTAAGCTCACATATGTTGCACATCCATTTTCTAGTGCCCCCCTTTACGTCAGTGTTTGCTGCCATCTTAGTTGCAAATTGCTTTAATGGTGATTTTGGATCAAAGGGGCCCTTGGCCCAACGTTCAAGGAGTCGTGAAGGGCAGCTATTATTTTTACTCCCAATGGAACTTGTGTCAGTTTGAGACTGAGTATTTGAGGCATGTTCAGTTTCACCCTCCTCTCCTATTTGAAAATCAGGATCATGATCAGATTGAGAATCATCGTCACTTCTGCTGTGTGTACTCATTATGATGATGATGCTGCAAAAGAAAATAAAAAAAGTTAAAAATAAAAACAGAAAACTTGAAGTTAAACTGTTAAAAACTTAAAACAATGTTACAATGTTAACTTGTTAGTTGTTAAGAAACTGAAAAATTAAAAATATGGCTAATAGGCTTTATAAATTATATGTGAGCATCATAGTGCTCAGAATTGTCTCATGCCGTTATTCCTATGAATCCTATCGGCGTATTCCTTGAACCTCCTATGGGGGCAAGTGCTAGTAAATTAAATATTTAAAAAATAAAAATGTCTAACATGATAACATCAAACATGTCTAAGTTTCTAACAGGTCTGATATGTTGATGTATGCAAAATGTGGAAGCATAGACAACTACAAGGCACTTAGGCACATGAACTGTTTGACAGAATGCCTCAAAGAAATGTGGTCTCATGGACTGCAATGATTGCAGGATATGCAGTTGCATTCTGTCAAACAGTTCACAACGTGCCTTGTCTATGCTTCCACATTTTGCATACATGTCTATGCTTCCACATTTTGCATACATTTGATTTAGATTATGATATTATAATTAAAATTTTAAATTATTAAATAATAAATTAAAATAATAAAATTATAAATATTAATGGTTATGGGCAGGATATGCACAGCAGCACAAGCCACAAAACGGATTTGTGGCGACTCACTGAATGCCTCAGGCATTCAGTCGCCACAAATCCGTTTTGTGGCTTTAAGTTTAGGCCCATTTCAAATTCTAGATTGCTTTGACTGCTTTTTTTGTTTTACTTCTATGCATTTTTCTAATTTCTGCCTACTTCTATAAATTATTAAATACTTAAACTATGTATTCTGTAACCCTGTTTCAAAAAAAATTCAAAATGGTGTTTCCAAAACCTATACCCATTTTCCTGTTCCAGTTAAGTAAGATTTGAAGCTGAAGTGTTGCAGTGCTACTTATATTCATAGGGCTTTACGCCTCAGAAAAACTTTAAAAACAGTGAACACTCACCTTTTGAAAATCGCACAGCAGGAATGAGGAAAGTTAGAACTTCGAAGCCCTTCGCAGGAGGTTCAAGGAATACGCCGATAGGAACAACCGACGGATTTAGAACTGTGCCGCGTGAGACAAAACCGACGGATTTAGAACTGTGCCATGTGAAATTTTAAATTTTATTATTGCTGCAACTGTGCCACGTGAGACAAAACCGTGCACTATAATGCTCACATATGAAAGCCCGTGGGCTAAATTAACTTTAGGTTTTCATTATGATTCGTTTTCCATGAATTTTTTTTTTAAAAAAAGTGATTAAAATTGTCTCGGGGGGACGTCAACTGGGGGGATGTTCAGGAGACGGCGGGGGGGCGTTTCGGCGGCGTCTCCTCGTCCCGGGGACGTCCCCCCCCCGGGGAGACGGCTATTTTTGGCGGGGGGACGCGTCCTCGTGGAACACAGCTACATACTAGCGAGGAATGTGGTATACAAGGGATTGACATCTAAAGGAGAAGTAGGCATAAAATCTGGCCAAATCCTATCACATCAATGCTATACACAGCTCCATTAGAGAACATTAATCAGTAAAAGAGATTTAATGATGCATTTGCGATGTATATAGTGAGAAAGTTGCGAGGAGAGTTGCATAGGAGGTTGACAGGTGCTGCTAGGAACTTCATTGAACAATATGGAAGATACTATATTCAATATGATAAGTTCACCTATATCAGAATTCAGGGCTTCACATCCTTTCCATATAGATTGCCAAGGTATCCTACTAATAGGATGGTATTGTTGGAAGTATCTAGACAGTTGTTAGAGTTCCATAAGATCCAAAGGACAAGAAAGAAGGCCGAGGTTCAATTCCCTCTCAAGCTTGGGAGATATTATTCATGTCTGTCACTTCAAGCAGTCGAACATTCTGAGATTGAGCTTCAAGCATATCATCTACATCTTCATGATTCAAGGAGGGAGAACTTTGACCCACATGGAGCTATTAAGCAATCATATCCTACCTACTAGCATATAGAGCAACTTGAAGATCACTGGGCAAATGCTATTGATGATGATGATATAAGGATGTAGAAATGTTCAAGATTGAAATGAGATTTGGTAAGAGCTACAAAAGTGTTGAAGATTCCTTATCAGCTAGATGATGATAGAACTCTTTCAGGTGATGAATATAATAAGATACGGAACTTGCCATATGACATTGACTGGACTGATAGAGAAAGAGTATATGATGAAGAGTTGATAGAACCTATCATTGCTATCACTAAGGAGCATGCAAAAGAGCAAGTACAAGCACTAATAGATGAAGGAAAAAAGCTCACTTACACCAAGATGGGAGAAGTTGAACAAGTACAACATAGTGCACCTAGTAGAGATTCACGAAGCAAGGATAATGAAAGGGATTCAAGCCAAGCAAAGAAAAGAAAACAACTTGAATCTGCACAAGGAGAATCAAGTAAGAAGAAGAAGAGGGTAAGCATCGAAACTGCTTCATCTAGGCAACCAGGAGATACTCCAATGAATCAGGATATAGTTGTGCATGTCGTTGAAGATGCAGTCCCGGATACTCCATTTGAAGAGGTACCTTTGAGTCCACATGATACTGAAATCATTGATGAGGCTAACACTTAAGACAAAGATGAAGCTGAAGAAGAGTCATTGCCCATGCAAGGAAAGCAAGTACAACAACCAGGAGATTTTTCATCATTGCCGGAGTGGTTACAGGACAGAATTAAAGAAAGTTGTGAAATGGAAAGTTATCATCCTATTCCAGTTAAAGAGTTGCTCCTAGACTTGTCTACTGAAAAACTGAAGAAGAAAGCAACTACTCTTTCAAAGATAACAAAAGATGAAGTTGGTATAAGGAGGGTACATGTGGCTGTTCCAAGAATCGAGAAGAATATAGAAGACATTGTACCTGAAGATTATGATATTAACACAATTGATTTGGGTCCATTGACTGGGGCACAAGTAGAAGAACTTCAGAATTCAATTGATAATGCTCGAGCTGTCATAAGACAGGAAATAGAAGGAAGGATTAAGGCTGAGCAAAGGTGTCAGGCATTGGAGTAGTATATTCAACACCTAGTTCATCCTATCCATCAGCAGGAAAGAGTTTCTACACCTCCACCCATTCTTCCCCTAGAAACAGTTGTACATCTTGAGGGGTTGAGGTCTTCATCTCATAGGTTGAATGATTGGATGAGGTCAAGGGAGACAACATATGGACATCTTGAAGATATTATGCAAGTGTATAATAAGGTTGCTGATCTCAAGGAAAGAGTGCTTGCGTTGTTGACAGTCTGTGCTGAGTTTAAGGCCATCAAAGAACAATATATGCCACATTTGAAGAGTTTGATGGAAACTTCAGTTGATGAGTTAATACACGCTGAGGTAATTGAGGAAGGAATAACATAGGATTTCTCTTCCTGGTATTATTGCTTTCGCAATAAGGGACATCTACTTGATAGAGTTGAAATAGACATGTCAAGAGTAAGAAGTGTGATTCAAAGAATCCAAGATGGAATACATGCATCCTTGATGAAGATAAGCAATCCCTTTGGAGAGATGATTATTGATAGTATGAAAGAACAAGTTCAAGCGTTCTACTTTCAAGAAGATGATGTTTTTGATGAGAGGCTTGATAGCATATTTTCACTTGCTATCCACCTTGGCGCCAACAAGGCTAGAATGACTGATTGGGAGAAGACACTTGTCCTTTATGCAGCTGATGTGCTTGAAGCCGAAGGGACCACTAGGAATACGCCAAGTGTACCTTTTGATGATATCAAACAAGTAGTGTCCAGTTTCTTTGAATTCCATAACACTAGTGATGGTTACTCACATGGAGATTCCTCATAGGCTATTGATGTGTCATCCTAATCTTCTTGGGAAACGTGCCTTTGTTCCCTCTTTCATATGCTAGAAATAGGAGTTTGTTGTAACCACCTGCTTAGGTGGCATAATCTGGTCCATTGGCTTTGCCAATCGATCTTGGCCATTCATGTATTCTTGAGGTCTATATAAAGGCTCCTTTTGCTCTCATTTGTAAGGTTGAAGGCTTTGAAAATTGTTGCAAGAGCTCTTTTGAAATGATATAAGACTCATTGTTTGGTGATTCTCTATATGTTTCTAAGTGTTGCATGGTTTTTGATTTCTTCAAGCGAATGTTAAATTAGATTAAGTTTTCTTTTAAGCGTTATGTTTGTTGGTGGAAGATTTTATTGTTGTTTTGTGGTGGAATCTGTATGTTCATACTATTTGTGATTTGTGGCTTGCAAGTTGCAGTGTATGGTTAGTCTGAACAAAATGAGCTTAACTTTGATTGTTTATGTTTGTTGAACTTTCATGAACATAAGTGATTTAAATATCTTATATCACCCTTAGAAGATTGCATCAACTTTGTGTAGTTGTTTCAACTTGGCGAAACAAAGTTGGTTGATTCCACCTGATCGATAATCAATTCTTGCATCTATAATTAGAGTAATTTCCTAAACCTTTACCTTTTGCACTTTTTTACTCATCATCATTAGGAATTAGAATTGAAGAACATCATTGCTATATCATACGCTAAAGGGTTGTAGTACTTAGATATTCCAAGTGTTTGCCTTTAGTAAGTGAAACAAATCAAGTTGTTAGAACAATTGTGTAAGTCCCTTTGTGTTCATCAGCAAAATCACATCAAGTCATTGAGTTAATCCATCGCGAATCATAAGAAAAGGAACCTTGGAGTTATCTCGACTGATCACTTTGTTTAGCATTTGAGAAGCTTTATTCAAGAGAGTTGGATGCTCAGTATTCTACTCTATTGTTGACCTGTCTAAAAACAATCATCAACATTGTCCCCAAACAATAAATCCAAGAAATTGGGAGCCTCGTACCCGTAAAGTGCTGTAAATGGTGTCATCTGGATGGACATGTGGTAAGTTGTGTTATAACAATACTCTCCCAAATGAAGCCACTTGACCCATGCCTTTTGTTGCCCGACTATGTAATTCCTGAGGTATCCTTCCACCCACTTATTAACTATCTCGGTCTGCCCATCAGTCTGGGGGTGGTAGCTAGTGCTAGGGGTAAGCTCTATCCCTGTCAACTTGAAGAGCTCCTACGAAAAATTGCTAAGGAACCTGCTGTCCCTGTGGCTCATAATACTCCTGCGCAACTCGTGAAATCTCTCGAAGGCACACAAGTGTGGTCTGTTGGATAAAGCGTCAGCAACTACATTCTTCTTCCCCTTGACAAAAACAATGTCGAAGTCATATGCGTGTAGCTTGTTGACCCACTTTTGCTGCCGGTCATTTAGGTCATTCTGACTAAGAAAATGCTTCAGGCTATTATGATCAGATTTGACAATGAATTTCCCTCCAACCAGATATTGCCTGAATTTAGCCAATGCATGCATGATGGCTAACATCTCCTTATGGTAGATACTATAGCTCCTCTCAGGTCCTCTTAACTTTTGGCTCTCAAAAGCAATCGGGTGCTTATCCTACATTCGCACCGCACCTATGCCTTCCCCTGAGGCATTACAATGAAGCTCAAGTGGCTTCAAAAAATCAGGAATGGCCAAAACTAGACAAGTGCTCATCACCTCCTTAAACTTGTCGAAACACTGCTGAGCACCATTGGACCAATCAAAAGCTCCCTTCTGTGTCAAATTTGTAAGTGGGGCAGCTTTCTGAGAAAAACCCTTCACAAATATGCGGTAGAATCCACAGAGGCCAAAGAATCCCTTGAGTTGAGAGAGATTCTTGGGTGGTGGCCAGTCAACTATTGCTCAGATCTTCTCTAGATCCACACAGACACCCTCTGCATTGATGATGTGTCCCAAGTACAACTCTGTCATGCCAAACTCGCATTTTGACATTTTTGCATATAAGGACTCCTGCTCAAGTATACGTAGCACAATATCCAGGTGCTTCAGATGATCCTCCCAAGTCTTGCTGAATATGAGTATGTCATCAAAGAAGATGAGTACAAACTTCCGTAGCTGCTCTCTGAAGACCTTATTCATACAAGATTGAAAAGTGGCAGGTGCATTGGTTAAGCCAAAAGGCATAACTAGAAACTCAAAGTGCCCATAGTGACACCTAAATGCTGTCTTCTCCACATCCTCCTCCCGTACTCGAATCTAATGGTACCCTGACCTCAAGTCTATCTTGGAGAAGAAACATGCATCATGCAGCTCGTCAATAAGCTCATCAATCCTAGGGATGGGGTACCTGTTCTTAATAGTCTTCTTGTTCATTTCCCTGTAATCGATGCACATCCTGAGTGTGCCATCCTTCTTCTTGACCAGTACAATAGAAGAAGCAAAAGGACTCTTACTAGGCCTGATGTGTGTCATGTCCCCGTTTCCAACTTGATCGTCAAGTGAAGAATGGATTAGCCTATTCCTCATTCCCGGAGGCTAATTCTAAATAATGAGGGAATGAAGTGGTTTTTGACTAACTCAACTGTTGTTTTGCAGGAACAAAGTCAGAAACTTGAAATTGGCAGAGTCTGGAAGCCAAAATTGACTAAGGCAGGACTCCTAGAGTCAAGGCGCACCTTCTAGCTTGCTTAATGTCAAATGTGCGCCTAAACAAGAATTATCAAGCTTTGAAGCACTTCAATCGTATCATCTAGGGCGCTTTGGAAGAAAGAGTGTTTTGATCTGCAAAATGACTCATTCGTTTGGAAATCTTCAGAGAACATCACTAGGCGCACTTTTCCCTTCAAATCTACCTGGAACAACTATCAAATGGCGCCTAGACTAAAAGACATCCAAATGGCGCCTAAGTGCATTATAAGGGAGATTTTGACTGATGAAGTTGATAGAGGTACAATAAATTCCCCGGAAAAACATGGATAGACAACTAAGTGAGTAGCAAGGCTTCAAATGGATTCAACTCAAGAAAGGCGCAACTTTCTAAGCCTACAATCTTAATAGGCGCCTAGGATGAGTTTCTGGGCTCTGAGTTAGCGCTTCATCAAGGAATTGAAGATAAGTTGTCATTTAAAGATGAAGAGTTAATAAGTTTTCTAAAGTGAAGCCTCACCGTCAATAAGATCAAGTGGAAAGATGAAGTGACCAAGTAATGACATCTTGTTATCTAGGCGCATTTTTCCTCTAGCAACCTGTCAATGAGCGCCTAGCTATTTAGGTTACTTCTGGCACTCAATAATGGTTTTGAGATGGGCGCTCAACATAGTTAAACTCCTTCAATAGGGCGCCTAGCTTAATGATGAAGTTTGGACAAGTATATGAGGTTTCCATGCCTTGGCGCAAACTCCATGATGCCTAGACCAAATGTGCGCCCAAGCAAGAACAGGAGATTCAATAGGTTGAATGAGTAGCACATTGAGTGGTGAAGATACTTTCAACTTCAAGAAGCTTCATATCCTGCCAATCTGGGATGAAATTGGCCTAGAAGGCTCTAGGCGCACATTCTGACTGAAGACCTCAGCTCTGGCGCCTAGTTACAGAGTGAGTTAAAAGATGAAGTTTGAACATGTGAAGTAAGGCGCTCACTCCAGGATGAGGTATTTTACCTTCCAAGACAACAAGACTTGAAGACTTGACAGAGAAAACAACCATGCATGCAAGGCGCACTTCCTGCTTCACCTCCAGAATGCGCCTAGCTAAGAAAGAGGTTTCAATCCATTCATAGTGAAAGGCGCTTGAGAGAAGATAATAATTTTGATCCAGTTGTGACTTGTAGCAAAGCAAAATCATTCTCTTCCTAAGGCGCTGTAGAAGACTCAAACAAGATGTAATACTTCAGATGAGGGCGCTAGATTTCAAGTGTTTGAAAGCGTGAATTATGCAGATGTGCGCCTAAGATTGTTGCTAGTCCCCAAGACCTGTTTTGAAACAAGGCGCTCCATCAGGAGATAGCGCCTAGGGTCCAAAAGATCTTTGCTAAAGTTCTAAGTTTGCATGGAGTCATCAAATTCTTCAAGGCGCATATTCAGGCCTCTGCTACCTCAGTTGGGCGCCTAGGTCACATTGGGCGCCATTCCATGATCATACTACTCCAAATGGGCGCCTAGTCAGAAGATAAGGTAGTTGCATCTACCTGAGCTTTGATGGGTCAACAGGACGTCCTCGGGATCCGTGTCTAGGTCTTTGGGTAAGTTTGCCAACTCAGAATGAGTCATCAGACGGAATATTCCCTTGGATATGCTTCTTGGGAAACGTGCCTTGGTTCCTCTTGGTGCATTGAAAAACGTGCCTTCATTGCCTTTGGAAGGCCTATAAAAGGAGGAGCTCTCTCATTCATTTGGTATCTCTGCATTTGACAAACTTCTCTCTGCAAAGCTGTTGAGCTTGTAATCTTGAGGCCTGCGAGTTTCAAGTGTTGGGGTGATGCTCCCTCAACTGACAAGGTGATGCTCCCTTGTGATACTGTGAGGTGTTGACATTCAGTTAACATCATTGGGTTCAATTTGAGTTGATCAAGTATAGGCGCCCATTGTAATCATCAAGGCTCCAAGGCCTGCTTTGTAATTCCAGTTGAAATAAAGTGTAACTTCATGCCATTGAAAGCATTACTCATGTAATAAGACATTGTGAGTTGATTGAATCAAGTAATAAAACAAGTACCCAGCTAAAGGTTGATTCATTCAATTAGTTATCTTTGATATATATCTTTGTGTTGTTGAAATAGTTGATGAGTTGATAGCAAGTAAAAATTGTCTAAGTAAGGAAAAATTTTGGTAGAATTAGTTGGGTATCTTACAATGTGACCCATCTTTAGAAGCTCCTGAATGGCCTTCTCAATCTCATCCTTGGATCTCTTAGGATGTCTGTAGGGAATAGTGATAACTGGTTTGGCCCCCTGCTCCATCTCTATAACATGCTCAACACCCCTGTCTGGAGGTCTACCTGGTGGTATATCACTAAACACTTTGGAGTGTTTAGTTAGTATCGACTGAATCTCCATTGGATAATCTTGTTTCTGTTGTTTCGATACCTCTGGCATCACAAGTATCTCCACTGCCCACTGTACCTGATCATGTCGTAGTATCCTTTCCATTCTCCGAATGAACATTGCTCTCAAACTCCCATCGGACATTCACCTCAGAATATGTTTCTGACCATCTACTTCGAACTTCATCTCCATGGTTCTCAAGTTGAGGGAAAATTCACTTATCATGTGTAGCCATTTCATTTCGAGGACTACATCCATGTCACCCATGTCGACCATATAATATTCAGCCTGGAACTTGTAGTTATTTAACCTGATGGTTAAATTGGGGATCCTTCGTTTGCAGGTAATGACAAACCCATTCGCAACTCTGACTTTGAATCCCTCGAACTCTTCTGTTTTGAGTCCCCTCCATGCCACAAGCCCCTCATCAATGAAGTTGTGGGTGGCACCTGTGTCTAACAAAGTGGTCACTCACTGTCCCTCCAATACTCCCCGTATTCTAAAGGAACCCTCTTTCTGAATAGCAGAGATATGTGTTGTTGGAATATCCTCGTCATGCCCAACCTATGCATCCTGCACCTCCTCTACTACATTCTCCACATCACTATCCTCCCTATCACTCTGCTATTCTGATTGCTCTGAAGCTGCCTCCTTAGCGGAATAATACTCCAATTGTTTTGCTTGCCTCTTCATTGGGCACCTATGGTTAGGATCCCATGGCTCTTTGCATTTGAAGCAAAGTCTCTTCCTCCTGTACTCGTTCAATGCATCATCATCTAATCAAGGTACTTGTTTCCTCTGTGGAAAGGTGTCTCGCTGTTGTACGAGCATTTTATCTCTTCGTGGAGGAAATGCTTTGGAGACGAACTATTTCCTAGGCACTGCAAACTCCATACTTCGTGCCTTCTTAATGGTCTCCTGAAGTAAAGGTGGGTCAAATGCCTTAACCCAACCCTTAAGTGGTTCCATTAGTCCTTCCATGAATAGGACTACAAGTCTCCTCTCAGATATGCTGGGAACCATCACACTGATCCTCTGGAACTTTGAAATATATCCCTCAAGCGATCCATACTGCTTCAACTGTGCCAACTCTTTGAACTGCAACTCTGGGTCCTTGGTATCAAATCTCTCGATGAGTAAGTGAACTCATCGTATGTGGTGATAAGGCTGTGGCCTAGAGTGACCAACCCATGGTACCACCACTCGTGCTATCCCATCCAAATGAATAGTGGCAAAGTTAAGTGCCTCATCCTCCGGCATCGGCTTAAGTGTCAAGTAGTTATCCAACTTCTGCACCCAAGCTTTGGCTGAAATCTTGCCACTTCCGTCAAACCGGTCCATAGGGACTTTGCTCAATGCATGTTGGTAGTCTTGGTTAGCTCTGTTAGCTCTATAATCTCCTCGACCCATCATAGCTCCCCTTTGTCTTTTCTAGTTCATATACTGGTTGAATGTCAACATTTCTCTGATACCTGGAGCCAATGTCATGTACGCTGCATGCTGTATCTAAACATCATTTGTCATGGGAAGCTGAAGCTCTGGTTCCTGTTGAACCACTGCCTCCTCTCTATGTAGAAAAGTCAGTTGTAGGGGTCTAGTAACCAATCCTGGGGTAACCTTGGTGTTGTGCACACTACTCTGTCTCGCATGTCCACTACCCTGTCCTGCATGTCCACCACCCTAGCCTGCATATCCACTACCCTGTCCTGCATGTCTGCGGTGACCATTGTTAGAGCCACTGGTCTCACCCTCGGGTGTGGTGTGGGTGTGAACTACTGGAATTCCTTGGTTAAACTTCCCAAGGAGTTGGGACATCATATCAAGCATAATATAGAACTTTCTTTCCGTTTTCGTGTTAGGGCTCTCCGGTTGGTCTGATCCTCTGTCCCCCATACTACCTGCTACGCTCTCACTGCCATTGGAAGAGTTTTTGTGCATGCCTAGAATACTTGAAACTGTTTCACCTTCTAGAACCTCAGGTGGATGCCAATGTGGAGTGGGTCTAGTGTAAACTCTTCTTCCGTCACTCATATAAACTGATCAACACAGGCTGGCAAGATGCACCGGCTCTGATACCACTGTAATAACCTGCACCTATTGTTCTTTTGATTTATCTTTTTTAATGTTATATTTTTTACTTTTTCTGTGATCTTTTAGAAGTAGATAGAAGATGCAAAAGGGGGTTTTCATTTTCTTGAGATGTGTATGCCAGAATACAAAGAAAGATAACATGCAACTGAAACCCAGAAAATCTATGATAGATATGAACTAAATAATCAAGACCCAGTTCATAGAATGGCATAAAATGAATTATCATCACATACCCATTTTAAAATAAGCATCTTCGTATTTCTGCTGTTGACGGACCAGCAACATGAACATGGAGTTTTGCATTAAAAACATCAGCAATGTGAGGTAACTCATCTACATCAATAGCAATGGCCTCATAGGCCAAAATCGACCCCAACACTAGAGAGAAATCTGCAATGAAAACCTTGAGCAATGCCTCCCAAGTAGTACGGCCAAGTCTGAAATGTACAACCAGCAAGGAAGGAAGGAATTCAGCCTCAATCTCTTCTTAAATCTGCAAATAGAAATAGTCTCTTAAATGTTCTCTCAGCGGCACCAAAAATCTATGAAGATGTATCATGAAAACCTCTCTGAAACTCCATCAAGAATATCCAACTGAAGCACAACTACAGCCACTGCGTATGGCTGCCCCAAAATCCCCTTGGGTGTTTTTTCACACCTGCGGAAGATTGATACCAATGGTGGTTTCCGTCACCAAAAGCCTTGGCTGGAAGAAATTCTCCAAACCCTCATTTGCATAGCAAATAGAATCATAAAATGTAATATCAAGAATGAATATTGCTTTTCACTTTTTTGCCTTTATAATCCTTCCTTCAGGGTCGACCCTTTTGAGAGGGAAATAACTTTTTAAATTTTATTTTATTTTTCCCCTCATGAGGCGTCCAAGTCCATGGGTGACTTATTTGGCCCTTTTTATAATTTCTCACTAAGTCACCACATTAATATAAAGTCCAAACATTTAAATATAAATATTAATTTACGGACTTTAAATTGAAAGGGCAAACGGACTCGGAATCTGACGAGCAACAGACCATTGGAAAGGTCTCATCGAAACGCTCCACCTCCAATAATGAATTTCCCAAAATAGCCAACTTCACGACTTACTAAAAATAGTAAGTCCCAGCGAGAATGTCAGAAACCGACCAAACGAATTCCCTAACCAAGTATAGACTAACCCTCTATGAAAGGGGACATTACAATTAAGTCATAGTTTGTAATAAGTTCAATCTATAGCTTAACTAGAGATTGCATGGTTTTAGTTTTAGTATCAGAGGATAAGATTTTGTAATAAAAATTGCATTTCATGCAATCAATTATTCTTAGAGTAGAAGTAGTAGTTTAATTTTTATTTATTTTCATGCACTAGCCTCGTAAACATTATAAATAAGTGCTATTTTGCACTTAGATTTCTAATGATAATTCTCACACATGCTTGTTGCCAAAATTATTGTTCATCAAGGATTCAATCTTGTTATTCAAGAATTTGTTATTCATTCAATAGTCTTTAGCATGCCTATTTTGCTTTTGAATTACTATTGAAGTGTTCCACCTTATGTCTTATTGTGCTTTTATAAGTTGAAACTTTAACAATTACTGAAAACTTTGTACTGCAGTAGGTGTTAGTTTGGTCTCTTGTAGCTTTGAATGCAACTGCCGTGCCTAACTTATAATGTTTGGTGTATGTGTTTAATGGTTAACCTATCCAATCTTTTATGTGTACTTGCATTATTTAGTCTCTGCTTTTAGTTGGACAACGCAAGCGTGTAGTTGTATGGTTTTCTTTTAGTCAAAAGGCACAAAAATCCTTTTGCCTAGCATTGAAGTGCATGTTAGGCTTTTCTCCTAGGTAAATTCAAAAAGAAATACATTTTACTTTTATTTAGCATGAGCATGAAATACCCTCAAACATATTGTAAAGACTGTAAATAGCAAGTATATATTGTTCATATTAATTTAGTTTTTATTTACATGGAGATCCCCCTTCTAATTGGAAGAGCGCTACACATCTATTTTGTTTTGTGTCACAGTGAAAGGTGTAAATTAAAATGCTAACAATGATTAAGGCCAATCCAATGTCTAATGTCCACAAGAGTCCAATATTGTTGTCAGTGTTGTGATTGGAGGTCGGCTCAAACAATCAACAACTTTGTTAGTACTCCTCTTGTGGCAAATGTTGAGAGGAAACTGCTAGAGGTAGGTGGTCCACCTTTGATGTTGATCATTCTATAACCTCCCTTGGTTGCATGAATTGGAGAGGCTTGTGATCTGTGTGAATGATAATCTTTCCCAATACATCTAGCCCATCACTAGTGTATTGTCCTTCAAATTCCCAACATAGTTCAGATTATCTATTACTCTTGGGTTATTTTGCATATATTCTATTATTAAATTTTTGTATCTTTTGAAGGATTTACAAAAGTTTCATAGAAAGTAAATTGCTTATAAGGAAATATTTTATTTTTCATATAGATAGTGGGATAGTAAGTAATAAGGGGCGAGTTTACTTATATAAGTCAACAAAAAAACAGTATAGCCATCATTTATATTTGTTGAATCATTTAATCATGGCAAGAACAAGAAAGATTTAAAAGTTTTATCACAACCCTTTTTGTAGTGGTTTTGTAGCGGAGGGACTAGTTCCCTTGGTAAATATGTTAGACTAATAGAAGCAATTGGAGGATTTAAAAAAAAATTATTTGATTAATTAGGGAGGATATAGGGGCCCTAACCCAAACCAAAGTGACCAGAAAACAATATCCCTAATAAGGGTTCCAAACACATTGAAAAACCAACAAAAAGAAGCAACAATACAAGAACTAGGAAATACAATAAACACGACCCTTACATCTTAGGCAACCTTGATAATAACAAACAAACCAAAAACCAAGAACCTCAAGCATGAGTGACCACCAGCCTCCTACTATGACGAGAGAGAATGCTCTCCATCATTTATTAGGTACCTTCTCCAATCGCTTCTTGGGCTTCCAATTGAAGTTTTTCAACCTCTATTTTATGACCTTGCCGCTTCTTTGACTTTTCCACAAGTTGGAAACTCATAGAACCAATGCCACCTACCATATCTAGAACATTTTGCACCAATTGGAAATCTTGGAGAAGAATGTCCTCTTTTGAGACTTGCTGTTGAAACCTCAAACCGTAAAGGCTTTCCTGCTTGCCATTGGAGCTTGTGTACTCAGAATTTATGAATATCCAGTACAATTAAAGGATTTCAAATAATTGTTTCTGGATAATTAGATGGTCTACCTAAACAATCTTTTTATTTGGTGGGTTACATTGATGAAGCAAGCATTTTGCAAGGAAATAGCATAAAATAAGTTTCTAAGGCTTTCTGTTTTGCATTAGTAAATTGACTTGATCAAATCTCAATCAAATAAAAACTTTAAAGAGGAGATGCTTGGTTGGGAAAAACAGCTTTAATTGTCTTTCATGAAAAAGGGTCTAACATCACAAGATTTACACTTGACTGCCTATATTATACTAAATAAATACACTGATGATTAATAGATGCATTAAAGTCTTTCCTAGCTATGAAAGTTTCTCTATATCTATTACTTAAATGCTCTCATTACATAGATAGCTGAATTTATCTGTAATGTGTTGTCCTGATTTACAAGTTTCATTCACATTAATATAGTGTGATACAAAAATTTTCAGGCTTTTTATGTCATTAATTAATGCATGGTGCTATATCTCATTGCAGATTGAGGCTGGTAAAGTGCGGAAAGAATATGTTGCAAAGGTCAAAGGTGTATTTCCTGCTGAAGAGGTATGTATAAATTATTGAGGGCATGCACAGATATTTATGCCATTCTATGTTTGATTGTTGGGTACACATATTTGTTTCTATGCTTCCCTATCTTGTGAATCCTATGATCTTTGTTATAGATGCTATTTTTTTGCTTGCATTTGATATTCTTAGGCTTTACTGTGATGGCTATTAATCTTTGTACAATAATTTAGTCTCAGATGTCCAGGTAGATGTTAATGGGGTCATATTTTTCATTGATTAAAAACATCATAATTACTAATCCAAAAATGGATGCCTCATTGCATAATTCTGTATTTTTTATGAATTCTAGATATTGAAATTATCCCAAACAACAATCTCCTCGATGTTCTATGCTAGTAATGCAGGTTTAAATGTATATGTGAGTGCCCAAGTTGTTAGAATAAATATTACAACATTATAATAAGACAATATTAGTTAGTTGTAAGGGAGTTAGTCAGTTGTGATTGGTTAGTTGTTCTGAATAGTCTTCTTGTCATGCCCAAATTTTCACTTGAGCACAACACACGCATACACACACAAAACATATAGAAATGCCAACTGTCAAGAAAGGAGATAAGATAATTTTATTAAAAGACTTCTAAATTGTTTGAGTCTAAATTAAAAATACTTAAACTAATTGTACAAATTTTTAATCAGATATACGAAGAGTTAAATACATTAAACAAATTTGTGCTACAGAAGATATTTTTGTTCAAACTATAAATTCAATGAAGTAAGATGTAAAATTTTTCAGTAACATAAAAAATTTGAATAACATTAAATGACAATTAAAACAATCATTAATAATATAATAAATGATCCAAAACCTAAGGACCAAACCTAAGCCTCGGGGGCTCATACAAGATGGCCTTGCCTATGTAACGAGATCAGAGGCTCCATAGTTTGCCAACTTGGACTTCCAATTTAACTTGGCTGTCCAATGATCTAACTATCTTCTAAGATGTAATTTCACAAATAAATAGACATCTTCACATTCATAGATTCAGATTCACAAATCCACTCAATTCTTTTGAAAGAAAAACACATAACCGTGACATAGGATTCCACAAGGTTTCACATGACTTATTCAGGAGTAATTTAGCTTAAACATAACCATCTTCTACATTCAAAATTAACTAGGTTTTAGGTTACATAACTAGACTACTTCAAAGAGAACTTTATAAGCCATATTAATTCTAACACAATTCAATCTATCCAAGTAAGAAGTACATAAAACTTTATTTAATTACACAAAAGACCATCACTATCATAAGAACCTTCTAGTTCTCTATATTAGGAGAGCTCTACTTATAAGAGTCTTTAAGATTAATAAGACACAAGAACACTTGTCTAAGAAAAAATATATAGAGGATAAGTCAAAAAGCAACATTTTCCAATTGTGCACTTAATAACATTCGGAAAGGTGAAACCTATCAGATCCATGCACATAAATAAAACAAAAGCTAACCAATCCTCATGGCATACAAAGACATAATTTGATAGCTAGACATGATGCAAGCGAACATGACATTGACTCACTAAGCTAGCATTGAGTTTCATCAAAACAAAATTGAGATTACAGCTAGGCATGCCTATTGTTAGTTGGAACTTTGTTGTTCCATATGTCTGTTGATATAAGTCCCATATCTTAGACTTCACACTGAAGAAATTAGCTATAGAGAACAAAATATGCATAAGTAAATTTAAATCAAGTGCTAAACAAGTAATTGAAATTCTTTAAATAGCTTTTAGTAACAACACAATCTAGATAATTGAAATTGCACATAATGGTATCCGTGTTTTCTGCAAATATTGTTTTGCCTTTGCATCCATCTAAACTTCCTCTTACCTCTAAATGCTACCCTCTTTGTCTCAGCTATCTAGATTGATGATAGACCATCTTAATTGTTTGAACTTAGTTATGATATTAACTTTACTAATCACTATCTTATAATCTAATTCCAATAACTCTTGCCCCCATTTATCTGATATTGAAAATTCTTCTACCATTTTTTTTCCTCCAGAAAAGTTACCTCCAAATAAAACATAACATCATCTTTCCATGGATGTTCCCCACTTATCCTCTCCAAAATTTCTCAATCAACAATCCAACTCCACAAGACATAGAAAATACCCATTTCACATAACAAAGAAATTAGAAGCAAAATCCCCCCTTTCCAAAACCCAAAATACCCTTTTAAACAAAACAAAATGACTCTTCAGCTTTCATGGAGGGGGTGACTATCCACCTCTCATCCATTCACGCCACTATCTTTCTAGAGAACTTATGAAGGTTCCACACTTAATTAAAACATTACTTTTATGCACAATTGGAGCCCCAACCTATAGGTATACACCTAAAGTACAATTTTTTATGAAAATAACATAAAACAAGGCCCCCAAAACCCCTCTAAACATTATTTAAAATTTTTGCAACCCAAGACCCTAAGTTGCCGGTTCTGGTATGGGAACGGGTTCGGGAGAGGGGTTCTGGTACGCTGGTATGGCGAATTTTTTTTTTCTGTGGGTACGGCTGGGTACAGCTGTACTATATATATTATATATATATTTATTTATATAGTATAACTGTATATACCAAAAAAATAAAAAAATATACAGAATTGAACATACATAATATATTTGAATCTTGATTGATAATTTAGATGACCAATGAACAATGAAAATCATTACAAATACTCAGTAGTCAATACTGTATTACAAAATTTGAAATTTAAAAATAGTAAAATACTATAAGTCTATAATCAAGATTCAAAAGTCAATCTTTCGCTCTTCAATCTTTATCAAAAGGATCTAGAGCATGCCGCATACCAGAGTTAGAAAAGAGCATCGTGAACCAGGTGCTACAAACCACTGTATCGGTTAAGATAGCAGATCTTTTACAGAGCATGCCGCAATTAAGAATGGCAATCTCGAAGGTGATGGAAGGGGAACCAAACAGGCAAACAAAGGAGGAAGACATCATAGTGGAGCCACCACTCGAGGGAGAACAAGTCATCGACCCGAGACTGTTGGCAGTAAACAGTGGCAAGAACCCAGCCATCATACACATGGAAATCGGTGGATATCATCTAACAAACACAATAATCAACGGGGGATCGGGAGTGAATGTTCTGACAGAAGATACGTGGAAGTGCTTGGGGAAACCTACACTATGGCCACAAAATTTCCAGTTAGTGGGAGCAGACCAGCACGGAATTAAAGCGCTGGGAGTGCTAATGGCTCAGAAAGTAAGGATTGGCACCCAACTTTTTCGATTAAACTTCGTAGTCATAACAGCACAAAATGCGTCGTACGACGCATTACTCGGCCGAGGGTGGCTGATAGCCGCCAAGGCCAACCATAACTGGAAAAGAAACACATTGTCAATAGAGAACAAAGGTAAGAAGATCGTCATAGATCTGAGAACACAGGTTGTGAGTGAAGAGTTGGCATCAGATTCTGATTCAGACGGAGGGGAGTCAGTTGGCAGAGGACCAATAGAACCTGATGAGGAAGGAGTATTAAAACTGCAAGAATGTTCTGAGGATGAAACTAATTCCTTTAGTGGGCTCTTCCACTGGCAAATGGAAGACTATGAGTTCTTCAAGCCAGAGTGTAACATGATTTCAATAAGAGAAAGTGGCGAATGCTCTCGGGCAACTAGTGAACCACTTGGCAATATCGGCAATATTGGGCCCAGTGAAACATTGTTGATAAATAAAGCATTGGATGGATTGACAAACACTCGACCACTTGGTAAGAGGGAACCGGTAATGAGTGACGAAGGGGAGGAAGGTAATAATCAGTCAGAAGTAACAGAGCAACTAGTGGCAGAGACATGTCGACCAAAACAGACAAATCGACCAGGAGAGGCACAGAAAGAATATACAGAGGGTAATGCCAAGATAGATGATACACTTGCACATACATTTGAACTAGATAAGGTTATTAGGTATGAAGAGTCATTGACAAGCAAGGTGATTAGGGATGATGAAACTAACGAAGGGAAGACAACATTGAAAATATCGGCCAAAAAGAGACCATACAGAAGGAATAAGGACTATAGAGTATTTCCGGCGACTTGCAATGTTTTGGCGATCGGTGACAATCAACAAAGAAAAAATGATGTTCAAAAGTCAGATAGTTTAATTTTTTTGAAGACAACAGTTCCGGTCCCAATAAAGGCACCCGATCCTACCGACGATTACAAAATCAATAAAGGTACGAAGAATGAAGTTAAAATATTTAATTTGGAGGATATGGCTACTTGTCGTACTGGCAAATCACCCCCACAGCGAAATTCTAGAAAAGGGAAAAATATTACGCGACAGATTACGCGACAAGAAAGTTCTAAAGTCGGAGTTATAGATCGAACGTGGACCCAGTCGGAGAAAAATAGAAAAATCTGGTTCAGGTTGACAGGGATGAAAAATTGGAAAAGACGGAAAAAAAAAAATGTCGGAAAAATTTTGAAAAAATTGAAAAAAAAAGAGTACGATGTACGGCCAGGTCGTACGACGTACGACCAAACCGTACGATGTACGTCGTACGACCAGGTCGTACGACCAGGTCGTACGACCAGGTCGTACGACCAAGTCGTACGTCGTACGACCAGATCGTACGTCGTACGACTAGGCTGTATGTCGTACGACCAAGGCCGTACGGCGTACGACCAAGGCCCGTCCCCACAATTTTTTACGAAAAAGAAAAGGACATTTCAAGATTTTTTTCCATGCTTGAAGTGGATTCCGCTGTCCTAATTCCTGTTCTCAGCCGATTATATGAGTTTTTGGATTGCAGACGAGTGTTCGATTTTGTTAGAAAAATGATGTGCGCAATGAAGGTTGGATTGCTGCCCCTCGACCCCGCTGGGGGCACTGCCCCCAGACCCCCGTTGGGGGCGCTGCCCCCAAACCCCCGCGAGGGGCGCTGCCCCTCGACCCCGTTGGGGGCGTTGCCCCCAAACCCCCATCAAATTAGTACTATCTTGATCCAGTGAGCAATGGGGTGCAACATTCGCAGCATTCAGTGTGCTATCAGATTGGGTCCCTTGGTTGGTTGGTCTACTGGCAGGTGTTCCAAATGTGTTGGTTCTACTTTTACACTGCTCCTACTTCAGCATTGTTGTCGGCAAAAGCTTACTTAATGTCACTTGATGGTTTTCTGTCGTCTGGAAGACGACTAATTTTGTGGGGGGGATGATGTAGTCGGTCATAATTGTAGTCGGTCGTAGTCAGCCAAGTAAATAATCATAAATTAATTAGTGTTGTTATGTAGGAGTGTTATCGGGAATTAACCCCGACGGTTGGATAGTTATAGAGTCGTTGCCAACGGTTGGTATTTCAACCAACCTTGGCCAAGTTATATATTGGCTTAATACTTTGTAGTCGGGGCGACCCCACGGCATTGTAACATTGTAGTGTAATACTGATATATTCAATGAATGGGAACAATGCTTTATTCTGTGCAATGCTGTTATAATTTCATGCTCTGTGTTATGCACTATACTACTTAATTCTGTTTACTTCATATTCTGTGAAACACACCATATTGCGGTAAACATCATCATCATCGGTTGGTTGCAAATGGTTTGAAACACAAACATATGGAGTGCCACTCCCACTATGTACATCATGTAGAAAATTCTCCTCATCATCTACAGTGATTGTAGCAAGCTCTGTAATAGATGCATCCGAGTTGGCACACTCAGGGGCTATATCCCAATTCTTCGCTGCCCCGTCCTTGTACTCAACTTGCTTATGTGATAGAAGACGCAAGTTGGAGTGGACATAGACCAAGTCTTCTGCTTTTTTAGCAGCCAATCGATTACGCTTCACTGAGTGGATATAGGAGTATGTACTCCAATTCCGTTCAGCTGAAGAAGAACTTGCAACCTATTCAAATTCCAAATTAGAGCTCTAGTCAATACAACTTTAAAATGCAAAAAATGGTAAGTACTAAGACTGTTAAAATAAAATATGCTTACTTGTGATAGAATTTTGATTGCAAGAGGCTGGAGCAAAACATAATCTTGCCCATTGAGGTACCACCATGTATGGGCATCTTCCTTGTACATGTCTCCAATAGCACACAAACTATGCTCTTGTTCTTGTATGAACCTGCCAAACTCTTTCCTAAGACCATTCACCATTTCTGGATCAGAGTAGATTCTTCGAAATGCTTTCATGCAGCCGGAAGCAACTTCTCTATCTCTATATGGTGAGGTTCTCCCCGGCAAAGCAAGTATCTCAATACTATAATATTTGGGAGACAAGGCATATGCAGGGAGGTGCAAGGGTGTGTTCATCTTGTCCCAACGGTCATCAATGATTTGCTTGACACTTAGGAAAAGTGTTTCGTTGGGGTCATTGTCCTTTTGTGTTATTATGCTCTTTATTTTTTCTACCATGGAGTCAATGCCATCATAGATTTCCTCCAAACATGGCTGATCTGTATTAGCAAACCTAAGCATACTCATGATAGGCTCCGTGAAACTCAAAACATATTGCACACGTTCCCAGAACTCATCAGCTAGGATCAATGACTTCACCTTTTGGAGCCCTCTTTGAATTAGCTGTCTTCCATATACTCCATTGGTGGCTAGTGACCATGGAGCCTAATGCCTCTTTCACCTTCACAAGTCATCTCAAAACGATTGTGTGTGATGCAAATCGGGTCTCAGCAACCTAATGTTATGTAAGAAAACAAGTTAATAACATATTAAAAATTAAAATCTAAATCAATGAATCATGCAGGTAAATAAAAATATGGCATAAATTAAAATTAAAATAAACTAAATTTACCTTCAACAACTCCAAATGCGAGAAAGCCCTGAAGATGCCTTGTGACATATGATGGTTTGTCACAAACATTTGAATCTCCTCACCCTCATTGTATGTATTTTTCACCCAATCTACTTGAGTGCCAATTGCTTGCATCACCAAGTTAAGGGAGTGTACGGTACATGGTGTCCAAAATATGTGTGAGTATCTTTCCTCAACCAAAGCACCTGCTGCCCTACAATTTTTTGCATTGTCTGTAATGACTTGGACAACATTATCAACACCCACCATCTCTATGGACTCAATGAGGATTTTGGAAATAAATTGTGCATCCTTGATTTCCCGCTCACAATCAACTGACTTCAAAAACATTGCCCCTTTGGGGGACACAGCAATAACATTTATTAAAGGTCGGTTTTTGCAATCTTTCCATCTATCAAAAGCAATGGACACTCCTGTTTCATTCCATGAATCTCTAATTTGTTTTAGTGATTTCTCTACATAATTTTTTTCTTTTACCAATAAGGTGGTCCGCACCTTTTCATAACCAGGACCTGTGTAACCAGAAGGTGCATTACTAATTGCTACCACCATTTCCTGCCAATATGGTGATCTCACCAAGTTGAAAGGAAGACCATTGGCATAAATGCAACTTGCAATTTTTTCATCTACAATATCTCTCGTTTCATTTTGAAATGCCTTTGCCAATGGACCTCTTTTGCAGGAAGAAGAAGAGGGTTCATCATCTTGGATTGCCTCCAAGTCCAAGAAAGGATGTTGTGGCCTGGAAAAAGGAGCTTCTATAGGTGGATTCATTGATGTTTTCTTTGTTAAAGGATGAGCTCTTGATTTTGCTCTTGCACTCTTTTCATCAGCTTCTTCTTGTTCTTTAATGTATGCCATAATTTGTGCTTTTGGCAACCCCTTCTTGTTTGGCCCTTCACATATTTTTATTCCTTTTCCACTTATGGCACATAAGTGAGCTTTCAATCGAGTATATGAGCTCTTAAATGTAACCTTGCATTCATTACAAACCCAAACAAAAGCCCCACCTCCTGCTAGTTGTTCAATCATGTTGACATGTCTCCAAAGAGGAGATCCTTGATCATATTTAAATTGTTTACTCTTCTCAAGACCCACCGAACTTGAACTAGTAGGCGTAGCCATTTCACTTTCAAATAGATTGCTGCTTAAGAAATTACAAAATTTAAATTAAAATAATAAAATATAATAAAAAAATTCCAACCCTAAACACTATAAAACACCTAAACATTCAAGAGAAACAATAAAATAGGTTTAAAAAATGTTAAAACTTGTTTTTTTTTTCAAAAAAAAAGTTGGAAATTTTTTGAAAAAAACTTGAAAAAATTTAAAAATCCATAAAAAACTTGAAAAATTCAACAAAAACTAGAAAGAATAGGTTAAACTATTTACCTTAGATCAATAGATGACCTTTGTGCAAGCTACAATCCTTCCTTGGTGCTTTGCAATCAATTCCCTTCGGAAAAATAACCGCAGCCCTCCACAATGCAAAAATGAACAAAAGATGAAAAACTCTTGTCAAATGGAGGAGTTGTTGCAAGATAAAGAAGTGAATGGGGGCGTTTTTGTTATATGGACCCTTTTAGGGTTTCGTTTTTTGTTTTTTTTTTTCATGTTTAAATGACTTTAAAAAACTGTTTTTTTTGTGTTTTAATATTAAAAAAATGTGTTCTTTTTTGTAGGAGCAAACAGGGAGCGCCCCGCCCGCCCCGGGTTCTCTGTGGGTTTACGTATGGCGAACCCACAGAGAACCCGGGGCGGGTGGGGCGCTCCCGCTCCCACTTCCGCTCCGGTACGGTACCCACCTCCAAAACACAAGAACCCGGTAACTTAGCCAAGACCTTAATGTAATATCCCTAACTGGATCTGCCCTAGAACTCTGATTTTCTGCCCTAATTTTCTGATTTCTTTCCCTGCTCAAACCCTAATCTGAATTTTTATTTTTATTTCTGAAGTAAACATAAGCATGGGCAGCGAATATACATGTGCCAAACACTCAAATAAACATGCCAAACATGTGTGCTTATGAAGACAACATCAAACATGAATCCAACCACGGAATACAACCATCCAAATGCCAAACATGTGACAAATAAATATGATTTCTGAATGTAGAAATCTGCTGTTACAAATCTGAATATTCTGAATTGAATTTACAATAAATTCATGGGCTCAAACATGCCAAACATAGCCCATATTTCTGCTAATACAAATCAGACCTAAAATAGGTTTATACATACCACAAAATAGCAAAAATGTCTTCAAACATCAAACCCTAGATGGGCGAATCCTCCATGGTAGGCGCTTAGGGTTTTATACTCCAAAATTGTGAAATCGCCCTCCTTGGGAAGTGGCGCTCAACCTAGGTTAGAAACCCTACCAGCAATCTTCGTCCAAATCCCTCCAAAATGCGCGCTCAAATCTGCTCCAAAGAATATGCCTTGAATGCTCAATAACTCCTCCAAATCTCCAATGAAGTGCAAGTGTGAATTCCGTATGAATTCACCTCCAAGATGGAATTGGGTTTTCGTCCAATCCACCAAATATTCCTAGGGGTTTTCGTCCTTGGAATATGCTGAACTAAAAGTGCAGCCAAAAGTAAAAACTCCAATGAATAAATCATATGTCAATGAGTGGTGAAATGACCTCCAAATGACCTTTTACAGCCAGTATTTGTCCAAATCAACCCTAGCCGACATCCTTTTGGCACTTTATTTTTATTTTCATTTTCTTTTTTCTCCACCTTGCCGACCTCCCTGGGTTATCCTTTTATTTTATTTTATTCTATTTTTTATTCTCCTCCTTAGGTCGCTCACCTCCTTAACAATTTTCTTTATTTTATTTTATTTCACCAAGTGGCTCACAAAAATATTAGAAGTCATTTCACATCTCAAATTTGCCTAGTAAAATTAGTTAAATATAAATAATCCAAAATAATTAGGATTACTTAGTATTTAACCGATTGGGTTATTCCCTTGCCCTTCCGGCTTAGCCTACGAGAATAGAATAGGCTAACCAACTCCGTTAGGTGATCACTCGGATAAAGGGGACATTAAAGTCCTCCCTTCCCAGAATTGCTTGCCCTCAAGCAATTGCAAACTTGGATGTTGCAGAATATGTTCACCTTCCCAAGTAGCATCCTCAAGTGGCAAGTCTCTCCATCTAATCAAATACTCTTTGATCACCTTGCTCCTCAACTTGTGCTCCTTAACATCTAGTATAGCATCAAGAACAAGTACCAATTTCCCCTCATCCAATGGTGGAAGCTTTGGAGAAGAAGCAATATGTTGTCCAATTGCCCTTTTGAGGCAAGACACATGAAATACATTATGAATTCAGCTACACTCGGGCAACTCCAACTCATATGCAACCTCTCCAACTCTCCTCACAATCCTGTAGGGGCCATAGAACTGAGGTTTTAGCTTTTTTGGACCACTCTTCTTTAGTGTATAAAACTAAATCACCAACCTCAAATGTTTTCTCTACCCCATGCCTATCTGCATACATCTTCTGCTGATTTTGTGCACGGTGTAGATTATCCTTAAGTGCCTTAAGGATCTCCTGGCTATCCTGCATCATCTCTCTAGCTTTGGGAGCTCTACTGTCATCAAATGCTAAGTCTACAAAAGACATAGCGTCACTACCATATAAGGCTCTGAAAGGTGACATGCCTATTGACATATGATAGGTGGTATTATAACAATGCTCTCCTAAATACCACCCCCTGATCCAAGCCTTCCACTGCTCCACTCTGATACAACTGTCATCCAACGAATCATTGTGAAGCAACCCACCAAGTTTCTGCTGCTCTACTCTGATACAAATGTCATTTAACAAATCATTGTGAAGCAATCCACCAATCATACAAATGCTTGGATCCCAAATTATTGTGGCATCATATAAAATGAAAAAGAAAGGATTAGTGTCTCTTATCAAGTCACCATCACAAGCTATCCATCTAAATCTGAATTGTTTCATATGGACTTGAAAGATGTTCATCATGTGTGCATAACCAAATATGCATATCCTCTCTAGACTGCTGATACAAATAAGGGCAGCACTAGTTAAACTGAAAATCAGATCCATAATCATCTTAGGAATGCTTCCACTGCCATAAACTGATAAGATCTCATCACCATTCAGCCTCCCAGTGCTGTAGTGACAATCCCATGCACACAATTCCATGCAATCAGCTACAATCATCAATGTAAAGTCTAAAAATTCTATAACCAACATTATAAAACAACCACTAAACATCAATGTGTAAGGTGGAAACCATTCAACCAAATCTGAAATTTCTTCCACAACCGTTGCATACTGACATTTTGCCCATTCATCAATCTTCAAGTATGAGATACTCGATCATTGGTTACTAATGGATGAAGAGCAGCCGGTTCAAGGTTGAAACCTATCAATGTTTCATTTGATAGCCATCTCAAAGGTGTAATGCCAATACAAACCACACATTATCAAACAGTAGTATCTTCCTTAAAGGAAATCCCTCAGTTTCCATAATCAGCTCTCTAATTAGATGCAAACTCAACATTCTATCTAGAGCCATGATATCAAAATCATTGCATACCTTGTGTCCTTCCAATGTAATCACAAGTAGTGACGGTCGCATGAAACAAAGAATAGCAAACCCACTATAGAGTGTCATACCTTGTATGTAACTCGGATCCACAAACACTCTCTCATGCTTAGCCATAAAACTCTCATGCTTAGCTATAAAATATTGCAGATCATCAAGATAATGCCTCTTACCAATGTCATTCACATGGAACACTTCTATCATCTTATGATTATCAAAATCATGTGAAGATAATGGACTGCTGTTCATAACATTTTCTTCATACCTTTCGATGGTGTCATCATAGGTCTCATGCACATCTTCTTCACTTTCTGGATACTCATCATTATCGGCTGATCCAAAAGTTGTATCATGCTGAAATCTGCATACATCACCTGTTATAGCATCCATCCCATAGCTGAAAATTGCTCCTCCATGCAAAAATTGCTCCTCCAAACTCAAGAATTCACATACTTGATGTACTTCCCCATCACTATCAACATATTGATTCTCCTTGGTATGAGGAATGCTAGAATTATTATGCAATACTCATCCTTATGGATTTCTGCAATTCCTTCAACTATTTGCCTAATCTCCATAATATTTCTATTGGATTCTTGTTCCTTGCATGATTGATTTTCTGCCTTGTATAATGAAAAGTGAGCCAAGCTTAGTTCTAAGCAAAGCTCATCAATCTGATTTTCTGATTCTTGAAGGGCCATTTAAGTACTCTTCAAGGAATCCTTAGTAGTCTTAAACTCAAGGGTAAGTTTATCAACTTCTTCTTTTCCTCTCAATGCATAAGAATATATTTTAGCAAGCTTGAAGAGATGATCTCTATCTGAAAGTAGATGTAAATAATTTGATTTCATTGCTATTAAAGCTTCTTTGAGTACCTGCAAATCTGCAAGAGAAAGTTCTCCTTCAATTCCTCTTTGTCTCCTGTCAAGTTGAGCCTTCCAAAAATGATTTTCAAGCATCTTGTGAGTGTTATCAAAATGTGTCAAGACTGCAACAATCATATCTTCATTGACCTTCAATTGATTCTCCAAATTGGGCCTATGATTAAGATCATCTTCATATAATGAATTTTCTGATTTCTTTTCAAAATCATACCCCACAAAATCAGCTACCTCCATGACATCCTCTTCACATAATTTATGTTTTGAAGCTAGGACAGCATTATGCTCAATCAAAGAATCATCATCATAATGGTATGGTGTCAAAACACAAGTAGACTCATTGAGTTCTCCCTGAATGGTTGAGTTCTTCATCAAATTTGAATCAAATGATTTTGGATTACCAAGAATGTTCTTGTCCATGCATTCTTCAACATACTCTTCTTCAACTGATGTATACCTATCATTATTTGCTGGTCCACAAAGTGTATGCACAACTTCCTCTTCCTTAACCATAAATTGCGCCTTCAAATCTTGCCATGTGAAAGGTCTTTCATCAAAGTAACTTTGTTCATCACATAATAAATTTTCAATATTGCCTTCGTATGTATGAACAATATCACCTTCATATGTCTGATCAATAATTGCTGATTTGACAAACTCCATATCAGCATACCCTTCAACCTTGTCGTTGTCATGAAGACTCATGTACTCTTCACTTGTGGATGCATGAGTTGATTTTTCTTTGTCCATATCATCACCTTGCGATTCATCTTCTTTATTGTTTCCACATGTATGACTAGGTGTCCAAACTTTGTGGTATATGAAGCAACGTTGTTCTCTCCTCGACTGATTTTTGCTCTTCTTAGGATCACCTGTAGGCTTCCCATCACAAGGAAGCAATTCTTTTTTCTTCTCTTTCTTCTCTTTCTTCTTTTTTCTCAATGATTTCTTGGACAACTTCTAATTTTTCTTCTTCCCTTCTCAATTTTCTGATGTAGTTATATAGACCTCTCTTGCTTGGATTCCCATCTTCAAGTATTCCCAAATAGGCATCAAAGGAAACTTGATTCTTGAAATTATCTAGTAAACCTTGGTACTCATCAACAATTTTTGTGGCCTCTTTTTTCATTACCACCTCCTCATTTTCTTCCTTTTGTAAGAACCTTTGGAGAGATCTTATTACCTCATTTTGACCTTCTCTAAGAGATTCAAGCAACTTATATTGATTTCCTCTAAGAGAGTCAAGTCTGGCCATCTAAACAATTGCTGAAATTTATTGATATACTTTGACATTTTCTGAATCACACAACCCAAATAGGTTGGCAGGATTCTAGGCTTTGATACCACTGTAATATCCCTAACTGGATCTGCCCTAGAATTATGATTTTCTGCCCTAATTTTCTGATTTCTTTTTCTGCTCAAACCCTAATATGAATTCTGATTTTTATTTCTGAAGTAATCATAATCATGGGCATTGAATGTACGTGTGCCAAATACTCAAATAAACATGCCAAACATGTGTGCTTATGAAGACAACATCAAACATGAATCCAACCATGGAATACAACCATCCAAATGCCAAACATGTGACAAATAAATTTGATTTCTGAATGTAGAAGTCTGCTGCTACAAATCTGAATATTCTGAATTGAATTTACAATAAATTCATGGGCTCAAACATGCCAAACACAGCCCAGATTTCTGCAAATACAAAAAGACCTAAAATAGGTTTATACATACAACAAAATAGCAAAAATGTCTTCAGACATCAAACCCTAGATGGGTGAATCCTCCATGGTAGGCGCTTAGGGTTTTATGCTCCAAAATTGTGAAATCGCCCCTCCTTGGGAAGTGGCGCTCAACCTAGGGCAGAAACCCTAGCAACAATTTTCATCCAAATCCCTCCAAAATGGGCGCTCAAATCTGCTCCAAAGAATATGCCTTGAATGCTCAAGAACTCCTCCAAATCTCCAATGAAGTGCAAGTGTGAACTTCGTATGAATTCACCTCCAAGATGGAATTGGGTTTTCATCCAATCCACCAAATATTCCTAGGGGTTTTCGTCCTTGGAATATGCTGAACTAAAAGTGCAGCCAAGAGTAAAAACTCCAATGAATAAATCAGATGTCAATGAATGGTGAAATGACCTCCAAATGACCTTTTACAGCCAACATTTGCCCAATTCAACCCTAGCCGACCTCCTCCTATCCGATCTCCTTTTGGCACTTTCATTTTTATTTTCATTTTCTTTTTTCTTGGAATGTCCCCTTTTTGGGACTTCACTAAACCTTGTCCTAAATCGGATTAATAGATCTTCCCTCAACTGAGTGCCTCTTTTAAACCTTGGTGGCAGATTTGTTTATGTATTCCTCTCTTTATGTTTTGTCGTTATGTTCAGTCAATTACATCAGAATTATGTATTTCACTTAGAATGTACATATATTCAAAATTCAGAAAATATCCTCTTTCCTAATCTGCCTTGGAGTTTGTTCCTCTTTCTCCCTTATTAAGATCGCTGCATTCCTTATGCAGACTGATGAGATTATGTGCTACTGTTAACAATAAGGATGTATATATAACTCTAATTGCTTAGGTATAATTGCTGATGATGTGTGAGATTCGATTGATATTTAATGATATTATAATGCTGTTCTATACTCTGTTGAATCTGCAATATATATAGATCATCTATATTCTGCTTTTTAAGACTGCTCGATGACATTCCCTTGTATTCCTTCCATATTCCTAGAGATATATCAGAAATATATATATCTTTTACTCAAAAGTATTATTATTATTTCCTATCTAAACCTGATATTCTTCTCATTTCCTTTTTCTTCATTCCTTATGCATCATTTTCATTTGCTAACATTCCTTGCTGCATATAAATGTTTGTTAATCGTTTTTAGCCAGCCATTATTTAGAATTTATTTGTCTTCCTCATATATTCTTCTCCCTATACATCGAAGTGTATTATTTCTGCTGTGTACTTGGATGCTCTGTTTTGTTCCTTCCTACCCGTGCTAGTATGACAGCCGATCAGACAAAAAGAATAATAATATGAAGATGCTTACTTGCTGTTGTAAACTGGACTGCAGTCTTGGAGATATTCTTGTATGAATTAATGATAATGTCAATTGCTTGGATCGATGCTTGGAAGAATAAGAATTATTTGCTCTTGACGTCTGTACCTTTCAAATATTCAGATGTATTTTTCCTTGTTTTATCGATGATGCCTTACTTGACCTTTTATTGCTTTGAGGAGTCATCGGGTGGAAATATTTAGGTCTTCGTGCCTTTCCATAAATTAGTTTATAATTATATTTGTCTCTTATGAGGATCGGGGTCCTTAGTTGTCTCATTCGATCCCTTGTTAATTGGTTTTTATTGCCTTTTAAATATGGTTTTGTCCTTTAGTCTTTATTTACCCGTCAGTATTCTCATTGCTGACAATATAACTTATGAATTTATCTTTGACTATTCTTATTTCTGAACTACCTCATAATATTCTAGTACTTTTATAAGGCAAGGTTTTGTCTTTATTAAAATGCCCCTTTATAAATATAAATTGTAGCTAATATGCTGCCTAATATATGTCATTTATAAAGCCATTCATAATATGAGGATTTGATAATTTAAATTATTAATATTTATATTAATATCTATATCAATATTTATAGTGATATTTATACCAATATTTATATTTATAATATATTTATTATATTATTATAATAAATGACTATAATAATATATTTATAATAATATTTAATTACTACTATTTATATCTATATTTATAATATTTAATTACTTGAATCGATTACAATATTCATATCTTCAATTTGAATATGTAATCTTTTCATGGGTAAACACGGGGACATGACATTTCTCCACCTGGCCGACCTCCTTGGGCCCTCCTTTCATTTTATTTTATTCTATTTTTTATTCTCCTCCCTAGGTCACTCACGTCCTTAGCAATTTTCTTTATTTTATTTTATTTTATTTCACCGAGTGGCTCACAAAAATATTAAGTCATTTCACATCTCAAATTTGCACAGTAAAATTAGTTAAATATAAATAATCCGAAATAATTAGGATTACTTAGTATTTAACCAATTAGGATATTCCCTTGCCCTTCTGGCTTAGTCTACGGGAATAGAATAGACTAACTGACTCCGTAAGGTGATCACTCGGAGAAAGGGGACATTACACTTAACGACACAAAGAACTTGGTCAAAATATCACGAAACATAGGAATGATCTTCCTTGAACTTGCAACAATATTCTCCGTTTAAATGGTAAGTATTAATCATAGGAATGCATTAGCTACAAGCTTATAAGTAACGATATCCAAAGTATGTCTGTTAAACACAAAAAAAATTGTTAGAAAAGATTAGGCCTTACACTTTTAACCATCCATTGTATATATTGCTATGGCTGCTCAGTAATCATTTGCTCATTGTGCCCCAATGTTTTATATACATCAACAATATGGTATCAGAGCAGATGAATACTCCTGTGCTGTGAAAGAAAGAAAAATGTTTTTTATTTTCTGTTATGCTTTAAACTGTTTCCAATGCTGATGTTGTTCGCTTGGGTGCCGCCAATATTGATGTTGTCAGCCTGAGAAAAGCATTTGATATGGCCAGCGTGTGAAGGAAAACATTTGACACAGCCAACATTTGACTCCACCAAAGGCAATGCTGTGCAAATATGTTGATGGTAGATTAGGACAAATTTGGCTCTACAGCCCCGATATCTATGACAATTGACATTGTATCTTTGACAAGTTCAAGACAACTCATGTTTGAAATCTTCTCGGAAACACAAATGCATGTCATATAAAATTGTAGGCTTGCCATTCTCTCAGCCAAGTCTCACAACTCTGTCCAGCTCTCACCCTCCAGTTTGTAACAGCGTGATGATAATATGAAATTAAGGTGCAATTTTTTTTTTCAATATCCCTCTTTAAAAAAATAATCTACTCAATACAATAGTTCTACAAGCGTTATTGAGTTTATATTTTGATACATCTAGAAGTTAAAAATTATGAGTGCACGATAATATTGCAAGAGAAATAATAATAAAAAAGGGTAAAATTATATTTTTTTATTTATTGCACTTTAAAAAAAAGTCAACATTTTTGGAGCAAAGTATTTAAAAAAATAAATCCATTATTTCTGAAATTTTTTAAGCCATTGCAACATTTAGTATAAACAGTGCCTTCGATTCACATTTATGGGTAATGCCGTCATGTTGAATTGCTGCATTTAACATCTAATACAACTGCAATAACAACGTTTGTGGCATCGTTGCTATAAATTGTTAGGGAGAAATAAGGGTATAAACAACCTTTTTGGAGAGATAAGTAACCCTTACATTTTGGGGAAAAAAGGGCTTCAAATGCTCCAAACACAATGCTTTCGGGCTCTTAGTTGTTTAGAAGCATAATTATTCAGCCTAGAAAACCAAGGTCCAAACTAGAGATTGAAGATTTGTGGGATGTTATTTCTAGAAGAGTCACTAGACCAACACAAGTTGGAGATGCACAAAGAGGGTTTGATAAGGCCAAATGAGGTTCAACCTCACATCAAAACAACAATGGCAACTAAAGAGGCTTGGGACCACCTCAAAACCGTCTATGAATCAAAAAATTAGAATCATATCCCGCATTTGCAGAAAGAAAGAAATTATATTAATGTCCATGGATGACCAAAAGTAGGTTAATGAGACTCACAAGAACAATAGTATACAATAGAGAGTTCTAGGAGGAGAAACGTAGAAAGGTCCCATCAAGGGGAAGAACAAAAGTAGAAAATACAAACCAATAGGGGACCACCAAAACAAGTGGTTAGGAAATAGGTACAAATAGTTTCAAATAGACAAGAAAGGGGAACAAAAACCCTAAAGATGTAACATCCCGCTATGTAACCCCCGAAGGGTAAGAGCCAAAAGAGAAACAGAATATTTTTTTTTTGACATAAGTGAACAAACATACACAGATTCGGTTGCCAATTCGATAGATTGACAACAGTCACGGCCAGGTATGGCCGAATGCGCAACCCGAAAGAGGATTAATTCACTCTCCAGAGGAAACATTAAAACAACTAAGCTCATTTTAAACACCAAAGCAAATGTTCCTAATTCCATATCTGATATAAACACGAATCCATAAGCATCATAGTACAAGGGGATCTGATACCCACATCGGAATCTATAAACCAAATAGGAAACATCTCATTTCTTCTCATTAAATTCAATGATTACTTCTCTCTTAAGAGAGTACAATTACATAATAGAATATACAGTGCAATGGCATAGCCATGAGTATGATATACAATAACTGAATAAGTACAATACTGCTAAAGTAACGGAGAGAGAGAACATCTCCGATCTGGTGCTCCAAAACCTGTTCGTCGGTCCCCAATGGCGGTGGCAACGCCTCCCAATCATGTGGACTCATTAGAGACCACCCCACTGTGCTTGGAGATAGTCACAAGGCCCAAACAGAAGTAACAAGGTACGGGTATACAAGATGGCCAACACTCATATCAATCACGGAGTAGACACAGAGAACAATGCATACAACCAAAGTCATAACATAGGTGTACTCATCCAAGTTATAGGTCGGGTACTACTCATGACTGCTAAGGTGCTAGATACTAGAGTGTAATCATATGGAGTGTCATCATGCGTGCTCGAAGGGATGGCACCACACGGAACCAAGTACTCCTCTCATGCAGACGAGGAGACTCAATCATGCCCGAATCCACGCCCTGTAGACGGATGACTGGACGCCCCGTAGACGGATAGGCATTCTTGTTGTATCCTTAGCCTTTACAAGCGTTCAAGGCCATGCACGAGGTCTAGTTATCGTATTAGTGTTTTTAGCCCAGTGTTTTTATTTAGTTATCACTTATTAATGTAACTCTACTACTAGTTCCCCTGGCAGCCACTTACGGGCCCCTGGCCGGTAGAGAGCCACTCCAAACGACCACTCTAATGCCTAGGCCTAGTTCATCTCGTTAGCCAATGAGGAATCCAAAATTGACTGAAACTCTGAAGTATAAATTTGAAATAGCAAATAAGAAAAATGTGATCTACAAGACCAAAACTCTCGATTGCAGTGTATTTTGTTGAAAATGACCCTTTGCCAGTTACATCAGTTTTGTAATAACTCTCGTGACCCCAATTTATTCACTCTTCACAATGGAATGCACAGATAAAATAAAAATACGGCAAATGGCATTGCTAGCCTTCTCACAGCCTAATTTTTTACATATTGACTGCCGTATTTTAACATAACAAAATAAAATGTTTAAAAGACTTGCAAAATGGAAATAGTAATTTTCCTTCCTACAGTAGTTCCCTTAGATCCTTAGGTTGAGTGACAGATTTCCTTAATCAAAATTATGTAACTGAATTTCAATGCACAACACAGGTCGATGGTTCTAATGTATTTTAGTGCCATGACATTCTTTAACTCAAAAATAGTTTCCACACAGTTGGAGATTAAATAGAAAATAAACTGTATTGACCACAACAAGAGGCCGTTCAACATTTTTTTAAGAGAATAGAAATGAAAATCTCTGAAGAGAAGTCATCGTACAACAGAAGGGTTGCATGGGACTTAGATCTCTTCTATCACTACTGTGGCGTCCCAGTTTTCCTGTAGTATGACTGCACTTATTATATCTCTAATAGATCGAACCCCCTTAGTTTTTCTTTCAAAAAAATTTATAAATCAGAAACACATGGTCTTTCTTTGGAAACCCCTCTATCTAAATAAATAAGGATTCTAAGTCTGCACTTTAAAACTTATAAACTCAAGGAGAGAGACAACGTAAATATCTTGCAATGAGATAAATGTTGGCAGATTTCCGTTTCAAGCGGGAGCGATGAGGTTTCAGTTTTTCTGTGCTGAATGAAAACGCAACAGATATATTTTAGATTTTACAAAGGCACATATGGACTTTCAGTTTTATTTTATTTTTTTAGTTTTTTATTTCTGTGTTTAATGAAATCTCTGGAAACATATTCTAGATTTTATAAACAGTAGTGGGGTTTCGGTCTTTCTGTGTTAATGAAATCTCAACAAACATATTTTAGTTTTGTGGGCAGAATGGGGTTTCAATTTCTCTGTGCTTGAAGAAATAGGAACAAACATATAAAGTTTTTGTGCTGGAAAAATAGAGACAGATAAATACCTCTATCCTGGCCGCGCTCCCCTTCCTATCTCAAATCTTGCACCTTGATATGCCTCTCTGGGTTGATACAGGTTGCCCTCTTCTCTCAGCCCACGTTTTTCTTTTCCCTTGATATAACAAATGAACACTCAGGCAGGAGGATTCATCACTCAGGATAAGGGAGATCACCGGGAGTTACAAAGCATGAACGTGGTATGGAACGAAACCTGGTTAATCAGAAAATAACTTTCCTCTCTTTTCCATGCGATCCTCTTTTCTTCCTTCCCTTCCCTGTAGTCTCTCCTACTCTAGGTAGATATTTCTTCCCCCTCTTAATGAACTCACCCACTCTTCCTCTGAATCTTATGCTTCTTCAGAGATATTTTTTTGCATTAAAACAGTTTTACCAACTCTTCCAGCTTGGCGTGCCACGACCTATTCTCTATCAGATATTTTCTTGTCCCTTAAACGTTCACCCACTTCCTTCCATCGCATCAAGGAGAACCAATAGGGAGGCTCGTTACATCCTAGCCCCCTAGGACTAGGCTTACTCCTGGAAGCCTGCAAACACTAAGATGCATCCAAAGCACACACTAGTCCAAGAAACTCGATACAATCAAAGGAAACCAAGGAGAAAAGTCTCAACCATCACACTGGCAAAATACACATGACCATAAGGGCAATCCGGACATTACCGTTAGGTAACCGGAAGATAAGACAACAACGCGGGAACACAGCATTGACAAGGTACAGTGGACTAGGGTATAGGGAACAGGGCCTGTGATTATCTCCAGTAACCACCATCAGGGATGATAAGAGTACACTCAGGCCTGTGAATCCAGGTGGAGTCGATACTCAGTACCTACAACACTCCAAGCACACGTCAAGGTACCTGTGCATATACATATATCATATAGCCGAAGCAACATCAACCATGTAAGCATGAAATCCATCATAAGTAATAACAATGTCCACATCATAAAAGTATCGAGATGGCACATCACCGGTGCCAACACAAAATAATAACAAGACGCATAATCTAAAACAAAGTATACACTCATCCAAGTCCATCAAGATAAGCAAAAACATAATACGAACACGGGGGTCGTTACATCCCCTAGAAGTTTGCAAAAAGATATGAATAAAGGTCTCTCATCCTCGCCTCATCTTCCCAAGATGCTGAGGACTCACCATCAGGATCCCATTGGACCCTTACCTGCTCTATGTCCCGACCCCCGAGAGTCAACCTCCGATGCTGAAGGATGCTTATGGGCTCCAAAGAAAGTTGCCCGTCCACCTCGATCTGCAAAGCAGTCCAATCAAGAACATGGGTCACATCAGGAATATACTGTCTAAGAATTGAAACATGGAACACATTGTGGATGCACAATAGATTCGGTGGTAATGCAAGGCGATAGGCAACAGGACCAATCCTCTCAAAAGGTCCCACAAAATGAGGTGCCAACTTCGAGCCTTTCCCATAATAGATGGGGCTCTTCCGTGGATGAACTCTCAGAAACACATGGTCACCCACTGAGAAGTGGCGATCCAACCTACGGGCATCGGCATACTTCCTCTGTCGATCCTGAGCTGAAGCCAACTGCTCCCTAATCTGCACTACCTACTGCTCCCTAATCTGCACTACTTGCTGCTCCATAACTTGAAGCATGTTTGGACCCAAAAGAACTCGGTCCTCTAAGTGATCCCAACTCAACGGAGTGTAACATGGCCTACCATACAAGGCTTGGAAGGGAGACATACTGAGAGAATTGTGATACCCATTATTATAAGCAAACTCACCCAGGTACAAGTAGTCCTCCCAATGAGACTGCTGATCCATAACGTACATCCAAAGCATATCCTCTAAAACTTGATTAACCCGTTCTGTCTATCCGTCAGTTTCGGGATGGTATGCAAAGTTGAAATTAAGTTGAGCTCCCAAAGCATGTTGAAGAGAAGTCCACAAGGATGAAGTGAACACTAGATCACGATCGGAAATGATCCTACGAGGAATACCATGCAGACACACGATATCCTCCATAAACACTCGAGCTACGGATACTGCTGTGTAGGAAGATCTCATGGGTGAGAAGTGTGCCACCTTGGACAACTTGTCCACTGTAACCATCATAGCATCATGACAATGCAAAGACATAGGTAGCCCCACTATGAAATCAAGAGATATCATATCCCACTTCCATCCAGGGATGGAATGAGGCTGCAACAATCTAGCTAGGTGTTGATGCTCTGCCTTCACTCGTTGACACTCAAGACATCGAGCCACAAAATCGGCAATATCACGCCGCAAACCTGCCCAATTATACAACTGTCGAAGATCGGCATGCATCTTCGTGACACCCAGATGAGCTGAATAGGGTGCACGATGGGCCTTTGACAAAATGAAGGAATGAAGATCACCAGAATCTGGAACATAAATACAACCAAGATGTCGCAAAAGTCCATCAGGTTCGAGAGAGAAACCTGCAAACCTACCCTCAAGGACTCTCCTAGGCTCAATCTCTGCTCTCACCTCCTGATACTAAGTATCACTAAGAAGTGACTCCAAAATACGGCTCCGCAAATCCACTCCAAGAGACAAAACCGAAATCTCATGTCTCCTCCTGCTCAAGGCATCTACAGAAACATTCTCATTACCCTGAATGTAGCGAACCTCAAAGTCGTACTCACAGAGGAATTCCATCCAACGGTGTTGTTGAGCATTCAAATTCGACTGAGTGAAGATATACTGCAAACTGCGATGATCACTATGCAACTCAAACTGATGTCCCAAGAGGTAATGTCTCGAACACACAAGTGCATGGACGACGGCCACTAACTCCAAATCGTGGGTGGGGTAGTTCAGATCATGATGCTTGAGCTTACGGGACTCATGCAATCACTCGTCCCTCCTACAGGAGAACTGCCCCCACACCCTCCAATGAAGCATCGGTGCGTACTACAAAATCACCTGAAGGATCTGGCACTACCAGGATAGGTTCACTGGTCAGCCGCTCCTTAAGAGCCTGAAAAGCTGACTAACATTGATCTGACCACACAAACTTCTTCCCTCTTCGCTGAAGAGAAGTGATGGGATGGGCTACCTGTTGTGACCTCATCACACATCGCCCCATTGCAAATGGGGACTCCCTAATTTTTGCTTAAGTTTGGTTTGGTTTCTGAATCTTGGCTAAGTCCTAGTTCAAAACACATGCAGTGAGGGACACTAGACACGCCTTAGAATGTTTAGGTATATCTCCTCGGTCGGAGTCTTCATATAGGGATTGATATGAAATCTTGTAAAGAGTTTTGAACGTAGAATGAATGAGTTTAAAAAACAGGTTTCATGAGTTTAAAAGCTCTGCCCGCTCTACTTAGGTGGCTTCATAGGTCCTTCTAGGTAGTGTCATCACTTTCAAAAGACTTTGTCCATACAACACTCACCAATCTGCCTCAGGAGTAATTTGTCGAGTTTGAAGTGTCATAAGCTCTCCAAGCCCAGATATTGAACTTACAAGAATGTTTCATGCATTTGAGAGTTTTTTTGATGCACTTTAAGGAAGAATCCAAGGGTCATGTCCAAACCCGCCCTACCTGGGTAGCCTCAGGAGGGGGTCTTGGACAATGTTGCCTGTCACATGAATCTCTCCATATGATGCCTCCAGGACCGCTCAGGGGTTTAGATGGCATGATTTGCAAGTTAACTTGATGGAAGATGAAGAGACACTCAGAAGATGAGATGATCAAGTTGAGATCAACTGAATAAGAAAATCCAAGGGTGGTGTCCTAACCCGCCCAGTCTAGGTGGTTTCATAGGGTGTCTATGGATTGTCTTGTGTCAGGAGATTTTGTCCAGACCCAGCCTCCAAATCCGCCCTTGGAATAAATTGTCAAGTGTTTTGAGCTCCAAGTGCTTGGATGATGATCAAATTACAAGGAGAGTCCATTTGGAAGAGTTTGCGTGTAGTTTCAAGTTCAAATCCAGACATCACCTCTCAACCCGCCCATGCTGAGCGTCCTCATGAGGGAGTGATGGACAATGACTCCTGTCACATCAATCTCTCCACACACTACTCCCAAAACTGCCCTAGAGGAAAAATGGTTAAGTGTTTGTAAGATACCCAACTAATTCTACCAAAATTTTTCCTTACTTAGACAATTTTTACTTGCTATCAACTTATCAACTATTTCAACAACACAAAGATATACATCAAAGATAACTATTTGAATGAATCAACCTTAAGCTGGGTACTTGTTTTATTACTTGATTCAATCAACTCACAATGTCTTATTACATGAGTAATGCTTTCAATGGCATGTAGTTACACTTTATTCAAATGGAATTACAAAGCAGGCCTTGGAGCCTTGATGATTACAATGGGCGCCTATACTTGATCAACTCAAATTGAACCCAATGATGTTAACTGAATGTCAACACCTCACAGTATCACAAGGGAGCATCACCTTGTCAGTTGAGGGAGCATCTCCCCAACACTTGAAACTCGCAGGTCTCAAGATTACAAGCTCAACAGCTTTGCAGAGAGAATTTTGTCAAATGCATCGATGCCAAATGAATGAGGGAGCTCCTCCTTTTATAGGCCTTCCAAAGGCAATGAAGGCACGTTTTTCAATGCATGAAGAGGAACCAAGGCACGTTTCCCAAGAAGCATATTCAAGGGAATATTCCATCTGATGACTCATTCTGAGTTGGCAAGCTTATATAGAGACCTTGACACGGATCCCGAAGACCTTCTGTCGACCAATGAGAGCTCAGGTAGTTACAGCTACCTTATCTTCTGACTAGGCGCCAAATGTTGACCCAGGCGCCCAACTCAGGTGGCAGAGTCATGAATAGGCGCCTTTCCAGGCTAGGCGCATTCTGGAGGTGAGAAAGTTGGTAGGAGTGCGCCTTGCATGTAGAATGACTTTCCTTGACGATTCTTCAAGTCTTGATGCTCCGGGAGGTGGAATGCTTCATCTGGAGGTGAGCAAGTACCAACTTGAGATGATATTGCGCCTTGCTAGGGATAGGTGCCAAATTGAGGATTGCAAAGAGTCTAGGCGCCAAACTGAGTCATGAAGATGCATCTAATGAAGTCTCTAAAACTCATCCCTTATTCACTGAAGACTTTTGGACCTTGATTCCAGTTTAGGCGCCCAAATGATCCTTCTGGAGTCTAGGCGCTAATTGAAGGCTCATTGATAGTTCTCCGATAGCGTTTGATGTTGCTTCTATGCCTTGGCGCCCATTTGAGATAGTTTTTTCATGAAACTGCGCCTTACCAGTGGTGGGTACCAATTGAAGGTTGAGGAGTCTTGGTTGTGCGCCCTGGCATCTTCCACTTCTTCTTTTAGTTCACTCTATAGCTGGGCGCTAGAACAGGGGTCTTCAGTTAGAGTATGCGCCTAGAATCTTCTAGGCCAAATTCAACCTAGATTGGCGAGGTAGGAAGCTTCTTGAAGTTAAAAATATCTTCACCAATCAATGCGCCATTCATTCATCCTTTAGAAACTCCTGTTCTTGCTTGGGCGCTCATTTGATCTTGGCATTGTGGAGCTGGCGCCTAGGTGTGGAAATCTCATAGCAGATATCAAATCTTCATCATTTAAACTAGGCGCCCTTATTGAAAGAGTTTAACCATGTTAAGCGCCTCCCTTCACAAGACCATTATCGAGTGCCAGAAGTCATCCTGAAAGCTAGGCGCTCATTGTAGCTTGTTTGATCAGGAAGTGGCGCCTTGATCATAACTTATCATCCTTTCAAAGATCCTTGAGAGCAACTTGACTTTAAATGATCATTATCTCTCCTTCTGATGGAACGCCTCGTATCTAGATGGCTTGAGAACTTGCTCCCACCTTAGGCGCACATTTGAAGAAGTTTCCACTGGTATCTTCTACTTCAAACTTTCAGTCTAATCCATCTAAGCTAGGCGCTCAAATGGAGGAATCCCTGAAATGAGGTATTGGCGCCCTCTTGTGCTAGGCGCTCCTACTAGATGATACAACATGATACTAGCGCCTAAAATAAATGGACCCTCATCATCATCCAATTCATTTAGAAAACTTCAGTTTGGAGACTTATCAATCTTTTCCATCAAGGCGCCCTGTTGGATGTGCTCCCTAACATGCTTCTGAGCTAGGCGCCACTTGAAGTTGGAGGAAAGAGAAAGCCTTTGATGATGATGTGATTGTCATATTGCACTTCCAAACCCTGATAGCAAACCTTAAGTCCTTAGGCGCTCATCTAGGAAGTCTGATGTGAAATTGGCGCCCAGACTTCAAGAGTCAACTTCCTATTAATTTGGCTTCCAGACTTAGCCAAATTTTAAGTTTCTGACTTTGTTCCTGCAAAACAATAAAACGTAGTTAGTCAAAAACCAATTCATTCCCTTATCATTCTGAATTAGCCTCCGGGAATGAGCAATAGGCTAATCCATTCTTCACTTGATGATCAATCCAGAAACGGGGACATGACAGTGTTGAGGTTTTCTTGTGCAAAACACTGAGGTATGGTGATTTGTAAGTAAGATTTTTGAGTTTGAGTGAAGTCAAGTGGATAATAAGCAATTTTCCAGGTCACTCTCCAACCCGCCTTACCTGAGCGGCTTTGGCATGTAGACATGGACAATGTCTTCATCACCTCATCAATTTCTCCAAACACTGCCTTCAAACCCGCCCTAGGTGAGAATGATCAAATTTTGAAGGGTTTTAAGCATAAAACACTAGAGGGTGAAGACATTTCAAGGGAAACTTGAAAGTTTAGGAGGATTGATTGAGTTTTGAATGAAAATCCAAGGGGTACCCTCAAATCCACCCTACCTGGGTGGCCTCAAGAGGTTCCTATGGACAACTTTACCTCCTCCACATGAAACTCTCCAAATAGTGTCTCCAAACCCGCCCTAGGAGAAAGTATTAAGTTTTGAAGTCTTTCAAACACAAAGCATTGGAATATCATGAAGTTTGAATGGAAAATATGAAGGTTTGAAGGCATTAAGTGAATTTGGAGTCAAAATCCAAGGGTCACTTCTAAAGCCGCCCTACCTAGGCGGCCTCAAGGGGTCCTTGTGGATTAAACCACCTGACACATGCAGATCTCCAAGCACTCTCTCTAAAGCCGCTCAGGATGAAGGATAACATAAATTGCTAAGTTTGTTTGATCAAGATGATGTCAAGGAGAGGATAGAATCAAATTCAAGATTGAGAAGTTCTTAAATGACAAAAATCCACACTACATCCTCAAACCCGCCCTACATGAGCGGCCTTGAGCTCTATGCTTGGATGATTTCATCTCCTTCCATATCATTCACTCCAAACACTGCCTTCAAATCCGCCCAAGGAGCAACTTACAAAGTTTACAATACTCTAAGTTAAAATGCAAGGAGATCATGAAGTTTTGATGAAGGTGCATAGCATTTTGGATGAAAATCCAAGGGGTACCCTCAAACCCGCCCTACTTGGGCGGTCCTAAGAAGACCTTTTGGACTATCTCACCTGACACAAGAAGTTCTCCAGACACTTGCTTCAAAACCGCCCAGGGTGAAGGATAATGCAATTTGCAAGGTTGTTTGATGAGAATGATCAAGATTATATCACAGAGAAAGGAGATAGTCAAATTCAAGGAAGGAGAAGTGTCTAAGTGCCAAATTCCACAACTTACTCTCAAATCCGCCTTATTTGGACGGCCTAGAGAGGTCAGCTTGGAATTTTGATGTGAAAGCAATGCAACTACTCATCAATGATACCCCACATCCTTGAGAGGATCATTCAAAAGGAGGGAAGTTTGAAAAATTGACTAAGTCTTAAGGGAAGAGGGAGACATCTTCATGAGGAGAGGGCTCTAAGTGACAAAATCCAGACATCTTCTCCAATCCCGCTCATGCAAGGCGGCCTTGAGCTCCATGCTTGGACAATGTCATCTCCTGCACATCACACTCTCCAGACAACATAGTTAAATCCGCTCAAGGAGAAAACTTATCCAATTTGCAATGTTTGGAATTGAAGTAGAATGAAATCATGAAGATTTGAAGAAAGTGCATAAGATTGAATGTTTTTTGAGTCATTTTGAAGGATAATCCAAGGGGTACCCTCAAACCCGCCCTACTTGGGCGGCCTCAAGAGATGTCTCTAGATTGTGCCTTCTTTCACATGAAATATTCCATACATTGCCTCCTAAGCCGCTCAAAGTGAAGAACACTGCAATTTGCAAGGAGAGATCAGTGAATTCATGAACATAAAGCATTTCATAGAGATGGCAATCAGGCCTAGAAGGGTGAAAGATGTTCTAAGTTGCAAAATCCAAGTAACACCTCCAATCCCGCCCCTCTTAGGCGGATTTCACCACTGCAGATGGACATCATCACCTAACATGTCAACGTTTGCCTTCTCACTTCACAAACATCTCAAAATGGCTAAGTCTTAGGCAAGTTCCAGAGAAGGGTCTTCACGAGGAGATGAATGAGCTAAGTGAAGCAATCCATACAAACACTATCTTGTCAAGGGACTCCCACCTTCATGCACCTCTTTCACATGAAACACTCCATACAAACACTCTAAATCAGCCCATACTCTTAAGAGTTTCACATAGCATTAAAGGAGGTTGAACTATCAATAACAAGAGTGAGGAGCTTTGAAGTTGCTAAAACCAAGCAAAAAAAATCACTAAGTGATAAAAAATCCACACACCTCCCTTGAATCCGTCCTAGCTAGGCGGCTTTAGACCTCTCACATGGACAATGTCACCTCATGTCTCCACATGAAATCCTCCACACCTACCCTCCAAACCCGCCCAAGCTGGGCGTAAGTGGCATAAAGGCATGGAAAATATTTAAAAAACTTTAATTTTATTCTTCTCTAGGCCGACCATCTAACACTAGGCCGACCTGCTTTAAATAAGGCAGTGTTTGTTATAAAGGAAGGTTTAGATCTGCATTTTAATTCAAAACAAATACAATATTAATTCTGACTTGCAGCAGAGCAGCAGAGCAGTAAGGAGCAGCAGCAGCCTTGAAGGAGATAAGTCAAAAAGTTCAAGAATCTTCAAAATCAAATTGTCCAAAATTCTGATTTTTTTTATAAAATTTGATTTTTAAGGTATGTTGTTGTCTTGAAATTCATTATTTTTTGTCCCACATGCATGAGGAGATAGGGTAAATATTAGAAAATCCTTATTTTAAGAGGTCACATCAGCCTAGTGACATATGTGGTCTTCTCTTGTAGGAAGAGGTAGAGGATGAATGCGAAAGAAAGGCAAGCCTTGAACAAGAGCGACAAACAAGGAGTCATGCCAGAGACGAAGATTGTGTCCAAGTGGAGGAATGTGAGTGACACCAACTTGGGTCACATCGACATGGAGGAGATCAAGAGAGAGCTATACAAGCCAACCCACTCCAAGGTCATCCATGAGATGCTTCGCAATGGGATCGTTCAAGCCGCATGCTTTCCGCCCGCCTTGCCGAGCTCCGAACTTATGTGGGAATGCGCTGATCATTACAACTAAGAGACTAGATGCATTGAGACATCCGATGGAGAAGTCTTAGCTCACTTGAGGAGGGAGGCCATCGCTGAAACATTCAACATCCCGAAACATAGGAAGGTCACCGTCTACACTCGAGAGCAAACTCAAAAGGTGTTTGAAGGTGCAATAAGTGATTGTAAGCAAGAGATAAATGTCAATTGGGTAAAGCAACCAAGGAGTCATCATAGTAAGTTGCCGAAGAAGCTTCATAAATCAGATTTCATCACTGAGTTTGGCTACATGGTGATCTTCTTGAATAGAATCTTGGGTTGTCAACAATCGTCAACATTCGATGCGTGGATGTTCATATTCATGCAAGAGATCGTCAAGGGTGAGGTGATGATTGATTGGGCCAGCATCATAAGCAACAATATTCATGAGCAGATGATCAAGCTAAAGGAGACTAAGTCCTTGTACATGAGCTCATATGTCATCTATATCCTCGCGATGTGTGGAAAGTATGATGGATTGAATTGCAGAGGTGACATAGGATATGGCCCTAGACAATTCAGCGTGTATGATTGCTACCTGTAGTTGCAACTAAAGTCCATCGCCCACTACAGGCGTGTGAATGATGCATTCTTCATGCTCATCGTAAGGAAGCTTCAAGGAGATATCCATGAGAGGTTACCGAAGAATGCAAAGAGATTGATTGGCAAATATGGACGATGGTACATCCAATTTCCGAAGTTCACCTACTTGAGGATTCAAGGATTTTCATCTTATCCTTACCGCTTGCCGAGGTATCCTACCAACAAGATGGTACTACTAGAGGTGACGAGGCAACTCTTGGCTTGAGACAATTTAGAAAGATAAGAAGAAAGCCGGAATCAGTTTCCCAATAGGAGTTGGAAAGTTGGAAACTTGCCCAACACTGCAAGGTGCACAGCATTCAGAATATGAACTTCAAGCTTACAATCTTGTGCTTCATGACATGAATCGAGATCACTTTGATCCATTCAACATGATTCGGAAGGCGTTTGGGAAGAGGTTTAGACATCGAGAGCACCAAGAGGATCACTGGGCAGATGCAGACGATGATGAGCACATTAGAGAGAAGAGGTGTTCGAGAATGGCTTGGGATTTGGTGAGATCTTGTAATATAATGCCTATTCCTGATCAGTTAGAGGAAACTGAAAAGTTCCTCGTGCAAAAGATGTTTGACAAGGAAGGACCTATCATTATCAATTGGGCTGAGAGAGAAGATGGCCATGATGAATGGATACAGTGAGTCATACATATCATCAAAAAGTATGTAGATTGTCAAGTTCGGAAGCTCGAGAAGGCAAACAAGGACATAAGATACGACTTGATGGGAGGAGCTGACTCGCATCAATCACAAGAAGTGGATGATAGTGAATCTAGCAGCGAACACCACAGTAAGTCTAGTGGATATAGTATAAGCTCCAGAGAAGAAGCTCAGCCTGGCAAGAGGAAGCGTCTAGACGACTCACGTGGAGAAAGTAGTCGGAAGAAGACAAAGTTTAGTTCACAACATGAGATTAGTACTTCTTCCAGGCAAGAAGATGGTCCTTCTCAAGATATGAATGCGACATCAGTAGTGGAGAATGAAGAAGGAGAAAACCAAGGAGCTCCACAGACATTGGATCAAGCACACATGCATGAGGTTCTAGCAGAAGAAGTTCGATCAAGTCCCTCCAAAGATCAAGAAGCTGTTACAAATGAAATGGATATACACATTGAATCGTTTGATGAGGAAGCATTGTCATCGGAATTAGAAGTTGAAGCTCAAGAACAAGATGTTCAAGAAGATTTGTCTGCCTTGCCAGAATGGTTGAGGAAGAGAGTAAAGGAGACTTCAATCATGGAAGTAGCGCCAGAGGTTAATATACAAGAGTTATTAGGCAGAACCAGGCGTGACAAAGGAAAGGAGAAGGCGACTAGATTCTCCAAGATTACTAGAGACAGTTCTAGGTCCAGGAAAGTGCATATTGCAGCACCGAGGGTAGATAAAACAATTGATGATATTGCTCTTAAAGTTTACGATGTGACCACTATGGATTTGGGACCAACCACAGAAGAGCAAGAGTTTGAAGAGTTGGAGGAATTGGTTTCAGTGGTCAAAGAAAGATTGAGGCGTGAAAGGGAAAGAGGAGTCGATTAGAGAAAGAAAACCTCGCCTTCAAGCAATATATCCAGCAGTTGATGAATCCAATTCGACAGCGTGAAGGGATGTCTACTCCACCTCCCATGCTTTCACAAGAATCTCTTGCTCAGTTAGAGGGTATGAAATCATAGTCCCAAGAATTGAAAAGCTGGATAGGAAGAGTTAGAAATCAAATAGATACATTCATCGATGAACTCATCCAAAAGTATGAAACTGTTGCTCAGTTGTTGGAAAGACTTCAAGTAGTTTCAGCAGCGTGTTCCCAGTTCGATGTTGTCAAAAGAGAATACACGCCACACTTAGAAGATCTGATGAACACTCCACTGTCAGCATTGATAGAGGAAGGGGTAGTTGAAGAAGGTTCATCGTATGATTTCTCTACTTGGTACTTCACTATGGACATAAGAGAGCAGCTTCTTGACAAAGTTAAAATGGCTTGTGTTCGAGTGGATAGTGTGCTTCAAAGAGCCCATAATAAGATAGTTGGTGTAATGGATGATCTGTGTGATCTCTCAGGAGAGGTTACGTTCCATGATGTGAAGAATTACCTACATTCTCATTACTTCAACTCTATTCACTTCATTTCTGGTGAACAGCTGAACAACATCTACTCCTTGATCCAACTAGTTGGTGGTAAGCAGGTTGGTCTAGCAGAGTGGGAGAGGACAATTGATGAGCATGCACGAGATGTGAAGAAGGTAGAAGGAACCATTCGGAACGCGCCAAGTGTACCAGTTGCTGACATGGCAAAGGTTGTTCCAAAGTTCGTGACATTGGTTGAAAAGAATAAACATAAGAAGTAAATGCCAAATAGGCGCCAAGGTGTCACCTTGGAAAACGTGCCTTAATTGCTTCTTGTATATCTCTAATAATAGAAAGTTGTTGTAACCACCTTTGATGTGGCATGATCTGGGCCATCGAATCCAAATTGATCCTGGCCATTCATTGTATTTTGAGGGCTATATAAGCCTTATTCCTCTTCATTTTGTATAATGAGTTTTGAGCAAATTAGAGCTGTTGCTAAGACTTTGCTGAGATTAATACAAGTTCATTGTTGAGCAATTCATGGTGATATTGTGTTCTCTTTGCAAGTTGCATGGTTGCTAAGTACTCACTCGCATTCAATGTTTTAACTTAGTTTATTTCTTTCAAAGTTTGTTAGCTTTAGTTTGTGGAAGTCATTGTCTTTCGATTGCCTGGTGAAATCTCCATATGTTCATACCTTTTATGATTTGTCGCTAGCAAGTTGTAGTGTAAGGTTAGTCTGAACACATCACAAGCTTCACTTCAATTGTTCATTGAACAATTTGAAAACCTTTGGCTTATCCTTAGAAGATTGCATCACCTTTGTGGAGTTGTCTCATGGCGAAGCAAAGCGTGGTTGAGATTTCTAGGAATTGATGATGATAGCTTGCACTTAGATTAGATATTCTTTCTAAACCCACGTCTTTTGCATTTTTTGAAAAACATTGTTAGAAGTAGGACCAAGAGTTGAATTGGCATATCACAAGTTTATCATAGCATGTAGCCTTGAAGCGATTGTTACAACCTGTGTGAGTGTAAACGGTATTTTCCTGCCGTTGAACACCAAAGTGTAAGTCCCTTTGTATGAAACAACAAATCACATCTTTGCCCAACAAGCTATACCAAATCGAGAAGATAAGGAACCTTGGAGTCTACTCAGTTGATCACAAAGTTCAGCATTTGAGTGATTTTGTTCAAGAGAGGATAAAATACGTGAGTATTTTATGCTGCGTTGTTTGTGCAAGGAAAACACATCGACACTACCCGAGAGAAATCTCTCACAAATCGGCGATAGTAACCTGCCAATCCCATGAAACTACGAACCTTAGCCAAATTTGTCGGTGTTGGCCAATCCACAATGGCCTGAATCTTAGAAGGATTGACTGAGATACCTTCTCTTGAGATGATGTGGCCCAAATATGTCACCTCAGTTTGGAAGAACTCACACTTGGCCAAATTGCCAAACAACTGATTATCTCACAAGCACTGCAACACTTGCCGCAAATGGCCTTCATGCTCCTCCATAGTCCTCGAATAAATCAAAATATCATGAAGGAACACGAGAACAAACTGGTCAAGATAGGTGCGAAACATCCCATTCATCAAACTCATGAAAATTGATGGAGCATTGGTCAACCGGAAAGGGACAACCGTGAACTCATAATGCCCATAGCGTGTACGAAATGCTGTTCGATGAATGTCTGCCCCATGAATGCGAAGATGATGGTATCCTGACTTCAGATCTATCTTGTAGAACACCTTGGCTCCCCTCATCTGATTGAACAAATCATCTATCCGAGGCAACAGGTATCGATTCTTCACCATCACTTTGTTCAATTGGTGATAATCAATGCACAAGCAAGGAGATCCGTCCTTCACGAAGATGACAGGCGCTCCCCAAGGGGATACACTAGGACGAATGAAACCCTTCTCCAGTAACTCCTCTAACTGCAACCGCAACTCACTCAACTCTTGAGTAGTCATGCGATACGGTGCTCGAGAAATAGGCTCTGCACCAGGAATGAGATCAATATAGAAGTCTATGTCGTGCTTAGGCTGCGTACCTAGAATATCATTCGGAAAGACATGTGCAAACTCCTGAAGAATAGGATGATCATCAAGAGATACCTCCTGAATCCCCCCCTCAGCAAGATCACTAACTGAAATAGCGAACATCTGACAACCTTGCCACATGGCACGCTTCAGCTGCATAGCCGAAATCACACGGAGAGAAATGGGTCTCTGAACCCCAACTAACTCAACACGCTCTCCAACATCGTCAACACACTGAACTGACTTACGCCGACAATCTATACTAGCTAGGTGGGTCTTCAACCAATCCATGACTAAAACAATCCCGTAGGACCCCAAAGGCAACACACGGAGATCCACTGTGGTAGTGAAGGTGCCCAAATCCAACACACAACCACGAACAAGGGAGTCTATAGCCACCTTGGATCTAGTAGCTAACTTAACCTGCCAACCAACGTCTTGCCTTGCCACCACGAGTCCACAATGCTCCACGAGAGAAGGAGAAATGAAAGAATCTGAAGCTCTTGAATCAAACAAGATAGATGTGGTAATCCCACATAACACACCTAAATACTCAACCACGGTGCCCTGATGCTCAAATTGACGGTTATCAATTGCTGCAAAAACTCTGTGATTTGCCGACATCACCTACTGTAGGCTTTGAAGGAGCCTGTCTCTGACTAGCTCCAGCCACTGATCTTTGAGGACACTGAGCAACTATATGACCATGCTGCCCACAAGCATAACTACCACCCCTGCCAAAACCTCGGCCCAGAAACGGTGCACTTGACTGCTGGGATCCACCACCCCTAGAACTCTGCTGTGCACTCTGAAAACTCTGTGTCGGACCACTCTGATGCCTACTCCAAGAACGATGATGCAGACGATCTCTAGAAAACGGAGTACCAGGATTCTACCCACTTTGTTGAGATTGAGCAGACCTATGCCTCTGTCGTTGACCGGATCTAGGAGGTGCAGAATGAGATCTAGACGATCCAGCTCCTTGAGACTGTGTACCCCGAGCAACTGATCCTGAAGGTGGGGCACTAACAATATGAACACCTTCCTAACCACCAAAGCCTCTAGCCAAATTATCCTCTATCAACCTCGTCTTCTCCATAGTGATCTCTAAGCTCTTTGGCTCAAACACACAAACACCACCACTGATATGGGCATTCAAGCCCCTGATGAAATGTTGTACTAACATCGGCTCGTCATCAGAGATGCTAGCATACTGCTTAAGCTCAAAGAAGTGCTCATACTGATCTACTGTCATAGTCAACTGACGAAGTTCATCGAACTCATCAGCACATCTCTGTTGGTAGTAGTCTGAAAGAAATCGTGCATGGAACCTCTCTAAGAATAGTCCCCATGACACGGAAGCAATATCCAGATGAAGCTTTTGTTCCTCTACTCTCCACCATGTAGACGCAAAACCTCTGAGATGCATAATGGCACATCGAGCTCTAGTATTGCTACTATAAGGATGCATAGCAAAGCATCGATTGAGATTGATCAACCAAGTTTCTGCCTCGGTACCTGTACCAGAACCATCAAAAGTAGGGGGATGAGCTCTAAGAAGATCCCTCATGTACCTGCAGCAACATTGTCTCCATCCACCCTATCCCTCACAACAACTGCTTTCGACTGATCTGGACTACGGGAATGCTCACGCTCAGCTCTAGCACCCTAACCATCCTGATGAGAAGGGTGTGACTTTGCCTCATGAGATACCTCCTGACGAAGTCCTAATCGGTCCATAATCTGTTGTAAAAGAGCTAACACCTGAGCACCCCGAGCCCTTTGGTTAGATTCTCAGCACGTGGTTCCTCCTGATGCTCACTCGGATTACCCTGGTTGCCTTGATTGCCTTGATCGGCATTACGCTGGGTGCTACGTCAAAGAACAGTGGCTATACCTCTAATTCTGCCTCTGGCTCTGCCCCTAGGAGGCATACTAAAGGAAGAAAGAACACATCAAAATAGATCATCACAAGGACGACCTATACATCATACTAACGCATGAAAGCATAACAACAAGCCTATAAAACAATATAACAAGCTCACGACACACACGAAAAGCACAACAAAACATAGAAGGCTCAAGTATGCCAGAGCTCCCAGTGTGTGAACATGGGCTCTGATACCAGATGTAACATCCTGCTATGTAACCCTTGACGGGTAAGAGCCAAAAGAGAAACAGAATTTTTTTTTTTGACATAGGTGGACAACATACATAGATTCAGTTGCCGATTTGATAGATCGACAGCATTCACGGCCAAGTATGGCTGAATGCGCAACCTGAAAGAGAGGACTAATTCACTCTCCAGAGGAAGCATTAAAACAACTACGTTCATTTTAAACACCAAAGAAAATGTTTCTAATCCCATATCTAATATAAACACGAATCCATAAGCATCATACTACGAGTGGATCCGATACCCACACCGGAATCCGTAAACCAAATAGGAAACATCTCATTTCTTCTCATTAAATTCAATGATTACAACTTCTCTCTTAAGAGAGTACAATTACATAAAAGAATATACAGTGCAATGGCATATCCATGAGTATGATATACAATAACTGAATAAGCACAATACTGCTAAAGTAACGGAGAGAGAGATCTCCACTCTGGTGTTCCAAAACCTATTCGCTAGTCCCCAATGGTGGTGGCAATGCCTCGCAACCATGTGGACTTATAAGAGACCACCCCACTGTGCTTGGAGATAGTCACAAGGCCCAAACAAAAATAACAAGGTAGGGGTATACAAGATGGCCAACACTCACATCAATCACAGAGCAGACACAGAGAACAATGCATACAACCAGAGTCATAACACAGATGTACTTATCCAAGTCATAGGTCGGGTACTACTCACGACTGCTAAGGTGCTAGATACTAGAGTGTAATCATATGTAGTGTCATCATGTGTGCTCGAAGGGATGGCACCACACGGAACCAAGTACTCCTCTCATGCAGACGACGAGACTCAATCGTGCCCGAATCCATGCCCCGCAGACGGATGACTTGACGCCCCGCAGATGGATAAGCCTTCTCGTTGCATCCTTAGCCTTTACAAGTGCTCAAGGCCATGAACGAGGTCTAGTTATCTTATTAGTGTTTTTACCCCAATGTTTTTATTATCACTAATTAATGTAACTCTGCTACTAGTTCCCCTGGCAGCTACTTACGGGCCCCGGGACCATAGAGAGCCACTCCAAATGACCACTCTAATGCCTAGACCTAGTTTATCTCGTTAACCAACGGGGAATCCAAAATCGACTGAAACTCTGAAGTATATATTTGAAATAGCAAATAAGAAAAATGTGATCTACAAGACCAAAACTCTCGATGGCAGTGTAATTTGTTGAAAACGGCCCTTTGCTAGTCACATCAATTTTTTAATAACTCCCGTGACCCCAATTTAATCACTCTTCACAAGGGAATGCACGGATAAAATAAAAATATGGCAAATGGCATTGCTAGCCTTCTCACAGTGTAATTTTTTACATATTGATTACCGTATTTTAACATAAATAAAATGTTTAAAAGACTTGCAAAATGGAAATAGTTATTTTCTCTCCTATAGTAGTTCCCTTAGATCCTTAGGTTGAGTGATAGATTTCCTTAATCAAAATTATGTAACCGAATTTCAATGCATAACACAGGTCGATGGATCTAATGTATTTTAGTGCCATGACATTCTTTAACTCAAAAATAGTTTCCACACAGTTGGAGATTAAACAAAAAATAGACTATATTTACCACAACAAGAGGCCGTTCAACATTTTTTTAAGAGAATAGAAATGAAAATCTTTGCAGAGAAGTCATCATATAGCAGAAGGGTTGCATGGGACATAGATCTCTTCTATCACTACTGTGGCGTCCCAGTTTTCCTGTAGTATGATTGCACTTAATATTATCTCTAATAGATCGAACCCCCTTAGTTTTTCTTTCAAAAAAAATTATAAATCAGAAACACATGGTCTTTCTTTGGAAACCCCTCTATCTAAATAAATAAGGATTCTAAGTCTGCATTTTAAAATGAATAAACTCAAGGAGAGAGGCAACGTAATTATCTTGCAATGATATAAATGTTGGCAGTTTTCCGTTTCAAGCGGCAGCGATGAGGTTTCAGTTTTTCTATGCTGAATGAAAATGCTGCAGATATATTTTAGATTTTACAAAGGCACATATGGAGTTTTAGTTTTTTTTATATTCTGTGTTTAATGAAATCTCTGCAAACATATTCTAGATTTTATAAACAGTAGTGGGGTTTCGGTCTTTCTATGCTAATGAAATCTTAGCAAACATATTTTAGTTTTGTGGGCGGAATGGGGTTTTGATTTCTTTGTGCTTGAAGAAATAGCAACAAACATATAAAGTTTTTGTGCTGGAAAACAGAGACCGGTAACTACCTCTATCTTGGCCGCGCTTCCCTTTCTATCTCAAATCGTGCACCTTGATATGCCTCTTTGGGTCGATACAGGTTGCCCTCTTCTCTCAGCCCACGTTTTTCTTTTCCCTTGATATAACAAATGAATACTCAGACAGTAGGATTCATCACTCAGGATAAGGGAGATCACCGGGAGTTACAAAGCATGAATGTGGTATGGAATGAAACCTGGTTAATCAGAAAATGACTTTCCTCTCTTTTCCACGTGATCCTCTTTTCTTCCTTCCTTTCCCTGCAATCGCTCCTACTCTAGGTAGATATTTCTTCCCCCTCTTAATGAACTCACCCACTCTTCCTCTGAATCTTATGCTTCTTCAGAGATATTTTTTGCATTAAAACAGTTTTACCAACTCCTCCACCTCATCGTGCCATGACCTCTTCTCTATCAGATATTTTCTTGTCTCTTAAACGTTCACCCGCTTCCTTCCACCACAGCAAGGAGAACCAATAGGGAGGCTTGTTACAAAAGAGCTATCATAGAGGAAAAATAAGATCATCAAGTATCACTGTTTGGAGTAGAAATGGTGAAGTCGCTAGTGCCATCGTTGATCGCTGTGAAAGATCCGATACAAGATTTGAGAATGTTCATCAGGGAATGTTGAGGATCGGGAAGGGTACCCCCACCAAGATCGCACCTAACACCTAAGGCCAAAGTAACACTTGTAGTAGGGAAAAAGTTCGCAATATGCATGTCCCTGTGATTGGAGAGGTGGTCGGAGAGGAGAAAATCTAAGAAGACAAGAAGAAGGTGGGCTATGCTGTCAAAAAGAAACAAGACCGTCTTGGGGGAACATGTTGAGGTAGAAGTTGCGAGAGACATCGTCTCATAGGCCTATTCGTGTCTATGAGAGAATAGTATTTGAAGGTCATTTAGGGCTACTAGTCTCCTAGATGTGTTGAAAGGAGGTGATCGACCCGGGGATCTAGAATCCAAACAAGCTACATGTAAGTATCTCTGCTGAAGGGTGATGACCTCCTAAAGATAAAGAGCCAAACACTGCTGGTCCAAATATCTAAAGAAAGTAGAGAGATTATTGCCCGAGTCCTTGTAGAGACAGTAAAACCTCCCTCGAATCTCATAATAAATGGCGTATCTAAAAATGAAATGGTCCTCGGTCTCAACCTCCAGGAGGAAGGAAAGACAACAAATCCAATTACGGCGAGAAATATGATGATCTATCTCAACACGTAGCCAATGGGAACAAACTTGTAGCAGAGTCAATTACATTGCTTGAAAATGCAAAATGATGAAAAGTTGGAAATATTTTTTAGAAGAGTTGTAGAAGTGGGGACAACATTGCAATTGCTAGGAAAGACTATTAGATGACTCTCTTGTACCCATCATCTTGAGAGCACCAACCCTTCCTTTTGTGTGTTTGAAATGTCTCAATGTGGCTAGCAAAAAGCCATGATTTGAGTTGGAGAATTCACTTCAATAATAGGAGGTAATTCATGATGGGACCTCAAACTTCCTAGACAATCAGGCCTTCAAATCTTAGCAGAAGGGAAAGAAACTTGAACGTTGGAGTGGTCCATTAGGAGCCTAGATCTGCAAGGGTTTGAAGCAGGAGGTTTGTTGCCAGTTTTAGCAAGAAGCCGTTATTTCAGAGTGTTTTGGGTCAAATTTGACCCTACCATCATGCTTAAAAGGCCCAAAAACCCTAATATCGACTGTCAATTCTTCAATTTTGGACAAAGTTGTCAAGAGGCAAATGTTTTTGTCCAGGGAGCTATACAACCCTTGTGAACAGTGTTGCAACATGCTTAGCAATTTTTTTTTTTTTTTTTTGCGATTTTCAAAAATTAAAAAAAAAATAATCTCATTTTTTTCTTGTAAAGCTTTTTGGTTTAAAAAATAAAAAAAATAAAAAAATTGGGTACTGCGTAGCCTTGCGTAGGCATTTCGCAGCCTCATACCTGTAGAGTACCCAGAGCCCTAGGATTGGACCCCATACCCCTTTGTGGGCCTCCTTTTGCCTTCAGCCTGTGTGGAGGGGTCGAACCCCCTTGTGGGACCCCATGCTATTCGGCCCTCGTGGCCCCTTCAAACTCCAATCCGCCCCCTCCTTCGGCTTGCATGGCCTATCCGCCACTTTTGGCGGTGGTTTTTGCAATTCTGCTTCGCTATTTTAGCAAAATTTTGGCTGGCCTCCAAACTAGCGGCAATTCCATATTTAGCTAGTAGTTTCTACATTTGGTGGCACCCCTAAATCTGGTGGAAGATTCGCCAAATTTGGCAATAGGCGTATTTTCAAATTTTTGCCCCCTCTCCATTGGTAGGTTTCACTTTTAAATCAAACTTTGAAGGCTCATACCTTGGGCTCACGACCTTTTATCAAGCAACTTTTTTTGATTTGGACCAATTTTTCACACTCAATGCACTGATGCAATCGGGTTTTGATTTTGATGCATGTATTTTCCAAAATTTGTAGATTCTCTCAGGTAACACTGCGTAGTTCTCATTTTGGGAATTTCAAAGTCATATAACTCTCACATATGATCTCAGATCAAGGTGATTCTTCTTTTGGAAGTGCATGATTTTTCATGTACTTCGCAGTGATGCTATTTGTTTCACTTGGTTTTGCTCAAGAATTGTACTTTCAACATATAATTATTTTTTGAGGATTTGTAAAGCATTGAAGTCAAGTCCACTTTGCATTTCTTGCTGGTGGCAATTGTAATTGCACTAAATTTAAATTGCCAAATCATATTTGCTTTGGGGGGTTATTTGATTGAGTGATTCGGGGGCGTTCTTGGTGTGTTTTTGCTTGTGCATCTCTTTCTGCTTGTGCTTTACATTTCCTTCACAAATGAGTCACTTTAAGTTTCCATTGCTAACTCCATACAACTACAACACATGGCATCAAAATACATGGAGTGCCTTAATGCAACAAGTTTATACACTATCTATTGAGCAAAAGGTAGATGAACTTAAAGATAAGGAAAAGGTACAATGGATGCTTGACCACACAAAAGCTCTTGGTTGTCTTCATAGTTTCATTTCCTTGATCTAATGTTTCAAATTGAAGCATGTACAAATTCACATGATGCTTGGGAAAAACTTAAGGCCCTATATGGTAAAACTGATGAAGTCTTTTTACCAAGGTTGCCAGGAGACCGGTACTAGTATTGGAATTTGGTACGGGAGATTGGTATCAGTATTGGTACATCTGTTTTTGAAAAATAGGAGACAGGGGTACTTGGAGACGACATTTTTTTAAATATAATTTTATAATTTATTAATATGCTAACATTAAATTGAAAATATCATGACATTGAACTTTCAAAACAGGAGTACCGGTAAAGTTTAACATTAACATTAATATTCAAACACACAATCGTCGAAGAGTTCATACTACATATTGATATTACATATTGAAATTTAGAAATGGTGATAACCTGATAGGCTGATACGCATACAAAAACAAAAATCAGAAATCAGAAATCTATTGTCTACACTTCTATGTCATCCATTTCTAGGTCCTCAGCTATGATGCTCTCCAAATACTTATCTGTAATGTCCCCATTTTCGTGAGCATCAGAGTTTGGAGGATTAGCCTATCAGTTGACCCTCGTAGGCTAGTGTTAAGTGATTAGAGGGTCTAGTGGGCGTTAATGAGCTCTTCAGGTGGTAGTTGACAGTGTTTACCTCTCCATATTGTGGGTATATTCTAAGGCTAAGCTATTCAGAGGTTTTTGGTTCCGTTTTGAGGCACTTACTATTTAAAGTTAGTTGAGTGTCAGTGGCCAACCTTTCTATCTTGAGAAAGACATCTGGATGAGTAGTGGTTTCTATGGTTGACCACCTGGTTCTGACGGAATCAAAAAATAATGAGTATTCTTGGAGTTATGACATTTTAATTATTAATAAAGTAATACTTTATTAATAATTAATTAAAAGTGCACATCATTAAATGTTATTTGACTTTATTATTAAGAGGGGTATTTAATGATTAGAAAGTCAAGTTATATAAAGTGCATTTAAGTCAAATTATAAAGTGCATATTATGGGCACCTACTTGTGGAATAATATAAAGTGCCAATTTTAAGGGAGATTTAAGTGATTATTAAAATATACTTTATTTTATTTAGTTGTGCACCAAATGGAGGGAAAAGTAAATGAAGTTAAAGTGAAATTTAATGAGATGAAGCCAAATACAAATTGAATATTATATAAAGGCTTTTGAAAAGGGATTTCATTCATTCTTGGAATCATTCAACAATTGTCTTTTTTGAAGAAGCTTTGGCTTTGAGGTAGAAACCTAGGGTTTCACTGTAATATCAATCTTGGAGAACATAGCCTCTTGGATTGTGTTGGTGGCTTCACACAAATGCCACATTTGAGCTTCATTGGGGGATTTACATAGGTTTCACAAGGGTTTTGAAGATTAATCAATTGTAGATCAGAATAAGGGTTTGACTTCAGAAAATTACAAGAGATTGTGAAGTTTTCAGATTATTTAAAGAGCAATCTTCGAAGGGTTTTAATGCTGGTTCTAAGTTTCCTGAGCCGTACCAATTAAGGGTCTGAAATAACAATCTAAGTTGCATTGCTTTCTAGGAGTAGTCTTTCATTTACATATTGCTGTTTCCAGCCATGTATTTCTCATTTCAGCTAATGGGTATGTAAGAAACTTCACTATTTTGGCTATCTATGTTTCTAGGTATTGATGTTTTAGATAATAGGGGCTATTTTATGAATTGGGTTGTGTTACCTAGATTTCGCTACTAACTCAATCAGGTAGAGCTTTACAGTTTTCAAAGAGAAAAAGGTACATATACTTCTGCTGTGTGAAAAAAAAAAACATGCACGAATCAAGATAAAATTGTATTTTGTTGCATTCAAATGTTTTCAGAAAGAATCAACAGATTGTACAACTCTTTTAAAAAATCAGCAATATGTATTAAAAAATAGGTGTATAAGGTCTCACACAAGCCGTGAGACTAACTGATTCAATTGCAAAATGAAAAGGACAAACTGTACATTTATGAAAGACCAAAAAGCAAATAGCATGTGAGGTTGGGTGACTCGTCATTGCCTGAATGACGAGCCTTCAGACTGTTGCCGCTCTTGTGTCGTCCTAGATCGTCGGCTTGCCCTCCCATCCAGCCGCTATCTCCTTGCTACCCCGTCATCTGCGTAAAAATTTGAAAAAATGATGTTAGAGCAATGGCTGGGCATCATACATCACATGATATGCACACATAAACGTACAATTTGCGTTTTCAAATACACTGAACCAATTAGCATCACAAAAGCTTTTGAGAAAATCAAGAATATCGACTGCAAGCCTGCATTTTATTTTCTAACAGTTTGTTTCATGTGCAGAGACAGATGTCATTATGTTCTATTTGACTCATTCAGTTACGTTATGAGTGAAAGAAATGTGGCTCCCACAAGGGTCGAGCCCAGCTCAGTAACAACTCAGAAAAATAGATACAACTGTCAAGAGCTAACAGTAACCACACAGGACAGCAAACCACAGAGGACAGCCAACAGTCAAAAGTCAAAGACAGGACAGCAAGGTAAAGAATGCCAGTTAAGATCATCGAAATAGCTGAATGTCATGATAAGAACAGCCAACAGCATTTTAGGACATAACTCAGAGAATGCACCTTGTCACTCATTCAGAACGGCAGAGTATGATGAAACAACAGTCATATAGCAGCAAAAGGACAAAGATGCAACATAAGAAGTCTAAGACAGTGAGAAAAGATAGCCCTACAAAGTTGTATGAGACAGTGTTGACACAATACCTCACATAAGATGCAATCATAAAGTCTTAGAGGATGCAATGACCTGGAGAGTGTTCTTCAAAGCAAGACAAGTGAAACTATCAAAGGTACGAAGCTCATGCAACCATAATGAGACCACTCTTAGGATAATCTGAAGTCATTGATAAGGATATTGGTGAAGTGTCTTAGGAGCCTGCAAGCACCAGAAAACAGAAACAGCACACAGCCAACAAAAAATGCAAATTTGTTCATGTTTGTGCCTGCTAACAGCAAATACAGTGGAAAAATGAAGGTCTCTTTTGGTAGTTTTGGTAGCAATTTGCAAAGAAGAACATGCACTTCTCTTTTAAAGTTTATAGGAGTATACAAAAGGGGTAGCAATTTGCAAAGATGAAGAAAATGGAGTTGGCACGGACATGAATTTTGGTCAGATGGCTTATGACGATCTTAAAGATGATGAGGAAACTGGTAATGAAAATCAGTCTGTCAATGAAACAGCAACAGATGCAGAAAATAGCAGGAAAATGCAAATGTTTGAGTTCCATGTTTCAGAAAGAAATACAGTTTTCGAACAGTAGGTATACTTGCTATTTTTTTTATGAAGCTTTTTGTCAAAACTGGAGTTCAAATACAGCTAAAAGATGCATGAAATACTCAGAAAGTGTCCGATATTGTCTTCCGGCAGCGAATAACTCAGAAAATGCAATTTTCTTAAAAGTTCAAATGCCACAGAATTTGTTAACAACAAAAAGGGAGTTTCAAGGTAGTTACAGCCATCAGAATCAATCAAGACAGTTGCCAGCACTCATAGATGTTTTCCAAGTTTTTGTCTAAACCCGTGAATAGTAAAAACAGCAGAAAATAAAGAATGCAAGGGTTTGTTGTTATTCTTTTTCAAACTTATGCTCAAATCACCCAAAAGGCAGTTGAATGGAGTTATAACCGTCAGAAAATACAATGATTTTCAGCAAGTTTGAACAGCAAATAAGAAAATATAGAAGTTGAACTCTCTGTCAAGACAACAGAAACAGAAAATACAGTACTTTCAAGTTGCAAATTCATAGCTGACAGTTTGTTTTGATGCATATACAGAAATATGAAGGGTTTTTTTTTAATGCTCAGTCAAACACATACTATTCTGGCAGCGGTTTTTTGAAGAAAAATAGAGTTTTCTACAGCAAGTTTTCAGAAATCAAGGTTTCAACTCATTTTAGAGACAAATGTTCAGAAAATGAAGCCGTTTTCTTATCAGATTTTCGAACAGCAATGAAGCATAGATATCATTCTTCCAAGTTTTTGTCTAAAATGCAGATATAAAGGGAAAATAGTACTTTTTTCAACTCATTGCAAGAAAAAAACCTCAAAAATGGAACAGCAAGTTTGGACACACAGAAAATACAGTGTTTCAAGTTGCGAATGCACAGATGACTTGTTGTTTCAAGCTGGTTTGTCAACAATGGAGTTCAAAAACACAGCCAATGATGCATGTATACAGAAAATACTAAGTTTCCAGTCATTTCAAATGAAAAAAGGCTCCGTAAATGTTCAAAATCGTGACCTCATATCAGCGAAATACAGCAAAGTGAAACTCAGAAATTTGAGGAAGTTCAGGGAATGGCGGATTTACCTCTGTTCTTTGTCATTGACTGTGGAAACTCATGTTTTTTTTGCTTCATTCAGCGGCCTCATAGTCAACACAGCCAGCAAACAATGCAGAAGGTCGGCCATGGAAGAAAATGCCAAAAAGATGCATCAAGATTCAGCAAATCGCGGCCGTAAAAGCCATCAAAATGCGAGCACAGCAAAAACGCCAGAAAAAATGCATCATTTTACAGTCAAAATGGCATGAAATGCCTCAAAAACGACTTCAAAGGAGTTGCAACATACAAAACTGCCACTTACCTTCAGAAATCAGCTCAAAATCGACCAACATCTGCTATGAAACAACCACGAAATGAAGATTTCGCCTTCAAACCCTCTCAGGCGGCGGCGGCTAGGTCGAACGGCCAAAGAAGCAAATGCAAATGAAATGAATATTAGGTTTGCAAAGAGGTCGATTAACCTATTCCCTTTTAGGTTTTTCCTTTATGTTTTGTTTTGTGAAAGCATTCATTTCATGTGGCAACGTGGGAAGCCCTCTTTTCTTTCTTTCACATAACATAAGTGAAAATGTATGTGGTCGTGGCATCTTCTATGCCTTGTATTTTCTTTTCAAAGGCAAGCAAATGTATAGGGAGTGCCTTGTGTCTTAAAAGACATGGTAAAGAGTAGAAATTCGCCAAGGCACCATAGGGGATTCACAAGGTGGTGTGCAAGAGAATGGCAATGTCGGCTAGGAGATATAAGGTGAATAATGATGTATGTCAGACTTGATGTTGCCAGGAATAACAATGTGGTTTGAAAGCAAAATAATGGCATGGTGATGCATATGGAGGTATAAGGGTCATTGAAAATATATTGCTTCAAACTGTGTATAGGCATGATGCGAGATGATGTGATGTGTCGTGTTATTTTTTCTAGGAGGTATGGACATCCTTGTTATGTCATAGTGCCATTTTTTTGCATAGGTCTTGATTATAAATTGTAAAAACATTTACTAAGGTGGTGGAGTTATAAACCTCTTAGTTAAATGTTTATTAGATGCAGAAAATGAGTAATTATGTCTTTTATTGAGATATTTTTCAGTTATTTATGATACTGCAGGACTTATGACACAGATCTGACGTATGTCAGGAAACTGCAGAGGGCATTTAAAGGCATTTTATGACATTTTCAGGTGCCTTTATGATTGCAGATGACATCCCTTGACCATTTATGCCTTAGGAAGCCTTTTTGGAGGATTTTAGGGAGATATTTTGTGGGCATTTATGAGATGCACGGGAATGGAGGTGGTGGATGTCTATCTATTTGCAGCTGTTTAGGAAGTATATATCCTTCTTCCTTATTCATTTTTCAGGGGTTCTGGCTATTCACTATCCTGTATATTGTAATTTTCAGAGTTCTTTTGCAGAGGTGAACAGTTTTGTAACACATTTCTCAGAGATATACAGTGTTGTAACACTCTTTTGGCAGTAATAAGCAGTTCATACCTTCCTATTTCTTCTGATATTGTGTGTCCTCAGTGTTAGTACAGATTCTGGTGATGTTTCTCTGTCCTTGAAGCTGTCTTTCATGTTGGTGCCTTTATGCAGGGGTTTCTTTTATAATTTTTGCAGGTTGTGAGATGTGCAAAGGATAACAATCAGCTTGTGGGTAGTGAGAAAACCTCTTCCTCCATTACAAGACTGCTGTTATTTAGCCTTCTTACAAAACATTGATGCAAGGGTTATGAATTTTGCTAGGTTGTGTGAGGGTTCTTATTATTACTGGTTCTGAAGTGTGTCATTTCATGTGTGTTTCCTGATGATCTTTTGGTGCATCACCTTAGACAGTAGGTTTCATTTTCATGTAATCTTTCTTACTCTTTTCTCTGCAAAGACCTTAGTAGAAGTAGTTTAGGTGGAGTATAGGTTTCATTTTCATGTAATCTTTCTTACTCTTTTCTCTGCAAAGACCTTAGTAGAAGTAGTTTAGGTGGAGTATCAGCAGGAAGCTGGCCTTCTCCGGAGGTTCTTTCCATCACAGGTGACCCACAGACCTGGAAAGATCCCATGTTTCTCCAGATTGCCAAGTTCTACAACTCAGCAAGGGTGCAAATCTGAGAGACAACAGGTTGTCGATATTTTGTGAAAATACTGAGTATCGAAGCTGCTATTAAAATTTGTAATTTTCAGCTATGTATTCTGTGTGTAATGTTCAGTTCTGAGTTGAATATTATTATTACAATATCCTCTATTTTGCTGCATTACATTGTTGTATCAAACATTGCAAAAAATATCAGAGAACATCCAGAAAATTAGATATCCTATCAGGGGTGGGATATTTCAGTGGTATCAGAGCGGTCTCCTGCCATCCTGCTGGGTTAAAACAAACATTCAGTGAATCAACATCTTGCATCATTTAAGTGACCAACACTCATCAATCTCAATTATGGGTTACTTCAGTATTGAAAGAAAATCTAGGGAAGATTTGGAATGGGAAGCCATCAAGCTCAGGAAAGGTTATGAATGGGAAGCCCCTCGACTCTTTGAGGATTATCAGAGTATGCCAGATGATTTTAAAGCACATCATTCTCTTAATGATTATTTGAACTTTGTTGTCATCTTGAGTCTCGGAAAGATTGGATTGGTGAAGTATATTAGGAGGATGTATAAGGAGAATTTCATCTAAAGGGGCAAATTCAGTCATGGGCACAATGTGAGCAGGGATGGTAGAACTACTAAATCAGATAATGAAGATGGTTCTGCATCCAAACTCAATGATCAGGTTACAGGAACTCCCATAATGAGCAAGAACGAAATGAGAAGGCAAGGTCTATGTTTCTCTTGCAAAGGTTTTCGGGAGCCTAACCACCAATGCACAGATAAAAAGGACTCAACTTAATGATAGTTTGGCAAAAGCTCTTGAAGTTACTTTCAGCACTCAAGAGGTTGTTATCAGCCCTGATAACAATTCTGATCTTTATGACAGCAATCATTCTTTTGAGCGTAGTCGTGGTTTAAATGTTATGGCACATGAGGAAAATGTTGTAGAAGAGACTTCTGATGTTGGCACACAAGATATGAGTGTCAAACACGAGGAAAGCAAGGAGAATACAAGCCATAACAGTTATGATTTGTGTGACAGCAGTCACATCTATTTGCATCAGCATGAGGTTACCGCCATTACACATGAGAATGATGGTTGTGTGGAGTCACCTAATGCAGACACTCAAGTTTTGAGTGATATTGATGTAATAGGTGTTGTGGATTCAAGCCACAAGTTTGATTTTGTATATCAGACCTTGGAAGATGGGAACAAAACTGAAAAGTTGCCTAATGGAGACGGTTCCGAGGATTGTTTGACGGATGTGTGTGCATTTATTTTGTTAGGGGAGGTGTGCATAGATATTGGCAAATCAACAACCTCTAGCATGTTATTTGAGCCATCCCTAGAGGTTCATAACAACAGTACACTTGATGAGGATGTGTGCGAAGTTGATAGCACACATGAGGATGCTTATCAATCGGTGAGTGATGGTGACTCAACCTCTTACGATAGTGCTGATTACAAATCAAAAAATTTGTGTGGAAATGACTTGTCACAGGGGTTTGATTGCTTCAGCCTTAGAACACTTTGATGTTGTTCAGCAGCTGGTGGCACAATGTTGTTGGACTCCAGGTATATATGAGCACCTTGATAGTGGACTTTCCCTTGCAGAGTTTCAGGCACTTAGAGATGCAGTTGGGGTAATGAAGAATTATTACCTACAACTATTATCAGATAGAGATCATCTTCTCATGCTCGATGGTATCTATTGTGATGCCCTAAAGGAGAAGGAAAAGGAGGTTGATGAGCTCACCTATGAGTTTGAGGTCACCACAAACTCTTTGAAGAGCGCTCAATCAACCCTTCAAGAGTCAAAGTTATGGATAGATGAGCTTACCATGGAGTTGAGCTTAGCGCAGTCTTCATCTCCAATAGTTACAGTCCCGATATCTATGACAGGTACTGGTGATGAGCATACACCCACAGATAGTGGTAAGGAGCACTTTGTGGATGTAGCTACATCCATTACAGTTGCAGGTGATATAGATGGGATGGGTGCTTTGGTTGAGAGTAGCAGAGAACCAAATGTTGCATCAGGGGTCTCTGAGGATAGTCCCATGACAGGTGATGCAGGGCAGATTATTGATAACTCTTGTGACATAGTAGTAGATTCTCTAGAGAGTTGTGTGACAATTCACGACACTACTCCATCTTCTTCACAGGAGATATGCAGAGTATCATCTAGTTGGGAGATTGGTTCTTATGTTGATTTGTTTCCCACTCCTAGAAGTAAATCAGTCATTTCATCCCTTGCAGCTGATTATGATCAACAGTTTGTTGAGATAGAGTTGGAGGGATCAACTGAAGGTTACAGGAGAGAAGGTTGACTCGACCCTATCTCGTTTTGTCTGCACATATAAGTTTGTGGAATACCTTATTTGGAGAGCAGAGTTTGAGGAGAGACAGTATGGAGTCTCAGTTGGTACTCGCATTCATGATTTGTGCTTTATCAGGCGTGCTTTGGAGGCATTGAAATCAGAATATCTCCATTTGCTTCATGATAGGGTTTTTGCTATTGGGTTTGCAGAGAGGGTTGCCAGAGTGCCTACCCAATTAGCCATTCGGGATCAGAGACATGAGCCATCTTCTGATTCTAGTGTCGTGAGTGATGAGACTGACGAGGAGGGTGTTCTCCAGGACTTTGATGGTCAGCCATTGGCAGAGGTGGGAGCATTTTATCTTGACTACATAGTGGGGAGTGCTCATCACTTCTCCTTTAGTCCACACATGGAGGATTTGTTGATGTGTCGGTGTGGATTGGCTCAGGGCTTGTACCATCCATTGTGGGATGGAGAGTTGCCATCTACAGAAGATGGAACTAGAGATTATAGGTGTCTGACTCAGATAAACTCAGAGGATCACTTGTAGGGTTAGAGATCAGATTACCATCATGCTGATGTGTACCAGACAGAGTTTGCAACTTCTTTGTCTCAAAAATTTCCATTGGAGACATGGCTTCAGAGAGGTTGCAGTGTTACTAGGCATGATGGCATGTTTAGTCTTTACAGCGGTGATGGAGGAGCAGTTACATATCTTCCAGCACCTATGAGGGATAGACTACACATCCATAGGAGATTTGCAGAGGCTGAAAGGGGATGTTGTGGTGCAGACATGTCTGGATATTCTTGCCCCCTCTTGATTGATGGATGTGAGTTTCGGTTGCATTGGGATCTAGGTGGTGACCAATTTAGCACGTCAGTTTGGTTGGAGTTGCTTCACCATTCTCAGCATGGTGAAGATTATATTAGAGGAGTGCAATGGAGGTTAGCAGATGATATGCATGGCAGACTTCCATTCCGGTTATAGGATCCAAGGATTTTTCTGTTTGGTATATTGCTCTACGTTGTGGTAGTTGTTCACAACAGTTCTGAGCATGGGTTAGTCTCTATCCAGTGGGTGTTGTGGACAAGTAGTTGGGCATTTTACAAAGTGATTTGGGATCCTGACATTCAGTTGAGCGTTGATCGCAGAATTTGGGAACCTTCTGGTGCATCAGGATTCTAGACAGAGCTTACTGGTGGTGTACACAGCATGTACAGTTTGCAGAGAGCATTCAGTTTCATCTTTGATTTATTTGTACATGTTTTGATTTCGATGCACATTTCTCATGCGCGTGTATTGGACAGACGGTATGATGGATATCCTTGTGCAGTTGTGTTTATGTTCGTACTACAGGAGTCAGTCAGAGATGTGTGGGACATGTCGCGGTTCTTCCTTTGGGCCTCCGGTGGAGTGGAGTTTCTTTGCAGTGGAGATTGCTTGGGGACAAGCAATTTCAGGGAGGGTGGACTGTAATGTCCCCATTTTTTGTGAGCATCAGAGTTAGGAGGATTAGCCTATCAGTTGACCCTCATAGGCTAGTGTTCAGTGATTGAGGGTCCAGTGGGCGTTAATGAGCTCTTCAGGTGGCAGTTGACAGTGTTTACCTCTCCAGATTGTGGGTATATTTTGAGGCTAAGCTATTCAGAGGTTTCTGGTTTCGTTTTGAGGCACTTACTATTTATAGTAAGTCAATTGAGTGTCAGTGGCCAACCTTTCTATTTTGGGAAAGGCATCTGGATGAGTAGTGGTTTCTATGGTTGACCACCTGGTTCTGATGGAATCAAGAAATAATGAGTATTCTTGGAGTTATGACATTTTAATTATTAATAATTAATTAAAAGTGCACATCATTAAATGTTATTTGACTTTATTATTAAAAGGGGTATTTAATGATTAGAAAGTCAAGTTATATAAAGTGCATTTAAGTCAAATTATAAAGTGCATATTATGGGCACCTACTTGTGGAATAATATAAAGTGCCAATTTTAAGGGAGTTTAAGTGATTATTAAAATATACTTTATTTTATTTAGTTGTGCACCAAATGGAGGGAAAAGTAAATGAAATTAAAGTGAAATTTAATGAGATGAAGCCAAATACAAATTGAATATTATATAAAGGCTTTTTGAAAAGGGATTTCATTCATTCTTGGAATCATTCAACAATTGTCTTTTCTGAAGAAGCTTTGGCTTTGAGGTAGAAACCTAGGGTTTCACTGTAATATCAATCTTGGAGAATATAACCTCTCTTGGATTGTGTTGGTGGCTTCACACGGATGTCACATTTGAGCTTCATTGGAGGATTTGCATAGATTTCACAAAGGTTTTTGAAGATTAATCAATTGCAGATCAAAATAAGGGTTTGACTTCAGAAAATTACAAGAGATTGAGAAGTTTTCAGATTATTTAAAGAGCAATCTTCGGAGGGTTTTAATGCTGGTTCTAAGTTTCCTGAGCCATACCAATTAAGGGTCTGAAACAATAATCTGAGTTGCATTGCTTTCTAGGAGTAGTCTTTCATTTGCATACTGCTATTTCTAGCCATGTATTTCTCATTTCAGCTAATGGGTATGTAAGAAACTTCACTATTTTGGCTATCTATGTTTCTGGGTATTGATGTTTTAGATAATAGGGGCTATTTTATGAACTGGTTGTCGATATTTTGTGAAAATACTGAGTATCGAAGCTGCTATTAAAATCTGGAATTTTTAGCTATGTATTCCATGTGTAATGTTCAGTTCTGAGTTGAATATTATTATTACAATATCCTCTATTTCCTTACATTATATTGTCATATCAAACATTGCAAAAAATATTAGAGAACATCTAGAAAATTAGATATCCTATTAGGGGTGGGATATTTCATCATCACTCTCAAGCTCAGGTTTCTTTGTTGGTAGTAGAACTGGGGGTAAATCATTGAGGCCATCTACTTCAACCACTTCATCCACCAAGGCTGCAATTTTCCATTAGGTGAAATTTGGTCCCATTTTGCTGAAGGACCCTCCTTGTACCTAGGTTCTACACGAGAGAAGGCGAAGTGAGCTATGAATGTACACTAGGTTCTCCGCTTTCTTTGACCCTAATCGGTTCCTCTTCAGTGAATGAATAAAACCATAAGTACTCCAATTCCTCTCACAAGGTGAAGAACTGGCTACTTGTGAGAGCAATCTTATTGCAAATGATTGCAATTTAGGGGTTTCACCTCCATGGTTCCACCAGCACTCTATAGGGTCTTTCTTTGCACGCATATCATATAAGGCTTCCACAGAAGAAAAATCACCATGCCCACGTGAAAACTTATTCCATTGAGTCCTCATTAATTGAAGCATCCTCACCTCGGCCATAAATCTTTTTTATTGCAGCCCAAAATCCCTTCATTATCTCTCTATCCTCATATGGAGCCCTCTTATTGGTCACTTGCAGATCATACCATTTAGGGTTTAAAGCATAGGCATCACAATGAAGGGGGTGTGTTAAGTTTGTTCTTGATGGAGATTGATTGTCATTGATGTCAAAAAAGTGTTGAGTTGTTTGTCATTAATGTCAGAAGTGTGTGGTGTTCATAAACGAGGAGTTCACAGAGTTAGGAGTTCATGTTCATAATGCTCATATAATGGTCTTCATGTTGTCCAAGACACAATAGATGTGGACACTATGCTTCAAGATGTGGACATTCTTCATATTCATTGATATCAAAGTTGGTTATGATGCTTGTCATGTGTTCAGTTGCCTTGGTTATGATGCTATTCATTCAGGGGTGTCTTCAAGGTTGATTTGAGAAGCATGAATGCCTTTGACAATACAAGGGAAGTGGTATGTTGTCTGCTGTCTTTATGATCCCCTGTGCTTTGGAGATGTCAATTGAGATGTCAACAGTAGTGGGCTTTGATGAGTTGCTTTGTGAGTGACACTGACCTATGAACAATGATATTCACATTCATTGTTAAGAAGGATTTGTAAAGGATGGTGTTGTGGATGGTATTGATCAAATATCTTTTTCCTGGTCTCTGCATATGACCTCAAGTGCATGATTCTTAAAATGTTGCTTTAGAATTATCTTTGTCGCTCTTATGTGTGCTTCTCCTATAGACCAAATTTGCAATGATCTAAAAATTCTTATGTTTTCAAGAAGAGCCTAAAACCCTAAATGTCTGTCTTTGTGCTACATCTCTGTAGCAGAGTTAAGAGTCTGGTTCAGATCAATGCAGATTTAATGCCTAAATTCCTAAAATCCTCTTAAACCCTAAGTTTCTATGTCTAAAATCCTAACACCTTAATACCCTTCTATGCATCTTTTTGCCCATCCTCTATAACATTCGCTTTTTGTTATATTCGAGTGTTGACCCTTTGTAGCAGGTAAAGAGCCACTTAAGTGGCAACATAAGGGCATTGATGTCATGGGGGACTGGCCCCCTCTTCCTAGAGAGATCGATGGCATCGGTCACCTTCTAAATGCATGAGCGCTAAAAACTTAATCAATTGTTCTTATTTAAACTTTGATGAGCGCGCACTATCCGATCAATGGCTTATTTTTAAATCTCGACCTCCATCCCTTGTGCATGCATTTTGATGTGCTTTTGGCTGTCATGTCTGCTAGACTACAGTTGATTTGCTTTTTAAAGACTATTTTTAGATAGTTTCTAAAGGCAGCATGTTGGTGTTTTAAAGCCTTATCTTAAGGAGATTTTGTTTTCTATTTTTAAACTCTTTCGTGGCATTAAAGGCATAAAGGAGGAGTTAAATTGTTTTTTTTAAGAGGGCACATTTTTAGTAAAGATTTAATTCTTTTTAAGAATGGTGCTTAAGGGACTCTATAGTTTCTTTTTTGGTCTTAATGCAGAAATTTTTTTTTGGAGAGTAGGTTTGAATCATAGTTCCGAGACTCGGACTTGGCGCAGACTCGGTGAGGGCGACTCGGCTCGGGACTCGGGACTCGGCGCCTAGACTCGGCACAGACTCGGCAAAAACTCAGCAAAGTGAAAAACCCAAGAAATTTAGAGATTTTTAAGTATTTAAAACTTGTTTCATGCACCCTTTATTAAATAAACCTTAAAGACACAATAACATCATCAAATAGAAGCTAATTGGATCACATACACAAGTATACATCGATCACATAAGTATAAATGCAAATTGTAGCTGAGTTGCTGAAGGAAATAGCACACTTAGATATATAAATATAGTCAAATGTATACAAAACTCATGGAATATGAAATCCATGACATCAAAATGATCAAATGTTCCAAGCAAATATGAAGTATCAAAACAATAACTAGAAGTCTATGGCTCAGAGGAGCCTGCATCCTTCGCCTTCCTACGAAGGCGTAAATGGTAGGTCTTCAATGATGCAGCAGCCATAATCTCTGCCTGTGACTCCATGCCACACTCACCAACATCAGATGTGCCTGTGTCTGCTCGTGCTCTATCCACTTCCTTTGCCATGGCTACAACGTCAGCCTCTCTATCTGCCTGGTCAACCCAATCAAAGTCCTCATTACTAAAGATAGGATCTGTAGCCTCAGTGATCCACTCAGATTGTGGATCGACCTCCTCTAGCCTGATTGGGGTGGAGTCATGGTCAAAAATCTGTTTGTGTCTAAGTCGAAGGTTGTAATGAACATACACTAGGTCATTCAACCTCTCCACGGACAATCTATTGCGCCTCTTGGAGTGTATGTGCTCAAACATACTCCAATTACGCTCACAACCTGAAGCACTGCATGGCTGGCTCAATATGCGAATGGCAATCCTCTGAAGGTTTGGTGTTTTAGCACCAAACATTTGCCACCATACATCTTAGATGAGAAAAAGAAAAAAAAATCAATCTCATTTCCAATTTTAAGTCTTAAGTTTCAAGTTTCAACATTTAATAATAATATAAAAAGAGGAAAATTATGCCCTTAAATATATTTTTACCTGGCTGCAATGTTGTCCTACTCTCTTTGCACATTAGACGAGAAAAGAGCTCTCCTTGTGCACTAGTAAAGGCCTCTATCTCATGGACTATCGGTCTAGTAACTGCAGGCGCCATCCGCTCTATCACTGAGTAGAGCCCACCAAGAACCTCATCATCCGCCTTGAAATCAGGGCGGAATTGGAATGCCGGATTTAGGAAATAAGCTGCTGCATGGAGGGGCTTGTGAAGCTGGTGCTGCCATCTCCTGTCAATGATCTCCCAAATGGGACGATACTTACCCGCAACTCCCCCATAGATGGATCTAATGGCCTCCTTGGCCCTATCCATGCCCTCATATATGTAGCCCATTGCGGGCTTCTCCCCATCAGCAACTCGTAGGAGAACTACCAAGGGCTCGGTGAACTGCAAATATTGTGAAACATTAACTTAAGTGTGAATAAAATAAAGTTAAACAAATAAAAGAAAAATATGAATAAAAATTAAAGAATACTAGAATTGAATTTTACGGTTACCTTCACAATCTCTGCAGCAGGTGTCCAAAAGCCTGGCTCATCAAAAATGTAACTTGCCACTTCAATCCCTGCGGTGGAAGTACCATAGGATGAGGAAGTCCACTCCTCAGTAACAAACATACGTCTCAAAGGTCCCTTTGACTGAATCAAGGATTGTAGTGTGATGAAATTTGTAGCAAATCTGGTGATGCCAGGACAAGTCAACTCCTTTAACCCTGTGTATTGCCTCATTAGACTAAGGACCCATGTGTGATTGTATATAAATTTGCAAATATTTTTGGCGATATCCACACATGTTTTGATCCATGGAAGCTTGCCTAAATCCTCCAATACGAGGTCAAGGCAATGTGCGGCACATGGAGTCCAAAATACTGTTGGGTGCCTCTCCATCAGTAGTCTACCTGCAGCAACATAATTTGCTGCATTATCGGTCACTACTTGAACCACATTCTCCTCACCCACCTCAAATAGGACTTCCTCTATAGCCTCACAAAGGTATGTGGCATTTTTTACATGTGTTGAAGCATCAATTGACTTGATGAACACGCTGCCACCTGAAAAAAGAAGCAAAATCAATGGTTCAATAAAACATAAATTAAAAATATTAATCGTTAAATCAAATTTAAAATTCAAATTATTCAATCCATTGAGGGAAGTACAATTACTTGAAGAGGAAACGAGAAAATTCAACAGCGTCCTATTTTCTCTGTCGGTCCAACCATCGGTCATGATGGTGCAACCCTTCTTACTCCATACCAAGCGCTGCTCCTCTATTTCAGCTTTTACATCAGCCACCTTTTGTGTCAAAAGTGGGCCCCTTAAGTCATCTTCAGTAGGGCCTTTGAACCCCGCCCCACAAACAGTTACGGCATCAAGCATATTTTGCCAATAAGGAGACCTAGCACATGCAAAAAGGAGAGTTTAACTTTAAATTTGAATTCAACATACATCTAAAATTTAAATATAAAAATTCATTAGACAAAGAATCAAACTATAATAATATAAATTTTAAAACAATCAAACAAAAAAGAATTACCTGGCTGCATGGAATGGAATGGTGCAATAGTACCAAAAGTCGCCAATTGCTCGTCTAGCTGTGTCATGTGCCTCCTTGTTCCAACCCGTGCTCTCAAGCGACGGTTGGGAACCAGGAGTAGTGCGTGGCACAAAAAATGAATCCAACCTAGATTTACGAATTCTAGGACCAATGCTAATACTACCACTACCACTACCAGTAGCGGCAGCGGCAACACTAGCAGTAGCGGCAGCACTAGCAGTAGCACGGGCACCAACAGTAGCAGAAGTACTAGCACAAGCACTAGCACTAGGATGAAATGGAGGCTTGGAAGAAGCCTCTCCAACACCACCAATGCACGCTAACTCCTCCTTTTGCCTCTTTTTCACTGCTTTTTTCATTTCAAATGTTTCTAATTGTATTTGCACCTCACGAACAACCTCAACAGGTGCATCTTTGCATCCCGAAGCATCATGGACGGCTATGCGTGCAAGATGGTATTTCAATCTATTAATGCCTCCATGAAAAATTGTTTTGCAATAGAAACATTTTGTTTGTCCTTTTTTTTGCCCTGGAAAATTTTTAGCGTGTTTCCAAGCTGGGTCCTTTCGAACTGGGTGTGAAGAGTTAGACATTGTGGAAAATACAATTTGAACTTGAAATCAAGGCTGCTGCAATAACACATAAATACAAAAAAAATGAACATTTGTTAATTCATTTATAATTATTAATTTATTAAACTAATGCAAAAAAAAAGTAGGGTTTGTTTCAAAAATAGGTAGGGTTTGTTGATTGTTCCAAAACAAAAGGTAGGGTTTGTTTCAAAAATATGTAGGGTTTGTTGATTGTTGAAAACTTGAATGTAGGGTTTTTTAATTTGTTGAATGTTCAAACTTCAAACAAAAGGTAGGGTTTTTTAATTTGTTGAATGTTCAAACTTCAAAGTTCAAACAAAATAAGTAGGGTTTGTAACTTTGTTCAAAATAAAATTTGAAATTTTACAAAACAATGCAATTTTTGCTAAAAAACACAAAAAAAACCAACCTTGAAATGAAATGCAAAGTTGCAAACTCCTTCCAATCGCTGGTAGAGAGCTCTCAATGCACCAACTCTAAGTATGAAGCTGCTCCAATGCGATTTAATGACGGATTTTTCGTTCTACGGTTCTACCTCCTTGCTATTTGCCCTAAATGCACACTCTTATTTTTGCTCACAACTCTCTTTTCTCCTCCTATTTTGCCAAGAAAATGAAATGAAGTTACTTTAAGTGTAATAGAGGCAATATAAGTCCAAAAAAAATCAACTTTGATTTGAGTTTTTTATGTTTTTTTTCAACTTTTTACTCATGCCTGCGTTGGCCGAGTTTAACCATCGGGACTCACGAGTTTAGGCCGAGTTTGGGTGAGTTTCATGAAGTGGTGAGTTTAGGCGAGTTTTGAAGATGAGTCTGAGTCCGAGCCTCCGGGACTCGCCATACCTTGCTCAGCTCGCGACTCGCCGAGTTCTGGCAAGTCTCGGAACTATGGTTTGAATATGAAAGAGATTTTTATTTTCTCCGACAGAGGGCAGTTTGATTAAAAATATTATTGAAGATTTCTTATGGATGCCATTTTATGATTTCTAATTCTCAAATAGGAGATGGTAAATGCAGAGAAGATGAACAGATTGGAGATTATTGAAGAGTTGTTTTTGGAAAGGGAAAATGAATATGCGGAGAGGAGAAGAAATGAAAGGTCATTTTTATTGTAGGTTCATTGTGATTTTGATTTGAGGACTAATATGCAGCATTGAAGAAATGTTTTTTGTGATTAAGGGCATAGATTGATTAGTTTCTTGTAGAACACAAAAGATATGCAAATTGAATGAAAAGAGATGATAGCAAAATAGAGAAGATAAACTTGTTGTAGAACTGTAGGACTAAGGAGATGCAAGTTCAGTGATTTGTATTGAAACAGAGAAACCCTCTGTATTCTTTGTATTATTCTGAGATTGTATATTTTCCCAGTGAGGCTTGCATGGTCAGTGAGGCCTTTGTTGCCAGTGAGGCATGTATGTCAGTGAGATTTTCCTAGCCAGTGAGGCACAATAAAGTGGAAGGATTCAAGAGTGGTTTTTTATCCCTATGAGGGTTTTCCACTCATCAAAACCTGTGTCATGTTTTCTCTTTATGGTTGATAATGTTGCACCTATTTGGTCATTTTTATTTAAGTTTTGTATTTTAGTTTGCATATCATGATGACTATGTTTTCAATGAGTTCCTTTACACAAGATCTTTGAGCCAAGTTTTGAAATGTTAAATTTTATAGACCACTGATTCCCCCCCCTTAGTGGTCCTGTACTCCAACAGTTCTATCTTCCATGTACCTTTTCTTCTATCAAAGGATAAAGAGAAAGATCTCTTGCATATGTTATTTTCTTAATTCTTTCACACATGGAATCTATTTCTTCATAAATTCTCCCAAACATGGCTTATCTGAATCTGCAAATTTGATCACCTCACATATGGGCTTAATAAAGTCCACAACAAATTTAACATCAGCCCAAAATTAGTCATCAAGGACCATACCTCTCACCTCAATTGTAGTATTTGATGTAGATTGTCTCCAAGCTACCTATGCATCACTAACTACTGTGGAACACAAAGCTCCTTTGACTTCACAAAGACGCTCAAGAAGAATAAAATAAGAAGCAAACCGTGTATTAGCAGGTTTGAGAAGTTCCACCTTGGCAAATTTTCGATAAATGGCTTGTGTGTGGTGATGGTTACTGTAATGTCCCCTTTTTGAGCTAAAGTGATCTCAAGCTTGGAAAAAGGAAAGTCGGCAAATAACTTAAAGCTTGGAGAATGGAAAGTGGGTTTTGAGTTGCAAAAATGAATTTTCCTTGGCAAAATGAAGTTTGGAGATGATTTTTTATATTTTAATAATATTTATGGAAAAATCAAAATTAATTAAATATTTAGCCAAGGAGAAAAACGAAAATTAATTAAATATTATGCCAAGAGGTGGAAAAATGAAATATTGGAGATAAAGTTAAAATATAATATTTTAATATTAAAAGATTATATTATTTTTCACTAAATCGGCGCTCAAGGGAGAAAAAGAAAAAAATAATAAAATAATATTATTTCATTATTATTTATGTGGGATGTCCAACTTGGAGGAAAAAAGAAAATAAATAAATATTATTTTCTTTTGTCAGTGGACTTCAAAAATAATAAAATAATAGTTTATTTGGGCGCCCAAGTTGAGAGGGATAAAAGGAGGTCAAGTGGAGTCATTTTGTATATACTTGATGAATTGGATTTTTGTATTTGAGAGTGATTCTCTTGGCTGCAAGTTATCTTCAGTGGTATTCAAGGATGAAAACCCTTGAATAGGAGTGATTTGGATGAAAACACAATCATTATGTGAGGTGGATTCATAGGGAATTCATCATTGAGTTTATTTGCAAGTTTTTTGAAGGAATAATGGCTTCATTTCAGCTAGGGTTTGGATGGAATTTCATAATAACAGCTAGGGTTTGAAGCATTGAGCAAATTGAAGGCTTTTGTATTTAGATTTGAAGACATATTTGATATATTTTCATCAATACATCATTGGAGAAGGCTTATAGGTGGATCGCTTGGCATAAGGAGGCATATTTATGTGATTTCATCATCTACATCAATTCTAATTTTTGTTACAGCAGACTGGAATTGCATATCAAAGGCATATTTCTTGATATTTTGGCATGATTTGAGCTTGGAATATTTGCTGGGTCAAATCGTACCATTCCTAGACATAGGCGATTTCATATTTTGGCATATTTTGACACTTTTTTTCATCATTTCTCAAATCTGGGTTGTAATCAGCATCTACAACAGTCATATCAACATCTACAACAGTCATATCAGTCATATCAGACCACATTTGATCAGCTATAGGTGTTAGATCCATCATTCTTCATAGGCATCATCCTACACAAGGCGGCTAAGGTTTGATTTAGTATTTGGGCAAATTAGCATACTTTTATAGGTCTGATTTTGTAATCAGATTGGTCTAATGTAAAAATAGAGAATATCTTTTGTAATCAACATTCTCCATTTCAATAAAGAAGTCAAGCATTTATCTGGGTATGTTATATGTATGATCTATTTTGACTAGTTTCAATTGTTTTACATGTTGTTTGAATGTTACATTGCAACCTTTCCATCTTCATTGCATTCCAAACACATTGTTGAAAACTACATGTCAAAACCCTAAGTATATTTCAAGAAAAAGAAATTAGAAAATTCAGGGCAGTGAGCGAAAAATATCAGTTAAGACTAGATAGGGTTCTTATAGTGGTATCAGAGCTCATTTTTGCATAGCTAAAAATCAGAAAATTTGTGGTTTTGAACAAGAATCTGGTTAAGGGTTCTTACAGTTACATATGAACATCTGTATTTTTCTGCCCTTTTCAATGAGATTTGAGAACCACTGGAACTTGCCAATATCTTTGAGTGCGTTATTCAACGAATGCACACAACATGGTGTCCAAAATATATCCCTGTACTTTTTTTGCACCAACATGCCTACTGCCTTACAAACAAGGGTAGCATCTGTAACAACTTGGACTACATGTGATGCCCCCACCTCCTCAATGTTGTCACATAGCTGGTTATGAAGGAACTCTGCTTTTCTTTTGCCCTGAACAATCTATTGCCTTCAAAAAGTAAGGCCCTTTGTTGCATGTTACCATGATATTAAGTAGTGGATGGTTTCTAGCATCTGTCCACCCATCCATCACAATATTGCATCCTTCTGTAGACCACACTCTTTTCATTGGTGTAGTTTGTCGCTCTAATCGAATTTTTTCTTTATCAATTAGAGTAGTGTGAAGCTTTTCATACCTAGGTGGTTTATATCCAGATGGTCCATTATTGATAGCTTGGACCATCTCCCCATAGAAAGGTGATCAAGCAACATTAAATGGTATTCCATTTGCATAAAAGAAGCATGCAATTGTTGCATCAACCGCTTCTCGACCTTGCACATCAAATAATCTTCCAATGGGGTTTGAGCTGCCAATGTGTGGTCTCTTGTGAGAATATCCTATTGCTACATCTTCTGGTGCCACATGAACATCTCTAGAAGATACATCCACCTCTGAATCTCTATTTTGATTATGAGTTGCAATAGTTGCCCCTATTGTTGAAGCGTGAGAGCTCAAATTACACACTTTCCCATCAGTCCTTTCTTGATCCCTAACAACGTCATATCGTTCTACCTCATTTGGACAAGGATCAACACCTTTTCCAAGTATGCAAGGGAAATGAACCTTCACCCTCATGTAAGTACCTTGCCATGGCATTTGACAAAGCTTACAAGTGATGGTGGTTGTTCCAGTCGATCCCTTTGACCTTGGAATATGATCACAATACTTCCACTGTGGTACAAGCCTTGTTTTCCCCCACCTGACATATCTCAATTTGTAACAAAATGATAAAGACAAACATCAAAATTAAAACAGTAAAAAAAAAAACTATAAGACTAAAATTATAAATATAAAAGAATAATTACTGGTAAATTTTAAAATTTATGAAGAAATTCTGAAATAGAAGCTTCGTAGTTAAAAAAATTTAAAAAACTAGTAAAAGAATAATTTTAATTACTGGTAAATTTTAATTTATGAAGAAATAAAAGCTTGTTGCTTCACAATAAAAAAAATCCAATATACATTTAATTTTACGGTTTACTAGTAATTAAAATTAAATTTAAACTTTTAACAGTTGATTTATAAAAAAAGTTTAAACTAAACTAGTGATTACCAGTATACACTATAGTATACACTGAATAGTGAATACTGTATTCAGATTTCTGATTTTCAAAGCCCTAGGGTAAACTACTAAACTAGTAAACAGTGAACACTAAACAGATAAATAAGTGTCTGTATAACTGATAGTGATAAGTTGATAACAATACCAAAACAAAAAAAAATCCAGAATGGGCCATGGCGAATGCATTTGCCATGACCCATTTTCGAAGCCCTAAAAAATGTCCAAAAGAAAACCTGAAAATCACAAAAAATCAGTATGAAAATAGTTAAAAGCTTAAATATCTGTAATGGCGACATTTTTGGATGACGTTGCAAGGTATTTGGTTGCCGAAAAACATCTTGGACACGTCGAAAATCCCTTGGACGATTCGCCTGGTCGTAGGAAAGGAGCAAAATGTTGTTTAAAAAAAAAGTCAAATGACCCCTTTATTTCGTCGCGGGGTACCTAGGGACGTGCGGGGTACTTGCCTTATCGTCTCCTGGGACATAGGACGTCTCTGCCCGCGTCTTGGAGACGGGAGACACTTCCCCGTCTTGGAAATGTGTCTCCCTGCAACCATGCTTTTTCTATAACACTAGTTTGAGTCTACAAAACAGAATATCATTACTCTTGGGCTTCAAAGTTGAACAACTACCTTGTTAGTATTTGGGCATTCCTTTGTTTACAGGAGCACAAAAAAATGAAAATTGGAAAAAGATTGCTATTACTATTCAGAAGAAAATTTCTTCTTGGAAAGGAAGATGGCTAACTATGGCAAGTAGAATAACAATGATAAAAGTAGTTCTATCTGTTGTCCCAATTTATATGATGTCTATGTTAAAAATGCCAAAAGGTATAGTTCCAGATATTGAGAAAAGTGTTTTAGGCATTTCTTATGGGAAGGAAACTTTGATAAGGAAAGGAAAATAGCTTTGGTTTTATGGAAGAGTCTATAAGACTAAGTTTCAGGGAGGGGTAAAAATTCATAGTATAAATTAGTTTGGAACATGGATTAAAAACCCGGCGAGTACTCGCCGGAAATTCTGTACCCCGAGTAGTTGCTGCAATAACTCGGTTACGAGTTTTACCAAAAAATCACAATGACTTTCCCAAAAAAATGCTCCAAAAATTGCCAAAGTCGCCCATAAATCAGGCAAAAACTCGTCTAATGTTTTCTCTTATTATAGAGGTCACGATTTTATTTTTTTGGGGCAGTCTTTTGGGACTAAAGCAAGGGAACGGGAGCGAGAAAACTAATACGCGGCGGCTAGGGCACAGTTCCAAGCGATGAATGTAAGCCATCAGCACATCTTAGGCGAAGCACATCATCAATATCGACTTCTTCTGATCTGCAAAATAGGTTGATAGCTTCCGAGGTGTGAGGGAATAATGGGGTGGGAGGGCCCCTATTATAATTATAAATTTATAATATTATATTTATATATTATTAACATTTATAAAATTATTAATTTTACATTATTACATTATTTTAATATTATATTATATCAATTAATATTTAAAGATGTTCTGAAACAACTTTGTGGTGAAAAGGTTAAAGATTATTTTGTCTTGACTACTGATTCCCTCCTATTTAAGGCAAGATAGAGAAATCTACAAGATTGCCCCATCCCTCAGTGCGAGAAACTTCTCCTTCAAGGTATTTTAGAAAAAAGACAAGTCTTTTATTCCACAAAAGTAGATCAACTTTCATGAATGCCATTCAAGTCTGGGCAATATACTATTAAACAAGGTTATCAATCTTTAACATTTTTCTGGTTTGATGAAAAATGGCCTTACAAATTATGTTGGAGTAAGGTTTGCCTCCCCAAAGCAGGTGCTTTTTCTTGGCTTGCCCTTAAGAATAAGATCCTTACTAGCTCAAAGTTGGTTAAACTAGGAATCTTTGCCCCTTCTAATTGTGTTTTTTGTGGCTTTGAAGAAGACACAAACCATCTTATGCTAAATTGCTCTTTTGCATATGGATATTGGTGTTGGTTATGTACTAAGTTGCCGGTTCTGGTTTGGGTTCGGGTTCATGGGTTCGGCCAAAATTTTTTTGGGGGTTGGGTTTGTTTATATATATATATATAAATATATGTATATGCAAAACAATTAAGTGTAGAAGCAAGAATTAAGTGTAGAAAAGCAAGAATAAAGTGTAGAATACCACATAACATCATATAATCAACAAAACCACCATCAATTTGAATATCATAGAACATAAAACTCGAACTTTAAGTTCAATAACAACATTCAAAATAATAATATCAAGTTCAACAATCAATTTTCAATGTCAAATGACAAATGTCATCAATCAAATGGATTTGCTAAATCCTCCACATCATCATCATTATCATCATCTTGGACTTGGACATTAGCAGGATCATTTGAAGAATCATTTGAAGAACCACAACCAACACCATTGCCACTCGCTGAAAAAGTGTGCTCACTCTCTGATCCCCAAGTGCAACATGTTGGGAATGGGAAGTAGAAGCATCCATGTCAATCTGGTCTGGCTCCACATCCCACAACTTTGATTCCCCTTATAGCCTCTTTCTTCAATCACAAACAAATATGTGAGTTCAGCCACAATGGAGAGTATTTGTGTTTTGCAAACAAATGAGTTGAAATGGCTTACACTTTGTGTTTATAATGTGTTTTTAGGGTTGCTTTTTCATTTTAGGTCAAATAGAAAAAATAAAAAATGACTTAAAATGTAAAAAAAACAAAAAAAAAAGTGAGTTGGGCATTTTAAGGGGCGGGTTCGGCCTGGGTGCCATTTATGGGCCCCAGGTTCACCTCCGGACCACCCAGGTTCGCATCCGGACCACCCGGGTTCGTCCAAGATGCACCCAGCTTGTCTTGGACGCACTCTGTCCGCACCCACAGGCGAACTGCACCGTACCACGCCCCTGGTGCGAACCGCACCCGCATCCGGCCAGGCAGGGGGCGAACCTGGTAGCATAGGTTATGTATGAAATTAAGTTGGCAAAGTCCACTTCCAAATACAATTTTGGACCTCTTTCTTAGTTGATCTTCTCTCTATTCAGAATCTACTTTTGCATCTTTATGGTAGATCTCCCCCTCTATTTTGATTTGGAATATCTGGCTTGAGATATTGAGGAAAAAAAATGTGAGTTTTGAAAGAGTGCTATACAAAATGGAAAAATCTATCTTTGAAAATGTGGTGTCCCAAGTCATGAAAAATAACTCTCTAAATTCTAAATTTACCTCTTGGGATTCTTGAAATGAAATGAAAGTTTTTAATGACGTCCACGAGACCGGAACAGTCTATGGGACCCAGAAAAACTGTAGACCCCGCAAACAAGCCGCCAATTAAACCTGACTGCTGCTCTCAAACTCCTTGATGATAGTCAATCTTCTTCTATGTATTCTGTCCAAAAAATCAGCCACTCTCACAATCTTTGTTTCAACAAACAAGGCTGCTAAAGAAACAACATTCAAGACATCCTTGAATTTGAAACGAATGTCCTCATAGGCTTTGCACTCCATAATGTAATGCCATTTCGTTTCCACTAACCCCGACGAACAAAGACGGCAAATCCTATCTGTCCACTCTTCTTTGGGTGTCTTCCATCTTCCCATTTCACACCTAAGATGGTGTGAGCTAGTTCTGAGCTGGGCCAATAACATTTTATATTTCCACTTGATATCCGCCATGATATAACACTTTTGATCGTGATCACATGTGGGGTTAAAATGAATGACATAATATTCTCTTTTTCGCCCGAGTTGTTGAGACCACATGGCAGCTTTGACTTTCCCTCACAAACTTTTTGATTTCCACATTTGATCTTGGGCATTCTTGAATGTTGATGCCCCACTTGTGCAGCCACTTGGCATTTTGTTGCATCCACGTATTCTTCCTTTTGGTAATCTTTTCCTCCGCTGCAACTTTGGGCCAGCGGTGCCCCCCCATGCTCTCAATTCTCTTCAGATACCCCAAAATCCTGGTTATCGCCATCGCCTCAATAGGATAAGCACCCGCTTCAGCCAGGATAATCTCATATGGGACTGAGCTTTTTATTTTAAAGCTGCTTGTGATTAGATGTTTTTGTAATCTTTCTATTTGCCTCCATTTTGAGGTCGATGTGCTGCTGCCCCAAACTTCGCAGCCATACAAAATCACCGGTACAACCAACAGCCCAAAGAGTTTATGCTTTGATTTCCAGTCCCAGAGCTCCGCAGATCTGCATCTATTTTGAAGCATGTACAATACTTTCCATCCTCCTTGTATTCTTTTTGTCCTGCATGTCTCCCAACTGAGATTGCTACAAAAATCAAGACCCAGGTACTTGTATTCCTTTACCACCTGAAGGGGGCTGCCCTCGAACTCAAAATTTATTTGCTTCTTAGTCCTTCTCAAGGTGAAGATCATGACTTTTGTTTTGCTGATGTTCACTTGCATTCCCACCTCCTAACAGAAAGACTCAAGAGCCCTCAGGTGCTCCTGCAGGCTATGTGCAGTTTTGGCCATTAGCGTAAGATCATCTGCATATAACAATAGCTTGCCCACATAAGTGGCCAAGTGCACCCCTTCTCCCTGTTTGTCAAGCCATTCCTCTAATTTGTCTATGTAAAGGCCGAACAAAGTTGGGGACAAAGGACACCCCTGCTTGACACCGATGTCGCTCCCAAAACACTCTGACATACCATCTTTAGTTTTTATCTTGGCCTGCACCTGTTCATATAGTCTATGCACCGCTGCTCTATACTCCTTCGGTATACCCAACTCCTCCATTCTGTCCCAAAGCTTACTTCTAGGCACCGTGTCAAAGGCCTTTTTAAAGTCAACAAAGCAGCAAAAAGCTTCTTCCCCCTGCTTTTCCCAGATTTTTTCAATCAAATGCTTAAGGGTAACACCATGATCAATCGTGGAGTGCTTTGCTCTGAAGCCCGCTTGCCCTTTCGCCCTCTTGCCTTCCTTTTCTACCCAAGTGCTTATTCTTCGTTCTACCATGCTTCCAAAGAGTTTTCCAAAGAGGGGGTTGATCATAATAGTGCGATAGTTTGAAGGGTTGTTAGCATCCTCGTTCTTGTGGAGAGGGATGACCACACTTGTGGTCCAGATAGTAGGGAAACCATGCTGGATCACCCTGTTGAAAATTCTTTTGATATGTGGCGCTAAGGCTTCCGAGCCCCACTTCAAGAACTCTGCCTGTAACCCATCTATATCTTTAGCTTTGCCCGTTGCTAACTTTTTGATTCTTTCTGTGACATCCTTTGTGGAAAACAGCTTGGCGCTCGTGTTGATTAACGGAGGAAGAGTTATGTCTTGTCTCTTTCATACAATGTTTTAGCATACTGTAGCCATTGTGTATCGGTGATATTGTTCTGAACTGTGATTCTAGTCTGTTGCAATTCCCTCCAAAAGCCTCTTGGGTTATCTTTTCCAAGAGAAATCAGCTCTTTTTTCCTGAATTCCATGTATTCGTTTTTTGACCTCACTAGTTTTTCATATATCTTTTTATTTGCTTTTTCTTTTCTGGATAACTTCAGCGATCTCTTTGCTGCTTTACATTCATCATCATACCAAGGATTCGCAGGAAAATTGTTTTTGATGGCTCTTCTAGCTTTTGTTCTTTTGCATGCTGATAAAGCCTTGTGAATAATGTCTGTCAAGTGCTCGCAGCCAATTATGCCCAGTTTTTTTCCGTGACAGCCAATATCATTACCCTTTTGTAACTGCTTATCGATCATATTTTTAAAAATGTCTTGATTCTGGTGATTTAAGCGAATCTTGCCTTGAAATTCTTCTTTCTTGCATATTTGAAGATTAGCCTCCTGCTGGTCACTTTTTTGCATGCTAAACTTTACGTATATTGGGCTATGATCAGATTTCATTTCAACAGGACAGCACCCAATCTCCCAACTCTTTTACCTTTAGAAGAGCCCTTTGTGAGCAAATGACATAGTCTACCACGCTTTGCCCATTATAGGTATGACATGTGAAGTTTCCCGAGCTTGGCCAAGCATTTATACCATTGCAAATGACTAAATCATGAAGGCTGCACATCCCTAATAGTTCTGCACCAAAAGACGAAATACCTCCTTTTGTGTCTTGAGATATCCTTTTCCATTTCTGATTCTCTTCTTCGTCAAGCCAAAGCGGATTGCTGTTCTTCCTCTCCAAACTGAGGAAAAGGGCTTGGTTATTCGCAGTTCTAGCATTGAAGTCTCCTATTAGCAAGATCTCACCCATGGAGCTGAACATTGTTATGTCTTTTTTGAGTGTCTCATATGGATCCTCCTTGTCCAAGTTCTTTTTCTTGTATGTTTTAGAACCATACGGAGCAAAGTAGCAAGCAGCCATCCAAACTGTGGACCCTACGTTAGCAATCTTTATCCATATGTATTGGTTATTTGGGTCTTTCTTTTCCAATTTTATGGTTCTTTCATAATCTTTCTTGACCAAGACCGTCACCCCTCCATGTCCTTTGCCACTATCCGTTAATTCATTCCATACCGACCACTTCTCATACCCTTCAAAATCTGGGACTTTGCAGCCCTCATGCTCGTGTGTTTCAACAAGGACAATGATGTCCCTCCCCTCCGCTATGGGCCCTAAACCAGGACCCCTCCTCCAAGGATAGCCTCTACAATTCCGGCCTACCATTGAGAGGTGGTCCTGGGGGGCCCCGCCTTCCTATTTGCGAGCGAAGGTGTTGCCACCCACCTGGGCTTTACCTCTGTATAACCATGCCTCATTACCCGCTTTTCTTCCTGCTACCACCTTCTCCCACTCCTTTCTCCTTTCCTCTAATTGTGCTAGTGTTAGATCCTTGTCTATATAGAATTGTGTCCCTTTGAGGAGCTTTTTATTTCTTAAAATCTGGAGCTTGTCTTCCCAATTTTTCAGTGACACCCTAATATTTCTGCTCTTTTCCCCTCTTGCTATTTGTCCAATTCGGCTTGCCTGTAGGATGTTTCCCGTCCACTGAAGGTTATTTAGTAGGAAATCTTTTACTACCCTGCTAGTTATTTCACCTTCTCCTTGTTCTTTCACCCCTTTTATAATTATATTTGTTGCTTTGTCTTGCCTGTCCTTTTCTTCCCACATTTGCAATTTAATCTGTTTCTTTATGATCTCTGTTTGTGACCCTGACACCCCTTTAACCACTTGAGTCCAAGACTTGGCCTCCTCAAGTTTCTCCATGATTTGAGTTTCCTTGACTTCCATGTTCTCTAGGACTGATTGAAATTTCTTGAAATTAGGAATGTTTTCATTCTCCTTTGTTTGAACTGTGTTTTTGTTCATGATTTGACTTAGCTCCTGTTTTAATGCCTGAATCTGCTGCTGCCCTGATTCCAAGTTGTTTTGCAGTTTGTTTACTTGGTCTTTGAGTGCCTTATTCTCCTGTGCTATCTTGCGGTTGGTTTCTATAAATTCTTGAAACTTGGTATCTTTCACCTGTTCTCTTGCCTCTAGCTTAGCCAGTCTACTTTTCAACGCCATTAACTCCATGACATAGAGTTCGGAAGACCAGTTTAACGAAGTTGAAACAGGACTGTAAAGCTCGTGGCTGTCAAGGTTACCTTCTTCTTGTTCGTTGTTTCCAAGTTGTTTTACTGCTTCCTGTTTTATTGCTTCCTGTTTTGTTTCTACTGCCTGTTGCTCGAGCTCTCCTGAGAGATTTACCTGCTTCTCATCCATCGAGCCTAGTTGTATTGTGCACATTAAAGGGGTTGCTTGATTATTGCAGGCTAGTTTGGGTAGAATAGCCACGAATTTTCTCTTTCCCAACAACTTTAGTTTCTTTGCTATTTTGGATTGCCTGCATTGTAGGATCCGTTTATACTGTTTTGCATTGACGAATGTTAGTTTTTCTCCTGTGTCCACCACTCTGTTTTGGAACTGAACTGACCCGTGTGAGTGCAAAAGCAAAGCTTCCAGGGCCCCTGCAGTGATAAAGGATTGGCTTACTGGGTTCTCGGGGGCACAAGCCAAATTAGTACCATAGGGTATTAGCATGGTTGCTTATGGATCCCCATGAGTTTCCTCAAACCCCACCCTTTCCCTAGCCTCAAACTCTGCTGACAGATCTTTTATCATGACTCCTCCTTTTGCAAGGGGGTTTGTTTGCGTGCCCATTAACAAAATGGTTTTGTTTCCTGTCACGGGACCCCCAAGGGCCCTGACTTTCTGATTCCTCGATGCCATGATGAATACTGTCTGCTTGGTTTGAAAAGTTGGTTAAAGAAAAGGAAAAAGACAACTGACTCCGTCTGTTTGATTTGCTTCGGGTATGATGTTTGAATAACCAGCGATAAGTGCCAAAAAATAAGATAAAAGACCGTATATGCACCTTACATCATAGTTGAAAAACTCGGACTCGGCAAAAACTCGGCAGACCCAAAATTTTTAAAAACTCGGGACTCACCAAAAACTCGGGGAAAAACTCGGCAATAACTCGGCAAACAGAATTTTTTTAAAAATATTCTTAAAAAACACACATTTCTGAAATTGTAGAATGCATTGCTGATTTCCTTCATATATAAATCAAAATTAAGAGTTTAATACATATCATAGACAAAAAAAAGAGTTCAACCTTCGAATACATATGAAATTCCAGTTTGATAATACATATCATAGACCAAAAAAAGAGTTCCATCATCACTAGAAAATCTAAATCATAAATTTCTTCTACGACTAAAGCTCAGAAGAGTTTTGTTTCTCTGTGTGGGTGGTGCAGAAATGGCTGGTATAGCCAGGGTATGCTCAACAGGATCCTCATCTATAGGATCAAACGGTACATGTGAGGAACCCGCCCCTGATGGCACATCAATATCATCTGACTCTGTGTCTGAATCGTCATATGCTGCGACATTTGCTTGCCATTTAGCTGTATCCCTCTCCATAGCAGCTATATCATCATCATCATCAAGTGATGGATCAACATCAACATCCTCAGCAATCCAATCTGAATATGGATCAATGTCGTCAAGGTCCAATGCCTGATATGATTCTTGGCCTTCTACCTTCTTCTCATGCAACCGAAGGTTGTACCGCACATAGACAAGGTCATTCAAGCACTTTTGAGTCAACCTGTTGCGTTTCTTTGTGTGAATGGACTCAAAAACACTCCAGTTGCGCTCACAACCAGATGCACTACAGGGCTAGGATAAAATCCGGATGGCTATCTTTTGAAGATTAGGCGTTGAGGAACCATAATCATCCCACTATAAATCTGCAAGGATAACATTTATAACTTTGTAAGGATTTTAGTAAACTTAAAAATTAAAATAAATAGTAAATGAAAAATAAACATATGTATTTTACCTGGTTGCAGAGTGGATCTCCTACGAATGGCATCTCTTGAAGAAAAAAAAGGCCCATCCGCATTCTTATAGGCCTGTAACTCATCGAGTATGATGTCTCGAAGGTTATCATCAAAGACCAACCTCTCCATGCATGTGTTCAGGCCAAGCTTAACCTCTGCATCTGCTTTGAATGAAGAGGAGAAGAAAAATGCGGGGTTCAATTAGTAACCAGCAGCATGAATATGTTGGCAGCATGAATATGTTGGTGGAGTTGTCGATTCCACCTCTAATCAATAATGCGCCATATGGGTTCATATTTTGTTTTATTCGACCCATACAAATGCTGAATGGCCTCTTTGGCCTTATCCATGGCCTCATATAGATACCCCATGGGCTTTTGATCCCCATCCACCAATCGTAGAACCCTAACCAACGGTTCTGACACTTAAATCAATAGTGGATGAAAATAAAATTAGAAAATTATAGTAATTGAAATTCAACAAATATAAATATAAGTTTTTGACAAAATCAGTGAATTTTAACATTAGCAAATAAAAATAAAAATAAAAATTAGTGTTTGAAAACTTACCTTGATGATCTCCTCCATGGATTTTTCCATGACAGCATCATAAACTGCCTTCACGACCCTCTCTGCTTCTGGCTTCCTATGATAAGGACTCTCCAACCACCTTTCAGCCACAAACATGCGCCTAAGGTGGGGCAATAATGCTGCTATACTCTGCAAGGTAAGGAAATTAGTGGCAAAGCGTGTGACTCCTGATCGTGTGAGCTCCTTGCCACCAGTGTACTCTCTCATAAGATTTAGGACCCATGTGTGGTTGTAGATGTATTTTGTGATATTTCTTGCCTCTTCAACCACATTCTTCACCCAGCTTATTTTTCCAATGTCCTCAAGAAGAAGGTCAATACAGTGGGCAGCACAAGGGCTCCATAAAATGGTCGGATGCCTCGCCTCTAGAAGTCTACCGGCTGCCACATATGCAACTGCATTGTCAGTCACTATTTGGACGACATTTTCCACTCCCACCTCCATCACCACCTCATACAACATGTTGCACAAGGTTTCTGCATTTTTTATTTGATTGGAGGCATCAATTGACTTTAAAAAGACTAGCTGCCCCACCGAAGCCACTAAAAAATTGATGAGAGTCTTGTTCCTGGCATCTGTCCATCCATCAGACAAAATAGTGCAGCCTTTTGTTTCCCAAACTTTCCTCTGATCCTGTACTAGTAGATGTGTGTGTTCAACCTCCTCCTGCAACAATGGGCCACTCAACTCATGACGACTTGGGGCCTTGAACCCCTTACCTGCCACAGTCAATGCAGTGACCAAGTGCTCCCAATAAGGACTCGAAGCGACATTGAAGGGAATATTGTTGTAGTACCAAAATCGTGCACATGCCAACTTCGCCTCACGATGCACCTCTCTATTCCATGTATTTGCAAGACCATCCAATGAAGGTTGCACACCAGGAGTGTTCCGAGGAACAAAAAAACTATCAAGCCCTTTGCTTGATCGTCATATCCGTGGCCCAATGGAAGGCATAGAAGAGGCCTCTACAGTTACACTTCTATAATCTGACCCTGTAGAACTCAAATCTCGGCTTGGGGCTGCCATTGCCTTTGCCACTCTCTTTTTAGCTTCTTTCTTTCGTTCATAATCCATAAGGAGGACACGTGTGCCTCCCTCTGAACCTCCACAGGAGCTTTGTCACATATCTCAACATCATTGCAAGGGACTTGTGCAAGGTGGTATTTAAGTCGATTAATGCCTCCGGACATATGTTTAGTGCAATGGTTACAAATGACATTTCCTCGCTTTGGACCTGGTGTCCCATGTTTCCAGCAAGGGTCCTTCGGTTTGCCACCGGTTCTTCTACCTCCAGTTCCACTTGTAGAAGCCATAAGTTATAACCTGTTACGGGTTACCTATCAAAAAAGAGAGAACAAAAAAAATAAAAAAAAAATTTAAATTTGACAATAATACAGTTGACTGTTGTATAGCTGTATTTTGACATTTTTGCTATAAAATACAATCGAAATTATAAAAAGACTATCATATGAAAGTAGAGATTTTGGACTGTCACTGTATTATTTATAAAATATGTGCATTGTCTATTATTCAATGACGAAAAAATCACAAGAACCTCGCCATTCTATAAAATTTTGACAGCAATTTCCTATATATTATTAAATGACTAGTCACTGTATTTTAAAAAAATCAAAATTTTAAAATAACTCTATCATATGAAAGAAGAGGTTTTGGACGGATTGTCAACATTTATATCGGATTATGATGATTTTAATTTTTTTTTTTACAGTTCGTACTTCGTTCAAAAACAGTGAAAAACTCTCCAAAATGAAATTTTAAAAAGATTGTATCATATGAAAGGAGAGATTTTGGACGAACTGCCAAAATTTATAATAATATATAAAAAAAAAAATCGAAATTTTAAAAAGACTGTATCATATGAATTTGAAAGTAGAGATTTTGGACGAACTGTCAAAATTTATATAAATTTTGACAGTTCGTCCAAAATCTCTCCTTTCATATGTATTACAGACTTACAGTATTACAATTTACTATTATCAATTATGATAGTCTTTTTAAAATTTATAAATTTAATATTTTTAATCGATCATCACAAATTTTTCAATTTGTCGGCGTCCAACTCCAAACTCCAAAGTCTCTCCTTTCATATTATACAGTCTTTTTAAAATTGCGATTTTTAAAATTTAAAGTTTTAAACAGTTTGTCCAAAATCTAAACTTTCATATTATACAGTCTTTTTAAAATTTTGATTTTTAAAGTTTAAAGTTTTAAACCTTAAACAATTTGTGCAAAATCTTACCTAAGCGGCTGAATCACACGATTTCCTCTGTGAATCGCGCAGCCGGGATGGAGTTTTGCGCCGCCGTCGGGAGGGAGTTTCACGTCGCCGCAGGGAGGGAGTTTCGCGCAAAAAGGGTTTCACAGTGAACAAATGACTGAGTTTACACTTTACACTATAGGTTTTTGTGTTTTTACGTTTTTAACTTTCTAACATTGTTTTCTGTGCCGATTTTTTGCAGGTATAACTCGCGATTAGGGCGAAATTTTGCTCAAAAACTCGGGCCGAGTTTTTCAGAGGAAAACTCGCCGTCCATTTTGCCTCGCGAGTACTCGTGGGTCCGGCGAGTTTCCTGCGATTTTTTCATCTATGCCTTACATAACAAAAAAGATTTGGTTAAAATAAAAAGGTCTGTCTGGTCGATGTCCAACCTGTGGCCCACGGGCCCCACTTTTGTTTGCTGAAGCGCGTACACCTTGACTAGAAATGCTGAAACGGACTTCTACCCTGATCACGTTTCCGTTTTCAACTCCAGGTTTATCTCCTCGCGGCAGTTCCAGGATTTCGCGACAGGCAAGCAGCTCCAGGGTTTTCGACAGTTCCAGGATTTCCGGCAGTGAAAGCGCTACGTTGAATGCTACGGCAGGCAGGCAGCTCTAGGGTTTTCGGCAGTTGTTAAACAATGGAATTTAATCAAGCCTTCTCTATCTATAGGTGGATTATGTAGTAACAAAACTATGATTGATAGAAGTAAAATCAGATGGATCCCCTTGGACATTTCCCTGGCAAAATTAAATTTTGATGGTGCCTCCCAGGGAAATCCAGGGACTTAGGGGCAAGATGTGTTCCTAGGGACTCTAAAGGGAATCTTCTATCAGCAATGGCAGTAAAACTTCCTATTAGGACAAACAATGAAGTAGAGGCTCAAGCACTTCTAGCAGGTTTATCCTTGGCAAAAAAAAAAAACAGAATTACAAAAGGATTATGATTGAAGGAGATTCCATCAATATTATCTATGCAATAAAAAATAGATCTTGTAACTGGAAAATCAACTACATTCTTCAAAAGGCATGGTTATTGTTAAGCTGGTTCGATTATTTTGATAGTAGACACTGCTACAGAGAAGGAAATAAGGTGGTGGATTGCCTTGCAAACTTAGCTTGTGATCAATTTGAAAATATCACATATATTGATTCAATATCTATACAAAATTAACCTCATCTTCAAGAAGTTTTGATTGATGATCAATGGTGTTTGGAGATCCCATTGGCTCCTTATATAGGGGTAATATTTTTTGTGCTAACAATGTTTTTTGAGTGCAAGTTTAAATTGGTTCCTATCAAAAGATTTTAGTCAAAATCTGGCCAAGTGTGTGGAAGCAAGAAGATAGTACATAGCATTAAAAATAGCACAACCCAACAATTATTATGTATCGGCATCCTTCCAGCTAGAAGCTAGATACATGTGAAAGTGACAACTTGCACATCCTGTAGCGGCCAATAAGACATCCCATTTATGACATTGGGTTATGAAACTACTTCAAACACATCAAACAGATGTTCATCTGCTCTGCGACTGTTAATATGGAAGCTTTGTAGAAGAACAAGCGCCTCTTTTTCCCCATCAAAAGATGGGCATACCCAGAATCAACAAAATTTGATTGGGTGCTGTTGGCTAAAGTCTTCAAAATAGATTGCGAAGAGGTTGAACATGCAGTTCAGGTGATAATGGGTTGAGAAATACATATAGGGTTCTCATTGGGTGCTCTATTTCTCTCAGGTAGTCACTCTTTTTCTTTCTAATGCTATGGATCTTATTCAAGACCTTGTTCTTCTCAAGAAAGTAGCATTTGACTATGTGCAAGATCACCTTATTTCAGAAGATAGTATCTGTACTGCATTACAAAATTATGACTTGTTTAATGGGAAAGCTTTGGTTGGGGGTTTATTCACTCACAAGGAAATTGAGAAAGACCCAGCTGTAATATGTGTCTTCAATGCTATAAAACATGGGCTACAAAATGATTGTTTAATTACTCTGGAAAACTCCCTCCGTTTGCATCATCTTGAGCTTGGGCCGGAATTTGTAGACAAGATAAATAAAACTTTAAATGCTCTCCATTTTCTGTTAAACCATGTTCCACATCCGCTGATACCGCTGGGAAATGCTGCCCAACCACCTATGATCTAGGGGAATGATGGTATACTTCTTGAAGATAACATACCTCCTGAAGATAATGCTGTTCCTGCTCTTTGCCCCCTGGGACCTGTTATGTAGCCTCTGGTTTTTACATGTTGGCATTCTCCTTTTGATTGGTTTTTTGGTTCCAGATATTGTGTGTTGTTTTGGATCAAGAGCATGATATTATTTCTTATCCTTTGCTCTGTTACATAGAGTGTTTTTGTTGCAAGAGCATGTAGTATTTGTTTATCATCTGCTCTGTTTCGTGGTGGAGCTTTCTGTAAAAACTTCTATATTATTATATTATTTATATAATGTTTAGGTGCTTGCACCTTTTGCTTAAGAAAAAAAAACAGTAATACTCAACGCACGCATGCACACACACAGAGGTATGGGTATATATATATATACACTCACATATACGAATGTGTACCCATCTCTGTACCAGGACTGGTAACTTAGGTTTAGACAGTATACATGATACATTGAAATCAAATGTACCGCTCCATACAGAATATACAGTGACTACAGTTAATATGCTTTATGACATTTTGTATTAGTAATCACATTGGGCTCCAAGCAATCCATATGGTAAGATTTGCCTGCATTTTGTATCATATGTACCATTTTGTATCGTATGTACCATTTTGTATCATATGTACACTTATATGGTATTTATATATTTCTTTTTTTACAGTTATATGGTATTTATGTAATTCTTTTTTACTTGGCATGCAGTATTAGGTTTGAGATACCAAGCTACTAAGGAACTGTGCTGCAATCCGTTTATCTTCATTTGCATCTTAGTAGACAAAAGAGATACGCAATTTGTCTGTTGTCATGGCTCTTATTTCAGAATTGCATTCTAATCTTTATGATCTGCAATGTAGGTTGAAGTTGATGCAAATGTAATCTATGATGCTCGAGAAGGGAAGAGCACAACAGAGGTACACTAGACTGTTTACAATCTGGATATTTGCATTCCCAACAAATTAGCAGAAGAGAGTAAAAGTTTAAATGAAAAGGTGTAATACAAGATGAAAGTTTTTAACCAAGCAAAAAGTAAAGGAAATAGAAAAGGAATAATCTAGTAATTTATCATGGATACTGAGTACAGAATGGAAGTGAGATCTTAACTGAAAGAGGTACCAAAGCAATGAGAAGATGTAAAGGAGTGCCAAATTGTAGAAACAATATTAGGCATAGTAAGACAATTTCTCTAGGATGGGGTATCTCAGTTTAATTCTTGCATGAGCTTTATCATACCTTTTTAAATATTATATTATGTGCCAAATTTAGACATGAAGATCTTACTGCTAAATAAGTTGTGTAGGTGGGTGACAGCAGTAACAAGCAACCAAGCAAGGGGAAAACAGCTTGCACAAAATTTTTAAGACTTGGTACGAATGGAATTTTTAGTATTGTCAAGTGCTTGCCAGTAAGTGGTCGTACACATCAGGTGAACATAGTTCTCATTTTCCATCTGTCTTCTGTTTTGGAAATCTTGGACTTTTGAGCATGGAGCAATCCCTATTTTCTATTAACTATGAACTATAGCATATTTTCCAGTTTCAAAATGACATTGTTTTTGGTATTTATTAGATTCGTGTTCATCTGCAACATCTGGGTCATCCTATAGCCAATGATGCACTCTACTCGATGGCAAATCCTCCTGACCGGTCTATAGAAGGAACAAGTTCTGATCGGGCTGCTAGGAGGAGTCAGACTCTTGTGTCTGAATTAGGTTCATTAGAGTTGTGTGCCAGTGCTCTATCTGAACAGTGTAATAGTTGTGAAGAAACTGGCATTGTGTTTGATGAAGACCTTAATGAAGGAAATCCATCTACAGGTTCCCAGTCAAGCGAAAGCACAGCTGATGGTTTAGCAGGGACCATCAAGAGGCAAAAAGTGGAAGGAAAATCAATAATGAACAAGAGACCAGAGAATTGTTCAATGAGAGATCCTTCCACTGATTTTCAGGAAGGGTTCACAGATGCTGATAAAAGACCCGGTACACACGGTTCTGAGAAAATGCAATTCAACATCGATTCAATGTGTACAAATTGTCCCAACGTGGCTCCATCTGGGTAAGAAACTATTATTCTATCTCTTATATGGCTTTTCTCGAGGCTGTTGAAAATCACTGCATAAGTCAACCATTATGAAATACTTGCTAAAATCAATTGAAGGACCTGTGAGCATTGAAGTATACAGAGAAGCTCAGCTGGTTAGTGCAGCTTTACTATAGTCTCTTCTTGTGCTCAATAAGGTCTTCTCAATTGGCTTCAATAGAGAGGATTTCCTCTTCAAGATTGGTCATTTCTTTTAAATTGAAGGTGCACTTATGTAAAATATAGAATAAAATAGCTTCCTTGTTTCCCAACCTCCTTCCTCCACATAGGCTATGGTGCTAATGCCCATAGAATCAGTACAACATGGGTTGCACATGATCAAAGTTTGATTTCAACGAAAACATAAACCAAAAAACAAGAAATCAAATACGATTTCTTTAATTATAGAATACTTAGGTATCACTGGCATGTAAAGAGATTACCTTTCTGCCAATTTAAGGAGATCAGTTCTTCAAGTTCAGAACTTGTATCTAAATTTAGGCTATGGGGTATTCCAATGGTGGCATCTTTGGTGAACAGGTAGACTGTTTTAACTTTATTCAACTCCAAACTGATAATTCTTTGTTTTGCAATGGTACATATATCTTTTCAGTTTCTCAAAAATAGTACTCCGATCTTGACACAACAACCTTCCATGACACCAATATAAGGTACAACCAGAGATTCCTAACTCTTCCATACTTGTTACTACTTTGATTATATTTGACTTACAATCGTTAACAATTGGCATGCAGTTTAATACCAATGTACAATTTTAGATGGTCACCTGTATATAAAGAGGTTGCTTTTCCATAGTCAATTCAGGATCATTTCTTCAACCTCAGAAGTGACATCCAAACCTAGGCTATGAGGTACACCAGTGGTGGCATAAACGGTGATCAGGTAAACTGTTTGTTAAGTCCAAATTGACAATTCTATTTTCCAACAGTACAAAATTTTACACTCAAGAATATTCCAATGTTGACTCATCGAAACAACCTTCCATGACAAAATTTTCCCATACTTGTGACTACTTTGTTTGTATATATATATATTTGTATTAAGTTACCAGCAAAGACTTTCACTTTACCAGCAAGAAGATAAAAAGCATTAGAGCAAAGATACATTGTTTAACCAGAGTATGTTAGCTTTTCCAGTGTGTTGCTTGGCTCCTGTTCTCCTACAGCTGGCCACAAGAAATCAGTTTTTTTTACTTCTTTTGTGTTTTTGTCATACAGTTGGGGGCTGAAAGCAGCTTTAAATTTGAGTTTCAGTGTAGTTTTTTATTTTATTTTTAATTGAGCGTTGGGCTCATTTTACTTTTCATATATTTAAAGGGATTATAAATGCATGTGTTTTTTGTTTCTAGAATATGGCACTTTGTCTTCTGTTTTATTTAGCTTTCTGCTCTAGTTTTTTTTGTGTAAAGCCTAAATGATTATCTTAATCAATAAAAGAGATCTTGGGTGCATAACTTAGCAGTAGGAAAAAATATGCAATACAAAAGAAGAAGAATGTTTGAGTGTAATTCAGTTTTAGTTTAGCAAACAATAGTTTTTTAAGTGTTTGTTTGTATTTTCAGCAGTGTGTGTTTGTAGGTTCTCATACTCAGGTCTATTGTTTTGATGGAAGTTTTAGGTTGCAGTTAGGATTATTTTTTTAAGTGCAAAATTTGTTTACACTGGTCTGAAAATTAACAGATTATGCTAAGAGCAGTTAGGGAAACCTAGAAAACTACATCAAGATAAGAATTACAACATGGATATAGTTTTTAGCAGTAATACAAAAAAAGAGCACGACAAAAATCCTTAATTAGCCAATAGTCCTATTGTAACAACCCAATCGTTTTTTTTGAATTTTTACAATATTTGAATAAGCAAATGCAAGCCCTCACACTTTCTGATCACCAAAGTCCTGATGTGGCCAAGGTGAGAGCATACAGTGCTTTGGGAACACTATCTAGATGAATGCAATGCTGAGAAAGTAAAGAGGCGACATAGCCGACCAAAGCATACAGGCAGCATAGCTGACTAGATCAACACCTATTCGACAGACAAGTATGCAAATATGCTTAAAGCCACTGGTAGATAACATGCAGGTCCGATCAAGTCAAATTGGCCGATAACAATGCAGACTTGATCAATGCCAAAGGGGGCTGGAAATAAAATGCAATGCAAAAGGATTTGGTAGTAAACCTTCAAGGATTCTTACAACTCAAATGCAATGCTATCTGGTGGTAATACCATCCAGACTTACAAGTAAACATATAATTGAAACTACTGATAAACTATTTCTGAAAGTAACAACAACAACAAACTGAAATATAATTAATGTCAACAATGTAACAAATCTATAGTAGCAAGGTTAGACTAAAAATCATTCACAGATTAATGCTTTTAATCCCATATTGTACAACTAAGGCTAAGGGCTGAATGCTTCTGAAACTCTAACTGAAACTGGATGATTGCTGCTGTTACAGAATTGTATGGCCCATCTGAGACATGATACAGCCCACCAGAAGACCCTCTAATCACTGCTGAAACTGTGGTCAGACTAGGAAAAGTTGTACGACTGAGCACAAGGTAAAATCACTGACAAACAACTGTAAGTAACTCTAAGGTGGGACGGCTGGATAGGAGATGGTACAACAACAATATAAGATGGTGCGACCCCTTTTAGATGCTAATTTTGGAACCAAATAAAAACTGCGACTCACTTTGCCTTCACATGTTCTCAAATCATGTTGTACAGCCTACAAGAATTAACATAAATGTAGCAAGTGATAGTACGACCTGCAATCAGTAGTACGACTAGCAACTTTAGGATTAAACAATTGCAAGTAAACTCCAAGGTGCTATGACTGGATAAGAGATGGTACGACAACGATATAAGATGGTAAGACCTTTTTAGATGCTGATTTTGGAACCAAATAAAAATTGCGACTCACTTTGCCTTCACAAGCCCTCAAATCTTGTTGCACGGACTGCAAGAATTAACATAAATGCAGCAAGTAATAGTATGAGCTACAATTGGTAGTACGACCAACAACTTCAAGATTACAACCCACAAAGTCTCTAAAATTCAACGACTGGAAAATTGCATTGCATCAGCAAAACAGTAATGAAACTTCAACAACAAACTAAATCACATCAAATTTTGCCAACAAGAAATTGGAATCTTCACACTACCACACCAAATTGAAAAATCTTCACAAACTTTCAGCACCTAGGTAATCCCAAAGTGGAATTACTCAGATGGCTAGGAGCGTTTTGGACCTCGAGACCATCTTGCCAAAGGGTTTTCATCCTCAGGGAAAACAAGATGAATTCATGTTCATTCTCCAAAGCATAGAAAAAAGTAATGAGTAGGAAGATCTTTTGTGCACAAACCCTCCTTATATAGACCTTTCTGAGGGAACATAATTTGATTTTTATTTCTTTTCCCTTTTCCCTCCCACTTAAGTGTCTAAAAAGTTCTACCACCTTTTGGACCCCATTCTTAACGACACTTTTTAAACTCACTTTTAAAAACAACCATTTTAATAATAAAACAAAAGTTGCCTTTTTAAATATAATATAAAGTTATTTTTTGGACAACTTAAGTTAAATTATTAATATATTTCCCTTTTTCCACCCCAATAGCCTACCTGTAAATTGAAACGAATAGGCTAAGGGTTTTCGCTAGACTTACATTTAAGAAGGGGACATGATAGTCCTCGCTTCTTGAAATTGCTTGCTCTCAAGCAATTACAAATTCAAATGCTCAAGAATTTGCTTTCCTTCCCAAGTAGCATCCTCTGGTGGAAGATCCCTCTAACGAATCAAGTATTCGGAAATACCTATGTTTCTCAATTTCTCTTCCCACACATCCAGGATAGATTTGGGGACCAAGTCCAACTTGCCTTCATCATCAAGTGGAGGCAACTCAACAGAATGTGTGATATGCTGACCAAGTGCCTTCTTGAGGCACAATACATGAAACACATTGTGAATCTTGCTTTGCTCTAGCAGCTCCAACTCATAAGCCACTTCTCTAATCCTCCTCAAGATCTTGTATGGGCCATAGAAATGTGGTTTGAGTTTTTTAGCTCCACTCCTCTTGAGGAAAGATTGCCTATAGGGTTACAGTCTCAAATAAACCATATCTCCCACATCAAATTTCCTTTCCAACCCGTGCCTATCAGCATAAATCTTTTGTCAATTTTGAGCTTGTTGTAGATTTTCTTTGAGTGCCTTCAATTTTTTTTTATTCTACTGAACCATGTCCTTTGCTCCTGACAGTCTGTTGTCAATAATAATCAAATCTACAAAAAGATAAAACATTATAACCATACAATGATTTGAAAGGAGTCATACCAATAGACATGTAGTATATGGTATTGTAACAATGCTCTCCCAAGTAGAGCCATTTAATCCATTCTTTGTGCTGTCCTGCCACATAGTTTCTCAGATAACCATCAACCCCTTGTTGACAATTTCTGTTTGCCCATTCTGTTTGTGGGTGATAACTTGTGTTAGGAGTCAATTTCGTACCAGGTAATCGAAAGAGCTCTTGCCAAAACAGATTAAGGAACTTGTCCCTATCACTCACAATGTTCTTTGGCAATCCATGGAGTCTAAGCACTTTCTTGAAAAATGGATCAACAACTTGTGGAGCCTTAGACTCTGAAGAAATTGCAAAGAAATGTGCATATTTTTTTTGAGTCTATTAGCTACAACAAATATGCAATCCTTACCCTGAACTTGTGGAGGTCCAGTGATGAAATCCATGGAGATACTCTCCCATTTCTGCTCCACTATTGGTAAAGGTTGCAATAGGCATGTTGGAAAAGTTTCCTCCAATTTATTTTGTTGGCAAACTTGGCACTCCCTAACATGTTTAAGGACATCATCTTTGAGTCTTTTCCAAGTAAACCTCTCTCTAATTTGCTTGTAAGTCGTGTAATATACCCTAGATGACTAGCCAAGGGGGTATCATGAACTGCTCTCAAAATCTTATCTTTCAACTTTGATTTAGGTATAATAAATACTCTATTCTTGTAGAGTATAAGATCGTTTGCTACTTGATACTTGTCAGCTTGCAACTTACCTTCAATTATATCAGTAGTAAAGGCATTCCTAGAATATTCCACTAAGATGTGAGCTTTCCAATCAGCTGAAGTTTCAACCATGGAACATAACGTGGGTTTTCGTGACAAAGCATCAACAATTGTGTTAAGTCTTCCCCTTGACATACTCAATGCCAAAGTTATAAGCTTGAAGTTTGCTTACCCACTTCTATTGCCTTTCATTGAGATCCTTTTGATTAAGAAAATACTTCAAAGATTTGTGGTCAATCTTAACCACAAATCTACCACCCATTAGATATTGCTTGAACTTGGTCAATGCGTGCATGATGGCCATCTTTTTGTCATAGATTGAGAACCTTTTTTCAAAATCTTTGAGTTTGTGTCTCTCAAAGGCAAGCAGATGCTTATTTTGCATCAACACTGCTCCAATCCCTTCACTAGAAGCATCACATTCTAGCACAAAAGGAAGAGAGAAATCAAGGACAACTAAAACAAAACAAGAACTCATCGCTTCATTTTATCAAAAGTTTGCTGCTTTGCACTAGTCAATGAAAATGTTCTTTTCTTAGTCAAATTGGTCAAAGGGGCAGCCAACTGTGAGAATCCTTTAACAAACCTTCTGTAGTAATTGTAGAGGCCAAAGAAACCTCTCAATTGAGTCAAAGTCTAAGGAGGAGGCCAATCCAAGATGGCACGAATCTTTTCTTGATCAACCTGAGCTCCTTGAGCACTTATGATATGACCAAGATATAGAATCTTTGTCATCTCGAACTCACATTTTGACTCCTTAGCAGACAATGTTTGAGCTTTAAGAATTCCTAGAACTTCATATATGTGCCTCAAATAATCTTCCCAAGTCTTGTTGTAAACGAGGATGTCATCAAAGAAGACTAAGACAAATTTCCTCAACTACTTATTGAACACTTGGTTCATGCAAGATTGGAAGGTAGCAGGGTTGTTGGTTAATCCAAATGGTATGACCATGAATTCATAGTGTCCATAATGACACCTGAAGGTTGTTTTGTGGATGTCCTCTTCACGAACCCTAATTTGATGATAGTTTGATCTAAGGTCTATTTTTGAGAATAGACAGCTCTATGAAGTTCATCAATTAACGCATCGATCCTAGGTATAGGATATCTATTCTTGATCGTCCTTTTGTTTGGAGCTTTGTAGTCTATGCACATCCTCATGGTTCCATCCTTTTTCTTAACCAAGACTATACATGAAGGAAAAGGGCTTGAATTGGGCTTGATGTACCCCATGTCCAAAAGCTTCTTAATAGCCTTCTCAATCTCTTCCTTATGCCTTCTGGTATGGTGATAAGGAGTGGTGATCATTGGTTTTGCTCCTTCTAACTCTATCACATGCATGAACCCTCTATTAGGTGGCCTTCCTGGAGGTATGTCACTGAAAACTTGGCTATGCTTATCCATAAGAGATTGGATGTCTACATGGTAGGACTTCTTTCCATTGAGAGAAGTTTAAGGAGTTATCGAGCATTGGATTGCCCAAACAACTTAACCATGTTGGAAATTCTTCTCCATTCTTTTGGCTGAAACAATACCAGGTGCTCCACTAGACATCCCACGGGAACAACCTTCTTTCCATTTGCACGAAATTTCAGCTCCATGGTTTGAAAATTTTGAGAATATTTGCCAAGGGAATTCAGCCACTGAACTCCCAACACCATATTAGTGTCTCCTATGCCAACAATATAGAAGTCATTAGTCACCTTGTGGTTTCCCAAAGTGGTGCTCAACTGGGAAATCCTCTTCGTGCAAACCATCAGCAACCATCACATTGAATCCTTCAAAGTCTTCAATCTCAAGACCTCTTTTGGCCACCAAATCCTCATCAATGAAGTTGTGGGTTTCCCCCTTATCAATCAACACTGTCAATCCTTGTCAACGAAGGATTCCTCAAACTCTAAAAGGGGTGTTCTTCGGAGTACTAGATAATGTGTCAAAGGTACCTGTTTTGACCTAATCACACATTGCCCCCATTGCAAATGGGGACCCACCTTTTTTTAGTTTTGAGCTTGCAGAGCCTCTAGGAAGTTTCATTCGATCAGTTCTCCTCTACAAATTGGATAGTGGATCAATCCTATTGAGAGCACTAAGATCAATCCTGATGCATGTTTTGAAGCCCTGAAATTGACTAAGTCTGGAATCTTGATGCATGTCTTGAAATCCTGAAAAAATGACTAAGTCTGAAATCTGGTGGATCCTCAAAAATCTAGAATCTGCATGTTAAATCTCATGGATCCAAGACCTATCTGAAACATCCTGGAAGTATATTTCAAAATATTTAAAGTATATTAAATATATTTTGAAATATACTTGGATTTCAGGTGCTAAAATTGGCTAAGTCTGGGAAAAGTGCACTTTTTGAGGGCCTTGGCACTGTGCAATTTATACATACATGCATAGAATTAGCGCTTTTTCCCTTGAGCACACTTTTGGGAGGACCTTGCATCATGCACAATATACAAGTGTGCCTAAAATCTACATTTTTTCTCTTAGGCGCACTTTTAGAGGGTGCTTGCATTGGGCATTTTCAAGTTTCATGCATAGACACTCAAAATCAACACTCCTTCAACCTTGGTGCACTTTTGACATACCTCTGCATAAGCGCTCAATACAAACATACATGAAATTTGCGTTTTTCTCTTAGGCGCTCATACATCCCTTTCTTGCATAATGCATTTATACACTCATGAAATGAGTGCCTCATTCCTAGGGTGCACTTTTACCCTTGGTTTGCATTCGACATCAATACATGCTTGCTCAAAACTAGCGCTCTAGCCCTTAGGCGCACTTGGAGAGGGTGTTCGCATTATGAGTTTTGAACATTTTACAGAGACACCTAAAGCTAGCGCTCACCTTATTCTTCCTAGGTGCCCATTGGAAGGCGCCTTGCATAGGCATCCAATACACGATCATGCAAAGTCAGCGCCTATTCCATTTTGGCGCCCATTTCACCTTAGCTTGCAGTTCAAGTTTCATACATAGAGATCTAGAATCAGCACCTATCATCCTAAGCATTTGAGCGCGCTTGGGGAAGGTCGTTGCATTGAATATCATACAGGAACATCTAAAACTAGTGCCTAACCCTCTTATGCGCTCATTCAAGACACCCTTGCATTGAGCATTGTTTTTAACACTTATGCATGCCCATGTGAAATCAGCGCCTCTTCTCCTCTTAGGCGCCCATTTCATCTCACCTTGATATGTATACACACATGATCAAAATCAGCGCCAAGGATTATGAGGAAGTCGGCCTAGATTAGATGAAAAATAGGTTTTAACATTGAAAAAATCATGAAATTGCCATAAGGGAGGCTGACCTAGAAGACTTGAGGTGAATGCGTATATATGCAAATTCCATTTCTCATCATAAGCATTCATCTCAAAACTAATTCCAAGTGCAGAAATTGCAAGTGAGGAGAACAATTTGTCAAGAGTAGAAGTCAATTTTCCATTTTCAAGATTCTATATTTCTATCAAATTTGGCTATAGTAGAAGTCAATTTTCCATTTTCAAAGATTCTATATTTCTATCAAATTTGGCTATCTTATCCTCTAGGCGCACTTTTGGCATGTGCTTGCATAACACATTCAATGCGTACTCACATGAAATCAGCGCCCCTCCTTATGCATATACACCTGATTTCAGCGCCAATGCTCTTTGACTATGTTTCCTTAGCACTTTAGGCGCTGATTTACTATGACTTTGCAATTCGCATTCTATACATGCCTGCATGAAATTTGCACTTTTCTTAGGCTACCTTCCACGGGCATTAAGGTAAGAGAAAATGGACACGATGTTCTATATTATCAAGCATTAGCATGTGAATGATTTATGATTTTTCATTTTGCAGAGCAAGGAGATTATTTCAAGGAGGGAGAATGGCAAGAGTCTACACAAAGATGCAGGAATATTGTCAAATTCATTGAAGGAGATCATCAAGGAGCATTCGAGGAGGAGGACATTCGTCATGCAATCCACTCCAAGAGTTCATGTATGAAGCATCTTCTACTTCATGCACTATCCATAGCTAGAACGAAAATATCCTACATGAGAACAAGAGAAATGACCAAGCAATCATCATAAATCCATAAATTACACTAAGGCATGGAAGACATCAAGAAGAAATTTGACAAATTCCCAAATTTGCAAGTTTGAAAGATGCAAAGTTCCAGAGGTGAAAATCCAAATTCGAAGACTACTCCAAAAGATAACAAAATTTGGGAAAATACTCCGAGCAATGTGAACACGTTCAAGATGAAACCAGTTAGCTCAACATTGAGGTGGCGTATGCACATCATCAGGCCAATCACAGTCTGCCACATCACTCATCCAGATTCAATGTATTTGTTACAAAGGAAGAAGTCAAGGAGGGCGCCCACCATGAAGATGCTCCAAAGATTCCATTTCAAGCTTATCACCTTGGGAAACGTGCCTTGATTGCCTCTCATGTTCTAAAAATAGTAATTTTTGTAACAAACTGCCTATGTGGTGTAATCTTGGCCATTGATTTCCAAATCAATCTTGGCCCTTCGTTGTAATTGTGGAGTCTATAAAAGGCTCACTTCTCTCATTTGCAACATATAGATAGATCAATAGCAAGTAGACGCTGTCAGAATAGGAGTAGATTAGAGGAGACTTCTTGAAGTTATTGAAGAGACATGAAATTGTTGTAAAAATACACTTCCAAGATCAATACAAGCTCATCGTTGTTCGCAAAGAGAACAAACACAGAAAAACCAAAGAGAACAAACCCAAAAAGAACCTAGAAAGATTGTCGCCGTGCAAGCACTTATTATAAATAGTAAGTACGGATAAGTTGTCCGAAATCCCTTCGGAAAGTGTCATACGGCTCCACTGGAACACTTGAGCACACTGGTGACATCGAAATACTCCACTGATCAGGTTGTCGCAAACCCAGAAATCAGATCCAATTGCGTTGCAAGAGAACCCAAAATGGGGACATTACACTGATTTAGATCAACGCCAAAAATGGTGGATAATGAAATGCAAAACATTGGTAGCTACGCCATCCAAACGTTGTGTACAATGCAATACAAAGAGAGTAGATTACAATGCTATGATATCTGGTGAGAAACCTTCCAAATATTTACAATGTCATGCTCAATGATTCTACCTCATATTATTCTTTTGTGTTCAATACATATACATCTCTTTAGCAAACACAAAGGCAGATTTTAACAATATTATCAGCTACAATTTATAGCTCAAATTTGCACCCTAATAATAATTTTTTAGACCCAACATGCTGCTGTAATAAACAAAAATAATGCTCATAAATCAGAAATAAGCTTTAAACACAACTTTCCCTTGATATAATGTAGACCTTGAAGTGTACGGCCCATTCTTTGAATAGTACGACACTCTATACCTTTCAAAAGATGTGAAATACTCACTAAAACTTCAACACATCTTCTATCCCTTCAAATCTACTATGACTTGGGCATTAGGAAGTGGTGGCAGATTTTTGGAAGATATTTGCAAATAACATAAAAATAGCACCATACAATATGGTACGACTGGCTGTAAATGGTATGACCAGCTTGGGGGTTATTCCTCCTTCACATAAATCACTTAAAATATGATTAGCATAAATAATATTCAGATTACCACATAATTTGGAACTTCACACATAGGAACTTAAATCACACACAATATTTTTTTTTTTGTATTTTCTGGAATATATGAACACACCACACCAACATAAACCTCCACACTACAATAAATTGAATGAACAAATAGATTCAACTCACCGGGAATCCTTGCAATGAAATTTCTCAACTGGAACAGAGAGTTTTCGTCCTCAATCCCATATGCCTTCAGGGTTTTCGTCCTTCAGGGAACCTTTAGGGTTTTCATCCTTTAGGCAAGAAGTTGGCCACAAAGCTCAAACTCAGATAATAAATTTGTAGAAGAGATGGAATCCCCTCAAATGATCCCTCATCCTCCTTTTATAGGCTCAGGAGGGAAAATAAATAATAGTTTTACTTTTTGCCTAAAAACCTAATTTTAAATTACCTTCAGTGATTTCCCACGCATCTAAAAAAAGAAGTGACTTAATATTACTTTATTTGCTCCATTTAGGCAGCTTGAATAATAATAATAAAGTGGCCTTTTTACAAAGTTAAGATTTAAATATATAGATTGACTTTAATTGTTATTTTTAACTCATTTCTTGCTCATGCACTAAGCTATGGAAAAAATTGCCAAAATAAACTAATCAAATTATTTCCACAAAATCTACTAGCTAAAATTAAGCAAGAAATACGAAACCTCAAAAAATGAAGCTCTCAAAGGTTTGTGGACTCCAAGAATCTTGGAATGCTCCAAACATGTTGGAACTAGCTCGAATGAAAAAGGGATATGACATTCATCACCTCTTCATATTGACATTTGTGATTTAGCTCCCAAGATTCTTTGCAAGTGAAACAAGGATTCTCTCTTCTAAGTTTGTTTATGCTGTCATCTTTCTTTCTTACAATAGGAGGGCTTTTAATTTGTTGATCACTAGAAGTAAATCTCTCAATTGTCAAATAAGGTTTCAACTTTTCTTCACATTGATCAATAACATTTATTGCTAGAGCATGCACAACTAGTGAAGATTCTTGCTCATCCTTTCTAACATTAGCCCATAAAACTGATAAAAGTGGTTGGGAGATATCATCACTCATTCAAAATCGAAGACAGAATTGATTGCATAGAGGTTGCAATATTTTTTGTATGAAACTTCCTGCCAGTAGCAAAGAAATATTGAAACATTTTGAGAATAAGATCATCACAATCAAGATGTAGCATCACAACACATGATCTGACTTTTGCAACAATTTCTAAAATTGTTACTCTCTTAGCAAAAGGAGGACTTTTGATATCATTCAAACCTTGAAAACTTTCCACAATAAGCTGAAATGTCTCCCTCATAGTGTTTTCACTGTACAAAACTTCAGTAGTTGTTATTCTTGTAATTTCACTAATACAAGTGGTAACTACAAGCCTCACATCATTGTCTTTGTGTCTCAAAAGCTCTAGCTTAACCAAATAAGTCACCGAAGGAGTCATAGCAAGTTGCATTGTTTTAGAAGGTGGTTGATCAACCATATATAAGCAATTTTCTACTTCCTCCAAAATGTTGAGAAGCACATCTTTCAACTGATTAAGAAACTCAAGTTTCTTTCTAGCATTGAAAAACCTCTTTTCCAAATCTAATGCCATGATTCACAGGAAGGTGGATACCAAGGCTTTGGAAATCTCTGAATTTTTTTGTCACAACTGAACAAGTGGTAAACTCAAAACATGCAACTGCTGAAATTGGCATACAATTGTTGAAACTCTGTCGTGCAACTAAAGATCTGCAACAAGGTGTTAGCTTCCAACACGCTGACAAGACCACCAGCGCTAATACCACTGTAATGTCCCTTGTTGGGCGTTAGCTCAAATCCTCTTAATTTTTTTTTTGCAATCAACTCAAATTCTAACTTCTTTTGATCACCAAGTTCCTAATGTGGGTAAGATGAGAGCATACAGAGATTATAACATGGACAACGGAAATAATTGAAAGATGTTGGCGGCAAGCTGACCAACTTACAATATAAACAGAGACATAGAGTCGATTGAGCCAAACTGGTTGATAGTGAATGCAAATCCCGATCAAGCCAAACTGATTGAATACAAGAGGAATTGTGTCAACAACAAATTGGCAGACTAATTCACCCGATTCCAGTACATGCCTTGCAAGGCGGAAAATACACGAAAAAGGAAAGAAGTATCTAGCGGATAAACCGACTAGGATCTATTACAATGAAAACAAGATCCGGCAGTAAACCGACTAGGATCTAGTTCAGGATCTTCAGTGATAAAATGAACTATTGACAGTAAACTTTCCAGAGATTACAATGATAAAGATAAGCAATTATTTCCCAAATCTAGTAATTATATCAAGCATTTATCCAACATGCTGAAAGTAGACATTTTATCAAACAATTGACAAACAAATTGAAAACTATTGAAATTAGAGAGTTATCAACTATTGCAACAAGATTAGTTTGGAACAAATCAGCAATATAAGGAAAAATCAAACTCACATAGCACGATCAAGCCAAGATAGGTTTATTTCATCATAAACTTATGATTTGGAGCTGATTATGGAGGTAGAATGCTGACCGAAGATTGAAATTGTTACTGAAATTCTGAAACAATCCTCTAATTTGATCTATATGGCCTCCTTGAAGAATGTACCACATACCCAAACCTTCATAAACTGATGCAACCCATTTACTAGTGGTACGGCACTTCCTTTTCACTCCAAAATGATGCGAATCCTTCAATTCCTCCTACGCCCCTCATAAGACTTTGTGCGATAGCAAGAGTATTAAGTGCTCCAATATTTGCTAAGTGTACGACCTCCTCAAACTTCTTTCAAAGGCTACAAATCTATTATTACTCCAAACATCACCTTTTTACTAAGGTGCGACCTCATAAAAAATCCACGCCACTTTATTAACTTTGCAAAATATAGAGCGGCTCCCTTTTTCCTTGGTACGCCATCCTTCACAAAAGGTACGACACTATTTCTCAATGTAAAGGATGCAATTCCTCCCAAATAATATTCTCACACCTGTTAACTTGGATAATATGCTAAGTTGGGGTGACTAACAATTAGGAAGTTGTACGGCCCAAGTAGCATATAATAATAACCTTCTTTTTGGGCCTCTGATTTATGGTTTGGTACAGTTGCTTGAAGCTGCAACTGCTTCACCAAAATAGATAAAAGGATTTGCAAGCAAATTAATTGCTAATATCATTTACAAATCTGAAACTCACAAATATTAATCTAACACAACACAAGAATTTTAAAACACCCACACTGCAATTTGAAATACATTGCAAATCCGAGAAATCTTTGCAAACCCAGAATACTGAAAACCACAACTGAAACCCAAATATTTGAAAATTGAAACTTCATACAAACAATATTTGAAACAAATCATTCTACTCAATGGAAATCCCTGGATGGAATTTCTCAAATGACTAGAAGGTTTTCATCCTAGGGCAAAGGAAAGATGAGCAGAGTTCAATCTTAATATCAGGGGTTTTGGTTTATCAAATTTGTAACATGTTCCAATGCACAACTCCCCTTTTATAACTTTCTGAGGGAAAATATTTCAATTTATTTATTTTTCCTCTTATTTTCCCACTTGAACCCTAAAAGTGTCCTTTTTACATAATCACTTTTGTACTACCACGCCTAACGACACTTTATAAAGTCATTTTAGGTCCTCTTTCAAAAACAATTTTTAATAATATAAGATAAGTTGCTTTAATAAAATAAAGTTACTTTTGACAATTTAAGTTGAATTATTAATTTATGGAATACACTACAGTATATAACTTTATCCAACATATGGTATGTATTGTAGTATATAAGTTCACTCCAACATATAGTATGTACTACAGTATATAAGTTCATCCAACTTATGGAATGTATTGCAGTATATAACTTCACCCAACTTACAAAATGTATTGCATTCCATCTTACAGTATGTATTGCAATATATAGTTCATTCAACTTACTGCAGTATATAAGTTCACTCCAACTTACAGTATGTATTGTAGTATATAAGTTCATCCATCTTACGGTATGTATTGCAGTATATAACTTCACCCAACTCCTTAAGTGCCTAGGTCTTTCGTCCACAAAAAATTAGCACTCTCCAAGATGATGGAATTCTCCAAGAATCTTGGAGCTTTCCAAGAATGTTGGAATGGACTAGGAAAGGGACATTACATCTCCAAAGAAGAACAAAGCGACTTATTTTTCAAATACATTGTTGTGTTCATTGCCTCAACCCAAAAAAGAACAAAACCAAGTCTCAAAGGGAGTTTTGTTCTCCAAAGAATAACAAAGGGACCTATTTTTCAAATACATTGTTCTGTTCATTGCCCCAATCCAAAATTTTGTATCTAATTGTTTAGTACAACATAGAGATAGCAACATCGACAAGGGTCCTATTTATCCTTTCTACAACTCCATTATGTTGTGGAGTATATGAGGTTGCATATTGCCTTTTAATTCCTTTTTGAAGGCAATTGTCATCAAACTTATGTGAAGTGTAGACACCTCTATAATCACACCTCATAATACCCATTCTCAATCCAAACTGATTAAATATCATTTGTAGAAAATTCTTGAAATGACCAAACACTTTTGACTTATATTTCAAGAAGTATACCCATGTCATTCTTGGAAAGACATCAATAAACAACAAAAATAGTGATGCACATGGAAAGAAAGATCGGACATGTCGCAAACAACATTGCGAACCAATTGAAAACACCTTTTGGCTTGCCAAGAAGAATCTTTGGGAAACTTTTCTTTGCTCTATTTCCCAAGTACACAAGACTCACATAAAACATTGTTCTCCTCAAAAGTGGGAAGACTGTCAACCATCTATTGTCTTTGCATCTCAACATGTGAGGGCACATTCAGGTGCCCGAATCTTAAATTGCCAAATTTGTTGTGGAGACATATGATCCTTTTCAACAACATTATGTAAGGACCCGCTTGGTCCAAACTCGAATTTTCAAAAATTTTACTTTATTAACAAGTTCTTATGAGATATATCAAGACTTTGATTGAGTACTCAGGAAAAACTTCTGCCAAAACGGGCCATATGTTCAAAACAGAACATTCTTAAGCCAACCCGGGCTCTTCTATTCTTTGGGCAAATAGGTTCATATAGAACCGGGTCAAACGGACCTCATCGCTACCTGATTTGGGTAGAACAAACAGTGGCCAAAAGGCCTAGTGGGTCAAACAGACCAATACTCTATCCAATTTGGGATAAATAACCACGAGAGCCTAACGGGCTAAAGAGGATAGGAATCATTATGCTCTGGCTAGAGACTTCTGACTCCCTCGGGACCAATACAGGTTCATGAGTCACTTCTTGGGGACCACAGTCTACCCAGACACTATACAGAGGATGTCGACCAGGGAACACATAACATCAACTTGTACTCACCTCAGTTTACGGTAAAGCCGGGTACAAGTAATCCACCCCGGGGATTCTTTTGAGTACTAGGAGAGTTCTTAAGTTACCTAGATAACCTTTAAACTAGGGATCGAGATTATGAAGTTGATTATAAAGGAGTATACTATATCCGAGGGACCTGAGTACTGGGGGCATCCTTCGCTGTCCAGACTGCCTACATACCCTGTATCCACGGGATCAAGGCCCTCTTCGGATGCGATCTACACGACGAATGCGAACATGTAGTTTTGTCTTGCACTATGTTTAATGTAGCTGTGAGTGGGTACACAGCTCTTCGCCAATTGCCACCCACTCGAGTGATACAATGGACGAAATTCCTAAGGAACTATTTTGCAAACACAACTCCCGGGAGTGTTTGAGGTTTAGGTTTTCAAGTGTTAATAGTTTACCTAACACGCATAATTCCCCGACGAGGTCTTCCCATTGATCGTCCTACAACAATTTTCGATAGTCTCATCTTTTTCTTTTTTTTAGTTAATCTTTTTAGTGAGGTATCTGAGGAGATTTTCCCTTCTTGTGGATTTAACTTTGACATGTTCCTTATTACTCCCCGACGATTTAGAGGGATAGTGCCCTGCTCAGACGTCGTTGTTGCAGCTATGTTAGGCGCGAGGTACTTGGTTCAACGTGACGGCATTACTCATAAACGTGACCCAGAGGTACCGTAAGTACCAAACACTGCGAATGTTTGAGTTTGGATGTTTATTTACAAAGTTTACCTATCTATTTGAAAAGAAAATCTTGAATAATAACTAATAAAGAAATTAACAAAGGAAAGATACTTCTCTAAGGCATAATAAAATAACATATAGTAAAGATGCTTGATCACTGGCTTAGAGAAGAAACTTAATCAATTTTATCTATTTGTAACATAACTAGAAAAGATATTCTATCAGTAAAAGATTCTATTTTGGAAAACAAAGAAATCTTGATAACTTATTTTGTCAAACATCAAGTTCTTTCATGATTGTTACAAAATTCACATAATCTAAGATATGATATGATACTGAATTCACCATATACTTGATTCAATCACTTTTGATGAGACTCATATTATAAAAGATATACATATCTATCTGCCATACCCTATGTGCGTGATAATGCATATATACATAGTATTAATTGAGATACAATCTCTTGACCCCGCCAAGGTTTAAACAAGATACCTAATCTTAATCGTAGTAAGAAAACCCATTTGAATATTAAGGTGAACCAAGAAGCTTGGGTTGAAACATAATAATTCACCACTATCGTCAAGGTAACAACTCTTCAATTATGTAAAAATTCCATCATATAAATCCTTATATGTCTTGAATAGTTGTCTCTCAAAATTCTTTGTATATAAGCTACCCTTGTATAACTCTTTGTTGTTGTATTATTGCATATATTTATTTGTATATTTGCCATGCATAATTTTACCCTTTGCAAATCATTTTAAACTTTATTATTATTGTCTTCAAACATTCATGTGGACATTGAGATAGACATTTAATCTTGTTTATTTTGTTGTCGTTATTATTTCTGTTTTTTTGTTTAAATTTTCTAGGTTAATGGCTATCCTTTAATTGTGTTGCTTTGTGGATTACAATTATTTTAATATGTATTTATACTTTGAAGGATTCTTTTACAAATTCTAACATGTTTGCTAAGGAGATACCCTTTGCTAGGGTGCTAGGTTCATCTATTATGAGAGGTTTAAATCTTAAATTGTATGTTTTGTATCTTTCTAAAAATTTATACTACTAATAGATATACTTTCACTCTAAACATTATCCTTATTTAGGTTAGTTATTTGTATTTGAGTTTTATATATTCGGAAGACTCTATACAATGCTATTTTAAAGACCAAATTTAGGATCCAAACTCTCTTGAGTTTACTCATCTTTATGAAATTTAAATATAGTTATATTATTTAGAGGCAATTCTTTTCTAGATGCACTCTTGGTAGTTTGTATTCTTTAGTTATAAAGAACATCAACCATAAATTAATATAGTGGTATTATTTAGATACATAATCTATTCACTATGGAAAAAGATGTCTTAGTTTGAAATTAATTAACACAACCTTATGGTCTAATATAAATGTAATTATTAAAACTAAACCCAAATTTCAGATATCAAGATTTAGTTGGTCATTTATTTGGTGAGTTCCTAAACACTCGTAAATGCAGTGTTATAAGGAAAATCAAACCTTTCTTCCCAAATTAGTTTTTATTAAAAATCTATCAAACAAACTATATACAGAAAACATATACATAGAATACAGAAAGAACTAGATAGCAAATAGTTTGTTTAATTTGTCCTATGTGATATCAATATCAATGGAACTCAAGGCCCCTTTGAAATACCAACTATTGTTAGCTAATTTCCATATTTTCTTTTTTTTTGCAATTTCATAACAGTGACTGGGCTCCAGAGGGACTAGATTAAGAGGGCAAAACTGTGATCTTTAAGAGGTTGGAATATGGAGAATCTCCAGTTTAGTCACCATAATCACAATGAGAAAGTTGGAACATGGCAATTATCAGGCAGATTAATGAAATGCCATACAAGCTCAGAGGAGGCACAGATGATCTAAAGCAACATGCCAGTCAAAAATCTGAACGAAGGCTCATGCTGATCACAGTTTTCCATTGTTGAGTTAACTGTTGATGTCTATGAGTACAGGCTAGACTGATGCTTGCCCTAATAGTTTATCATTTTATTGATTTTAACTTCATGATATGAACTACCTATTTAACCAGCTTCATTCCATGATTTTAGAACACTTAGAACAGAATGTTATTTCCTATAGTCTGGCAGGTGCTTAGAACAACGTATGGGTTTCTAACAAGCACAATGGAAGGGTGATTTGCACAGACGTGAACTGTTTGACAGAATGCCTCGAAGAAGTGTTGTCTCAGATCTGCAACGATTTCTAGATCGCACAAAGTTGATTTGTTGAAAGGGCTTTAAAAACCTTCAAGCAAATGACGTTGGCAGGTGTAAAGCCTTGGTCAACGTCCTCCTGACTGCCCAAAATGGACACTAGGGATAGGGTAAGAACCTCTGTCAAAGCATAACGGGTGGAGAGAAAAAAAATATATACTCAAGTAGACATGTATTCAAAATGTGGAAGCATAGACGCTGTATGAAAAGTAATTGACAAAATGACTCACGGAAAAGTGATCTCATGGAGTGCCATGATAGCAGAGTATGCTCAAAATGTGTTTGTTGAAAAGGCCTTAGAAACTTTTAAGCAATTGCAACTGTCGAGTGTAAAGCCTAGACCCTTCAACAATGCTAACGTCCTCCTTGCCTGAGCCTCTGTGGACTCTAGAACAGGGTATGAACATAATTGAAGGTGGATTTTTGTCAGATATTATACTGGAAACGCCCTGGTAGACTCGTATACAGAAGTGGAAGTATAGACAAAACACAAAATCTAATTGCCAGAAGGACTGCAGAACGAGCACCAAATGGATGTGTTGAAAAGGAATTAGAAACTTTCAAACAAATGAAGTTGGCTGGCGTGAAGCCACAATTCTACAATCTTGGCTAATATCCACCCTGCCAGGGCACGTGGGAACTTTTGAACAGGGCATAGACATAAATCGAAGCATAAAGAAGAAAGAAAAAAAAATTCCATTAGATGTTGTAGTATCAAATGCCCGGTATACCTGTATACACAACACACATGAACTGTTTGGTTGGAAAGAGATTAGAAACTTTCAAAGAAATTCTGCAATCACTACTAACCTCCTCCCTATTTGTGCCTGTGTGGGCCAGGCACAGGGTATGGAACAGAGTATGGACGGTAGGAGGCTGAGGGTTGTGGCAGAGAGGAGAGGCAAACAGGTTAAGGGGGGTGTATATCAACAATTGCTACTATCAAAACTTTCATAAAAACTTCCACACAAATGTTAAATTGCAACATATCATCAACATGAATTACAAACTAACATCTATTAACAAAATTCAGGAACTAGACTTCCAAGAAAGACAAAACAAAATGATGAAGGGGAGGGCTCTTACAGATTTCTCCAGCACTACCAAACCAGAGATGAGTGTGTCTCCTTCCTCAAAATTCAAGCAATTTATAGAAAAACTTGACCCTCATGGATGAAACTCCAAGTCTTCAGTCAAGTCTTCATATTAAATGCTTCCTTTCCATTTTCTAAGTTGCCATTCAATGCGTGTGGAAAAAGGACTTGCAAATCTTCAATGTATCCTCAAATTTTTCAATGGTAATAAATTTAAGGAGAAAATGGATTCATCTCATATATTGGGGTCTTGACTTGAGGATGGGAGGGAAGGTTCTTTATTTAATGCCCTTTTCTAGAAGTATCCTTACACCTTGTTTATTATTTAAATGAAACTATATTTCTCTCGTTTAGTTTTTTCAAATTCAAAATTAAAAAAAAGTTGTGACACATTAGCTACCTCTTAATATCTGGGGATTACTTTGCAAGGCTTCAAAGGTTATTTTGGTGAGTTTATCAGATACATGAAGCATCTCAACAAAGTTTCTATAAGAGTTAGGAAGAACTTGTAATGTAGCAGGGATGAAATCGACATCGAGTCTCCCAAATCCATCTTTTGAGTACTCAGATTGCAAATCCTTGACCTTGGAGATGATTTCCCCCATATCACCAGCATTAGAAGGAGAAAGTGAGAAGACTTGCATATGATTGCCAATCTTCTTGTGCTTGGGTTTCTTGTTAAAGAGATTAGCCATTCTCTTCTAGGAATTTTAACTGTGGTCTTCATTTTCAATGTGAATGTAGATTTAATTAGTGCATCCACATCTTAGGAGGGTAATAACCTTTGAATCTTTCAAATTTAGGACATCTTTGGCATCTATCTCTCTAGGCAGGATGGGATTTGGATTTTTTACTACACCCATAATTCATTACAAACTAATGTTGCCTCCATCAGCTGCTTCCGCTTTGAATAGTTGGAAGTGGTGAGGTGACCCTTTTCCTCAAGAAACGTATGAAGTTTAGGCATTTTAGCTTAGTTTTAAAAAAATGTGACTATGGGTCTTTGCCTTGGACCTCCACGTAGTGCAAAAAGAGAGCTACAAAAGAAAAATTACATCCTTTGCAAAGCAAAACACCACCTATGCCGTATAACTGCCAATTAAGTTTACATATTTGTCAAAATTTTCTATGCAAAATGAAATATTTTCTCCAAATTTCAAAATTTCAAAACAACTTTGTCCCCTATACATTCAAAATTTCAAAAATATTTGCCCCCTTTTGATTTTTCTTTTCACTTTAATACGCCCACTTTTTGTTTTCCTTTTCATGCATCCAATTTTTTTTTTTTTTTATGAGAGTAAAGTTCAGGGTTTTGAAAGGGCCCAGAACCTCGTACAAAATCATAAATATATCAGCATGAAAGCCAGAAAAGAGACCAACAGCATACAGGCCTGCAGACCAAACCAGCCAACATAGAACTAGAAAAACAGTCAGTAGAGATCAAACTGACAGTCAACCAACAATCATGATCAGACCAGCAACAAACAGGCCTGTGGGCCAAACCAGGTCACACAGATCCAAGAAACAGTCAGCAAGTATCCGGCTGACAGCCAGCCTACAATCATTTCCATCTAACTTTCTTTTGAATTTTATCCTTCTGTTTGTAACAGGTGTCCATTCATCTGAACAGTCTTCTTTGTCTTACTACAAAGCAAGGAGGAAAATATCCTCAGGGTAATCTAAACTGCATCTATTGGAATGCCTATCATAGATCCCTCCCAGATCTTGAAGATCTGCATTGCATGGCATCCTTTGCCCATTTTTGCAATTTGAGGCAAACCAGGAATGTTCGGAGAAATGCTCTCACTTCCCACAGGATGAACTTCAGCAGGCAATAAAACCTGCTCCACCTTAGCACTTTCAATCACCTCCACACCTGGCAACAGCTGAACCTCAAGATTGGGCTGCATAACAAAATCCACAAGCTCCCCAAAATAAGTTCTTCCATGGCCCTAGAGAACAACTCATCAATCTAGGGAACCATGGCTGATTCATTCTTCTGGTCAGGCCGACCATGGGCAGAGTGAACAGCAGTAACTAATTCTTTTTGTTGATCTTGCACTGACATGTCCAGCGAAACCTTCTGTGTCTGATCTTCCTCATCCAAATGTTGTCATGTCCCTATACTAGTAATTTATAATTGAATTGATTATGTATTATTCATTCAAATCAAAGATATGAATGATATTATAAATTGAATATATTTAATATATTTAAATAATATTTATTTAAAACAATTAACAAGATATATTATTATTATATTTATAAATAACATATAAATAATAATAATATATTGTAAATATATCTAATAATATAAATACAAATATTCTTATATTTATCTTATATTATAATATAATATAAATCATATATCATTTATTATGATATAAATGATATAATATAAATAATATAAAATTAATAATATATCATTTATTATAATATAAATGATATAATATAAATACAAATAATATAAATAAACATCTTTTAACCTATCCTCTTATGAAAACGAAGTTACATATGGTTAGAACTGGTTTTACCACAGCTCATAAAAGGGAATTAATATAAAGTAATAAAAATTATAAGAGGGTACGTATGTAATTTACTAAAGTAATAAAAATTATAAGAAGGTACGTATGTATTTTATGCGAAGCATAATAAGAGACGTGTCTCTTCAAACATATCCCTTGAAAGGGAAATAAATAAAGGTTATAAGATAGAAAGTAAAAGGAGGAACAGGAAAAAAAAAAATTTAAGAGAACATTTTGAGTTAAATACAACTTTGATATTGAAAATAAATAAATATAATAAAGAGTAATCGTATTTGATTTATATAACAGAATAGCACACATTGAGAGATTGGAGGTAAACTTGTTAGGACGAAGTAGCATTAATACCTCAAAGGTAGATAAGACCGGCGGTGGAATGGACCATGTTACATCATACTTAGGCAATGTATAAGACCTGCGGTGGAATGGACTATGCTACATCATACAAGGGCAATAAGTAAGACCTGCGGTGGAATGGGCATGTGTTACATCATACAAGGGCACTTAGTAAGACCTAAAGTGGAATGGGCACGTGTTACATCATACAAAGGCACTACCCGTAGAGGATGATTCATGCAACCTAACAAGAGATAGTACCCCATCTCTACTAGGGTTTGAAAATAAATAAAATTAACATATAATAGACAACCCTAAATATGAATCCACTTAAGGATTGAATGATTGAATTATTGATTTATGTAGATACTATTTATGTGGTTACCAACCCTGATTTGATTATTTTAATATGATTTATTGATCTTATCTATTACTAATGTTTCCTTTAAGAAGTAATTCTCATGTGCAAGGTGGAAAATAAGGATCTTCTTAAAGGGGACATTACAAAGTGAACAGAAGTAACTAATTCTTTTTGTTGATCTTGCACTGACATGTCCAGAGAAACCTTCTGTGTCTGATCTTCCTCATGCAAACAATTTTTTTTTTCTTCCATGCAAAAATAAAGTATTCGATCCCCTTTTTGATTGATATTCTTCATGCAAAAAAATGAAAAAAAAGATTTTAAAACATGTACACCTGATTTGACCTTTAGCATTACTGATTTAAATCTAGGTCAACTTGGCTAGTTTGCAAGGTGTATGGACAAACACAATTTGCAGGTCGACTTTGCATTAATTTTCAGGCCGACTACAATGGACAGGGACCAGCACAAGAAAAAGGCTGACTTAGCTAGTTTGAAGGCTGACTTAAATGAAATTACAACTGACAAAAAATTTGCAGACCAGTAACTTATTTGCAGGGCAACTAGCCCTAATTTTCAGATCAACTCCAATTTTGTAGGCTGACTCAATCAAAGAAACTGTAAGTAATATACAAAGCCAACTTTCACTGAGAGAGGGCAGAGATGAGATGTTTCATGAATATTTTTGAGGGAACAAGACTTGCAGACAAAATAAATCAACCATAAAACTTAAGCAAGAGGGCAAAACTATTCATCGTTGATATCTTTTCGATAAATTCAATTTTGGTTGCTCGTGCTCCTTTACCACTGCAGATTTGCTATTGTAGGTTGTACATTTGAGTCCTATAGACCTACTCTAGTCATTTATGGACGTTGGATATTGATATAATTTCCTCTTCCTGTTTTTCTTTATTTCTAGATAGTTTAGGAGCTGATGCGTGGAGTATGTTTCACTAATATTTCAAAAATGCTCCTAACTGCAACTTATATTGATTTAAAATTCCTCTCTTTTCTTGTTCTGGTGAAGTTAGGCTATCAATAATGGCCATTTAAGTTAATTAGTTCTGTGAAAGAATCTCCCAAGCCATAAAAAATTAAATATAAATTCATATCCTCTTTTAGTGCAATATGTTGTTGTTTCAAAGCATTTGAACTTTACATTGGGGCCAGATGAGACAGCATTCTCACATACTGGTACTTGCCATTTTTCAAGAAAATCATGCATTATACACTGAAATGTGGTGCAGTTATGATGAGCATGAGGATGGACTATGGTTGCATTGCGTTCGATATTCTGGACCTAATTGGGCCTATGAGTGTCCCCTACCTCAGTGGGCACTAATCTGATGCATTTTGATTTTTTAACACTTGCGGCCATTTTGGAAATGTTTCTCACTTTTTATGGATGGACCCAAATATGTTCAGATTGCTTCCAACCCTTTGGTCTATTGTGCAGGAATATGAGGCCACTGGTAAGCTATAGCTTTGTTAGAGTAGTATTTTTTCCATGAGTAAATGTTGTCAGTAATAATAACGGGCAGTTGGTTACTTATTGGAAGTCAAGCAAGACTGATTAAGATTTTCTGAAAAATTTATGTTTTTGTAGATGCCGCTGACCAGTCTTTATGTAAACCTCAACTGTTTCCACTAAAAAAGACTCATGATGGTTGCTTGATAGTTTGCTTTGAAATCAGATCAATGGAATTTCTTTGGCCCTTATGAATGCACTAGCGTGATTGATGAACTGAAACTAAACAATTTTCCTGTTTATTAAGCAAGCTTTGTGAATTCAACTTCTTTTTTAGTTTTAAAACAATGAAGCACCATCCTCTCTCCTGTAGCTTTTTCATTCTACAGCAGCACGCCTAAATATGTGGATAATCTTCTCCATCCTCTGGTTTATGTAAAGCACTTATATTAGCTACAACTTTCTGCTGTATTTTGTAAAGTGACCCAAGATTTATGTTTTTTTCAGTCGTTTTTTCCATGATATTATGAAGATCATTCAGAACAATAGTAGTCAATAAAACTCAAAAATATGTAATGGCTCCCCATGTTTGGAGCATGAATGTGACAATCTTCATGAAGAAGCAGCTCGGGAATTCCAAATTGGGAATATAGTAATATACTGCTGTCTTTAGCAGTTAATGGGGTAGATGAAAGAGGGAATAAGCTTACCTTTTTCCTTGATAGAGAGCATGTTATAATCTGTCAAGCCATTATTTCAAGGCTATAACCAATTAAGTCATTGATGACCAAACTGATGTGTAATATGAGAATTTTAGATCAAAGGTCACTCTAGCTAGTGATGTTTGAATGCATAGAAGCTGACACATTTCACATTTAGGCAATAGAAAATATGCTTCAAAACAATTGCCAGTGAAAGAAGTTCGAATTTTAGGAACATAAAAATTGCGATCTTTAAAAGACTTATAAGTAGATAGTCCTGACATTTCTCACACAGGAGATTTGTTGAATTCATTGCAGTAAAGTGTCATATCAGCTGAATTAACAAAATCCATATTATCAGAATTATAAGATAAAGAATTCTCATTTTCTTCATTTTTGTTTTATGCTATTTGTAAGCCCTTCTGAAAATTGGTCTAAGCTGGTAGGTTGGACTCTTAATAACTCTGCATAATGGATACTTTCTTGGGTAATGCTGTTTATTTTTTTAATTTCCTAATTTGCTTGCATGAGGAAGAATATATACTTCTATAGATATATTTTTTTTCCAAAGTGAAAGAATAATGAACATTGTTTAGTTAACAAACAATTAGTAGTTAGATAACAGTTAGTTTTTCTAATTTCTTCTCTATATGTACGTTTTCTTCATCAAATAATAAACGGAGATATTGGAGAGCCATTTTGCATTGTATGGTTATTGTTGGATGATCTGCAGAACATCATAGTTTTAATTTGCTACTCTATAAATACCTTCATTTGGTATTAGTAGAGCACTAGGGAGGTCTTGGAGGTGTCCAAAATCGAGCATTGTATCGACATCCATCAAAGCATAAAGGATAGAGGAATTTCAGCATTTTTTTTTAAAGGGCATCTAAATCACAAAGCTGTGTGCAGCTGATGCCGTTTTTTGAAGAGGTCATAGATACCCTTTTTTTAATAAGGGAGCACAAAGGCTTGATAGTGTGGGAGTTGGAGCTGTTGATTGCTACTCATCCCAACACATTGTATTGTGGAGGAAAAGCACCCACTAGATTTGGGTCAAACCACCACAGCCTTGGAGTGGACAATTTTTTTTTTTTTTTTGGCCTTTTTGTAAGGGGCATTTTTTTGGGCAAAGGGAGAAACAGTCTTCTCATCTGCAAAAAATTGCTGCAGCTTCTGTTTAGCAGAGGGCGCCAAGTTTGCAGAAGTGACTGTCCTTTATCTGCTGTGTGGAAATCCAATTTGGGACATAAGAATCAGGTGCCTTTTATTTGATTAAAATATTTATTTTGCTGCTGTTGGTGGATGGTAGTTTTTTATCTTTTGGATTTCTGCAAGGGCAGCAACAAACGTATAAAAAAAGGTGCATAAAAAGTTTGGTGGTGGTTTTTTGGTAATTGAAAATTGTAATTAAATCTGCAAGGGAAAGTGAATTCGGAGGGAGTTTGCAAGGAGTTTGTTAGAATTTGTGACAAGGGGAGTTGTTTTTTATTTGCTTTCAAAGTATTTTGCTGTTTTTTTTGTGGGGGATGGCAAATATAGCAGGGACTTATGGATTGTTGATTCCTGTTTTTTATGGGAATAATTTTGTCTATCGGAGTCCATGGATGCAAAAATCTAAGGATCTATGGGATATTGTCCATAGAGGGTATGAAGAACCAGAAGATGTTAATGCATTAAATAATCAGCAAAAAATGAGAACTTAAGGTAAATGAACAAAAGGACAATGAAGCATTGTTTTTTATTCAAGGTGCAATAAGTCAAAGAATTTTTCCTAGGATTAGTGGTGCTGTTGATTCAAAACAAACACAGAATATACTCATAAATGCATATCAAGGTGCTAAAAAAGCCAAATTACAAACATCGAGAAAGAGTTATAAAAATATCAAATGAGTCATAATGAATCAGTGAATGAATTTTTGACAAATGTTGAAGGTTTGGCTAATCAAATGAAGATTTTAGGTGAAAATCTAGATGATCAACACATCATTGAGAAAATATTAAGGAGTTTGGTCCTAAATTTTGATAATGTTGTTTCCACCATAGTTAGAAAACTCAGACTCAACAAAAACTTGGCAGACTCAAAATTTGTGACTCAACAAAAACTTGACAACTTAAAATTTAAAAAATAACTTAAATTTCTTTAAAAACACAATTTTTTTACAAAATTCAATGACAAAACGTATCCAATGAGTCCATAAATGAGTACAAAAGAGTCTTCTAAAAGTATTGATGTATGGTCCCTGGAGTTTTTTGATGGGGAGATGGGGGAGCAGGTTTCGAGATGAGGGGCCCAAGGGCCTATGTTTGGGGATGACAGGGGGACAGTGGTGGGTGGGGGTTTGGGGGCAAAGCCCCTAATGGGGTTGATGGGCAGCGCCCCTCGCGGGGGTCTAGGGGCAGCAATGTCATTAAGAATGTCTCTAGTGCTAGTATCCTCATGATCTTATCACCTATATTGACCTCCACCCTCTCAACACCAGCAAACGGATCAGTCTCTTTTGGAACTTTTGAAGGATTACCTAGCCTTTTCCAAAAATATCTGCTAGCACCTACACCCGACTACATAAGAACAAAGTTCTACACACAGGCTGGTAGGAAGACCAGCTCTAATACCACTGTAAGATCCCCTACCAAGTTTTATGCTCAAATCACAATTTTTTTGATTTTCTTCGACATTGGCATTTCGTCAAACAATTTGCAATGTCTTTCCAATAGTGTTTTCAGTGTGTTTGGCTTTAGAACATATTTGAGTAAAGGTCAATCAACATTACATCATCAATTTCATAAATAGAATATGGACATTTTGTCATACAACTTGCAACCTTGATTGAAATGGAGTGAATATATATCAAACAATGCAATAAGCTTATATAAATTTTGAGAATATAGAGATATGAAAATGATGGTTGCCTAACCTTCAAAGTTACTCAGATGCACGTGGTTGAAACATAAGCTTGCATTTGTTTCCTGTACCTTCTGTGTAAGATCCCTAATCAGATTTGCCCTAAAATTCTGAATTCTGCCCTAAATTTCTGCACTTTAGAATTTTGTTTAAAACCCTGGCATTCTGATTTTTATTTATGCTTTTAATTCATTAATCACAGCGAACACAAATGCATTTTAAATGCACAAATATTAGGGCAAACATAAATCTTTATGACATTAGATCCAAACATGAACTTTCCACGAATAAAGAACATTTAATGGCAATTAAAATGGAGACAAAACTTATTTCTGAGTGACACCAAATTGCTGCTACAAAAATCAGACTTCTAAATATGCAATTACATCCAATAAATAGGCTCAAACATGCCTAATTACAATTTAAATCTCTGCCCTTACAATTCAGATTTAATATTTGGTTTGTACATACCAATTGATGCTCCACAAACCCACCGATTAATGGCGACAACTAGGGCATGGACCACTAATGAAATGTGACAAAGCCACCAAGAACATTGCTCCAAAACCTAATTTTTTGATCTGCAAACTCTGATATGAAAACTGATCACAATAAGCATGCTAAACAAACCCTATTTGATGGCAATGAAACTCTAGATGCCAAATATGTCAAATAAACACCAAAATTTGCCTTCAAACCCTCTGATCTATGGACTGATGTAAATTTGCTGATGTCTAATTCCAAAATCTGAATGTAAAAGCATGAAATTTTTCACCAACAAAACCTCCAATGTGTGGCGATCCGACTTCAAACCCTAGCCATGGAAGGAGTGATGAAAATATGCAATGGAAACCTTCAAATTTGAAGCAAATCGCTCAAAACCTGCAATAGAACTTCAAACCCTAGCTGATATGATGAATTCATTTCCAAACCCTAGCTGACATGAAGCTCCAATCATGTGAAAACTTGTAAATAAGCTCAGTGATGAACCCCATATGGATCCACCTCACAATGTGGGTTGGGTTTTCATCCAAACCACAAATCCTAAGGGTTATCGTCCTTAGAACTTTGCTGAAACTCTCTTATAGCCAAGAGAAAACTCGCCAAATCACAAATGACAATAACATAAGGTGATGAAAATGACCTCCAAATCCATAATTTATAATCCTCTGTTTGGGTGCCCAAATCAAATGCATTTTATTTCACTTTCAAGTCCACCACTATAAATAAAACATTTTATTTTAAATTTCTTTTTATTTTCCTATAGTTGGACCGCCAAACTTGGGATATTAAAATAATAATATTTTATTATTTTACCTCTTCACACTTAGACGGTCACCTTTGGAAAAATATAATATTTTAATAAATAAAATATTATATTTATTTTGTCATTTTAATTTAATTTATTTTCTCTTTATTTTATCAAAGTGGAGCGTTCAATATATATTAAAATATTATTTTACATTCTCCAAGCTTTAAGTTATTTTCTAATTTTCCAAATATCTAAGTCACTTTAGTCATTGTGGGCAACTTTCCAAATGTCAAGGTCCCGTTGCAATAATGGCTCAAAAAGGGGACATTACATTCTGATTGTGGATACTCTTGATTAACTAGGTGCAGCTACAGTATTCTCTTGTTCCCAGAAATTTTATGTAGCATTGTAGAAATAGAAATTTCAGATCTTTAGCATCTATTGTTACCGCAACAACATCTTCTTATGACACCAAACAATGATTTCCTCCTTATATCTTCTAAACTTCTAAATGATGAAGCACTTACTTTTTTTTACCCACATCCTCACAAATCCTCACCAGCTTTCTTAGCATGGGTTGAAGACTTCAAATTGGTGACTAGCGGGGGAGGGACCCACAAACATTACACATCAACAATATAATAAGCCAAAAGATATTGGCTCTTTCTTGCATCATTCAATATTCACTTGTAGCCTAATATATGTGCGGCCAACAATAACCTTATATGTGCTGCTGGAAAAAGGTATAAACTGTATCTAGTTTAGAATCCAAGTGAAGTCTCCACAAAACATAGAAAAAAAAACCAGCACTTGGACAATAGGGTAGAAACCCTAGCTATTCAATCAGCCTCATCAATATATCCCAATATTGTCAATGATAATACCAAAAAATTCACAAATCTCACAAATTTATCAATAAAAAAGATTTGTCTTTCTGCACACAAATGCAACTTACAATCCTTTAGCACAAACGTGAAATCTGAGTGACTCCACTTGCAAATTGACTAAGGAAGATCTTTGACTTCCGAAATCAATATTCCCAAGGGTTTTCATCCTAGGGTTTGTAGAACGAGCTCCAGCTCTCAAAGAGACTCCAAAATAAATACAAGTTGTCTATAAAATTATAATTGGAGACAACTTAATTTAATTAAATGAATTATTCCCTTTCTGAAACTCCGAATTAGCCTACAGGAATTAAATAGGCTAAGTGACCATCTTTGACGACTAGGCCGAAGAAGGGGACATTACAGTCCTTCCTTCTCGAAATTGCTTGCCCAAAAACAATTGCAAACTTAGATGTTGAAGAATCTACTCTCCCTCCCAAGTGGCATCCTCTAGGGGTGAGTCCCTCCATCTGATCAAATACTCCTTGAGCACCCTGCTCCTCAATCGCCTCTCTCTAACGTCCAAGATAACATCAAGAACCAAGACCAATCTGCCCTCTTCATCCAAAGGTGGAAGCTTAAGAGATGAAGTAATATGTTGCCCAAGTGCCTTTTTGAGGCAAGAAATGTGAGACACATTTTGAATTTGCTATTCTCAGGCAACTTCAATTCATACGCCACCTCTCCTACTCTTCGTACAATCCTGCAAGGACCATAGAAGCGAGGCTTAAGCTTCTTTGCACCACTTTTGTTTAATGTAGACTGTCTATACGGTTGCAGGCGCAAGAAAACTAAGTCTCCAACCTCAAAATTCCTCTCAACTCTATGCTTATCTACATAGATCTCTATTGATTCTAAGCACGATGAAGATTATCCTTAAGTGACTTAAGGATATCCTGACTCTCCTCGATCCAATCCTTAGCCTTAGGAGCCCTGCTATCATCAAATGCTAAGTCTACAAAAGACAACATCATAGCCATATAATGCTATAAAATGAGTCACACCAATCGACATATGATAGGTGGTATTGTAACAATGCTCACCCAAATATAACCACCTGATCCAAGCCTTCAATTGCCTCGCAACATAATTGTGCAAATAACCTTCCACCCATTTGTTTACAATCTATTTGACCATCAGTCTGGGGGTTGGTAACTCGTGCTCGGGGTCAACTCTGTAGTAGCTAATCTGAATAGCTCCTGCAAGAATACGCTGAGGAACTTGCTATCTCGATCACTGACAATGTTCTTCGGCAATCCATGGAGTCTGAACACCTCTCTAAAGAACAACTCTGCAACCTAAGGTGCCTTATACTTGAATGATATATCAAAGAAATGCATATACTTGGTTAACTTGTTAACCACTACAAAGATGCAATCTTTGTCCTGCACTCTAGGGAGGCTAGTAATAAAATCCATGGATATACTCTCCCGATTCTGCTTAGGAATAGGTAATGGTTGCAACAAACCTGTTGGGAAAGTATGCTCTAACTTGTTTTGCTAACAAGTCATACACTCTAACATGGCGCAAAACATCATCCTTGAGATCCTTCCAAGAGAATCTCTATCTAATATGTCTGTATGTTTTAAAGTAACCTAGATGTCCTACAAGAGGTGTATCATGAATGGCTCTCAAAATTTTCTCTTTCAATTTTGATTCAAGAACCAAATAAATTATGTCCTTGTAGTAGATAACATCATCTACTACCTTGTATATGTCACCCCGAATCTTCCCATCCATGAGATTGCATGCAAAAGTATTTTTGGAATACTCAACCAAAAGGTGAGCCTTCCAATAAGCTGAAATCTTTGTCATGGAGCACAAAGTGGGTTTCTTGGAGAGAGCATCTGCTACTACATTCCTTTTCCCCTTCACATACTCAATATCAAAACCATATGCCTGAATTTTGCTTACCCACTTCTATTGTCATTCATTCAAATCCTTCTGCTCCAAGAAGTATTTCAAACTATTATGATCTATCCTGACAACAAATTTTCCACCTACCAAATACTGTCTGAATTTTGCCAACGCATGCATGAAGGCAAGCATCTCCTTATCATAGGTGGAATATAATCTCTTGACATCCCAAAGCTTCCTGCTCTCATAAGCAATGGGGTACATGTTCTGCATAAGCACAACTCCTATCTGCTTACTTGAAACATCACACTCCAAAACAAAAGGCTGAGAGAAATCAGGTAACGTTAGAACATGACAAGTACTCATTACCTCCTTAAGTTTGTCAAATGTGTGCTAAGCCCCATCCATCCATTTGAAAGCTCCTTTCTTAGTGAGATTTGTAAGAGATGCCCCTAGCTGAGAAAACCCATTCACAAACCTCCTATAATAACTTCATAGGACGAAGAATCCCCTCAAATTTGATATGGTCTTTGGCGGTGGCCAATCCAAAATGGCTTGAATTTTCTCTTGGTGGACCTTCACTCCATCCACACTAATCACATGCCCCAAGTAAAGAATCTTCGTCATCCCAAACCGACACTTGGAAGCTTTTGTAAACAAAGACTATGCCTCCATAATGCTCAACACCTTATCGATGTGCCTAGGGTGGTTCTCCCAAGTCTTACTGTAAATCAGAATATCATCAAAGAATACAAGCAGAAATTTCCACAACTATTTATTGAAGATGTGGTTCATGCAAGATTGGAAAGTAGCAGGAGCATTGGTCAAACTGAAGGGCATGACCAAAAACTCATAGTGGTCATAATGGCATCTGAAAGCTGTCTTGTGAATGTCCTCCTCACAGACCTTGATTTGATGGTATCCTGAATGAAGATCAATCTTCGAAAAGTATACTACACAATGCAACTAATTGATCCTGGGAATCAGATACCTGTTCTTGATCATTTTCTTGTTCAGTGCACAATAGTCAAGGCACATCCTCATGGTCCCGTCTTTCTTCTTCACTAGAACAACTGAAGAAGTAAAGGGACTCAAGCTAGGTTCGATATGCCCATGTCTAATAACTCCTTAATTGCTTTTTCTGTCACCTCCTTGACCCTTTTTGAATACTAGTAAGGAGTAGTAATGACGGGCTTAGAACCCTCCTTTAGCTTGATCACATGCTCGAAACCCCTATCAGGCAGCCTTCCAGGAGGAATATCACTAAAAACCACACTGTGCTTATCCAAAACAGATTGGATATTCACATGATACTGTCCATCACTATTAGAAGGGGTTTTGGACGAAATCATACACTCGCCATGCAAACTCACAATGTCGGAATAGTGCCTCCATCCTCTTCGCAGTAACCACTCTAGGTGCTCCGTTCGACATTGCACAAAGAACTGCCTTTTTTACCTCATCTCTGAACTTAAGTTCCATGGTTTGAAAGCTCCGTGAATACTTCCCAAGAGAGTGCAACCACTGGATACCTAGGACCACATTTGTCTCACCAATTCCAACCACATAGAAATCGTCTATAACCTGATGATTGCCCATAGTAATGCTCAACTGAGAAATCTTTTTAGTGCAACTCATAGTGAACCCATTTGCAACCATCATGTTAAAACTAGGAAATTCCTCTACTTGAAGACCTCTTTTCATCACCAAGCCTTCATCAATAAAGTTGTGGATTGCCCCACCATCGATCAAGATTGTAACACGCTATCCCTGTAAAACTCCTCTCACCCTGAATGGATGATATCTAGGAGTACCTGAAAGAGAGGCAATAGTACCACCTGAAGGCTCAACTGAAGTTCTCTCCTCATGCTCCACTTTCTCCTCTTCTTGTTCACTCTCTGAGCTAGAATCTCTTTTCTCCTCCTCAATGTCAGAAGTAACCTCAATATAGTGAAGCTTGCCTTTCCCAAGGCATTTATTTCTAGGCTCCCATGGTTCCTTGCATGAGAAACAAAGCTTCTTCCTCCTAAGCTCATTTTTGTCCTCCATTTCAATATTTGGCTTCTTAGGCCAGTCCTTCTAAAAAGGCTTCTTGATGTCTTTAGTAGAAAATGATTTGTTCTGAAATTTATTCTTAGGAGGTGTTGAAAACTCCATGTCCCTAGCTCTTTTTATGGCATCTTGCAAGGAAGGTGAGTTTAATGCTTTAACCCAACTTCGGAGAGGCTCCTCTAAGCCCTCAATGAGGAGATAAGACAACCTGTCCTATGAAACATTTGGTACCATCACTGCAAGCCTCTGGAAATTAGATATGTAAGCATCCATTGAATCCTTTTGTCTGAGTTGGGCTAACTCTCTGAAATGTTGTTCGAGATTTGCCTTACCAAACCTGTCAATCAGCCTCTAAGTAAAATCAACATAAGAAGTAACAAGGCTATGACCATGTGTAACCATTCCATGATACCACCAATTGTGTGCATCACCCTCCAAATGCAAATTAGCAAACTGGATGGCCTCTCTCAAACAGGGGGTTCAAGGTGAGATGGTTATCTAATTTCTGGATCCATGCACGTGCAGTGCACTTGCCCAAACCATCAAAGGAAGAAATAGATACCTTACCCAACTTCCGCTGCAACTCGTGATTATGCCCTTTGTCAGCTCTAGGTCTATTTCTATATTTCAACTAACAGAATTCCTGTAGTGACATAGCATCCTGAAACTCCTCACTAAGAGAATGCCACTCACACGTATAGTCTGTAAAACTCTCCTGCAACCTATTGTCCACAACCCTGTGTCCTCTGTTGATCTAATAAAGTAGGCATAAGAGGCCTAACTTTGGAAGCCTGAGTGGTTGTATAGTTATTATTAGGAGCATTTGCATTATTACCAGAGTTGCTCATCTCACCATTACTTCCATTGTTTCCGCCATTATGATGATTACCCTATTATTATTCTGGTTTTGCATTGTTATGTGCCACACTATGCTGCATAAATTGAGTCAAAAGTTGCAGTAAATCACACTATCCTCTAGCAATGTCATTAAGAATGTCTAGTGCTAGTATCCTCATGATCTCTATCACCTATGTTGACTTCTACCCTCTCAACACCAGCAAACGGATCGGTCTCTTCTGGAACTTCTAAAGGATTACCTAGCCTTTTCCAAAAATAATATTTGCTAGCACCTTCACCCGGCTGCATAAGAACAAAGTTCTACACACATGCTAGTAGGAAAACCAGCTCTGATACCACTATAAGATCCTCTACTGAGTTTTATGCTCAAATCACAAATTTTCTGATTTTCTTCCACACTGGCATTTCGTCAAACAATTTACAATTTGTCTTTCCAATAGTGTTTTTAGTGTGTTTGGTTTTAGAACAGAATTGCAAATAGATTTGAGTAAAGGTCAATCAACATCACATCACCAATTTTATAGATAGAATATGGACATTTTGTCATACAACTTGAAGCCTTGATTGAAATGGAGTAAATATATATATCAAGCAATGCAATAAGCTAATATAAATTGAGAATACAGAGATACGAAAATGATGGTTGCCTAACCTTCAAAGTTACCTAGATGCACATGTGGTTGAAACATAAGCTTGCATTTGTTGCTTGTACCTTCTGATTGTGGGTACTCTTGAATAACCAAGTGCAGCTACAATATTCTCTTGTTCCTAGAAATTTTGAGCAGCATTGTAGAAATAGAAATTTATGATCTTGAGCGTCTATTGTGACCACAACATCTTATGACTCCCACCAAACAATGATTTCCTCCTTATATCTTCTAAACTTCTCAATGATGAAGCGCTTACCTTTTTGTTTACCTATGTCCTCACAAATCCTCACACAATTTTCTTAGCATGGATTGAAGACTTCAAATTGGCGACTAGAGTGGGAGGGACCCACAAAGATTACACATCAGCAATATAATACCCGATGCAGGAGCATTCGGGCTCACAGGCAATCCTGCATCACCAAAAAAATATTTTATTTTTATGTTCAGATTTCAACATTTTTGGTATAGGTTTGAGCTTTAGGAGCAACTTGTGAAGTGTTGGGAAGATAAAAATCTTTATTTGTGAGGACTTGGCTTTCATTTCAAATATCAAAGGAATTTCGAAGGACAATTTGAGGAAAATGAAAGAACATATTTGGGCACCACATTTTGGTGCTTCATGAGGGTTATAAATTCAATAAAATGTAGCCATTAATGGTGTTAAGAGGCAACAATCAACAACAACAAGGTTGAGGAAAGAAAATTGTAGGTTGCTCAAGACAATGGCATGAAGAGATGCACAAATTAGCTTGCTGAAAGAGATGAAGGAAATAAGAAGAGAAGAAGAGATTTGTAGGTGTTCAAGGCAGCCAAAAGAACTGTAGGATGAAGGGAAAAATCAGATTTGAGAAGAGGAGTGAAGCCAAGAAAGCGTGAAGGCATGAGGGTTTGAAGATTTGAAGGCATGAAGTACCTGAAAAACCCTTGAAATTTTTGAATTTTATTTTTTGTAATGTCCCCTTCTCGACACATGGTTAGTCCATCATGGAGTTCCCGTGGGCTAACAGTTTGGTTAGGGAACTGTGGTTAGTTGGTTCTAGAGATCCTTGTCAGTGGGTGAGTTGGTTTGCATTCTGAGGATCCAGTTGGCACCCTTGTGGTTGGTTCAATGGGCTCTTGGTCATTACTTACTATTTTTAGTAAGTTCGGGTACTGTGTCGGTTCGGGATTTTCAGAGTTGGATCAGATACATTTCGTCGAGACCTTTTCGGCGAGCTAAAGATCAGCGAATTCCGACACCATCTTCATACTTATTTTATAGTCCGAAGATCTATTAATTTATATTAATATGGACTTTATTATATTTTGCCGGAAAAAGTGAAATTAGTGAAATGAAGACATAAAGTGAAAGTAAATTGTTATTCTCCATCCCTAGGAGACATAAAGTGAAATTAATTGTTATTTTCCCTCCTAATTGCCCAACGCCTATCTTGGAGGAAGATAAAAAGGTCATTTGAAGCTCATTTGATTTTATGCTATGTTTATGATACTTGCTTGTGAGAGCTCTGCTAGGGTTTCTGGAGTTTGAGAAATTGTATCAGGCTATTGGAGACGGAACCTCCATTAGTGACGGTATCCCACAGGTGTGAAAGATCACCCAATGGTGCCATTGACGGTGGATGTATTCGGCATTCACATATGTGCTGAAATGGAGACATTTGAGGTTATTTATTGTGCTGATTGAAAGATCTTTTTCTGTTGCTATTATAAGCTGATAATGGATGGTATAGAAGGCAGAAATCAGAGTGTTTGAAGTAGTTCCTTGTTGCTGTACCTTTCTCATTGCTAGCTGTACTTTCCAAGCTTGGTCGTATTGCATAAAAAGGAGTTTTGGAGTGTTAGTGGGTATTGTAGGGAAGCTTCCTTCTTTGTTTCTACTACTCATTCATGGTCTTTGGGAGGTGATTAGTGCCTCAGTTGTTGCTCTTATATTTTGTATGAATTATTTGTGACATTCTATGGAGATTTGATGTATTTCCAGCCATACCCACTTGCTGGTCCATTTCCGGCGGCCGTACCAAGTTGCATATTTTCATATGGGTATGTGATAGTAATTGTTTTCTGGCTATTTTACTATCTGGGTTGTCTTTAGTTTTTTCAGATTCATTATATATTTTCTGGGTTTCTATTATATGCAATACATTGTGTGCTCCGGCACTACATCTGCAGGAAAATATAAAACCCCTTCTGCATCTTCTGTCTGTCTGAAAGAACACACAAAATAATAATAAAATCACATAAATAAAGATTCAAAAAATACCAACAGGTACGGCACATTACAGTGGTATCAGAGCTAAAGATCTTGCCATCCTGTGAGTTCAGTTTTGACATGAAGAAGTAAAATGAGACATGCGACCAGCTGATAGATATCCATTCAGAAGTACAAGGGCAAGACAGGGAACACAGGCTCCGCAGTTGAATAATCCAGAGAATCCAGTTCCCGTAATAGATCCTTTTGAGTCAGATACTGAGATAGTGGTAGCAACTACTGAGGACGATTCTCAGGTATCACGGACTGACCCATTTTCTGGAGAGCTTCCACCAGTTACAGGTCCTATAGGAAATATGGGTGACAGGGAAGAACCAGAACTTAGTGCGCGTGACATTTTGATCGCACTTACTCGAGAGATGAGAGAGTCTCGACGTGAGATGGTAGAGGCACAGGCTGAGTTAGCACATGCCATCGAACGGATGGGTAATGACTTAGACAATCACCGTGACAGAAACAGATACAATAGAGGTGACAGGAACAGGTACCATGGACATGACAGAAATAGATACAACGGAGGTGACAGCAACAGGTACCAGGACGGTGATAGAAACAGACACGATGGGGGAGAAAGGAACATGAATGATGGGAATGACAGGCATAACGGTGATAGGAATCGGGAAGAACGGAATAATGGGGACAGGTATCATGATGATAGGCGCAGAGATAGAGATGATGATGAGGCTTCGGTTAATCACCGTAGGGCTTCACAGTTCACTGCGGGAGACCTGGTATTCCGATATTTGCTCTCAGAAATCAAGTTCCTGAACATGATCCTACTCAGGCAGAGTTCCAGGAGGAGATTCTGAGGGACTGGAGAGCATCCAGTGAGGGTTCAGAAATGAGATGACATTTGCTGAATATTCTGAAATGAGGACTAGGTGTAGACCTCGGAGGGGAGGTAGATCACAGAACCAAGAACTGCAGAGGAAAGTAAGTAAGATGACACTTCCTTACTTCGATGGATCAGGTAAGACCACCGCGAGAGCTTGGGTCCAGAAATTGGACAGCTACTTGCAGATTAGTCCCATGCCAGAGGAGGACGCTATTACTTATGCAGCTCTACACTTGAAGGGGACTGCTCACAAATGGTGGAGTAACGGGAAGGTTACATTAGGTCACGATCAGGTCACTTCATATGTGGAGTTTACAGCTAGACTGATCGATAGGTTTGATAAAAAGGACCCAGAGTTACAGTTCAAGGAGTTGACTCAGTTGAGACAGAGCGGATCAGTCGACTCCTACATTGTTGATTTCCAGGATATATCTGTTATGGTTCCGGATATTACTGAGCGCAGGTTGGTTGTTCTTTTCATTGACGGATTGTTAGATCAACTTCGCGGATGGGTGAAGGGTTTTGACCCTACTACACTTCAGGAGGCCATGAAGAAGGCCCGAGACATGGAATCATCAGTATGGAGGAATAAATTTCAATCCAAAGGATTTCCACCAAGGAAAGATAAGGAGAGGGATAGGAGACCATTTCAAAGAGATGCAGGACAACAGCATAAGAGTTCTTCTAGATTGGACAACGATCAGCTGAATGACTTCAGGAGAAAGAAACTCTGTTTTCATTGTCGAGAGCCTTGGGATCCCACGCACAAGTGTGTTGCCCAAGGAAAAGCCAAACAGTTAGAGTATTTTTCAGCCAACGAGTTTGTTGATGGGGAACCCCACTCAGATTACCATTCAGAGGCCGAGGGTGGAGAATCAGAGGGCTCAGGGGAAGCATCAGATAGAGAGGATGATCTAGCTCAACCCACAGCTTGTATCACGAGTATTCAGAAGGAAGGATCATTCAGGATTAGAGGGGTACTGAGCGGGCAGCGATGTATTGCCTTACTTGACACAGGTGCCACTCATAACTTCATAGACGAGGGCTTGGTCGCCAAGAGAGGGCTGAAAACTGAGGAATTTTAGGGCTTTAAGGTGAAGGTTGCGGATGGGTTTGTACTTACCTGCACTAGGAGCATACCCAATCTATCAATCCAACTGAACAGATACACTTGCCAATCAGAGTTTTATGTTGTCGGTATGGGTGAGATGGATGTTGTGTTGGGTATGAAGTGGTTGAATGATATTGAGGAGTTCACTCTCAACTTGCGGACAATGGAAATGAAGTTTGAGGTGGACAGAGTTAGACATGTGCTCAGAGGCATTTCAGATGGTGGATTGAGAGTTGTTTCTCTCAAGCGGATGGAGCGACTGATTCGACATGATTAGGTGGAGTGGGCAGCTGAGGTTATGGTGATGCCTGTAGTAGACCAGCAGAAGCATGTGTATCCTCCTGACATACAGTCAATACTTACTAAACACACCAAAGTGTTTAGTGATATTCCACCAGGTAAACCTCCTGATAGAGGTTTTGAGCATGTGATCGAGTTGGAGGAGGGTGCTAAGCCAGTAATCACGATACCTTACAGGCACCCAAAGAGGTATAAGGATGAGATCGAGAAGGCTATCAAAGAGTTTCTCGAGATGGGTCACATCAGGCCTAGTAAAAGTCCGTTTGCATCATCCGTGGTATTGGTAAAGAAGAAGGATGGAACTCTCAGAATGTGTATCGATTACAAGGAACTCAATAAGAAAACAATCAAGAATAGGTACCCGATTCCCATAATCGATGAGCTGATCGATGAGTTGCACGGGGCCTGTTACTTCTCCAAGATTGATTTGAGATCTGGTTACCATTAGATATAGGTCAGAGATGAGGATGTGGAGAAGACAGCATTCAGGTGTCATTATGGGCACTTTGAGTTCCTGGTCATGCCATTCGGTTTGACCAATGCACCAGCTACCTTCCAGTCCTATATGAACAAAGTGTTCAGAGAGCAGTTGAGGAGATTTGTGCTGATTTTCTTTGATGATATACTAATTTATAGCAGGACATGGGAAGAGCATCTGAAACACATTGACATTGTGTTGAGCATCTTAGAGAGTGAGTCGTTGTATGCCAAAATGTCAAAGTGTGAGTTTGGGATGTCCGAGTTGCTATACTTGGGTCATATCATCAGTGCTGGTAGTGTGAAGGTAGACCCGGAAATGATTCAGGCAATTGTGGATTGGCCACCACCAAAAAATCTCTCATATCTTAAGGGATTTCTTAGCCTCTGTGGATATTACCGTAGGTTTGTGAAGGGGTTCTTTCAATCAGCTGCTCCCCTTACTAATTTGACTCGTAAGGATGCTTTCAGTTGGTCAGATAAGGCACAGGAGTGTTTTGACAGGTTCAAACAGATCATGAGTACTTGCCCTATGTTAGCTATTCCAGATTTCAGCAAGCCCTTCGAGCTACAGTGTGATGCCTCGGGTGTAGGCATTGGTGCGGTAATCATGCAGGATAAGCACCCCATTGCATTTGAGAGTAGGAAGTTGAGGGGTGTGGAGAGGAGTTACAACATATATGATAAGGAGATGTTAGCCATCATGCATGCATTGGCTAAGTTCAGACAGTACCTGGTGGGCAGCAAATTTGTGGTTAAGACGGATCACAACAGTCTGAAGCATTTCCTTGGACAGAAGGATTTGAACGAGAGGCAACAGAAGTGGGTCAGCAAGTTATAGGCCTACGACTTTGACATTGTTTATGTCAAAGGAAAGAAGAATGTTGTTGCTGATGCATTATCCAGGAGACCTCATCTGTGTGCACTAGGTGCTATTGCTGATGATTGGAGAGAGTTGATTTCAACAGAGTATGCTAAGGATGAGTGGGCTACTGGAGTGATTGATGGCACCATCAAAGATGATAGGTACACAGTGGTAAATGATTTGATCATTTACAAGGACATGATCTTCTTGGTGTCGGGTTCTCAGATGAAACAAAAAGTTTTGAGGGCATTTCATGACTTGCCTATGGCAGGACATCCAGGATACTTCAAAACTTATAGACAGGTCAGAGAGAGGTTCACCTGGAAGGGCCTCAAGACTGAGATGATGCAGTATGTAAAAGAGTGCCCAATATGTCAGCAAAACAAGCAAGAGCACTCACTTCCAGGAGGTTTATTGCAGCCCCTACCCATTCCTGACAGGAAGTGGGACAGCATTTCTATGGACTTTATCACAGGGTTACCTAGAGTACAAGGCAGGGATTGCATTTATGTGGTGGTGGACAGATTGACGAAGTATGCACACTTCTTTGCTATTCCTACCACTCACACTGCAGCTCAGGTTGCAGAGTTGTTCTTTCGTGAGGTATTTCGACTTCATGGGTTGCCTAGGAGTATTGTCAGCGACAGGGACAGCAAGTTCCTCAGTAATTTTTGGCAGGAGCTCTTCAGGTTGTCAGGGACAGAGCTCACACCTAGTACAAGTTATCACCCCCAGATTGATGGTCAGACAGAGATAGTGAATAAGTGGGTGGAAGGATACCTCCAAAACTATGTTTCAGGGCAACAAAAGGCATGGGTTAAGTGGCTTCACATGGGAGAGTATTGTTGCAATTCCACTTACCACATGTCCATTCAGATGTCACCCTTCATGGCATTATATGGTTATGAGGCATCGAGCTTTGTTGATTTACTGTTTGGTGATAGCAGAGTGCTGAAGGCCAAAGACTTCCTTCAGGAGAGTCAGGATATCATGAGGGCATTGAAGGAAAACATACAGAAGGCTCAGAATCAGCAGAAGCAGTATGCAGATCAACAAAGAACTGAGCAATCATTTGAGGTTGGCGACATGGTTTACCTCATGTTGTAGCCCTATAGGCAATCTACTCTTAAGAAGAGTGGAGCGGAAAAGTTGAAGCCACGATACTATGGACCCTTTAGGGTCACTAGGAGGATTGGTGAAGTGGCTTATGAGTTAGAGTTACCAGCAGGGAGTAGGGTACATAATGTGTTCCATGTTTCTCGCCTCAAGAAGGCACTGGGGCACAATGTGACACCTTCAGTGGAGTTGCCTCCTCTTGATGAAGAGGGGAAGTTGATATTGGTACCTGAGACAATCATTGACACTAGGGATCGCAATTTGAGGAGGAGGATTATCAGAGAGTACCTGGTCAAATGGAAAAATTTGCCAGTTGAGGATGCTACGTGGGAGAACAAGTGGATTCTGGAGCATCCTGAGCTGAGATTGCTTGAGGCAAGCAATCTTAGGGAGGGCAGACTGTAATGTCCCCTTCTCGACACATGGTTAGTCCATCATGGAGTTCCCGTGGGCTAATAGTTTGGTTAGGGAACTGTGGTTAGTTGGTTCTAGAGATCCTTGTCAGTGGGTGAGTTGGTTTGCATTCTGAGGATCCAGTTGGCACCCTTGTGGTTGGTTCAATGGGCTCTTGGTCATTACTTACTATTTTTAGTAAGTTCGGGTACTGTGTCGGTTCGGAATTTTCAGAGTTGGATCAGATACATTTCGTCGAGACGTTTTCGGCGAGCTAAAGATCAGCGAATTCCGACACCATCTTCATACTTATTTTAAAGTCCGAAGATCTATTAATTTATATTAATATGGACTTTATTATATTTTGCCGGAAAAAGTGAAATGAAGACATAAAGTGAAAGTAAATTGTTATTCTCCATCCCTAGGAGACATAAAGTGAAATTAATTGTTATTTTCCCTCCTAATTGCCCAACGCCTATCTTGGAGGAAAATAAAAAGGTCATTTGAAGCTCATTTGATTTTATGCTATGTTTATGATACTTGCTTGTGAGAGCTCTGCTAGGGTTTCTGGAGTTTGAGAAATTGTATCAGGCTATTGGAGACGGAAACCTCCATTAGTGACGGTATCCCACAGGTGTGAAAGATCACCCAACGGTGCCATTGACGGTGGATGTATTCGGCATTCACATATGTGCTGAAATGGAGACATTTGAGGTTGTTTATTGTGCTGATTGAAAGATCTTTTTCTGTTGTTGTTATAAGCTGATAATGGATGGTATAGAAAGCAGAAATCAGAGTGTTTGAAGTAGTTCCTTGCTGCTGTACCTTTCTCATTGCTGGCTGTACTTTCCAAGCTTGGCCGTATTGCATAAAAAGGAGTTTTAGAGTGTTAGTGGGTATTGTAGGGAAGCTTCCTTCTTTGTTTCTACTACTCATTCATGGTCTTTGGGAGGTGATTAGTGCCTCAGTTGTTGCTCTTATATTTTGTATAAGTTATTTGTGACATTCTATGGAGATTTGATGTATTTCCAGCCATACCCACTTGCTGGTCCATTTCCGGCGGCCGTACCAAGTTACATATTTTCATATGGGTATGTGATAGTAATTGTTTTCTAGCTATTTACTATCTGGGTTGTCTTTAGTTTCTTCAGATTCATTGTATATTTTCTGGGTTTCTACTATATGCAATACATTGTGTGCTCCGGCACTACATCTGCAGGAAAACATAAAACCCCTTCTGCATCATCTGTCTATCTAAAAGAACACACAAAATAATAATAAAATCACATAAATAAAGATTCAAAAAATACCAACAGGTACGACACATTACATTTTTTATTTAAATCTTGGATGCATGTAATTGATTCTGAAGGATTTGTTAATGTAAATACATATGAGGGTTTGAAATGAGATGTGTTTGTAGATATTTATTATCAAGAGTTTTGTTGATTTGTATGCAAAAGTGTGGGTTATGATTCTATGGTTGCAAGATTGGGCAGTTTGATAAAACCCCCTAATTTTGTCTGCATCAAATGGTATTAGAGCTAGAAGACCTTGAGTGTGCAGAGTATGCACCATAACCTGTGGGTAGAAGATAGAAGGTGGTAGAAAAAAGCTCATGTGAGGATTGTTGCAGGTAGAGAGAAGCCCTGGGCAATCGAGAGCTAGAGAGCCGTGAATAGAAGTGTGATTGCAAATTGCAGATTGCAGAGGTGAAAGTTGTGAAAGATTGTAGCAGATGAGATGGGGATATTATTGAAGAAGCCTGTGATATGGGAGGGTTGGAAGCACTAGTAGAATTTTGGTAAATAAATGACTACGTGACTAAAACTTTTAGTCAAAACAACTAAAGATGACTAAATTCTACTCATTCTTTGCAACACAACTATAAATGACTAAATAAATGACTAATTTGATCATCATAAGTGACTAATTTGATCGTCGAGTAAAAAACACAACTAAATAATTAGTCACACAAATAAAAATTAGACAATATGATATTAAAGTGGATAATTAAAAAAATATTTGGAATTGAGGGAGTGGGTTGTATTATAATATAATATGATATATATATATATATATATATATTATAATATTATAATATTATATAATATAATATTTATATTATATTATTAATATTATAATATATTTAATAATATGGACGCTTTTCATTTCACCCTAACCTAAACATTATGGGCGCCAAAATTTTAATGATGGGTGACAAAAGTGAAATGGTTAAAATTTTGGTGCCCATTGTTGAAACCATAAATGTAAACTGGCTCAAAACCCTAAACTATTTTGTTTCATCTCTAGAACACCATGCCCTGCAACGCTAATATCGTGATGAAGGTCATCTTGTCTAAATACAAGGGCTTTCGTTGGTTGAACTGAAGCGATCGTTGCAAAGATTGTGAAGGCCTATCCAACTATTAACGACATCAACTACGATCTCCCTCATGTCATAGCTACGGCTTCCCATCTCCTAGATATAATTGAACTATGCCAATTGTAACAACAAAACGGTTACCCTTCAATGGACTCTCTTTCTGTTACTGATTTATTATGTTTTATGCAGGGGTAAAGCATGTTGGAGGAGACATGTTCAAAGGCGTGCCATCTGCAGATGGTGTATTCATGAAGGTCAGTGGATCAAATCTGGTGCTTCTTTTTGTATGTAGCAGGGTTTTTCAAAGGGGGGTTTCTCAATGGGTTTTTTGTTTTGGTTTGTTGTTCTCTTTCAAAATTTGTAGTGGATAATGCATGATTGGGTGGACGAGGACTGCGTAAAGATTCTGAAGCAATGCAGAAAGACAATTCTAGAGATAGGGAAGGTGATCATTGAAATCCTAAAGGTAAACCCTAACTTGGAAAGTCTCAAAACCCTAACCTATTTTATTTCATCTCCTTTATATTTTCTTACTCTTATCAGTCCCGGCTTCTCTTTTTTGCTGTGAATGATTGGAGCAGAGCAGGGAGCTTAAAATTTCATCGTAGTGTAGCAGGTGGGGTGTTTAAAATTTTATCATAGTACAACAGGTGGGTGATTGTATGCATGTGTTGCTTCTCGTTGAAACCCTAAAGGTAAACCCTAACTCGGAAAGGCTCAAAACCTTAACCTATTTTGTTTCATCTCCTTTTTATTTTCTTACTCTTATGAGTCTCGACTTCTCTTTTTTGCAGGTGGGTGAGTTTAAGCTCTCAATTTGTTGATAAAACATGGCGACCCAGATGAGAAAAAAGAGAAATTTGTTGACCTTGCTTGCTTGTTTGTATAGATTTCTGAAAGCTGTATTACTTTGTCAAGGTTCTCTGAAATAATCTAAACTTAGGGCAAGGTTAATTTTTTGGCTACCCAACTAGACTTAATTTGTAAATATCGAACGCAAATTTGGAAAAGTGAAAGTACAATTAATTTATTTAATTTGTTTTAAATACACCTGTGGTGTATCTTTCAGTTTAGATTTGTACTGATGGATGCTCAATTCTGTGGTTTTGGGTTTTTATATTCATTCTTTGTTATTTTTTTCATTTGGAATTTCAGCGTTGCAATAATTCTGGTTTAGGGTCTGTTTTTAACTTATGGATAATGTTTGTTTTAACATTTTCTTGATTGTTATGGAATACTTGCTATGATTATAAATCTGTAGGTAAATTAAACCGAAACCAAAGGCTTTAAATGTCAAATGTAAAAGTTTTGTCAAAAGCATTTTAAGCTTCCAAATGAAATTTCCTGTACAGTTCATGTCGATTTCAGATGTGGCAACAGTTAAATTTTGAAACAACTCTAGTAAATTTTGTGTATCGGTTAATGATGCAAGGCTGTGCAATTTATGTATGAATTTGAATAACTCAATCAATGACTTTGTAGCCTTGGATTAGTACTAGTGCACCCAAATAAATGACTAAACCAGGACTAAATAAATGACTACCATGACTAAAATAAATGACTACAATGACTAAATAAATGATTACCATGACTAAAATAAATGACTACAATAACTAAATAAATGACTACCATGAATAAATAAATGACTACCATGATTAAACTAAATGACTACCATGACTAAATAAATGACTACCATGACTAAATAAATAACCAGTTAACAACAATCAATGACTAAATTAACGACTAAATATACTACCAAATTGATCAATCAAAACAATCAATAAATGACTAAAAATGGTTTAGTCATAAATTTGGTCGCATTATAAATGACTGGCAATAAACTACTAATGGTCACGTGACCAAATTAATGGTCATGTGACCAATTTTTAGTAGTTTTTTAGTCATTTATTGCTAGTTTTTCTACTAGTGAAGCATTATGAAAAGAGGAAGATCTTTGAGATGATGGCGTACATTAATGTGAGAGTGGATAGATTAGAAGCAAGGCAGTGGAAAGAATTGGTCAAGCAAGATGAAGAATTGCATGCAATAATGACTGAGGAAGTGAAAGATGTGAGAAGCAGAGAGAAGAATGTAGAAGAGGTTGCCTGAAAATGAGAAGAAAAATGAAGATGCAGTGATGGAATGTGAAGAGGTTGCAAATGACAAAGACAAAGATGATTTGCTATTGAAGATGTTGGCAATAAAGGAGTGGATGGAAAAGCTTGTTGTTGCAACGAAGGGTAAAGAAAGAAAAGTTACAACTGATGATGATGCGGGAGATGTCGCAGCAAAGGATGATGTTGCAGCCGTGAAGAAGGATGAGGTAAATCTTATTGTATTTTGTGATGATATTGATTTTCCTTCATTTGCTATAATGAGAATTGAAGAGTATGGAGAAGAGCACATGGAAATCTTTAATTTCCATGGAGTAGTAGATGTAGATTTTGGTGAGGATGATGTAGGTTGTGATGTAGATGGTGTGATATTTTGGTGGAGGTGGTTGGTTTGTGGTGGGTCAAAACCCACAAAGAAGGAGAAGAGTGAAGATATTCTTTGGTGGAGGAAGATAGTTTGTGGTGGACATGAGTCCATGAGATGGAAGAAGAGTGTAGAGCAGAGTTGTGGGAGGAGGATGACAGTTGTTCCAGCAAGATGTTGGAAGAGAAGGAAAGAAATAATTTTGTGTGCACCTGTCACAGTGATGGAGTTGGCTACAAATTGCTTGTAATCTGGAAGAATGGTTCTACCATTCCACTCCACCTTTTGTGAGCCTATGCTCACAAACTTTCTATCTAGCGTGTCTGATGCAGGAGCATCTGGGCTCACAGGCAATCCTACACAACCAAAAAAGTGTTTTATTTTTATGTTCAGATTTCAACATTTTTGGTGTAGGTTTAATCTTTAGGAGCAACTTGTGAAGTGTTGGGAAGATAAAAATCTTCAATTGTGAGGACTTGGTTTTCATTTCAAATATCAAAGGAATTTCAAAGGACAATTTGGGGAAAATGAAAGAACATATTTGGGTGCCACATTTTGGTGCTATAGCAACAAGGTTGAAGAAAGAAAATTGCAGGTTGCTCAAGACAATGGCATGAAGAGATGTACAAATTAGCTTGCTAAAAGAGAGGAAGGAAATAATAAGAGAAGAGATTTGTAGGTGTTCAAGGCAGTCAAGAGAGTTGTAGGATGAAGGGAAAAATTAGATTTGAAAAGAGAAGTGAAGCCAAGAAAGCGTGAAGGCATGAGGGTTTGAATATTTGAAGGCATGAAGTACCTGAGAAACCCTTGAAATTTTTGAATTTTATTTTTCATTTAAATCTTGGATGCATGTAATTGATTCCTGAAGGATTTGTTAAATGTAAATACATATGAGGGTTTGAAATGAGACGTGTTTTCAAATTTTTATTATCAAGAGTTTTGTTGATTTGTGTGCAAAAGTGTGGGTTATGATTCTATGGCTGCAAGATTGGGTAGTTTGATAAAAAAACCCCTGATCTTGTCTGCATCAATATCCCAAAAGATATCGGCTCTTTCTTGCATCATTCGATATTCACTTGTAGCCCAATATATGTGTGGCCAACAATAACCTTATATGTGCGGTTGGAAAGAGGTATAAGTTGCAACTAGTTTAGAATCAAAGTGACGTCTCCACAAAACAAAAAAAATCAGGGCTTGGACAATAGGGTGGAAACCCTAGCTATTCAATCAGCCTCATCAATATATCCCAATATTGTCAATGAAAATACCATAAATTTGTATTTGTTCACAAATCTCACAAATTTATCAATGAAACCCTTCGGAAGCAAATATACATAACCTGTAAAAAGATTTGTCTTTTCACACACAAACGCAACTTACAATCTTTTAGCATAAGCGTGAACCATGAGTGACTCCACTTGCAAATTGACTAGGGAACATATTTCACTTTTGAAATCAATATTTCCAAGTGTTTTCGTCCTAGGGTTTGTAGAACAAGCTCCAGCTCTCAAAGAGACTCCAAAATAAAAATATGCAAGAAGAAGTAAAATGAGCCTCAACCCTCCTTTTATAATTTCCCTTGGAACTTTCCTAAAGATATAATTTAAAATTACCTTTTTAATATATCTTCAGTACAAATATAAGTGACTTTATAGTATCTCACTTTTGCTCCAACATGGGTCATTTTATAGTCACCTTCTTAATTAAATACAAGTTGTCTGTAAAATTATAATTGGAGACAACTTAATTTAATTAAATGAATTATTCCCTTTCTGAAACTCCGAATTAGCCTATGGGAAAAAAATAGGCTAAATGGCCGTCTCCAACAACTAGGCCGAAGAAGGGCACATTACAATGTTTATATCATTCAACCACAAGGCTTTGAAATGCCTTTCAAAGAACACTTTGTTTATATCTATTGAAGAAGGCCTTTTATGGTCTTAAGTAGGCACCGAGAGCATGGTATTGTAAAATTGACTCTTACCTACAACAAAGAGGTTTTCTAAAGAGAGTCAAATCTCAATCTTCATATCAGGTACTTAGGTGGGTATATTCTTATCCTAGTTCTTTATGTGGATGATCTTATCTACACTGGGAACAATTCATCTTTGTTTGTAGAGATTAGAGCAGCTATGATTTTAGAATTTGAGATGATTGATTTGGGATAGATGCATTATTTTCTTGGTCTAGAAGATGACATATTCATGATTTAGTAAAAGTATGCTTCAAATATTCTCTAGAGATTTCGTATTAAGGATTGCAAACGTGTGGCCACACTTCTTGAAGTTGGACTTAAGTTGTCCACTTTTGATGAGACTGCTTCAGTGAATCCCACTCTTTATAGACAGTTGATTGGTTGCTTGTTCTATTTGACTACTACCCAACTAGATATAACATATGTAGTGAGCTTGGTTGCTAGGTTTATGTTAGAACCTAAGGAGACACATTGGAGTGTTGCTAAGAGGATTCTCAGGTCTCTTCGAGGGACATTTGCATTATGGTCTTCATTTTCAATGTTTAGAGGAGAGTAGATTGGTTGGCTATACCGATTCAGATTGGGCAAGTTCTATAGATGATTAGAAGCCTACTTTTGGCTGTACTTTTAGTCTTGGTTTTGTAGTACTTTCTTGGAAGTCCAAGAAACAACGTATTGCATCCCTTTCTATTGTAGAGGCTGAGTCCAAAGCTGCCACCTTCACAACTTGCTAGGCAGTTTGGTAGAGAGGATTGTTAGAGGATATGTAGCAAATCTAGAATGGTCCCATAGTGTTGTATTGTGATAATCAGAGTACTATTTAGATGAGTACGAATCTAGTGTTTCACAACATGACTAAGCATATTGACATTCAACACCACTACGTCAGAGGGTCAGTTCAACGAGGATTGGTTGAACTTATATGCTGCCCTACAGAGGAACAAATCATTGATATCTTCACGAAGCCCCTTGCTCATGATCAATTTCAGACTTTTTTCTTTTTTGTTTTCTAGTTTCCTGACAATGTTCATTATGAGGGAGAATGAAAGAATAATGAACATTGTTTAGTTAACAAACAATTAGTAGTTAGATAGCAATTAGTTTTGATTTAGTTTTTTTAATTTCTTCTATATATGTACATTTTCTTCATCAAATAATCAACAAAGATATTGCAGAGCCATTTTGCATTGTATTGTTATTGTTGGATGATTTGCAGATCATCATAGTTTTAATTTGCTGCTCTATAAATACCGTCACAAAGACCTAGGAACTTATGGTAGGAGAAAAAGTTATATGATCGAGATCCTAGGAGAGCTCATGGGGATAACACTCTAAACTATAAGAATCTAGATGTGTTATAACTTATATGTGAAGCAATATTGATAATAAATTAGAGAAAGATCTATGGGAGAGATTATAGAACTGGAACAAAAAAGTTTATTATGCTGGTGAGGGTTGTGGTATGATGGTGGACACTAATGGTTGTTGCACCATCAGCACAAGTAATTGTGTGATTCCCCTAATGGCACCTAAAAATAGCTTTTTTCAATATAAAAAAATGTTTATTAATTTGTGTTCTGTAGATGGTGTACTCTTAAGGAAGATGTAAGGTTATTTCTTCCATTAGCCATGCCTAAGCTATGATGACTGTTTATTCTATAAAATCTGAAAATACAGATGTATACATAATGTTACAAATCCATGAAGGGCAAAGAACCATCATGGAAGTTCAAATGGTTGGTCTTCCATGCACCTTTCACCTGAGGATAGTGTTCGAAAGTACTGTAGACTATGAAAAATGAATCAGCATTAACCTAGGCCATGACAATAGGCTTGGCATAATCACTAGATTTGTGTTTGAATAACCCACCTGGATCACCATACAGTAAAAAAGATTTGAAAGTCCAGTGTTAATTAAAATTTATATATTCAGATGTTATGATTTTCTCCATTGAGTTGGTCATTTAATCACTGTTAGAAACTTTGATGCCACAACAAGTGTAATGAAAACAAAATGAAAAGTGACCTTTTTCGAGATTGACTTACATGTGCCATTTATAGTGTCTTTTTGCTATGAGAATTTTGCATCATAGTAGTTTTTTGGGTAAAACGAGAAAAGTATTTATAGTTATAAATTGGAAAATTACATCAAACCCACTCCAAGGTATTCAGAAGACTAAGAGGAGAGGGAGAAGGCCAATATTACATCAAAGTGAAAAATTGAACTCGCAATGCCCTCAAAAAAGATAAACCATTTTTAAAAAGAAGCATCAACTGTTACAAAGAGCACTAGATAAGAACATTTAAGAAGACCAAAGTCTGTTTGGAGTTGTAATATTACAGCCAAAATAAAATTATAATTGCGAATTATCATTTTTTATCATACCAAAAATGCTTTAGTGTAAGTCAACCACTATTAGTCAACAAAAAAATTCCATGGAGAAAGCGTAGGATCCTGTGTTAGCTAAATGGTAGCAGCAGGCAGTGGAGGAATCCTGACAAAGGAGGGGTTTCTCTCTCTTCTGTGGGTGGCCTCAATAAGGTATTCTATCTATAATTTTTTCTTGAGGCAACACTTTGAGCATTTTATCACATGACCTTAGCTGACCTCTTTCTGTTTCTTTCAAAATCCAGGACATGATCTATGGTGTCATCGCTACTTTGTAGCTTCTTGAAATTGTAAATAGGTACAAAAGGTAGTCCTTTTATTGTTGGATACATTCTTGCAGTATTTTGATACACTCGTAGTGGTGGTTACAATTCACTAAGAGGGCATTGTTGTTTTCCATGGTGGATAAGGAAATACATTAATCGTTTATGATCTTCCCCACTTATAAAATGCTATCATTGAGACTTAAAAGAGCCTTGATTAGTTGTTCTTGGAGTGGATAGATGGGCCTTTTTGAGTGAGAAGGGCATTCAACATGTTTAAAAGGGGCCTTAGTAGGTGCAGGGGATTGAGAGAGGCATTTTTGCTCATGTAGTTAGGAGTTGAGATTACTTGATGTGTTTTTGTGATGCATTGGAAATATGGGTATTTATTTTTTGGGGCCAAGGATGTAAATTGTGCCCAATTTGGATTCCTTGATGGTGATTGGGGAGTTTAGGGTCAGTAACTTGTATGGGCTAGTAACTTGTATGGGCTGTGGAATTTTAGGTAGGAAGGGAGACAAAGATAATTTAATGTTCATTGGAATATTAAAAACATATTGAGAAAAGATGTTACTAGGAAGATAGGGTGGACACATTGAATTGTTGGGCTCCTTGATGTTGACCTTTTGGAGTGTTTATTTCCTTAGTTGAGGCCACCATTGCAAGTTTTTCATTGTCTACATTGATTGGCTGATATTAGGTTGAGGATCTCTAGTTCTTTTGATTGACAAAATTTAGCATGGCCATTTTATTGTTTCTTTTTCTTTTGTGCTATTTGTTTCACATACACCTTCAAGGGTCTGAGAAATGTTCAAACACTCAACATTCTTAGTATTTCAAACCTTTCTTTTATAGGAGAGCACCCAGTAGTGGTGCACCCTAACTTCACGCCTCTCAAAATCATACGTGGCAATTTCAAATCACTCCAAAAATTTTACAGTAGCTTACTTGGCAATGCCCCTGCTTATAACTAAGGTTTCAGGGCCACATCATCAAATATGATGCCACATCAACATGCTTTTTATTGAGGTGTCAAATAGTTCCCCCCAAAAAAGGTGGACCAATAGGTGTGCATTAAGTCATGTTTTGTTGGTGGGCTGATGTGGCATCACATGATTGGTTCCTTTTTAAATTTCAAGGGCACATTTCATTCAATTTGTTGGCATTTCAATTCGCACCTCTGGAATGCGAGTTGGAAACGGACATCTATACACAGATAAACTACCTTTCTATTATGAGGGGAAGTTTCCTTTTTGCTGATGTTTGCTTAAAAGATAAATAAATTAAACTTTTGCCTATCTTTTTGCTTCTCAGCTGCGAGCACAAGGTTATAAAACTCTATCGCTGTAGCACGGGGTTTTTTTTTTTTTTAAACTTATAACTACAACTAGGCCTAAACTAAATGACACTTTTGATCACCTAAGTAAATTCAGAGCATAGGGATCAAAAGTTAACAGAGAATGATTTGATTTAACATAAAAGCTCAAATACCTCCTTCCAGATCACATTAGAAGACTCATTGTACTTTAAGATGAAAACTAATAGTAAGATTACACAAGCCACACATCTAACGACAAAACTAGATGATCGCGAGATAGAGAATCAAAGCAAATGGCAGGCATAAGATTTCTCTTCCCAATATCATAAGGTTCTTACAACTCCAGGACAACAATATTGTAGTAAAAGACAGGCATACAATATGCGATCAAACACTGGAAAACAGATAACACAAAGTGAACAAGCACTTGGAATAACAATTTTTGCAGGGTAGAATAGGCACAACAAATTTTGCTATCACAATTACCATTACTTACAATGGGCAAGGCTACACTTATTTATACTAAATCAAAGGAGTAGGGAACCCTAAAATCTCCTTGATTTAACCTAATTAACTTGCCAACTTGCAAGCTTTATTTCTATTCTAAGACAAAGATTACAACTAACAAATGCTTTAAAACAATTTGCTTTAAAGAAAAGAAAGCTCCAACTATTACAAAGTGTTTTTTTTTTTACTATTTTAAGGATGGATAAGCTTTGGATGAAAGCAAATGCTTTAAAACAAAAGCATTTGAGTTAAAGCTACTTTCTTTTGAGTCACATCTTCATTTACATTCTTGCTTTATTGGTGATGTCATCCATTGATATTTTGGGAAATAATATCTTCTAAAAAGCTAGTGATCGTATCTTTGCTATGAACACTGATACTCTCTAAGATGATATTCTGATTTTCTAACATTTCTTCACCATCTGCAATCATCTGAAGGAAATCATGAACTTCGCCCGCAGCTTTATCAAACTTTACTATCATGGCAGCAAAATGATCCATCTTCCCAGCACTGAGATCACCATTAAAATTGTTGTGGACGAGAGTCTGGAACTCTGTCTGTACTTCCCTGAGATCATATAGGGTACCATCTTCTTTCTCATATGAACATGAGATCTGAGAAACAAAAGATTTCATGAACTTGAGAACATTTACCACTTTTTCTTTCCATTCTGCTAACTTTGAGATTATACTGTCATAGGTTTTTACTGTGAAAATGTACTGTGATTTCCAAGTAGAAACAATCTTCTTATTTTTAGTTGAATCAATAGAATTATATGCTATCTTCAAGTCAGAGATAATGATCTCAAACACCGGTCTATTTTCAGCCAAAGTCTGTTGTAACCCTTGAATGCCTTGACGCAGATCATGAGCATTGTACTTTAATTGATAGATCTATGAAAGTACAACTCTGCCTTCAGTTACAAATTCTTCCACCCAATCCTTCATGTGCCTCCCATAAATGACCAACTGACTATGCTGCTGTTGATTAGCCAGTAATTCTAGAATCTGAGTAAGCAGTAAGTCGGTTTGTGATGTGCCATGAAAAAGATTGGAAATATACTGCCATAGCTGCCTATTTTCAACCTTGAGGGCTACTTTATCTTCTCTGTCTTTCAACACCCTCTCCTTTAGATTACCTACTGCAACCTCGAAGAGATTTACATCTGTGTGTCAGGTACTCTTACCAAGATTAGCTCTAACAACCTTGAAGTCATCAACCTCAATCTCATTAACATTCTTATCTTTTGGCGGTGTTGCAGTTTCAAGGATTATTTCTCCATCAACATTCTTTTCAATGTGAACTTGCTTCTTAAGTTTCCTTTCTATTTTGTCTTGGTAGATACTATTAAGCTTTGTCAAGTTCAACTGATATGAAGGCTTTCTCCTCTTCCTACCCAAAATGTTCTCAAGCCACGATGAGCTGACCTCTCTAGGAAAATCAGTTCCAACTTCATCAACTCTTGATGAACCAATATGTGTCTCAGTGTTATGAACTGACAAGTCTGGCTCTGAATCTATGTGAATGGGAGAAGAGCTTGATGATGAAGATGGAGAAACATGAACTGAAGGCAAAGTTTCTACATAAGACGCTGGTTCAATGGGAACTTTTGATGCAACTGTTGGTTGTTCCTGCTGAATATGAATTGGAGACTCAATCTTTTTCCTCTTCAACTTAGCCATTTTTGTTCCTTCTGGAAGGACGCTCATAGCCTTAACCCCTAGTTTTGGTTTGGAAGTGGAAGGTATTGATGGTTGAACAACTGATGGCTTTGCAACCATAATGGCTTCTTTCTGCTTCTTCTCATTATTCAATAATATCATATTGTTTTTGATAACCCAGCTCATCCTTTCCTCAATTGAGGTGTTCTCTTTGGCGGACCAATTCACTAGTGACAGTGGTTGTTGCTCGAATTGATCTCTGAAATATGTGGGAAGTAGAACCTCACCATCATCATCTGACAAACCTTCTATACCTTCTGACAGGATATCAGTCAACTGCTGAAGGGTAAACCTACTGTAATTACATTTCTGTACTTCAAATTCATCTGCACAATTAGCCTAGAAATCTTTAACTGCAGGTGCATGTACACAATTTTGACCAAGGTGTGTGCAAAAACACCACGTGAATTGTATGAAAACCTGCTATCGAAAAACTTAAGGCCATACTTGGATGATTCACTACCAATTACTTTGGCATCTGCTCCAGATCTGCATCTGTAAATACCCATTCCAATCGAAAAACTAAAATCCGCCTTGTGCCTACTATGCAGAAATGTATGAACTTGATAGACCTACCTCAGAAATTCCTTGAATGCTACCTCATCCGTAGGATATCTTGGTAGCATGGCTGGCTCTCCTGAGAAGCCATATACTCTAATGTAGGAGAAAGTGGGAAACTGGATAAACCAAGCAGCGATTCCGCCATTGCCAATCTGACATCAACAGAAAATCGTATATGCATCTCATTATCCAGATCTTGCACCGCATGCATAAGGAATGCATCATTTACCCACCTATAATGTCGCTCAGCTTGAGAAAACTCTAACTGTAGGAAATGGTGATATATATGTTGAATGCCCAAAGTTCCAACAATATTCAAACCCCTAAATTGACCCTGAAAAGCCATTAAGTATACGAGGTATGACATCATGTGGAATTCATGGGCTCTTAGAAAACTAATTATTGAATGGTGGAGACTATCACTGATTAGTGCTACCCAATCATAGTATTCTGTTGTGTCAACAGTCTGGGACTTGATGTAAAACATTCAAGGCTGAAATTTGTTAGCTTCTGCTTGACCTGTGATTTGGCTTAGCAGAGTAATCATTATTGCATGTTCTTCCTTGAACTCTTCACATCCAACGTTCTTTGGCTAAACATTTTGGTTTTCTTTCAACCACTTTTGAGCAATCTTTTTTTGATATTTTTCTTTATCATTGTGCCACACCCTCTTGCATTCTTCAATAGAAATGACTAAGTTCTCCTTCCATATTGGTATTGAAAAACATTTTTCAATGTCATTTGGCCTGAGGCTGCAGAGCACACATCCATCTACTGATTGGATTTCTTTTGTAACTGAATTGTAATGCTTAGTGCAAGCAATCACAAATTCAATGCATTGCACCGTGATGGGGAATGAAGCTGCTACAAGCAACCCAGAGTGATTCAGATTCCTGATAGTGATGTTTCCCGCATCTTCTAAGGCATGTAAATTGAACATTGGAAGCACCTTATGCAAATATGTCTCAAAAGTTCTCAGGTAATCATGAACCAACGTCGTTTTAGGCTTGATCTCTATTGGAGAGTACTGCATACTGACAAACTTGAAGAATGACTGTGAACAAGCCTATATTCAGAAATATTTTGGACAAAAGGCTGAAAATTGTTTGCTGATTTCTTCTAAAAAGTAGAATGTGAGTGAAAAAGATGGCATATGGGTTTTGTAGACAATTCCATTTTGAAGCAACTCAGATTGTCAGATTTTGAAAAAGCTGAGGATTTCCTTAAGAAGTAGCAAAAAAGTAGATTTTCAAAAAGATAAAATTTTTTGATCTTCAAGAGGATGAAATTCCAGAAAGACCCATTTCGATGAAAATTGAAAAAGCTCCAGCCCTATTTTTAAAAAATGATGCCCTAGAAAAATGGACCTTGAAAAAGCGTGCCTCTGTGCTTCCCAATCCTGAAACTATGAAGAACACTAAAAAGGCACTCCATTTGGGTTCTCAAATCTTCGTGAGAAGAAAAAGATGTTTTCTTTCCTCTGGATGCAACCTGCAAAAATAATGAATAAAGGAAGCCAAAAGCTTGTCTTTATAGAACTTTAGGGCGAAAAAGGAACTTTCTTTGTGAAAGCACAAAACTTGAATCTTATCCATAATGAAAGCATCTTTTAAAGCACAAATCTAAGTAGATATACTCGAATAGGAAGAATCCCTATTTTATAGCTGCCTATGGCTTCATGTGTGAGATGATGAAAAAGCTTCTTCTTTGATGATGTCATCAAACACGCGAGGTTGCAAAAGTGTTAGCCAATTTTCCTTTCGTTTTAAAACTTTTGTACTCATTCTGACTCCAGCATGGCCTGCCTCTGACTTCAACAAGACAACAAACTGTCACCATTGATTGAAAAAGCTGACTAATTATGGCATCTTGAAGTTTCATCAATCTTGATTTCATCCCCAGCCTCATACTGACAATCCAATGACGTTCGACTAGAAATTTGACTTCTAGAAACTGTCAACGGATGAAGATTTGGAAGTGGCTGACGGATGACATCAGTAAGTCATGAAAAATTCTAACACTGGGGATCCTAGGCGCCCCCAGCCTCCAGTGGTGCTTGGGATTCAATGCCTTAGCCAAAATTTAAAAATTTTCAACTTTTTCATTTTCTTGTTTTTCGCGCGTGTTCTGGCGAGAGTGGGACCCAGTTAGGTTGTTGAATCTTGGTGCCAGAGCAAAACTAAGATTGATGATCAGTCAATTAGGCAAGCCTGATGAAAATTGAACTGATTGTACCTTCTATTTGCCTCAAAAATTAAACCAAACTGGTTTCCTGCGAATCTTATCAGGTTGACAGAGGAGGATTTGCACATTCTTTGAAAAAAATGCAAAAATATTCTACGTTTGGTGAGTATAGACGGCCCCAGCCTATTGGGGCACCCAGGTTTTTATGCCTTAGAATTTTTTTTGGATTTTTCAATTTTTATAACTTTTTTCCGTTTCGTGTGCCACAGGTCTTGTTTGATCAATGTTTCTGGTCGTCTGACTAATTGTTGAAGTAGGATGGGAGGTGATTTGAGTAGCCTGAATATACTTGAGATGAATTTCCAACTTTTACCGGCATTTCGACTGTGTTTTGACTGATTTTGACCACCTGAAAGTAGGCTGACAAAGACTTTTTGATGTTTCTCAAAAAATAAGAAAAAATTCTAACACTGGGAGAGATGGGTGCCCCCAGCCTCTAGGGGTGCTTGGGCAACTGTGCCTTAGCCAATTTCATGATTTTCAACTTTTGTCTACAGTTTGCCTCGTTTCCCTTGCCGGCAGCTGCTTCCTGTCATTGATTTCGACGATTCGTCAGACAACTGTCGTTGGATTAAGGATGGACTAGATAGCCTGGGCATATCTGATGTGATTTCCAACTTTTCAAGCCCTGTTGATCAACATGACTACTTTTCTTTACCCTGAAATTGGCTGACGAAGGCATTTTCAACATTTTCTCAAAAAACACGAAAAAAAATATAAGTCTATCAAGGTTGGGCACCCCTAGCCTTCAGGGGTGCCTAGGATTTCTAGACTTAACCATTTTGAGGAAATTTTAACTTTTCTTCACTTCTAGATTCATTACACTCCATTTTCCATTTACTGTTCAATAGTTCTGTGTTATCTGAACAGCCCTGAAAACTTGAAACTGACCCCTGGCAGATGAACCTCCTCCATTAATGGCCTCAGAGCTTGTGCTTTGCCTTCAAAAAAGAAAAATTGACCCAGTAAGGAAAACATGACCTTTTGCAGATTCCGTCTAGACCACCTTGATCATGAAATAAAATTAGCCAATCAGAATCAGGCACGACATCTGAATCAGAAATTCTATTTCTAGAAACTTTCTATTTTTAGAAAATTTTACCAACATCAGTATCTCAAGAAACCCAAAAAACCTAATTTGACATCTATTTTTAGAAACTTTCTATTTTTAGAAATTTTGACTTTTTAACTTTTTGACACAAAAATTTTCTAGACTTTGACAAAATGCCTTAATGAAGCAAAAAATTTGATTTGGCACAACAATTGGCTCTGTTTGGGGACCATGTCGGATACTTACGGCATAGGAGAACCAAGAATCTCTAGATTTTTTAGCTTTGACCAGTGTCTAGTCCATTGGGCAATAGAGTCGAGATATTTCCTAAATCACCTAGAACAAGACTTTTCCCTAAAAATCACCTAAGACCGGACTTCCTAATAATCACCTAAGAGTTGGAACTTCCCAGAGCACAAACAACACAACTGTCACATTACAAAAAGGGAAATACATTGCAACATAACGATCACATCATGGAAAGGGGAAACACATTATGAGAATAGAAAGGAAATGAAATTACTCCATCCCCAAAGGGATGAAGTGCTTTAAGTATAATCCGCTGTAAGGCAACGGAAAATGCCTTCCATCCAATTGTGAGAGAATATAAGTATTCTCCCCTGCGAACTCATGGATCTTATATGGCCCCAGCCACAAGGAATCAAATTTTCCGTGCATTCCCTTGGGCTCGTGTCTTTTGTCCTAGAGTAGGACTTGATCACCAATCTCGAAGTCTCGCTAGCGAGCCTTCTTATCAAATATTTTCTTCACTCGTTCCTAGTGCTGAGTGATTCTATCTACGACCTCCACCCTTTCTTCTTCTAGCTTCATCAAATACAAGATGCGCTTCTCAATAGGATCTTTGAACTCATCATCCTCAACTACGGTCGCCAACTACAAAGCGGACAATTCCAGCGTGATAGGTAGCATCGCCTCCGTACCATACAAAATGATGAAAGGTGAAGTACCAATGGCTCTCTTGGGAGTAATTATATCAGCCCAGAGAGCATCATAAAGCTTCTTATGCCAAATCTTTTGATTAGAATCAACTAGCTTGTGTATAATAGTGACTATATTTTTGTTTGATGATTCGACCTATCCGTTACCTTGAGGGTAATAATCTGATGAATGTGATAACATGATGTCGTGATCAAAACAAAACTCCAGTACCTCCTTAGATGAGAAACATGTTGCATTGTCAATCACTATCTTGTGTAGTACCCCGAATCGTGAAATAATATTCTCTTTCAGAAAGTCACAAACAACTTTTGAGGTAGCACGCTTGGTTGGAATAGCTTCAACCCACTTTGTGAAGTAATCTGTACCTGTGAGGACATAAATATGCCCCTTACTAGAACATGGATTGATAGGACCAATGAAATCCAATCCCCATTGCTGGAATGGACCATCAATAATTACTGGCCTAAGGGGGATGGCTGATAGCTTGAGTTTGCCAACAAACTATTGACAGATTTGACAATTTGACACCCATTTGTATGCATCACGAAACATAGTTGGCCAGTAGAACTATACTTGCAGGATTTTGAATGTGGTAACCCTTGATGAGAAGTGGCCTCCGCATGCTTGATTGTGAAATCCATCCAACAAACGTTGTTGTTGGTCTTTGTTGACACATAACAAAAGGGTTCCATCAAGCCCTTGCCAGAGAAGATTTGCCAGTTGTCACAATTGTCGGGGACGACTAGCCTATATATTAGCTCAATAGCAAATGCATTCTGACGGAAATCAGAATGAGGTATGAAAAGTGAAGTGGATACTACAAGAGCATCTGCTTTACTATTATCTGAGCATGGAATGTATTGGATGTCAAATTCTTTGAACCAGTTGATTGCATTCCACACCCTGTATTTGTAATGTCGAAGGTGATCTTTTTTCACTTGAAATTGTCCCTTGATCTGCTTCACGATCGGCTCTGCATCACCTTGAACTCTAAGTAATTTAATACGCATATTTTTGGCATTTTTGAGACCTAACAAAAGCACCTCATATTCCGCTATATTATTTGTACATTCAAACTGCAAGTGATATGCAAATGGATACAAATGACCATCAAGAGAAATTATCACAACCCCTGCTCTTGAATTGGAAATCGAATAACTTCTGTCAAATTGCATAGTCCATATCTTTGGCTCTTCTTTTGATTCATCAACCACGTAGACAACCTCCTGATTCTCTTCGGTTAGTTTTGATAGCATAACATATGTACTAGGACCCGTTTCTTGATATAGCACTTATGCTTGAGGATCGTGAGATTTCACTACCGTGAACCAAAACTTGGTTTCTGGTTCTAATTTGAAACTGTCTTTCTTTAATGGAATGGTCATGGATGACCAATCCAATTATATCTCTCCAAGATCTTTGCAAAAACTTCTACTTAGTAGCATCCTGTAACTAGCTAGAATGTTGGCTACCAAGATAGTCATCATAATTTTCTTCTCAGGACAAGCCACCAACTGTACTTGAGCATCCTTCAATTGTCCAACCAACCGCACTAACTTAGACTCAAGAGAATAACACTTGTCATGAATCTTGGTGCATGAGAGTCCGAATGCATTCATCACCTGCAAAGGCATGACATTGTCCGAGGCTCTTGAATCAATGATACACTTGCTCAATTTATAGCCTCCTATATACAAAGAGATATAGAAAAGCTTGGGCTTCTCTTCTGCTAGAACAGAGGATTCAAGCAATGTAGGTTGTATGATAGCCTCCTTCTAGACATACTTAACAATTCTATCCAGCTGATCTGGATGATTGTGGAGATATTCCAGTTGGGAAATCTACATCTTTGTCTTCATCATAGAATCCACTATATCAAAATTCGTTGAAGATGGATTGAGCAGCCTTGACAATTTCATGTGGAGACTTAACATTAGAAGTCGAAGCCACTTCCTTCCCCTTTTCTTTTGATCTTAGTTTATCCTCTTCTTTCTATGCCTTTAAATGTTGAGCACATGTAAATATAGGTGTCGAAAGATTTTCATGATTCATTGCAAGAGAATATTGATGAAGATCATCTTGTTCTTCCTTTATTAAAATGTGTTCTTTCTGGAAGTATCCCGTAGTAGAGTCGCCATTGAAGTTGTCCGTCTGTGGTAAGACAATGTTCACACTTGGGGAAGGGACAATGCTTGAAATGGGTACAGCATTAACATATCCCATAATCTGATTCATTCTTAAATTTTTAGGACATGTGGTACCAGTATGTGAATTGGTTTCATGAAAGGAGCAAAACACTGCATTTTGAGCAACATCAACTGCTTGTCTTGGTGGAGGTGCCAACAACTTGGGCCTGTAATTATTGAAAGGCTGGAAATTGTTCCTCTTAGCCTGATATGGTTGTTATGGTTGATATTGTTGCTGCGGTTGGTATTGTTGTTGTGGTGATTGATACGGCTATTGTGTAGGTTGCCCCTGAGTATGCAACTGCCTCTTCATAATAGTCACTTCATTTGCCACCTTTTGTAGCAGTGGATCTGCAGAACTCTGAACAAGAGGCCTGATTGAATCCATCTTCATCTTGCTAGAGGTAATCATGTTATCCTCTATCTTGATGGCATTTTCTTGTGCACTGGATAATTCTATTTCATCAGCCAATCTCAAGAAAAAGGCTATCTCAGAAGGAAGAGCGTTAATGAAACTGCTCAACAAAATTTGCGGAGATGGATTGAGTGTATGAGAAAGGCACATAACCAGGAAATTAAACCTTGCTACAAACTCCCTCATTGGTTCATTGTTTTCCATCTTTGAATTTGAGAGTTGGACGAACAATCTATGTTCGTCTTTGACAGGCTTGAACCTTACCAAGAATTTCTTGCTCATAGTTGCCCAATTTGTAATGATGCTTGGCTCTAGATAGTTGAACCACTTGAAAACATTTCCCACAAGAGTCTTAATGAAGAGACACACAGTGACATCTTCATGTGATACATGCAAAATAGCAGAAGTTGTTGTGATTGCAGAGATGTGTTCACAAGATGTTGAGTCCCATCACCATGGAACCGGGGAAAATGCTTCCTAGACCCCTTTGGTAACTCATGATGTGCTTGTAGGGCCAAAGGTCCAATGTTATCACCCCAAGGCAATGGGGGTGGACGCCTCAGATTATCGTGATTGTTATGATTTGCATAACCCATTGCTCTAGGTTGGATTATTGGTTCCTCTTGAGGTTCTTCCTGCTTGACTTCAAGAACTGTCTGGACTTCAGGAACTATGATGGTTGCTTCTCCAACTTCTGTAGGAATAAGATCTTGGAAGAAAGGATATGTAGTACCATCTTTCCCCCTTCTTGTATAAACCCTGTGAGCCAGGATTGTCTACTGCCACGTGGGAGGTGGTAATACACGTCCTCTGGCCACAAGATCTGCTTTGTTTTCTTCTTTGTCAAAAATAGTAGCCACATTTCTTCACTGAGTAGGACTTTCCTTTTGCGCAAATATGAAACTCCTCAGGGTACTAATGATGTCCATTTGCTCTCCTTCCACACGTACAAGATTTGGTTGAATAGAAGGTGGTGTAAGACTTGGTTGTTGAACAGGAGCAGTAGGACGCTAGAGAGTCATTCCCATGTTATAAGATTAATCTTGCTTGAAGTTTTATGCCTTGTGCCCCACGATGGGTGCCAGAAAATTGTTGGCATTTCAATTTGCACCTCTAGAATGTGAGTTGGAAACAAATAGCTATGCACAGATAAACTGCTCTTCTATTATGAGGGGAAGTTCCTTTTTTGCTGATGTTTGCTTAAAAGATAAATAAATTAAACTTTTGCCTATCTTTTTGCTTCTCAGCTGCGAGCACAAGGTTATAAAACTTTATCGCTACAGTAAAGTTTTTTCTTTTTTAAAACTTCTAACTATAGCTAGGCCTAAACTAAATGATGCTTTTGATCACCTAAGTAAATTCAGAGCATAGGGATCAAAAGTTAACAGAGAATGATTTGTTTTAACATAAAAGCTCAAATAACTACTTCTAGATCACATCAGAAGACTCATTGTACTTTAAGATGAAAACTAAAAGTAAGATTACACAAGCCACACATTTGACGACAAAACTAGATGATTGTGAGATAGAGAATCAAAGCAAATGGAAAGCATAAGATTTCTATTCCCAATATCATAAACTGTTTACAACTCCAAGACAACAATATTGTAGCAAAAGGAAGGCATACAATATGCGATCAAACACTAGAAAACAGATAACACAAAGTGAACAAGCACTTGGAATAACAATTTTTGCAGGGTAGAATAGGCACAACAAATTTTGCTATCACAATTACCATTACTTACAATGGGCAAGGCTACACTTATTTATACTAAATCAAAGGAGTAGGGAACCCTAAAATCTCCTTGATTTAACCTAACTAACTTGCCAACTCGCAAGCTTTATTTCTATTCTAAGACAAAGATTACAACTAACAAATGTTTTAAAACAATTTTCTTTAAAGCAAAGAAAGCTCCAACTATTACAAAGTGATTTTTTTACTATTTTAAGGATGGATAAGCTTTGGATGAAATCAAATGCTTTAAAACAAAAAGCATTTGAGTTAAAGCTGCTTTCTTTTGAGTCACATCCTCATCTACATCTTGCTTTATTGGTGATGTCATCCATTAATATTTTGGGAAATAATATCTTCTAAAAATCTAATGACCACATCTTTGCCAGGAACATTAATACTCTCTAAGATGATATTCTAATTTTCTAACATTTCTTCACCATCTACAATCATCTGAAGGAAATCAGAACTTCGCCCATAGCTTTATCAAACTTTACTAGCATGGCAGCAAAATGATCCATCTTGCCAGCACTAAGATCACCATTAAAATTGTTGCAGATGAGAGTCTGGAACTTTGTTTGTACTTCCCTGAGATCATACAGGGTACCATCTTCTTTCTCATATGAACATGGGATCTGAGAAACAAAAGATCTCACGAACTTGAGAACATTTACCACTTTTTCTTTCCATTCTATTAACTCTAAGATTATACTGTCATAGGTTTTTACTGTGAAAAGATACTATGCTTTCCAAGTAGAAACAATCTTCTTATTTTCAGTTGAATCAATAGAATTATATGCTATCTTCAAGTCGGAGATAATGATCTCAAACACCGGTCTATTTTCAGCCAAAGTCTGTTGTAACCCCTAAATGCCTTGACGTAGATCATGAGCATTATACATTAATTGATAGATCTGTGAAAGTACAACTCTGCCTTTAGTTACAAATTCTTCCACCCAATCCTTCATGTGCCTCCCATAGATGACCAACTAACTCAACTGCTATTGATCGGTCGATGATTCCAGAATCTGAGGAAGCAGTAAGTCGACCTGTGATGTGCCATGAAAAAGATTGGAAATATACTGCTATAGCTACCTATTTTCAGCCTTGAGGGTTGCTTTATCTGTACTCTGTCTTTCAACACCCTCTCCTTTAGATTACCTGCTACAACCTCGAAGAGATTTACATCTGTGTGTGACCAGGTACTCTTACCAAGATTAACTCTGATAACCTTGAAGTTATCAACCTCAATCTCATTAACATTCTTATCTTCTGGCGGTGTTGCAGTTTCAAGGATCATTCCTCCATCAGCATTCTTTTCAATGTGAACTTGCTTCTTAAGTTTCCTGTCCATTTTGTCTTGGTAGACGCTATTAAGATCTGTCAAGTTCAACTGATATGAAGGCTTTCTCCTCTTCCTACCCAAAATGTTTTCAAGCCAAGATGAGTCAACCTCTCTAGGAAAATCAGTTCTAACTTCATCAACTCCTGATGAACCAATATATGTCTCAGTGTTATGAACTGACAAGTCTGGCTCTGAATCTATGTGAATGGGAGAAGAGCTTGGTGGTGAAGGTGGAGAAACATGAATTGAAGGCAATGTTTCTACATGTGGTGCTAGTTCAGCGAGAACTTCTAATGCAACTACTGGTTGTTCCTATTGAATATGAACTGGAGACTCAACCTTTTTCCTCTTCAACTTAGCTATTTTTGTTCCTTCTAGAAGGACGCTCATAGCCTTAACCCTTGGTTTTTGTTTGGAAGTGGAAGGTGCTGATGATTGAACAACTAGCGGCTTTGCAACAGGAATGGCTTCTTTCTGCTTCTTCTTATTATTCAAGATTATCATATTGTTTTTGATAACCCGGCTCGTCCTTTCCTCAATTGAGGTGTTCTCTTTGGTGGACCACTTCATTGGTGATAGTGGTTGTTTCTCAACCTGATCTCTGAAATATGTGTGAAGTAGAACCTCACCATCATCATTTGACAAACCTTCTATATCTTCTAACAAGATATCAACCAACTGCTGAAGGGTAAACCTACTATAATTACATTTCCATACTTCAAATTCATCTGCACAATTAGCCCAAAAATCTTCAACTGCAGGTGCATGTACACAATTTTGACCAAGGTGTGATACAAAAACACCATGCGGATCATATGAAAACATACTATCAAAAAACTTAAGGCCATACTTGGATGATTCACTACCAATTACTTTGGCATCTGCTCCAGATCTGCATCTGTAAATACCCATTCCAATCGGAAAACTAAAAGTCGCCTTGCGCCTGCTACGTAGAAATGTATGAACTTCATAGACCTGCCTCAGAAATTCCATGAACGCTACCTCATCCATAAGATATCTTGATAACATGGCTAGCTTTCATGAGAAGCCATATACTCTGATGTAGGAGAAAGTGGGAAACTGGATAAACCAATTAGCCCATTCCACCATTGCCAATCTGGCATCAATAGAAAATCGTATATGCAACTCATTATCTAGATCTCACACCGCATGCATAAGTAATGCATTATTTACCCACCTATAATGTCGCTCAGCCTGTGAAAACTCTAACTGTGGGAAATGGTGATATACATGTTGAATGCCCAAAGTTCCAACAATATTCAAATCCCTAAATTGACCCTGAAAAAGCCATTAAGTATACAAGGTATGACATCATGTGGAATTCATGGGCCCTTTGAAAATCAATTATCTGATGGTTGAGACTATCACTGATTAGTGCTGCCCAATCATAGTATTCTGTTCTGTCAACAATCTGGGACATGATGTAAAATGTCCAAGGCTGAAATTTGTTAGCTTCTGCTTGACCTGTGATTTGGCTTAGCAGAGTAATCATTATTGCATGTCCTTCCTTGAACTCTCCACGTCCAATGTTCTTTGGCTAAACATTCTGCTTTTCTTTCAACCACTTTTGAATAATCTTTTTCCAAAATTTTTCTTTATCATTGTGCCACACCCTCTTGCATTCTTCAATAGAAATGACTAAGTTCTCCTTCCATATTGGTATTGAAAAACATTTTTCAATGTCATTTGGCCTGAGGCTGCAGAGCACACGCCCATCTGCTAATTGGATTTCTCTTGTAACTGAATTGTAATGTTTAGTGCAAGCAATCACAAATTCAATGCATTGCACTGTGATGGGGAATGAAGCTGCTGCAAGCAACCCAGAGTGATTCAGATTGCTAATAGCAATGTTGCCTGCATCTTCTAAGGTATGTAAATTAAACACTGGAAGCACCTCATGCAAATCTGTCTTGAAAGTTCTCAGGTAATCATGAACCAACATCGTTTTAGGCTTGATCTCTATTGGAGAGTACTGCATACTGAAAAACTTGAAGAATGGCTGTGAACATGACTATATTTGGAAATATTTTAGACAAAAGGATAAAAATTGTTTGCTGATTTCTTCTAAAAAGCAAAATGTGAGTGAAAAAGATGGCATATGGGTTTTGTAGACAATTTCGTTTTGAAGCAACCCAAATCGTTGGATTTTGAAAAAGCTAAGGATTTCCCAAAAAAACAACAAAAAAAGTAGATTTCTAAAAAAAAAAATTCCAATCTTCAAGAGGATGAAATTCTAGATAGACCCATTTCGATGAAAACTAAAAAAACTCTGGCCCTGTTTCTGAAAAATGATGCCCTAGAAAAATGGACCTTGAAAAAGCATGTCTCTGTGCTTCCCAATATCAAAACTATGAAGAACACTGAAAAAACACTTCGTTTGGGTTCTCAAATCTTCGTGAGAAGAAAAAGATGTTTTATTTCCTCTGAATGCAACCTACAAAAATAATGAATAAAGGAAGCCAAAAGCTTGACTTTATAGAACTTTAAGGCGAAAAAGCAGCTTTCTTTGTGAAAGTATAAAACTCGAATCTTATCCATAAAGAAAGCATCTTTTAAAGCACATATCCAAGTAGATATACTCGAATAGAAAGAATCCCTATTTTATAGCTACCTATGGCTTCATGTGTGAGATGATGAAAAAGCTTCTTCTTTGATGATGTCATCAAACACGTGAGGTTACAAAAGTGTTAGCCAATTTTCCTTTCGTTTTGAAATTTTTGCACTCATTCTGACTCCAACATGGCCTACCTCTGACTTCAACAAGACAACAAACTTCCACCGTTGACTGAAAAAGCTGATTGATCATGGCATCTTGAAGTTTCATCAATCCTGATTTCGTCCCCAGCCTCGAACTGACGATCCGACGATGTTCGACTGCAAATCTGACTTCTAGAAACTATTGACGGATGAAGATTTGGAAGTGGCTGACGGATGACATCAGTAAGTCATGAAAAATTCTAACACTGGGGATCCCAGGCACCCCCAGCCTCTAGGGGCGCTTGGGATTCAATGCCTTAGCCAAAATTTTGAAATTTTCAACATTTTCATTTTCTTGTTTTTCGCGCGCGTTTCGGCGAGAGTGGGACCCAGTTAGGTTGTTAAATCTCACCAACTGGAGAAAAACTAAGACTAACGATCAGTCAATCAGGCAAGCTTGATGAAAACTAAACTGATTGTTCTTTCTGCCTGCCTCGAAAACTGAGCCAAACTGGGTTCCTGTGAATCTGACTGGGCTGATGGAGGAGGATTTGCACATTCTTCAAAAAAACGTAAAAATATTCTAAGTCTGGTGAGTATAGGCGCCCCCAGCCTCCTGGGGCACCCAGTTTTTTATGCCTTAGATTTTTTTTTGGATTTTTCAACTTTTATAACTTTTTTCTGTTTTGCGTGCCACGGGTCCTATTTGATCAATGTTTTTGGTCATCCGGTTGACTGTTGAAGCAGGATGGGAGGTGAATTGAGTAGACTAAATATACTTGAGATGAATTTTCAACTTTTACCGACATTTTGACTAAGTTTTGAGTTATTTTGACCACCTGAAAGCATGCTGATGAAGACTTTTTGACGTTTCTTGAAAAACATGAAAAAATTCTAACATTGGGAGAGATGGGTGCCCCAGCCTCGAGGGGTTCTTGGGAAACTGTGCCTTAGCCAATTTCATGATTTTCAACTTTTTCTGTAGTTTGCCTCATTTTCTATGCTAGCAACTACTTCCTGTCACTGATTTCGATGATTCATCAGATAATTGTCACTGGATGAAGGATGGATAGGATAGCCTAGGCATATCTGATGTGATTTCCAGCTTTGCAGGCCCTGTTGATCAACATGACTACTTTTCTTCACCCTGAAATTGGCTGACGGAGGTATTTTCAACATTTTCTTGAAAAGCACAAAAAAAATCTAAGTCTGCCAAGGTTGGGCACCCCCAGCCTCCAGGGGCACTTGAGATTTCCAGACTTAACCATTTTGAGGTATTTTAAACTTTTCTTCACTTCTGGATTCATCACACTCCGTTTTCCATCCTTCGTCAATTGACGACTATTCGACAATTCTGCGTTATCTGAACAGCCCTAAAAACTTGAAACTAACCCCTGGCAGATGAACCTCCTCCATTAATGACCTCGAAGCTCGTGCTTCACCTTCAAAAAAAGTAAAATTGACCTAGTAGGGAAAACACGACCTTTTGTAGATTTCGTCTGGACCACCTTGATCGTGAAGCAAAATTAGCCAATCAGAATCAGGCACAACACCTGAATCAGAGATTCTATTTTTAGAAACTTTCTATTTTAATTTTTTTTACCAGCATCCATATCTCAAGAAACCTAGAAAACCTAATTTGACATCGATTTTTAGAAACTTTCTATTTTTAGTTTTGACTTTTTGACGAAAAAAATTTCTAGACTTTGACAAAATGCCTTAATGAAGAAAAAAATTTGATTTGGCACAACACAATTATTAGTACTTATAGTAACACTAACAACCTTAAAGTCACAACTACTAGTACTAAACTTTTAAAATATTGGGCCTCAAATGCACATATACTGGTACTAAACATAAAAAATATTGTGTCTTAAATGCACATACTTTCTCAGCCATTGGAACTATCTCACCTATTGGGTCTTTTCCCCTATTGCATTTTGTAACAGATTGTGGCTTTGGATTTTTAGTAGTTTAAATTTTTAATCATTGTAGTTCACAAAGCAAGAGGCTCAGGTTGAAGAGACTTTTAATAATTGCAAACCTTACAACTGAATTTGTGAGATCTACCAAACGATGCAATCAAAAAATCATAATATTCAATATTGTGTGCTTCCAGCATCTCAGTAGTGGGAGGGACTGATTTGATACACATGACCATGGTATAGGGTTTAATCTTTTTTTCTAGGGAGTCTTGTTGATTTATATTTCATACACCAAATTATCATCTAGTTTCTTCTCTCCTGACTGTCTATTTTCACCTAAGAGTCTAGTTGTCTTGGTGGGTCTATTCTAGGTATCTCATGACTAGGAGTGAGATCTAGATAATACTACACTACAATTGCTTGTGTTAGGTATTTTAAAAGAATTTATCAAGACTTGTGAGATCAATAAGGGGCACATTTGAATCAATATCCCTTTGTGCAACACTAATTTCCTAAAGATTGTTGGATTTGTTATGCATCTAAGAGTGCATGAGGTACATGATTTCATAAATGTTCGATGTGAGCATTAATTACTTGGAAAGAAAAAGGAATAAAGTGGGAAAGATAAATGACTAAGGGCAAGTGAGAGTAATGGTAGTCTTCTTCTTCATTGCCTTTTTTATCTGGTATCTCCTGCATAGGAATGATGGGATGCACTGATCTTGAACTTTGAAAACTTTCTTTCTTTGCGAGCTCTAGGAGTTTGAATTCTAGATACCTTGTTTTTCCAAATTCCAAATGTTTAGTACGTCCAAGCCCCTGCGTCACAATGTTAACATCATTAAATTCTGATTTGATATCAAAAAATTCAAAAAGATCATAGATTTTCACCCATAATGAAGATGTAAATTACATTCAATTCAGATGTTACAACAAGACATGATATGAATATCAAAGAAGGAAGAGTACATGGATGAAACAAAATGACAGGGGGATGAATAAGTGGGGTATTAGCATAAAAGAATGCCCAAATACAAAAGGGGATATCAAAAAATATGTGCAAGAAAAAGTCAAAGTAAGCATGTGGACAAAGCAAGTAGGAAGGAAAAGACAATATTACATAACACATCTCAATCCCTCATGGGACCACACACAAAAAGCTACTTAGGAGCGGACATAAAATGGAAAGCGAAAATGTTAATGGCACAACTAAGAACTAGTTCGCATCAACTTTGATGTGAAACCAGAAGGTGGTCGAGGCCTAAAGAAGAATGGGAAGAGAGAATATGCTGTTTATGCAATCTAGATTTAGTGGAGACGGAATGGCACTACATCATGGAATGCCCAGCCTATGAGGATATGAGGGTCAATTATAGGGATACTTTGAATGTTGACTCCTTGACCAGCTTGTTTGAAGAAGAGAGGTTAGCTAAACTCGCGGTGTATTTGATCAAGATACATAGTAGAAGATATAAGATCCAAAAAGCAAAAGAGTTTAGTTAGGGGCTGTGTGAGTGATCTACCTTTTGAGGATTGTGGCCTTCCTGCGGGTTTTGGCTCTATTTGCAACATGTTTTGGTTTCTGTGGTCCCATAGGCTATCTGGCCTCGTGGATGTTATTAAAAGCCTTCATTCATTCATTCATTCAAGGTACATCATTTTGAATTTCAAAGAATTGTGTTGCGTATGGTCACATGATTGTCTAATCGCATTCATTTTGAATGGTAGAATATTCAAAGGAATATTCACCATTGTTCATGAGGTTTTGGATGTTTATTCAAAATGAGTGATGGTGCGGGAGGCAACGAATGCAATAAGAAAACTAAAATTTGTATAATTCTTGATAACCTGAGAAGACTTATCCTTTTTCAAAACATCACTAGTGGGTCACAATTCTTGCATTCTCACACTACAGCAAATCTACAATGAATCTGTTTGAATGGAATGTGGGTGTGATAAACACTTCTGGATTTTGAACAAGGGAAAGGGCCAAGCATATAACCAAATGATAGAACTAATGGTTCCTCGCGATAAGAAAATCAAATCTTGTTTTGTCTGACAACTTTAAAAGCCAACATGGCAATTTCAAAATCACTCCAAAATTTTTACAATAGCTTACTTGGCAATGCCCCTACTTATAACTAAGGTTCAAGGCCACATCATCAAATATGATGCCACATTAGCATGCTTTTTGTTGAGGTGTCAAATAGTTCTACAAGAAAAATGGTGGACCAATAGGTGTGCATTAAGTCATGTTTTGTTGGTGGGCTGATGTGGCATCACATGATTGGTTGCTTTTTAAATTTAAAGGGCACATTTCATTCAATTATTAGTACTTATAGTAACACTAACAACCTTAAAGTCACAACTACTAGTACTAAACTTTAAAAATATTGGGCCTCAAATGCACATATACTGGTACTAAACATAAAAAAATATTGGGCCTTAAATGCACATATACTTTCTTAGCCATTGGAACTATCTCACCTATTGGGTCTTTTCCCCTAGTGGTTCATGGTCTTTGTAGAGATTGTCTAAGTCACCTCCTTTATCTCCCTCACAGTCTTGTTGTACTATTAACTAGGTGTTCATGGCTTTTATAGAGATTGCCTAAGTCATCTCCTTTAAGGAAAAGTTCAATATATTTAATTATTGTTTTTTATTGAAAAAGGGTTTTTCATTCATAGATATTATTTGGGGTTGGTAACCAATATTACTTTCAGAGGATCAACTATTGATGATGAGGGTAAGGCCAACCTGCTAGCATTCCAGGATTGAATTTCAAAATTTATCATGTAATGATTTTCCTTATATAAATGTTTCTTCAGATCAGACATTTGTCTCATCACCTATCTTTCAAGTCTTTATTTTAAAATAATGTTCACATTGTGATCATAGATTTCTTCACATACGCTGAATTGAAAGTAGTCATTACCATATATCGCTTGAGTACCTAAAGTCACACATGCCCTTGTAGATTATGCTCTTTAATTAATCATGTCATAGTTTATTGTTCCTACAACTTCTTTGCTCTAGATTAAGCATAATTTTTTTAATGCACCTCCACATGAAAAATCAAAATGGAACTAAATGACAAACATAGTTAACAATAAAAAATAAAAGGAAGGAAGCAAACAACCTATTCTAAGTAAGAAAAAGAAATAAATCTCTATTCTAACTAAATGCCAAGAAATAACATAGACTTGAGGAAAGTAGGGTGATAAGTAATGTTTGAGATATTGTCCATTGATTGGCAAAGACAATAGATTCCCTTGTGTGTCCTTTAGGTAGAACACATTCTCCCCCAACAATTTCCATGATTTGATAAGAACTACACCAAAGGGTTGGACTTATTATGATGTTCTTTCCTCGCATGTGCTTTATCCCATAGGAGCACTAAGTTTGTAATTTGAAAGGATTTGACTTTATCTCACTTGTTAAACCATCTTTTGATCACATATTGATGTTAGCTAAAACATTGTAGGGTGTCATCTATTTGTTCTTCCAAGTGTAAAATGTGCAACAATCAAGAATGAACTTGATCATGTCACATGTAATTTGTGATGAAACATTGTGTAGGCACCTTTAGGGTGGTAGGAAAGACTAGGTCTTTTGTACACTAGGAGATATGGAGTACCTAATGTTGTCGTCTTCCTTGTTCTATCTACACATAGTCCATACTTCAAAAATACGTGACAACTTCTCAGATTTTCTTTACCTCATCTTTTGATGGCATCAATCATGTTCTTGTTGGTAGATTCAGCTAAACAATTCCCATGCATGTAATACTTTGATAAACATGAGAGTGTGATGTGGTTCTAAAAGGACCATTCTATGAAAGTTGCAAATTTGAAAGCAAGGTCATTATTGCAAACCAAAGCAAAAGGCATCCAAAATTGTGTAAGAATATACTCTTTGAGAAATTGAGTGGCCATTTTAGTCATGTAATTTTAGGTGGCTCATGCTTTAGTCTAGTGACTACATTAATCTACAATATCAAAATGAATTATGCCTTTGAGAGGAGTTTGGATTGATAACTCCTACAAAATCTAATCCTTGTTGGGAAAATGGTTGGATCTCAATGATGGGTTGGAGGGTCATATGGATTATGTTCTTTCCTAGCATATGTCTAATGGATATGGAAAGAATGTACATGTAAATAGGCATCCCTAAAAAATGTAGCCTAGTGATAAATTGCATGGAGGATGTGATGTTTGTAGCATCCATTGAAGGGTCTAGTTCTCTAGAGTTTTTGTGAAAAGCTTTAAGGACTTTGTTAGTTTTTGTGAAAAGCTTTAAGGACTTTGTTAGTTTTTGTGAAGGCGAGGTACTAGAGATAAATGTCTTCATGGTTATGTCTAAAGAGTACAACAGAATTTGTCAAGTATTTGGTTGATTTCAAGTGCAATTCTCTCCTTTAGGTAGGATTTAATTATTGGAGGCAAATTCCTTGTAATGGGTAGGAAACCATATCTCACTACAAGGTATCCTTATTTACTTGATCGATCTCATTTTGATGGATCAAAATGTTAGGATTCATCTTAGTTAAAAGTTGTGAAAGGCCCTATCTTCTAACAATCTTCATAAGCCACACTTCCAAATCAAATTCTTGTAAAACTGCCATCCATTTGTAACAAGGTTCACCCAACTCATTTTGAGCTAACATAGATTGCACCATGAAGAACATATTGTTTGAATTTTTGTATTGCCTTTACTAAAGAAAATGCTTGTTTATCCAAGAAAGAATATCTTAGCTCCATATCCTTTAAGTTAATGCTCATGGACACCATGTGTTTTTTATTTGTTTATTCATACTTCTACATGGGTACTCCAATAACTATGTGCTTTGGAGAAAAATATTAAATTTATATGGCATGCAATGGCTTAACTATTTTAACAAATTTTGAAATTAACTTCCAAACAAAATTGATTTTACTAAATAATGAATTTAACTCATTGGTAGAAGGATGAGATCTTTAATATGGCCTTAGTATGGCTAGGGTGTGTATATATATATACCTTTTTCGGCGATAATGTCAATGAAATTTACCTTTTGTAATGCCAAAATTAGTTTTGGGGGGTTTAGTGAAATGCCATCACACCGACACGATTTCATGACTTTGCATAAGTGGTGAACATGTTTTGACTTGCACTTATAAAAAACGGTAAGGTCATCCATGAAAATAATAATACACTTGCATACTAAACCAAAAAATGTCATATCCACTGCTCTCTAAAATGTTATGCCCACATTAACTAGTGCAAATGCCACCCTCTTATAGACAAAGGTACTCTAGTTTGTACTGAATGGGGTCTTGATATGGTCCTCTAGATTTACGGGTATTTGATTGAACCCTAAGAATTTATCTTGAAGGGACATTATCTTAGATCCATTCACAATATGTAAGACTTCATCAAGAGAAGGGAGTGGGTAGTTGTCTTTTTTAGATGCCTTATTTAGGTTGTGGAAATTAAAACACGATCCAATTACTCCATTGTTGTGGAAATTAATACAAGATTCAATTTCTCCATTCTTCTTTTACGTAGTAAATATATTGTTAACCCATATTGAGTGTCAAAGTGAGAAAATTATGTGAATTGAGAGCATTTTCAATACTTTTTTATATGCTTAGTTCTAGGATGGGATTTACATGTTGTTGTTAGAATTGGCTTAAGAGGGATCATATGCGTAATAAACGTCGGGTTGAAAATATGGAGGTATTGATAAGACCATGCCAAAACATCCTTATATTCCTCAATTAGTGAAATTCAAAATGCCTTTCTCCTTATTTGTGCATGATATGCCTATATTTGGATTCTATGGGTCTTTAGGAGAGTTCATATTTACTATGACATACTTTAGGCCTTGAGTCCTTTCATCTTTTGGTTTGGGTGCTTGCATATCCATGCCAAACAACCTTTCCAACAACACCATCCCAACTTGGATGTTGTTGGTTCCCAAGTTTAAAATTTTGCCATCATCATACTCAAGGTGCATTGGAATTACCTATTGCTTCATCATCAAATACTCAAGTGCAACTCATGAATTCAGAGATGTGTTAATCATCCTCAAATACTTGAAGTGGGAACATTGTTAAAACTAAAGGAGATGACACAAGCCGCATAAATTTTACCGACATTGGATCAAGCAAAGGTTCTATATTGGCCACTAAGGTGGCAAGGGAGTTGACTACTTGATTACATTCCCTTAGGATGACTTCAATATTGAAAGCGTCAAAAGCTTTAATTAGGTCCCAAACTTGATGTCTATAATTTTAGTTTGGTATCATTATATTGATATCTACTACAAATTTGGTGAGTACTATGTTTTGAATCACCTTTCATTCTTAAATATGGCACTGGATGGATTAAGGCAAATTGTAGCCCATGCACTAACACTTTGTACTCTACCATGTTTGTATAAGCAAAGTGAAACTACTATTTTGCCAAGTAGTGCTTGCCTTTGGGTTTCACTAATACCATGCTTGCACCTAATCCTTTCTTGGATACAACCCCATTGAAGAACATCTAGATTCCTAGTTCTTCACTAGGTTTAGGTGTTAGCCTCGTATGTTCTTTTTTCTTCAATAGTGAGGGTATAAACTCCCAAGCTGGTTAATAGGGTTTGAACTTCATTGGGCTATTTGTATTATGTGATCAAAATTTTCATTCTCAACTTGTGGTCAATCCTTATTTGATTAGTGACTCCTTTTAATGAGAGCCACATATGTGAGAAATTTATTGCCATATAGCCATTAAGTGTCCTTAACTAGTCCTTGCTCAAGAGCATACTATAGGTTTTAGGATATCTAACACTTAAATGTTGATGAAATGTTGTACATGTTGGAAATATTGTCATTGATGTCAAAGGATCCACAAAGTTAACAAGGCATGAATGATTTCATGCCTTCAGTCGGTGAATCGCTTAGGTCATGAACTTACAAGTTCGCCAATGGTAGGTTTCTCCGACAGTCTGTTCGTCAACAGAAAAGGTTAGTGATGAAGGCTTGAAAAAGAAAGTTCAAAGTTTAAAGTTTAAAGTGTTGGCATAATCTTTGGTTCGTGAACTCACAAGTTCAATGATGACTCACTTCTCCGATAGCCAGTTTGCTGACAGGAAAGTTTAGCGATGAAAGCTTGAAGAAGAACAATTAAAGTTTTTAGTTCACGAACACTTAAGTTTACCAATTTACTGATAAAGCTTGTCTTCTTGTGTTATTGGCAAAATCTCAGGTTCGTGAACTCAACAAAGGGAGAGTTGATTGGTTCGCAAGTTTCTAAGTTTTCTGATTCGTCGATTTGGCAATAAAGGAGAACTTGAAGTCAAAGTTTAGGGAAAGCAACTTTTTCTAATAAAGGCTTTTGAGTCCAAGGTTCGTGGAAGTTAATGTTTTCCAATGAAGGCGTTGAAGTTTAAGTTTGTGGAAATGAACTTTCCCCGATAAAGGTTTTTTGTTCATGGAGGTAACGTGTGTGGTGTGTGGCCAACCTCCCTTGAACAATATGAAGATATAATATATTTAAATTAAAGATTTAAATATATGGTTGAGGCTGACTCCCATGGAATTAAAGTGAAAATAATTGTTGTGGTTGACTCATTGTGTTTAAATTGGGTTCAGACTTATAATGTGGAAATTTAGGTTGGGTTGACCTAAGTACACATTGGAAATTAAAATAAAAGGTGGTCGACTCAGTTTGTGTAAATTAGGCCCATATTCAAAGCGAGGAATTTAAGATTGGGTCGACCCTATGAAATGTACATTTTGGAATTCAAATACATAGGCTGACTTTGGAGAATGTGTTAATTCGATGGTTCTTAGCCGACATGAAGATTGTAATTGTACAGATTAATATTTAAAGTAGATCAGTTTGCATTTTTTTGTGTGTGTCTAGATATGCGAATATAAAAGTGAAATAGTGCAAATATATAGGCTAATGTGAATTAAGTGTGAAGGACAAGAATAGAAGATAATTTGGGAGTCTCACAGTATGTATCCAAGTTTGAAAGAGTATATTATTTTGATCAGAATTACAATACAGAGGGCTTGAGAAGTGTAACAACGAAGTTCTGTAGTTGGATTGTGACTCTATTTGTGCAAATCATGATTTATTATTCATAGCAGAGGTGATGATTATATTGTGTAAAAGTGTATGTATATCATTTCTCTTATAATCATTTCAAAGATTCCAAAGGTTGGTGCCTCTCTTTATCTGGGTTGGTGCTTAGTTGAGGGGATTGCAGTCTCTTTTGGGTTGGTGCCCATAAACTTTGCATTGGTTGGGGGATTGGTGCCTCCTGAACGTTGGTACCTTTAAATCATATTGTAATAATCATTTTCTTTGTGAGGTCAGATTTGGACAGTAGATCCAAGCAACTTGCTCACCGTAGTTTTTCCCTTCTTGGGTTTCCATGTAAAATCTGGTGGTGTTCTCTTGTGTGGATGTGTGGATATGCGTATGTTTGTATAGTTCTTACTTAATTTGATTAATGTGGTAAAGATTCTGATGTTGCAGTAGAACTAAAGTAAAAATTGGTAAATAGTAATTCTGTTGCAAATATGTGTCTAATCGGTGTTGTCATTGATGTCAACATATCCTTGTTGCCATTGGTGTCAACTGTACTCCATTTTGTTGTCTGTTTAGACGATTGGAATGTTGAGGATATTGAGAAAATTAATGAAGATAAATGTATGCGGACCATATGGCTGTATAGAGGATTATCTCAAGTAGCTCCACTTAAGATTTGAGAGGTCCACATGAAGATTTGAAGAAGCTATGGCCATCTGAGTAGAACTGGGTTTTGGCAATTGTTCAAAAGAGACAGAGTGACAATAAATTGGTCCGGATTGCTCCGCATTGAAATATTATGATCTACAGATCTAAAGGCTTGTTTGGGAAGTTAGTGTGTATCATCAACTCAAGTGGTTTGTGGTTTGGAGATCCGCAAGCAATCTCTCTAGTGTAATAGTCATGGCAGATAGTGTTCTTGAGGTTCCAGATGAAGATGCAAGTGATTCTGACAACTTGGAGGAGTGCTGATGCAGGAGCATCCAGTGGTGTAAGGGCAATTTTGCATCACCCCAAAAAAGATGTGTTTCAAAATTGTTGATGTTCTTTCCATTTCTTTTCAAATTTTGTGGCTCTGGTTCCATAATCCCTTGAATAATGATGTAGAACTTTTAGTTTTTCCAAACTGCTAAAAATAGCAACCTGCTATTTTTAGAAAGTTTGCATTTGGGCACAGAATGAAGTAAAAATTTACAAGAAGCTTCATAACTGAAAAATAAGACCTTTGGCGAAGGAATCACGTAAAGATCATTTGCGAGCTGAAAGATATTAAAGTTTTTGTTTCCCGAAAAATGTCTAAAAAATATTCAAACTTAGGTTTGAGGCACTAAATGGCCCTGTACGGGCTCGAAAATGGCTAGAACTAGAAGAGCATGTTCTTAGCGCGTAGAGCACTCCGCAAGCTTTCCGACACATAAAACGGTTCGTCAATCAGACACCTGGATCAAAAGTTATGGCTCCCGGAAGTTGACCTATTTTTGGAGGGAGATGCAAATTTTGAAATTAGGTTGTTGGCTGCCAAAAAGGCTATTAATAACCATTTTTGGGAACCTTGGGCAGTAGTAGAGATAAAGGGGGAAAGTGTAGAGTCAAGAATAGGTGGGAAAATAGAAACCCTAGTTGATTTTGGGGTTACATAAGGCAGATGATTCCAGAGTCTTGAGGTTAGGAAAGTTGTAATGTGTTGCAGCTAGTAGAGGATTCATCCTCTGATTGTACTGAGATTCTATAATGTAATGAGTTGCCCAGATCAATAAAGAAATATTATATTTTATGTGTTCTATTTCTATTGTTGTGTGTTTTATGATTTACCCCCTTCATCAAGTGCGGATGTTTTTGTTGAATTCAATGTGCTTGTGGAGGTCTCTGGATCGTGTGACTGCTATGTTGGAGATCCACATTGAAGTTTGAGCTCATTCGTGAAGATTTCTTTCTTGGTGTTGTTGTTCTTTCCAGTCTTGGCCGACTAGATGTTTCAAGCATGTTGCAGATGATCTAAGAGCAATTATTTGGAGTGTGGCGTGTTGTTGGAAGAAGATTCAAGTATCAGATATATTTGGTCGACAGTTTAATGTTTATAGTGTCGACCTTGATGTTCATTCCAAGGTTGATGAAGTGTATAAATACTTGCGAATGATTTGTGGAGATCTGTACTTGTGCGAAAATGATTAAATTATAAGAAAGGTACAGAGGTAGAGCAGAGAAGAAGAGGAGCAGAGGAACAAGAGCAATAAGGTATGAAGAGATGGTGAAGAAGTGTTGGGGCAGAGCAGAAGTTTTGTGAGCTTTCAAAGGAACTGAACTAGGCATAAAGAAGATGCTATTTCACAATTCATTCTTCCTGTATTAAACCTAAATTCTTGTAGGCAGTGAGCCTCCTTGAGCAGTGAGCCCTAAGGCAAGTGCTTTTTCATTTTTTCCAAGTACTTTTAACAAGGTACAAATCTTGTGGGTTAACCCCCATTGTGGTTTTCCCTTAACCGAGTTTCCACATAAAAATTCTGGTGTTATGTGTGTTTAATTTGCTTCTGCTCATGTGTTGTTAATTCATGCTTTAATGTTTACATTACTAATCTAATTGAAAGTTGATAAAGAAGTTTAAAAGAAGAAAAAGGTTAATTGTGGGACAACTAATTCACCCCCCCCCTCTCAGTTGTCTGGACTAATTCCAACAATTGGTATCAGAGCCAAGTTCCTCTAAAAGAAGCTTGACCGCTTGAGGAGATCCAAGATGTCAACTTACAAGAAAGAAAGTCTGAGATTTGATGGAACAAATTACTCCCTCTAGAAGGTATGCATGCAGTGTCATTTAGAATGTATGGGTGATGCCTTTTGGTTGATAACTAAGAATGAGTATAAGATTCCAAAGAATGGCCCTACAACTCTAGATGAACTCAGGGAAGTTGAATGCAATATTTGAGCTAAAGAAGCATTATTGAGTGCCCTGACTAATACATAATTGGCAAATGTCCTGGATTTGAAAATTGCCCATGAAATTTGGAAAAAGTTGAAAAATTTGTATGAAGGTGACAAATATGTCAAATGTGCCAAGCTACAGAGCCTAAAGGGTAATTATGAAAGGTTGGTAATGAGTGAAGATGAAAACATTACTTCCTACATGCAGAAAGTGAATGAACTTGTGACCGATATTAGAAATGCTGGTGGAGTATTGGAAGAATCAGATATTGTTGCCAAAGTGCTTAGATCCTTACCTACATTATACAAACATAAAGCTACTGCCATTGAAGAGATCCAGACAGTGAAAACTGTTACAAGGGATCAGTTAGTTGATAAGCTTTCAACATTTGAAATGAGTGAGTTTGGTGATTCTCTTCCTAAGTCTGAATCTGCATTTAAGGCCAGTGTATATGGAAAACAAAGATATGATCCAAGTGAAAGCTCTACAGGAATATCAAATAGATTTGCTAAGGCAACGAAGGATCTTGAAGATAATGAAATTGATCTGCAGAACTTGAAGCTCTTATTGCCAAAAGAATGCCAAGAGGACCCGGTAAGTATGAAGGAAAGTTGCCATTCAAATGTTTTGTTTGTAATAAGATTGGTCATTTTGCCTCAAGATGTCTAGAGAAATTTTCAAAGCCAAACCCTAACAGATATAAAGGTCAGAAGAAATGTTACTATGTCCAAGAAGCGGGAGAAGGAGTTACAGATGATGAATCTGATCATGGAGGTTCCATTGAAGGTAATTGGGTGTTCATTGCTATCAAAGAAGAAGATCTGGTGTCTACTGAATCTTCTAGCTGTGGAAATGTGGAAAGTGCCTTGGCTGCTCAGGTTGTTGAAAAGGATGAATGGGTCATTGATAGTGGATGCTCTCATCATATGACTGGTGATAAAAGTAAGTTTGTAAGCTTTGAAAAATACGAAGGTGGAATTGTGAAATTTGGAGACAACACAGTTGGTAGAATCCATGGCAAAGGATCCATCTCTTTTGATGATAAGAATAACACTAATGATGTCCTCTATGTGGAAGGACTGAAGCATAATCTTCTCAGTGTTGGTCAGTTGGTTGACAAGGGTTATGACCTCAGATTTAAGGATGGAAAATGCAGAATCTGGGAAAGCTCTGGAACTAAAATTGCATCTGGTACTCAGACTAGAGGTAACATCTTTCATTTAAGTAGTTCTGGTAAGAGTTGCTTAATTGCCCAGGTTGATCAGAGTTGGTTATGGCATAGAAGAATGTGTCATGTAAATTTTGATAACATTGTCAAGATAAGCTCTACTCAGATTGTGATAAATCTACCAAAACTTATGAAAATTGATAGCATGTGTAGAGAATGTCATTTGGGTAAATAGAACAAAATTCCATTCAAGAGTAAAGAACAATTTTCAAGTGGACTACTAGAACTTGTGCATACTGATCTATGTAGCCCTGCCAGAATTAGGAGTGTGCAAGGAGATAGATATTTTATGTTGTTGATTGATGATTACTTCTGGATGATGTGGGTAACCTTCCTAAAAGAAAAATCAGAAGCTCTTAAGAAATTCAAGGTGTTCTAGGTTATGGTGGAGAATGATATTGGTGTGAAAATAAAGTGTCTGAGATCCGACAGAGGTGGAAAGTTTACCTTCGGTGAGTTTGATTTATTCTGTGAAAAGCATGGAATAAAAAGACAGTTATCTGCTCCTAGGACTCCTTAGCAGAATGGAGTTGTAGAAAGAAAGAACCAGTCCATTCAAGAAGCTGCTAGAACCATGATGATGGAAGCAAATGTTCCACAAGTCTATTGAAGAGAGGCTGTGAGTACTACTGTCTACACTCTTAATCGGGTGCAGATCAAAGGCAATTCTTGTAAGATACCTTATGACTATGGTTTGATCATCCTCCTACTATGAGATATTTTAGATTTTTTGGTAGTAAATGCTATATCAAAAGAGATGAGGATCTAGGAAAGTTTGATACAAGAAGTGATGAAGGAATATTTTTGGGTTACTCTACTCAAAGCAAGGCTTATCGGTGCTTTAACAAGAGATTGGAAAAGATTGTTGAAAGTGCAAATGCCAAAGTTGATAAAAGCAAAGAAGGTCATTACAAGTCTTGCGGATATGACTCAGATGATCAAAATGAAATTCAAAGTTAAGGAAGGCAAGTTCAAACCCAGACTCAGATCTAGATTGATCCAGAAAATCCAGTGACTCAAGAGGATAATGTAGAAGTTGAGGAACAAGTTCAAGAAATAGAAGTTCAAGCAAATCCCAAAACTCCCAGGTATGTAAGGATGAATCATCCTGAAGATCAGATCATAGGAGATAGAAATAAAGGTGTTTGAACTAGGAGAAGAATTGTTGAAGATCAAGAAGAGATTTGTTTGATTTCAAAGATTGAACCAAAATCAGTAAGTGAAGCCTACAATGATGAAAACTGGATAAAAGCAATGGAAGAAGAATTAATGCAAATTGAAAAGAATCACACTTGGGATCTTGTTTCTAGACCAGAGGATAAGAAATGTGACTGGAACTAAATGGGTCTTCCAGAATAAACTAAATGAAGATGGTGAAGTTGTAAGAAACAAAGCAAGGTTGGTATGCAAAGGATATTCTCAAGTGAAAGAAATTGATTTTGAAGAAACTTTTGCTCTAGTAGAAAGAATAGAAGCAGTTAGATTATTTCTTGCATTTGTTGCTTTCAAAGATTTCAAAGTATACCAGATGGATGTTAAGTCAGCATTCCTGAATGGAGAGCTAGAAGAAGTCTACATTGGGCAATCGGAAGAATTCCAGTTGTCTGATAAAAAAGATATGGTCTGCAGATTGAGAAAAGCTTTGTATGGACTTAAACAAGCCCCAAGAGCCTGGTATGCAAGATTGGATAAGTATATGCTAAAGATAGGATTTAGCAAAGGCACTACTGATAGTAATCTATTTTTCAAGATTGATCATGAGCACATATTAATTGTTGAGGTATTTGTTGATGATATCATTTTTTGGTGGAAATGGAAGCATGTGTAAGAAATTTGTTGATCAAATGCAAAGTGAATTTGAAATGTCCATGTTTGGTGAGATAAATTTCTTCTTAGGTCTGCAAATCACTTAGTCAGATAAAGGTATCTTCATATCTCAGTCTAAATATGCGAGAGAATTATTGAAAAAGTTTGGAATGGAGGACTCAAAACTAGTAAGTACTCCTATGGTAACTAGATGCAAGTTGAGTAAATATGATAATTCACCTAAGGCAGATCAGAAAAGGTATAGATCAATGATTGGGGGACTGCTTTATTTGACTTAGACTAGACCTGACATTATGAATGCAGTTGGACTTGTTGCTAGATTTCAAGCTGATCCTAGGGAATCCCATGTTGTAGCAGTCAAAAGAATTTTCAAATATCTAAAGGGAACATCTGATTATGGCTTATGGTATCTAAAGGATAATGACTTCACTCTTCATGCATATATAGATGTTGATTGGTTAGGAGATGTGGATAATAGGAAAAGTACTAGTGGTGGTGCATTCTTCTTGGGAAGGAGATTGGTTTCTTGGTTGAGCAAAAAGCAGGAGGCAATATCTCTGTCTACTGCAGAGGCAGAGTATATAGCAATAGAAATCAATTATACTCAAGTCTTGTGGATGAAGCAAATGTTGAAGGATATCAGAATTGTGTTTGAAGAACCTGTTACAATTTTTTGTGATAATTCAAGTGCAATAAATATCTCAAAAAATCTGGTGTTGCATTCAAAGACTAAACATATATCCATCAAGTTTCATTTCTTGAGAGAAAAAGTAAGTGAGAATGAAGTCAAAATGGAGTTTGTTTCTTCAAAGGATCTAATTGTAGATATATTCACCAAGCCTTTGCCTAAGGATACTTTTGATTATCTCAGAAAGAAGTTAGGGGTTATTACTCCTCCTGCTAAGAACTAAGATGCACTAGGGTGCATCAGTCCGGTGGAATTCACAGTCATATCTTGTGATCCGGATTGGTGTCAAGGAGATACTACTCAAGAGGAGTAGTGAGTATGCAAATTTTGGAGATTGGCCTGAAACAAAAAGGGTGAGAAAAGATTGCAAATATGTGCCCTTTGCCATTGATGTCAAAGGGGGAGAGAAGTCATGTGAAAAACCAGTTGCTGATGAAAGGGGGAGCAGTGAAGAAAGTAGTTGTAGAAGTGATAAGAGAAAGGGGGAGAAGTTCTTGTCTTGATGGTTGAATTAGTTTTTCACATCATATGTTGCCATCAATGACAAAGGGGGAGATTGTTTCCAATATGTGTATAATTAGTGTTGTCATTGATGTCAACATATCTTTGTTGCCATTGGTGTCAACTGTACTCCATTTTGTTGCCTATTTAGAAGACTGGAATGTTGAGGATATTGAGAAAATTAATGAAGATAAATGTATGTAGACCATATGGCTATATAGAGGATTGTCTGAAGTAGCTCCACTTAAGATTTGAGAGGTCTGCATGAATATTTGAAGAAGCTATGGCCATCTGAGTAGAACTGGGTTTTGGCAATTGTTCAAAAGAGACAGAGTGATAGTAAATTGGTTTGGATTGCTCCGCATTGAACTATTATGATTTGCAGATCTAGAGGCTTGTTTGGGAAGTTAGTGTGTATCATCAACTCAAGTGGTTCGTGGTTTGGAGGTCTGCAAGCAATCTCTCTAGTGTGACAGTCATGGCAGACAGTGTTTTTGAGGTTCTGGATGAAGATGCAAGTGATTCTGATGACTTGGAGGAGTGTGGATGTTTTTGTTGAATTCAATGTGCTTGTGGAGGTCTCTGGATCATGTGACTGCTATGTTGGAGATTCGCATTAAAGTTTGAGCTCATTGGTGAAGATTTCTTTCTTGGTTTTGTTGTTCTTCCCAGTCTTGGCTGACCGGATGTTTCAAGCATGTTGTGGATGATCTAAGAGTAATTATTTGGAGCATGGCATTTTGTTGGAAGAAGATTCAAGTATCATATATATTTGGTTGACAGTATAATGTTTGTAGTGCTGACCTTGATGTTCATTCCAAGGTTGATGAAGCGTATAAATACTTGCGAATGAGTTGTGGAAATGTGTGCTTGTGCGAAAATGATTAAATCATAAGGTACTCCATTTTGTTGCCTATTTAGAAGACTGGAATGAGTTCTATTTAGAAGACAAGGTAAAACAAGCAAAACTACAGACCTTTAAGGGTAAATTTGAAAATCTAAAGATGAAAGAAGAAGAAAACATAGCTAACTATCTACTCCGAATAGATGAAATTATAAATGCTATTAGAGGTCTTGGTGAAGAAGTAAATGATTCAGTGATCTTTAAGAAAGTACCGAGATCACTCCCTCAAAGATATGACTCAAAGGTCTCAGCTATAGAAGAATCTAGGGATTTGAGTAAATTCACCATGGATGAACTATTTGGCTCTCTCACTGCCTATGAGATGAGAAATGCAAGTAAACACACAACCAAAAAGGAAGCTGCCTTCAAAGCTGCAAAGAAGGAAGAAGCATCTAATCCAAGTAGTGGATTTGAGGAAGAAGAGGCAAACTTTGTGAGAAAATTAAAGAAGTGTTTAGGTAAGTACAAAGGTAAGCTGCCTTTCAAGTTTTTTAACTATGGTAAAATTAGACATTATGCATCTAAATGTCATCTTGAAAAAAGTGAAGATAGCAACAAGGGTTTCAAAAGGAATAACTTCATCAAGAACAAGAAGAGCCTCTACTCTAAACATGACTACAATTCAGTAGAAGAAGCAGATCACTACTCATCAGAAGATGAAAGGGAAGAAGCCCTATTCATGGCTATGGAAGTCCTGAACAACTCAAATAGCACTGCTAATGATGAAGAACACATGACAATCATTGATGAAGAAGAATGTGAAGTTGATCTTGAAGGTGAAATTATTTTTGCTCTTGAAGATGTGAGATTAGCAAGGAAAGAAAACAAAGAACAAAGACAAAGCTTAAAGAATCAGAGGAAATGATTGTTAGTTTGAAGATTCAAGTTGAAGACAAAAAAGGATTTCAGGCATTGTAAACATTGACCTCAAAGACACATCAGATGAGTGTTTAAAACTGGAAGAAGAAATTGTTTCACTGAGAAAGGAAGTTGAAAAATTACATGCTCATTTGAATAAGAATATCAAGTTTGGAAAGATCTCTAAAATTCTAGATGATATAATAAACATTCAAAGACCTCTATTCATAAAGTCGGTTTGGTCTATGATGAAGAAGTTACATAATCTTCTGTTCTTGCAAAGAAGACTGACTCAGAGAAGATTGTGTCAAATTAAGAAATCCCAATGAAGAAAGAGAGTAAGAAAGTTGAAGAAGTTGATTTCATTCCTGCCATCTCTCAAAGAAGAAAATTCAAAAGATCAACTCCTGCAAGATAGACATTCATGAACAAGTTTAATTATGCTTTCTCTAGTTATTGTTTCAATTGCAATTAGTATGGTCACAAAGCCATTGAATGGATATCTAGAATGAGAAGAAGTGATTATGTAAGTAGAAATTCTTTTACTCCTTTATTTAATTTCAACATAATATGTCATATTTGCAACAATTTTGGGCACATAGAAAAATATTATAGAAGTGGACTAGTAAAATCAGGAACTCAGATGATTGACATCAACAAGGAAGATGACACTCCTAAAAATTAGAAGACAGATCAAAACTCAAGAACAATCTTCTTAGTGTAACTCAGATGTACAACAAAGGATATAATCTCATTTTCTATGCACAAGGATGTGAAATTAGAAGAGCAAGCATTGGTAAACTTGTGGTAGAAACAAGCAAGACAGAGAATAACTTGTATAATCTTAGTGAAGTCAAATGAAGGATTTGCCTTCTAGGACAAACAAATGAGAGTTGGCTATGGCATAAGAGAATGGGACACATCAACTTTGACAACCTTGTGAAGATCAACTCTAAACATGCAGTTAGAGACATGTCAAAGATTGCCAAGCATACAAGTATCTTTTGTAAGGAATGTCAAATTGGGAAGCAGACAAGGACTAGGTTCAAGATCAAGGAGTACTATTCTATTAAGCCATTGGAACTAATTCATATAGACTTATGTGGTCCTACCAAAATGAGAAGTCTCCAAGGAGAAAGGTATTTCATGTTGCTCATTGATGATTACTCTAGATAATGACATGGGTTACTTTTTTGAAAGATAAATTAGAAGCTTTTAATAGATTCAAAATTTTCAAATCTATGGTTGAGAATGAAATGAATGCTAGAATCAAATGCCTAATATTACATAGAGGTGGTGAGTTCACTTGAAATGAATTTGAAGAATATTGTGAGGAACATGGAATAAGGAGACAATACTTTACTGCAAGGACTCCTCAACAAAATGGAGTAGTTGAAAGGAAGAACAGAACAGTTCAAGAGATGGCAAGAACAATGTTAAATGAAGCCAAGCTACCTGATTTGTATTGGAGAGAAGCAATCCATATTGCTGTTTATATTTTCAACAGAGGAGAACTAAGAGTGAACAACACTAAGACACCATATGAGCTATGGAAAGGAAGACCTGCATCGGTCAAGTATTTCAAAATATTTGGAAGTAGATGTTATATCAGAAGAAATGAAGAAAACTTAGGCAAGTTTTACTCAAGATTTGATGAAGGAATTTTTCTTGCCTACTCACCTAGAAGCAAGGCTTACATATGCTACAATAAGAGACTACAAAATATAGTTGAAAGTGCAAATGTTAGGATTACTGAAGACCTACATCACTCGACCTATGATCAAGAAGACTGTTGTTTAGATGAATCATCTTGGAAAGAAGAAGAAGATGAAGTTGAAGAAGAAACATCCAAGGAGACTACTATTGGGACAAGAAAATTTCAAAATTTTCCTATACTCCTACCCACCCCATGTCCAACCAAATTAGAAAATCATACGCCCAAAATCATAATAGCTACTGATAAATTCCATAAATATCACATGATTTTCACCACAAATAATTGTCTCACCCCTCAAACCATAGTATAATAAGGGGCCTCAGTTCCTTGATTTCGGCGAGACCTCGGTGTTTTTTATACCGATACATGTTCCATTTGAAGCGAGCTAGATGTGTATTGGCATGAGGATTATGGTCGGAGTGAAAGTTTCAAAAATCTTTGATGAAAGAAGTAATACTGATAACCCTTCATCAGAGAGAGATTCCCCAGTCATGCTGAGTTAATCAAAGGTGAGGACTATCAACACGAGAAAACATTATCAGAGAAAACTCTGAACACTCCCTCGACAATATCACACCGACGAGAGAATTCGGTAAGACTCTTGCCGAACAACCCATGGAACGGGTGGAGCTAGTGACTCATTAGGAAGAAATGCACATCGGGGCAAGAGATTAAAGTGTCTCCGACCTTATGATGTCTCAGTGACCAAAAGGCATTTTCGGCCTAAGTCACACCAATGTATATGGAGGATATAACTCATCGACAAAAGGGAACAGATCAAAATAAATTTTACAAGTCCTGTCGAATCTATAGTCACAACGATGAAGGATAGAAAGAAAGGCATCGGGGAAACAACCAGGATCGGATAGTTCAAACGAAGTCATCCTGATATCATCTGTTGTTCTAATGATGGTACTGGCCACACTCATCGATAATACTCTTTCTGATATATTATAAAGACAAGTGATATAGGTATTAATTTCTTGGGTCTTGCCAATTCCACTAACCTGCCCTGTAAAGAGAAGTCGATAAGCATGTCGACAAGACTCATGCCGATATTCATATCAGAGATTTTTGAAATATTGGAGTACGATGATGTTCTCACAATGATAATGTAAGTCAGGCTGACAATAGCTACTATGCTCATTTCTATATCGGATAAACCTTGAAATGTCTTGCCGATATAGACATATATATAAAAGGTGACATCGAGGAGAAAAAATGAAGAGTCACAACGATTGAGCCATCTACAAATATTCGCGCCATAATAAGCTATTAGATCGCCCTAACATTACAAAAGTCCCACCGATGAAGGAGGTTATGATGATGTGACATCTCATAATGATTACAAAATTAATGCACTAGAACTATTAATTACAGACCGAGAAGAAATCCCCTGAAGAGTCATTCAAAATCATTGTGATTGGGTTCAAAAAGAGTTATCTAAGAGGAGCACACAAGCATAAACTTGGAGGAGAGAACAAAGGAGTTTGATCATTGTCTCAGATAACAGGTACATACATAAAAACCTCTGTGTGGTAGATTGCAATTTGAATTTGCTATCCATAATTATAATGGAGACTCCAGTGAAAGGCAAGGGTAGAAAACAACAAGGTGAAACTAGTAAGCCTAAGAAACAGAAAATTGACAAAAGCCCTAATGAAAAAATGAAAGAAAGAGAACTAAATCAGGATTTAATAGACCAATTGCCTGGGTCTACCCCTAAAGCCTGAAGGTCTGCACAACTCAGGGTAGAGGTAGAGAAATTAGAAGACAAATGCAAATACTTGGGAAATGTATGGACACCAATCAGAGGTATGAGTTGTTCAAATTTCATTATGATAGAAGATTCAGGAATGTCCTGGTGTCTAATCCCTGGTATTTGAATTTAGGCAAATTGGTCGTCCCTGATGTGTTTGTGAATGTGGAACTCCTGACACTCTTGGCTACTCATTACAATCCCAGCCTTAAAGCCATATGCAATCCACAAGGAGAACTTGTTATTCACTTGTTCAAAAATGCCATTTGTGAAGTATTTGATTTAGATGATTTGTGTACTCTTCCAATAGTATATGAATATTTGGACAAAGAATACTGGAGGATGGACACTATGTACAATGGATGGAGATTGCTTCTCCACAGGCCTAGGGCAGAGGGAAAAACAATGCCTTTTGATGATAATAATGGACCTCCATTCCATGTGTCCTTGTTTGAAACGTATATGCAATACACATATTATTCCATTGGCCAAGTCCTAGGGTCAGAGGTTCTTGATTTTATGTCAATTCCGTTAATGGTGATAGCAATAGATATTCAGTGTCATAATGCTAGGCAATTTGACTATGCTGCTCATCTTCAGAAAGATTGATTCTAGTTTAATTGCAATTAAGAACAATGCCCCAACAGTCTCTTTTGAGCATTATTCACTCCTCATGCATATGGTGTTATATTATGGCCAGGAAATTGGAATATGGCCAAGTGAACTTAGAATTACTCAACTAGACAAAAGGGGACAAAAGTCGCCTGTGCAAATGTGGACAAGGATATGGGACAGTAGGTTTACCCATTCCAGTTACATTCATTTTGAAGAATATTGTGTAAAAGTGTTGTATAGATATTTCAATAATCCTTGTGAATATTCACTATCAAATGAAATAAAGAGGTTTCTTAGACCAAAAGATTTTGGTGGTCCCCCTATTGTCACCCACAACTAGGGAGATTGGTATTGTTTTGAGGATTCAACCATGGTCAGAATTTATGGTTTTGAAGATACCCCATTTATATTGCCTAAGACAGTTCCTGATAGGATTGCCTACTTAGAGATAGTCAGGCAAATGAACTGCTCTAATGTGATGAACTTGTGTGCCTATGACAATCAATCCTCCATGCCTAGTACTTTGTGCTTCAGGGATTTTTCTGTGGTGTCTAAAGAAGGTTATGGTCTCATCAGGGACAAATTAATTCATTACAACATGAGGTGTGCATAAGCAAGAAAATGATTTGATCCCGAGGGTTTTATTGATTTTTCCAGAAGAAAACAAAACATCAGTGGATATACACATATTCCATATCCACATGATGATATTATTAGGAACATGGAAGAAGTTGAAGTTGAACTGGTAATTGAGAAGTATAATAGAGAACTAGATGACAAGAGAAAATAGCTTGCAGAGATAGAGTTGGTGTCTTCTGGTGATGAGGAATCTACAGGAGAAGAAGAGCTACATGAACAGGCAACTAGAATATCCAAACGAAAAATGGAATGTTACCAATCTCCTAATAGAGAGTAGGATGAAGAGGGGCTTGGTGATGAGGATCCTAGACAGTTAGCATATGATTCTTTCATTGCAGATGATCAATTTATTCATTCACAAAAATTTAAATCATTTTTGTATAAATGCAAGGGAAAAGAACTCAGGGAATCAGTTGAAGATGTCATGGCTGACAATGAAAAACAATTGATTGATATGTTAAAAACAATAGTAGACAATGAATTGAAAGCTATGACTCCTAACAGAGGTAGACAGTTGCTCAGAGAAGTAGGTGTCATGATATTTCCTATACTTGATATAAATTCTACCTTGGTGTTTGATAGTTTTTTGCACAATACTAATGATAAGTATAAGCTCACTCCTGAGGGTGTCACAGAGGTATACATGGGTACCAAATATAACAATGATGAAAACTCACTCATGATATGGGCCTTATACCCTCCTCATACGAAAATGGCCATTATAGATACTGAAAAAACTTTTGGGCTTGTTATGACTTTGAAAGCAAGGGAAACTGATCCTTTGATTACTATAGACATTGGCATAAATGTTGCAAAATTAAATAAAGCACATGCCTAGATGCTGATCAAGGAACGAGACACATATAAACTAAGTTGTGAAAGATTAACAAAGGAAAATAATTTCTTGAAAGATACTATCAAGAATGTCTTCGGAGGATCAATTAAAAGGTTAACCCAAGGAGAGAGTTCACAAAGTGCCCAGTCACCATCTATTGATCAAATAGCCCAGGTTCAGATTGACACATTTGCAACAGTACTACAGAATAGGCATATTAATATGATGCATTGGATGAACAAATTTTGGGATGTCTATTCTGAAAACCATAAGGTGATCCAAGAACATGAAAGGTTAAACAATAAGAAACTCCATGAGATACAGAGCAGGGATGCTCCTGACACTACAAGTACCTCTAGTGCAAAAGACTTGATCGAACAACATCAAAAATATCATGACCAGCTTAAAAATGATGCCAGGGAATGCATTGAGGCTTCAAAGGCATATATACCCATTTTGTTCAGAAACGACAAGGAGCTGAAGAGAAAAGATGAATGGAGTAAATAATGCCAGGTTATATTACATAAAGCTTTAGAGGCTCTCAAGGATAAAGACTCTGCATGTGGGGAAGCCTGTAAGCATCTGGAGAAGATGGTGACAATGGACATGATCACAAGAAATGCTATTGAGTTTAGTGATACACATTGTAGCCAAGAATACTTGGATCATGTCACTCAGATATACATGTGGCTTAGTAAGGCTTAGAGTCATTATCTTTGTTTGTTGTTGTGTTAATCATTTTAATTCCCAAAAGACATTTTGAAGAGTTATGTCTCTTCATAAATATTTATATATAAGTTGAACATATGGTGATGAATCATCATTAGCAGTAGGAGATAATATGAGAAGTTCATAATATTTTAAAAGGACCATGTTGCAAGTATTATATTAAAAAAGTTAATAGAAGATCTCTGATTCTGTGGTTTTATACTGGCATCAATTGTTTGTTGAAATTATTCAGTTATTTGGTTGTCTCCAGTTCAGTATTTCCTTATTATTCAAATTGATATATCAAGTATATATTTAATTTGTCAATGCACATTTGCTGTATTTGTGTGATTTGATTGATTGGTTTCCTTAAAAGAAATTAAAATCCTTCTAGTCAGTCACAGTAATCTGGAAGTGTTGATTTGGATCATTAAGAAGAACCATATAATTAGGATTGTTATTCTGTCTCCAAGTTGATATTATCTGTTGTTCTTGTATATTTCATTCAATTGGTTCCTTAAAGAAAGGATCAAATTTCCTTCTGGTGAATAACAAGAAACCTAATTATGTCAGTTGGATATTAAGAAGAGTATGTCAATCATTTCCCTACATGTTTATACAAGTTATAAACCAAAGCATTATGCCAAACATTTAGAGTTATTGCCCAATATAATCTACTGGTCTTAGATTTTTATTTAACTTTGTTTACCCAATAAGGCACTGGTCTCATCTCAACTCATAATTCAGTTTTATCCAAAACCCATTCATTAGTTAAGCATAGTTGTAAAATTTTCCTTGATATTGCTTATACAATTTATACCAAACATTTTCAAATATTAGATATAGAACTAGTTAGTAAACTTTCATCTATTCCACACCATTTGCCAATGTGGGTAGATCCATTAACTTAGTCTAAGCTCTTACACTCATCTAATCTGCTTCAACTTTCAAGGTCCACCTGTCTAGGTATAGCAATGCCTAAAGTGTAGGGAGTCATCAACCCTATAGGTTAACTCCATTGCATTAGTTCAAAAATGTTGCCAATTGGATCATAGAGATTGGCATCATCTTAGGATTTGCAACCTGCATTTTTGAGACCTAACAAATTGGTGACTCTGTTGGGGAACCAAATACAAAGGACCTTAGTAAGATACCATTCTTTTATAGAGTTAGAAATTTCAAGAATACAAATTGGTAACCCTGCTGGGAAGAAGAATCTGGAAAGATAAATTATAACCTTTTTCCTATTTGCAAAAATAGGTGGCGACTCTAGAACCTATTATAACAGAAAGTTAGCACCAAATGGATGGTAGAAGATCTAAGATGGAAGGGAAGAAGTTACAATCATCTCCACCAATTAGAACCATTCCCAAGAAAAATGGAGCATCAAATTATTTTCATCAGAATAATAATCAGGAGGCTCAAGAAGACAATACAAGAACAAACTATCTTAACTCACAATAGTTTTACCCCTCTGCATGAATCAAATGAGAATTTGTCTCAAATCAATGGAGTGACTGATGATATATTGGCAAAATACAGACCTGATCCTCAAGAACAGCTTGAGTCTGAAGCATGGGCCATGAAGGAAATTGATCAGAGGCAAGCTGAACATGATTATAAAATGTCATTACAGCAAGGAGAAGGGGTAAAATATGGATTCATGAATCAAGAGGTGAATAAAAGTCCAAAGAGTATAAGGAATATAAATGAAGTACAAAAGAATGTGCTTAAGCTCTAGGAAGAACTTGAAATGATCAAGATAGAGGAAACTGAGATGTTGTTAAAGCAGGAAATTCAGTAGATAAGGAATAGGACTAAAATAGCTGCCCCAAAATATATACCTCCACATAGAGGAAATATTTTGAGGAACCCACAACAAAACTTGCACCAAAATACAAGTGGTGTTTCCAATCTACAAGCATCAGGAAGTCATGTTCATCAAAATACCCTCCCAAATAATCCTAGACCACCTCTCAACATATGGCTAATCCATACCCACCCCTTGGCCAATAGCATTGTAGACCACAAAACCCTCATATGAACCCCCACATAAATCCACAACAGCAATATGCTTATCATCAGCCTCCAGGCGGATATAATTACTACCCTAACCCACCACCCATGAATGTTTCACCCCAAAACCTCACAAACATATGCGGACAATTAGATCTAACTAGATATCAATTGTATCCATACCCTATTGATAGTAGTTGGTGAAATATAGTTCCCAAGTTCACTAGAAATAGTGCAGTATCAGCTGAGGATCATATCAGAAGCTTCAATGCCTTTGTACAAGATATTAGTATGGATTATGAAGATGTTATAATGAGGTTATTCATGATGTCTCGGACTAAAGATGCAAGAGACTAGTTCAACAGTTTACTAGATGCCTCAATCAGTTCCCTAACAATTTCCATAGTCAATTTAAGGAGCAGTATGTCAATCAACATGCCCCTGAGTTTACATTGCATGAATTGATAAGCATCCAAAAATACCAAAATGAGTTAGTATATGATTTCAATATGAGATTTTCCAAGTTACACAACAAAATACCACATGGATCTAAGTTGATTGATCTAGTAGCATTGAGTATTTATCTGAAAGCATTTGATCCTAAGACAGGGTACGAACTTAGAAATTGGTGCCCTATGACCCTAGCTGAAGCACATAAAGTGGCATTAACTATTGAGAACAATAGAAAAGCCGCAGGTATGGTTAGCAAAAGAGATAATCCTAGAACTCCTCAAACCCCAAACATTCAGTAGAATAAATAAGAAGGTCAGCATAGACATGAAACACCTAGATTGCATGATATGTCATATAATACAAATTGGAAGGATGGGAGACCTATTGAAAGTAGTAGAAAACAACATTATGGAAAAGATACTCCTGACCCCTTAAAGAGAAATGGGGCACATATGGCAGAAAATAAACCTTGGTGTTTGGCGTGCAATTTACCACACTCACCTGAATACTGTGTAGTGGCTAAAGCAGTACAACAGGAAGAAGCATTATACAATTATAACAGAGATAATCACATAATAAACATGATGCAAGATACACCATATTTGCTGAATGAAGACTATTCTCCTATAGAGGAAGAGAGATATGAATATGATGTGGGGAACCAGAAACATCATATCAACAAGGGAAAACGAGAAGTATTCTTAGATCAGGAGGACAGTTACGAGGGACCTACTTATTATCATAACAATTCACCATATGATCAATGGAGAAAGCCCATTGAAAAGGAAAGAGAAGTTCTTACAATAGCTGCAGTAGCCCAAGCTAAAAATGCCCATAATCTAAGGAACAGGACAGTGAATTCAGAACAGGGAACACCTGGGAGTATCTTTATAAAAGATCAAAATTACAAAAAGAATAACACGAAATCCTCATTTAGAGAACCAGAAAAAATTGATAAAATTAAAATGAAAGATAAATCACCAAATCAAGAAAAAGAACATATAAAGACAGAAAGGAATGATCAGATTATGGCCCATTCATTTGACATTGCTCATGCAATATCTTAGGTGAAGATATCAATACCACTTTTGGAAATGATGAAGATAGATAAATACAGAAATGCAGTGGTTAAACTGATTTCAGATATACCAAATCAAAAATATAAAGAATCAGAGAATAGAACAAACAATGTTCACCAAGAAACATTCCAAATTCCTGAAGTATATCTAGGTGATACCTTAACAAAGAACCCCTCACAAGTGGACCCTTTCTACACCACCTTATTAATCAGAAATAAGCTAACTTAAGGAACTACATGATTGATTCAGGTGTGGCCATGAATATCATGCCAATAGTAGTCATGAAAGAATTGGAAATGTGGGTTGACACTACATTTGGTAAGTGTTATGCGATGGACAATAGGTCTATCCCAGTCGTGGGCATCATGACGGATGTGGAAATAAAACTAGCTTTATACCCTGAAGCAACTTATAATACTGATATCACTGTGGTTGATATTCCACCATATTATGAAATTCTCTTATCAAGACAATGGGCTGCAATGGTAGGAGGGAATGTCCAATTAGATTTATCATATGCCACAATACCAGTGGGAGGCAAAGAGATCAAGCTGTGTAGGGAGCCAAGATATGAAAACATCATAGAACGCTTGGATCAAAATCAAATAAATCTATTCTATGATACAGATTTGGGAACTTTCAAGGTTGAAACAAGTCAGCCGGAATTGCAGAATACTAATCCAATACATATAGAATATAAGAAAGAGGAGAATGATGTGTGGAAAATGTATTTTGATGGTGCATGTAGCAAAATGGGAAATGGGGTAGGAGTATTATTTATTTCACCAACAGGTAGAACTTTCAAATACTCGTTCTTATTGACATTTGAATGCACAAACAATGTAGCAGAATATGAGGCTTTGCTCATTGGTTTGAATATAGCCACCAAGCATAAGATAAGAAAGTTGGCTGTATACGGTGATTCAGAATTAGTTACTTCTCAAGTAAGAGGGAAATACCTGTCCAAAAACAAGAGGTTAAAGCAATATAGAAATGTTGTCTGGGATGATGTTGAGTTGTTTGATGCCTTCTCAATCAACTGGGTTGATAGATCAAAAAATATTGTGGTAGATTTTGTAGCGAATATTGCATTAAAAAGAGATGATATCACATTGGGGGTATTACAGAAATTGAATTCAAAACCAGGCCCACTATCCCAGATAATGTCCATAACTGGCAAGTGTTCAATAATGATACCAACATAATCAAATTCTTACAATGTGATGATCACTATGAGAACCAAGAGATTGATTTTAATGCGTTCGTGGAAGAGCATGATGGAAAAGAAACTCTCTTTGGTCAAGAGATAGTTTAGCTAAAAATAAACAAAATACCTAAGGGATTCATAGCGTTGGAAAAAGTGTTTGATGGATGTGACAGATTTAAAATGAAAGACACACCCATAGTACAGAACGATCTTGAAGAGATTAATTTGGGGACGCAGGCAGCCCCAAAGAATGTATACATTGGAAAAAAGCTCAGTCCCAAAATTAGGAGCATGCTCATAAATTTACTCAGGAAGTATAGACATGTATTTGCATGGTCATATGATGACTTGAAAGCATATAGGGAGGATCTTTTTCAGCATGAAATACCATTAAAACTGGATGCCAAACCATTTAGGCAAAAGTAGAGACCTATTAATCCTACACTGGTCCCTAAAATGCTTGAAGAACTCACAAAATTAAGAGATGGAGCCATTATCAAACCCATTAGACATTCTTCTTGGGTTTCTAATTTGGTGCCTGTCAGAAAGAAAAATGGTGATATTAGATTATGTGTGGACTTCAGGAATCTAAATGAATCTTCTCTTAAGGATAACTATCCCCTTCCTAATATGGAAGCAGTACTACAAAAAGTTACAGGGTGTGAACTATTGTCAATGATGGATGGTTTCTCAGGGTATAATCAGGTGAAAGTTAAAGAATCAGAACAATATAAGCCTGCATTCACCACACCATGGAGAATGTATGTGTATTTAAGAATTCCATTTGGACTCACAAACACTAGAGCAACATTCCAAAGGGTGATGGATGTGGCCTTTGCAGAACTGATTAATAAAATTATGGTAGTATATCAGGATGACATGACAACATATTCCAAAAAGGTTGAAGATCATTGTACACATTTAGAGAAAATTTTTATTAAAGCCTTAGAATATGGAATTTTGTTGAATCCTAAGAAATGCCATTTCGCAGTAACAGAGGGCAAGTTGCTTGGTCACATAGTCTCAAAAGATGGAGTAAGAATAGATCCTGAAAGGGTAAGAGCCATTAACCAAGTTCCCATTCCTAAGGATGTAAAAGCTATACAGTCATTCTTTGGCCAAATCAACTTTGTTAGGATCATATCAAATTTTGCAGAAATCGTTAGTCCCATATCAAGAATGTTAGAAAAGAATTCAAAAGTGAATTGGACAGCATAAACATTAGAGGCATTTGCCAACATTAAGAAGGCAATCAAGGAAGCCCCAGTTCTGGTATCTCCTCATTTCAGTAAGCCATTCCAATTGTTCTCATTTGCTTCATATCATATAGTTGCAGCAGTAATGTTGCAGAAAAATGATGAGGGATATGAACAACCCATTTCATTTTTTAGCAAATCTCTTCAAAATGCAAAATTAAAATATGACATAGTTGAGAAACATGCATATGCGTTGGTGAAAGCAGTCAAAGCTTTTAGACCATACTTGGTGGGAGCTAAAATAATAGTATACGTGCCTAATGCTACAGTAAAAGATGTATTAGTCCAAACTAAGGTCACAGGCAGAAGGTGCAGGTGGATTAATAAAATTTAGGAGTTTAATATTGAAATCCAAATCACCAAACTAGTGAGAGGACAGGGTCTTGCTAGACTAATGGCCGAAAACAATCTTGAGGCTTCTTAGATATGTAATACTGATGATGTTAATAACATGAGTTCTAGCATTGAGCATACTCCATGGTATACTGACATCATATATTATCTGAAACATATGAAATGTCCTAAAGGATATGATGATAACAAGAAAAGGACACTTAAGTTACAGGCTTCAAGGTATGTATTCATCGATGGAGATCTTTATTGGAAGAATAGGGATGGTATTCTGCTACGATGCCTAGATGAACATTAGTCAAAACATGTCATGAAAGAATTACATGAAGGAGTATGTGGAGGGCACTTCTTAGCAAAAACTACAGCCCACAAATTCCTGAGGGCTGGATACTATTGGCCTAGAATTTTCAATGATTCATATTGCTATACGAGAAAATGTGAGGCATGCCAAAATTTTTTAGGAAAATTAAAATATCAGGGAGCACTACCCTTGAAACCTATGTAGGTGGAAGCTCCATTCTATCAATGGGGTATTGACTTCATAGGAGAAATTGTAGAGAAGTCAAGAGGAGGACACAAATGGATTTTAGTGGCAACAGATTACTTCACAAAATGGGCGGAAGCAATCCCAACTAAACAAGCAACAAGCAAGGTCGTAATTAACTTTTTAATGGAGAACATCATATTCAGATTTGGCACCCCAGTGAGGTTGATTATAGATTATAGAATGTGCTTTAGGTCTGATGAATTCAAAAAAATTTGCAATATATATGGCATTACTCTGTCTTATGTTGCCCCTTATCACCCACAAGCAAATGGGCAGGTAGAATCTAGTAACAAAAATCTTCTGAAAATTATAAAAAGAATGTTGGAGGGAAACAAAAAGGCATGGGATTCAAAGTTGAGAATGGTTGTGTGGGTTGATAGGATTTCTGTGAAGAGAGCAACTGGAAGATCTCCTTTCGAATTGGTGTATGGAACACAAGCAAGGATGCCATTAGAAAATCTTCTGCCAGTTTACAAATTTGTTCTTCAAGAGGATTTAAACATTTCTAAACCAATGGAGGAAAGATTAGAACATCTTGCAAAACTTGATGAGACAAGGAGACTGGCTCAAAAGAAGCACATCAAATTGCAATCACAAGTAAAATACCTTTTTGACAAAAAGGCCAAGGACACAAAATTTGAGATAAATGACTTGGTATTGATGTGGAATGCCAGATGCCAAGAGAAAGGAAAGCATGGAAAGTTTGAAGCATTGTGGTTAGGTCCTTTTGTTGTCACTGGCAAAGGAGGAGATGATTCTTACTATCTGCAAAATATGTCTGGAGAAGAGCAGGAACTACCAGTGCATGGGCAGTTTCTAAAACCTTTCTTTTCATGAAAATATCAAAATCATGCGCAAAGAGAAATAAGTGTTGCCAGTGCATGGACAACTCTAAAAATAATTCTCGAAATACTTTTATTCCATGCACAGTAGTTTAGGGTAACCAAGAGAGATTAGGATCTACCGGTACATGGATAGTCCTAAGAATCTCTCAACAATAACAATTTTTTTTTCCATGTATAGTAGTATAGGATCATCCCCATTCTACATGATTATCACTTCCACCTCCCATTCTCATTTCATATATATATATACTCCTAAAATTCTGTAAAGTTGTCATCCTCAATAAATAAAATACATAGTCTACTCCCCTAAGAGATCTGAATTCTTGTTATACCTGCAAGGGGTATACATCCCAAACAGAGCCACTGTTGGGACAGGAAAATTTTGAAATTTTCCTGTACTCCTACCCACCCCATGTCCAACCAAATCAAAAAATCATAAGCCCAAAATCATAATAGCGGCTAATAAATTCCATAAATATCACATGATTTTCACCACAAATAATTGTCTCATCCCTCAAACCATAGTATAATAAGGGGCCTCAGTTCCTTGATTTCGGTGAGACCTTGGTGTTTTTTATATCGATCCATGTTCCATTTGAAGCGAGCTAGATGTGTATTGGCATGAGGATTATGGTCGAAGTGAAAGTTTCAGAGATCTCTGATGAAATAAGTAATACCGATAACCCTTCATCAGAGAGAGAGTCCCCAGTCATGACAAGTTAATCAAAGATGAGGACTATCGGCATGAGAAAACATTATCAGAGAATACTCCGAACACTACCCCGACAATATAGATCACACTGACGAGAGAATTCGGTAAGACTCTTGCTGAACAACCCATGGAACAGGTGGAGCTAGTGACTCATTAGGAAGAAATGCACATCGGGGCAAGAGATTAAAGTGTCTCCGACCTTATGATGTCTCAGCGACCAAAAAGAATTTTCAGCCTAAGTCACATCGATGTATATGAAGGATATAACTCATCGGCAAAAGAGAACAGATCAGAATAAAGTTTACAAGTCCTGCTGAATCTATAGTCACAATGACGAAGGATTTCGGTGATAGGTGATGATGATCATTCTGATGAAGGATAGAAAGAAAGGCATTGGGGAAACAACCAGGATCGGATAGTTCGAATGAAGTCATCCCGATATCATCTATTGTTCCGATGATGGTAGTGGCCACACTCGTCGATAAGACTCTTTCCAATAGATTATAAAGACAACCAATATCGGTATTAATTTCTTGGATCTTGTTGATTCCACTAACCTACCCTATAAAGAGAATCCAATAAGCATGTTGACAAGACTCATGCCGATATTCATATCAGAGATTTTTGAAATATCTGAGTACAATGATGTTCTCACAATGATAATGTAAGTCAGGCTGACAATAGCTACTCTGCTCATTTCTATATCAGATAAACCTTGAAATGTCTTGCCGATACAGACATATATATAAAAGGTGACATCAAGGAGACAAAACGAAGAGTCACAATGATTGAGCCATCTGCAAATGTTTGTGCCATAATAAGCTATTAGATTGCCCTAACATTACAAAAGTCCCACCGATGAAGGAGGTTATGATGATGTGACATCTCACAATGATTACAAAATTAATGCACTGGAACTATTAATTACAAATCGAGAAGAAATCCCCTGAAGAGTCATTCAAAATTATTGTGATTGGGTTCAAAAAGAGTTGTCTAAGAGGAGCACACAAGTGTAAACTTGGAGGAGAGAACAAAGGATTTCGATCATCATCTCAGATAATAGGTACATACATAAATACCTCTGTGTGGTAGATTGCAATTTGAATTTGCTATCTAGAATTATAATGGAGACTCCAGTAAAAGGCAAGGGTAGAAAATAGCAAGGTGAAACTAGTAAGCCTAAGAAACAAAAAATTGACAAAAGCCCTGATGAAAAAAAGAAACAAAGAAAACTAAATTAGGATTTATTAGACCAATTGCCTAGGTCTACCCCTAAAGCCTGAAGGTCTACACAACTCAGGGTAGAGGTAGATAAATTAGAAGACAAATGCAAATACCTGGGAAATGTATGGACACCAATCAAAGGCTATGAGTTGTTCAAATTTCATTATGATAGAAGATTCAGGAATGTCCCGGTGTCTAATCCCTGGCATTTGGATTTAGGCAAATTGGTTGTCCCTGATGTGTTTGTGAATGTGGAACTCCTGAAACTCTTGGCTAAACCTTACAATCCTAGCCTCAAAGCCATATGCAATCCACAAGGAGAGCCTGTTATTCACTTGTCCAAAAATGCCATTTGTGAAGTATTTGATTTAGATGATTTATGTACTCTTCCAATAGTATATGAAGATTTGGACAAAGAATACTGGAGGATGGACACCACGTACAAAGGATGGAGATTGCTTCTCCACAGGCCTAGGGCAAAGGGAAAAATAATGCCTTTTGATGATAATGATGGACCTCCATTCCATGTGTCCTTGTTTGAACCGTATATGCAATACACATATTATTCCATTGGCCAAGTCCTAGGGTCAGAGGTTCCTAATTTTTGTCAATTCCGTTAATGGTGATAGCAATAGATATTTAGTGTCATAATGCTAGGCAATTTGACTATGTTGCTTATGTCTTCAGAAAGATTGATTCCAGTTTAATTGCAATTAAGAACAATGCCCCAACAGTCTCTTTTGAGCATTATTCACTCCTCATGCATATGGTGTTATATTATGGCCAGGAAATTGGAATATGGCCAAGTGAACTTAGAATTACTCAACTAGACAAAAGGGGACAAAAGTCGCCTGTGTAAATGTCGACAAGGATATGGGACAGTAGGTTTGCCCATTCCAGTTACATTCATTTTGAAGAATATTGTGTAAAAGTGTTGTATAGATATTTTAATCATCCTTGTGAATATTCACTATCAGATGAAATAAAGAGGTTTCTTAGACCAAAAGATTTTGGTGGTCCCCCTATTGTCACCCACAACTGGGGAGATTGGTATTGTTTTGAGGATTCAACCATGGTCAGAATTTATGGTTTTGAAGATACCCCATTTATATTGCCTAAGACAGTTCCTGATAGGATTGCCTACTTAGAGATAGTCAGGCAAATGAACTGCTCTAATATGATGAACTTGAGTGCCTATGACAAGCAATCCTTCATGCCTAGTACTCTATGCTTTGGGGATTTTACTATGGTGTCTAAAGAAGGTTATGGTCTCATCAGGGACAAATTAATTCATTACAACATGAGGTGTGCATAAGAAAGAAAAGGATTTGATCCTGAGGGTTTTATTGATTTTTCTAGAAGAAAAGAAAACCTTAGTGGATATACACATATTCCATATCCACATGATGATATTATTAGGAACATGGAAGAAGCTGAAGTTGAACTGGTAATTGAGAAGTATAATAGAGAACTAGATGAGAAGAGAAAATAGCTTGCAAAGATAGAGTTGTTGTCTTCTAGTGATGAGGAATCTGCAGGAGAAGAGGAGCTACATGAACAGACAACTAGAATATCCAAATGAAAAATGGAATGTTACCAATCTCCTAATAGAGAGCAGGATGAAGAGGGGCCTGGTGATGAGGATCCTAGACAGTTAGCATATGATTCTTTCATTGCAGATGATCAATTTATTCATTCTCAAGAATTTAAATCATTTTTGTATAAATGCAAGGGAAAAGAACTCAGGGAATCAGTTGAAGATGTCATGGCTGACAATGAAGAACAATTGATTGATATGTTAAAAACAACAGTAGACAATGAATTGAAAGCTATGACTCATAATAGAGGTAGACAGTTGCTCAGAGAAGTAGGTGTCATGATATTTCCTGGACTTGATATAAATTCTGCCTTGGTGTTCGTTAGTTTTTTGCACAATACTAATGACAAGTATAAGCTCATTCCTGAGGGTGTCATAGAGGTATACATGGGTACCAAATATAACAATGATGAAAACTCACTCATGATATGGGCCTTATACCCTCCTCATAAGAAAACTGGCCATTATAGATACTAAAAAAACTTTTGGGCATGTTATGACTTTGAAAGTAGGGGAAACTGATCCTTTGATTATTGCAAACATTGGCATAAATGTTGCAAAATTAAATAAAGCACAGGCCCAAATGCTGATCAAGGAATGAGACACATATAAACTGAGTTGTGAAAGATTAACAAAGGAAAATGATTTCTTGAAAGATATTGTCAAGAATGCCTTCAGAGGATTAGTTAAAAGGTTAACCCAAGGAGAGAGTTCACAAAGTGCCCAGTCACCATCTATTGATCAAATAGCCCATGTTTAGATTTACACACTTGTAGCAGTACTACAGAATAGGCATATTAATATGATGCATTGGATGAACAAATTTTGGGATGTCTATTCTGAAAACGATAAGGTGATCCAAGAACATGAAAGGTTAAACAACAGGCTTCAGGAGAAACTCCATGAGATACATAGTAGGGATGCTCCTGACACTACAAGTACCTCTAGTGCAAAAGACTTGATCGAACAACATCAAAAATATCATGACCAGTTTAAAAATGATGCCAGGGAATGCATTGAGGCTTCAAAGGCAGGTATACCCATGTTGTTCAGAAACGACAAGGAGCTAAAGAGCAAAGATGAATGGAGTAAATAATTCCAGGTGATATTACATGAAGATTTAGAGGCTCTCGAGGATAAAGACTCTGCATGTGGGGAAGCCTGCAAGCATCTGGAGAAGATGGTGACAATGGACGTGATCACAAGAAATGCTATTGAGTTTACTGATACACATTGTAGCCAAGAATACTTGGATCATGTCCCTCAGATATACCTATGGCTTAGCAGGGCTTAGAGTCATTATCTTTGTTTGTTGTTGTGTTAATCATTTTAATTCCCAAAAGACATTTTGAAGAGTTATGTCTCTTCATAAATATTTATATATAAGTTGAACATATGGTGATCAATCATCATTAGCAGTAGGAGATAATATGAGAAGTTCATAATATTTTAAAAGGACCATGTTGCAAGTATTATATTAAAGAAGTTAATAGAAGATCTCTGATTCTGTGGTTTTATACTGGCATCAATTGTTTGTTGAAATTATTCAGTTATTTGGTTGTCTCCAATTCAGTATTTCCTTTTTATTCAAATTGATATATCAAGTATATATTTAATTTGTCAATGCACATTTGTTGTATTTGTGTGATTTGATTGATTGGTTTCCTTAAAAGGAATTAAAATCCTTCTGGTTAGTCACAGTAATCTGGAAGTGTTGATTTGGATCATTAAAAACAACCATATAATTAGGATTGTCATTCTGTCTCCAAGTTGATATTATCTGTTGTTCTTGTATATTTCATTCAATTGGTTCCTTAAAGAAAGGATCAAATTTCCTTTTGGTGAATAACAAGAACCCTGATTATGTCAGTTGGATATTAAGAAGAGTCTGTCAATCATTTCCCTACATGTTTATACAAGTTATAAACCAAAGCATTGTGCCAAACATTTAGAGTTATTGCCCAATATAATCTACTGGTCTTAGATTTTTATTTAACTCTGTTTACCCAATAAGGCACTGGTCTCATCTCAACTCATAATTTAGTTTTATCCAAAACCCATTCATTAATTAAGAATAGTTGTAAAATTTGCCTTGATATTGCTTATACAATTTATACCAATCATTTTCAAATATTAGATATAGAACTAGTTAGTAAACTTTCATCTATTCCACACCATTTGCCACTATGAGTAGATCCATTAACTTAGTCTAAGCACTTACACTCATCTAATCTGCTTTAATTTTCAAGGTCCACCTGCCTAGGTATAGTAGTGCCTAAAGTTCAGGGAGTCATCAAGCCCCTAGGGCATGGTATGCAAGGTTGGACAAGTACTTGCACCAACAAGGCTTCAAGAAAGGTATTGCAGACAATAATCTGTATGTCAAGGCAGAAGGTGAGCACATGTTGATAGTGGTAGTATATGTTGATGATATTATCTTTGGCAGTAATGATGGTATGTGCAAAAAGTTTGCAGAAGAAATGTAGAAAGAGTTTGAAATGTCTATGATAGGTGAACTTTTAGTTTTTCTTGGACTTCAAATTGTTCAATCCGACAAGGGTATCTTTTTGTCAAGGAGATGTTGAAAAAGTTTGGTATGGATGCCTGTAAACCAGTAAGTACACCTATGGTAATAGCTTGTCATCATAGAAAGGATGACGAGTCACCTCTGTTAGTGTAGGTTTTTATTTCCTAGTTGGGTTATTTATTTTTCCCTATTTTCCTAGGTTTTTCCTACACTTCTATTAATCTCGCTTAGGTTAATAAAGCATGTCTTATTAGGTGAGTGGTTGTGAGGTGTCAACTTCCTACATGTGAGCATCCATTAGCTATCTTGGGAAGATACTTTGCTATCTTTAGTCCGATAGATGGTTGCTTCTCATTGGTCGGTGTTACCACCTCCTCCCTCTTCCTGGTCTATATAAGCATGCTACCTAGCTTGTATTTGATATCTCTTGTTTTTGCATCCTCTTAATGCTATTTTGCTTCTAGCATTTGCATTACTCTCTTGGAGACTAACTCTGTGTTGCTATTTTGATTTCATATCATTTGCATTCATAGTTTAGATATCTATTCTTTGCACTAGTTTTCTGGGTTAATAATCTTTTCAGATTCTAACATGGTATCAGAGCCTTGCTATGTGCAAGAATAGATTTTAGTTTCCTTATTTGAGAGATTTGGGGGGGGGGGCAAATTAAGCTTATTGCAGTTTTTTGAAAAACCCAGTATGCTCTTCTCTTGCATCTTCGGATGATCTTGAGAATCAGAAAAGTTTGACGGAAATTTTTTTAATCTTTGGGGTTTGCACGTGTGTTTTATGAAATCTGGGTGATTGCAGCATTTCTGGTTATACTGGCAGTATTTTCGACTATTCCAACGTGTTCAGAAGGCTTGAGAAAGTCAGATTTGGCTTTCGTTTCACTGAAATTGGAGATCATTGTACACAGTTGCAGAACTAGGGTTTTGAGCTCAAATTTGACAACCAGCTTGCATATTTGGTGTTTTCAATCAATATTGTAGGTTCCAGCATGCCATTTCTTGTCTTAGGTTTCCAGCTGATTCAACCTTTGCATGTCATTTTTTGGTTGATGGGGTCATTTTTTGTAGCTAAAGGCATTCTGTTTACACTGGAGCAACATCTTCTGTACATCAAAAAGAAAAACACCTTCTGGGTTTTGTTTGCAGCACAGAAAAACCATCTGGGTATCTTTCCATTTTTTCATGTAGTCTATATATTTTGCAAAAACATGCTAAAAAAGCCACAGCAGGACCCCTCTCCGTTGACAGTTGCAGTTTTGAAGGTAGTTTCAAATGCTCCGTTCTTGCTCATACAGACTCCTTTTCCCATGAATTTTTTTTTGATTTTGACTATTTTTTCATGCTCTATGAACTAGTGTAGACATTTTTTGATTTTGATGCCAAGATTTTTCAAAAATTGTAGATTCTCAGTCGTGATATTGCACAGTTCTCATTTTGGGAACTTCAGAGGATCATAACTTTCACATACGACCTCATATCGAGGTGATTCTTTTTTTTTAAAGTGCATGATTTTTTGAGTAGATCATAGTGGTGCTTTTTATTTCTTTGGATAGTGTGCCAAAGTTGTATTTTCAGCATATGCTCTTCATGAGGGTTTTGTAATGCATTGAAATCAAGACCACTTAGTATTTCTTGCTAGTGGTAGTTGTAAACACACTAATATAAAGTGTCAAATCATATTTTCTTGGGGGGGTTCTTTGATTGAGTGAAAAGGGGGGGTTGTCTTGGTTGGGTTCTCTTCTTTTCAGCATTTCTTCTCTGCATTTCTTCATCATGGATCAAAAAAATCTACCCATCCTAACTCCATACAATTACTTTGAGTGGAAATTAAGCATGACAATTCACTTAAGGAAAGATAGATTAAATAGGATAACTATGGGACTTGAAACTGAACCTGCTAAAGATGAAGATAAGCCTAAGTGGTCTAACAAATGTGATGAAGCATATGGAACATTATGTGTGTCTATTTCTCCTGATTTACTCTTTCACATTGAGTCTTTGAATACACCAAATGAAATCTGGACAAAGCTAGAAAAACTATTTGGCACACAAGATTCAATAAGGGGTCATATGTTGGAAAATGAACTAATTAGTTTAAGTCCAGGCAATTTCAACACAATCCAGGATTTCTTCACTAAATTGAAATCACTAAGGCTGCAGTTAAAACAATGTGGAATTGAAAAGAAAGATGAACAATTGATTCTTAGTATTCTCTTTAAGCTAAGTTCAGAATATTCTGTGTTTGTTTCTACTTTCTATGCTACTAAGGGTGCACTTGGTACTCAATTCACCATGCCATCTTTAGATGATTTTGCTGTTAGTCTCACTCGGGAACATGACAAGCTAATCTAGATGGGCACTCTTAAGTCCTCTAAGTCACATGCCTTGGTTGCCAACCAAGGCACAAAAGAACAGAAAGGACAAAGTAGTAACAACAATAGTAAGGATAAGAAACAAAAGAATAGCAAGGAGAAGAAGGATCAGATACCGGTTGCTTCAAAAGAAACTAATGAGACTCAATCTTCCAAGGGTAACAAGCCTAAGAAAGAGAGGGTCCAATGTGCCTATTGTAAAAAACCTGGTCATGATGAACATAAATGTTTGAAGAAACAAATTGGTCACTTGACACACATTCTCGAGAAGAATAATATCGGTGTTCCTGAGTCTATCAAACAAAGTTCTAATGAGGGGTCTAATAAGGCAAAAGAAAACAACAAGGGGAAAGGAAAGGGCAAGGCCCTTGTTGTAGTTGCTTCTTCACCATCCACTTGGGTTCTTGATTCGGGTGCTTCGCACCACATGGCTTCATCTAAGGAAGAACTTGCATCTTTGGAGCCGTGTACTATGCCTTCTATTTTGATGGGTGATGACACTCCTGTTGAGGTGTGTGGGAGAGGGTCTGTTGATGTGGGGGATGGCACATTCCATGATGTTCTTTGTGTGCCCTCATTATTAACTAATCTCCTATCAGTATACCAGATCACTCACACAAGTTCATGCAAGCGGGTTGAGTTCACTCCTGATTCAGTGGAGATTCGTGAGTTGCACAGTGGTTCTATAGTTGCAGTTGGGAGAGTAGATCATCAGTCATGGCTATATCTATTTTCTCACTTTGTTCTTGATCCTCCTTCAATTGTTTTGCTCACTCAGTCTAATGATGTGAGTAGATTATGGCATGAGTAGTTTGGCCATCTTAACTTTCGCTACTTGCAGCAGCTCAACCAATAGAGCATGGTCACAGGGTTGCCTTCAGTTCAGTTTTTAGGTGGTGTTTGCCAAGGTTACATTCTTGGTAAGCATCCTAAGGAAAAGTTTGACAAAGGCAAGGCATGGAGAGCTTCACAGATACTGGAGTTAGTTCACAGTGATTTGGCTGGTCCATTTCAGCATCCTTCTTTTAGTAGGGCTAGATATGTCCTCACATTCATTGATGACTTTTCTCGATATACTTGGGTGTACTTTCTCAAATAGAAGTCAGAGGTATTTGATCATTTTTAGGACTTCAAAACTTTTGTAGAGAAGTAATTCGGGAAAGCCATCAAATTTTTGCGCACTGACAATGGTGGTGAGTATGTCAACCATCGGTTTGAGAGGTTTTACACTTCAAAGGGGATTGATTTGCAGCATTCAGTTCCATACAATCCTCAACAAAATGGTGTTGCAGAACAAAACAATAGGTCCTTGAAGGAAATGGTGAACTGCATGATTCACTCCAGATCTCTTGCACCACAGTATTGGGCAGAGGCCATTAACTGTGCTTGTTATATCCAGAACCATGTTTCTCACCGAGCCTTGAAGGGAGTTACTCCTTTTGAAGCTTGGAGTAGTCAGAAACCATCAGTTAAGCACTTTTGAGTTTTTGGTTCTCCTGCATGGGCCCACATTCCTACAGATAAACGTAAGGCCTTGGATCCACAGAGCAGACCTTGCATATTTGTAGGTTATCCTGATGGTGTGAAGGGTTATCGGTTGCTCCACCCTACTACACATGAGTGTTCATTGAGAGGAGTGTTCAATTTGAGGAGGGCTCTTCGAGCTCACTTTCTATCACTTCTCCAACTTCTTCTACTTTGACATTGGAGTCACTTGGGATACATGATAGATCTTCTGATGAGTCAGATTCACCTGAGCAGTCTTCTACCTCCACTTCTGATGCAGAGAGCGATTTAGAGGACTCACCTCCTTCCTCTCCTAGTCATCATTTAGAGGTTGATGATTCTCCTCTAGATTCTCCATCTTCTGGTCCACTTTGGGCTAGACATACCTTGCAGTCTGTAGGTGATTGGGTTGGGAATCCATCAGACACCAGGCGGACTCGTTCATAGTTCCAAGATGCTCCACATGTCTTCATTGCTACTGCCTTAGATCCACAGTCTTTTCATGAGGCTTTTGGTATTCCTGAGTGGGATACAGCTATGCAGGAGGAGTATAGTTCCTTGATGAGGAACCACACTTGGGATCCTGTCCCTCTTCCTAAGGGAAGAAAACTTGTTCGATGTAAGTGGATCTATTGGACAAAATTTGTAGCAGATGGGTCAGTTGACAAGCATAAGGCTCGCTTGGTCGCCAAAGGATTTTCCCAGGTTCCTGGGATTGACTACTCTGAGACTTTTGCGCCAATTGCCTGAATGAATTCCATTCGGCTTGTTCTTGCCATTGCTGCAGCTAATCGTTGGGAAGTACACCAGATGGATGTGAAGAGTGCTTTTCTTCACGGTGACCTTCAGGAGGAGATCTACATGGAGCAGCCACAAGGGTTCATTCAGGATTCTTCACTTGTCTGTCATCTTCGAAAGTCTCTCTATGGCCTCAAATAGGCTCCTCAGGCCTGGTATGCCAAGATGGACTCCTTCCTTCTATCAGTTGGGTTTACTCGGTGCCATTCTGATCCCAATGTCTACATTTTGCAGTAGAATGATTCACTCCTATTTCTGGTTCTGTATGTTGATGACTTGTTGATCACAGGGAGTTCTTCATCCACCATTGGGGCTGTCAAAACTGCCCTTCATGATAGGTTTTTGATGACTAACTTGGGCTTGTTGCATTACTTTCTCAGGATTGAGATCGTTCAGTCTTCTTCCGGGATCACCATCACACAGTCCAAGTATGCTCTAGATTTGCTCTCGAGGTTTCATATGGCTGACTGTAAGCCTGCTCCGACTCCCTTTCTTTCTGGAGTCAAACTTGAGGCTCAGTGTTCTTCTCCACTTGTTGATGGCACTTTGTACTAATAGCTTGTTGGGAGTCCCATTTATCTGACTCATACGAGACTTGACATTTCATATGTTGTAGGCATGGTCTCTTGATTCATGTAGGAGCCTCATGAGCTACACTGGAAAGCAGCCAAGCGGATCCTTCACTACATTCAGGGTACTCATAGTTTTGGGATTCATTATGCAGCGGGCATTGAGCTTGACTTGGTGGGCTACACAAATTCAGATTGGGCGGGTGATTCTCAGGATCACAAGTCTACTTCAGGTTACAGTTTCTCACTTGGTTCAGGTCCTGTTTGTTGGTTGAGCAAGAAGTAGTCTACTATTGCTCTATCTTCTACTGAGGCTGAGTATCAGGGGGCTATGAATGTCGCCACTGAGGCCATTTGGCTTCAAAATCTTCTCACTGAGTTTGGTATCCAGATCAGACGGCCATCAGTCATATTTTGTGACAACTAGAGTACCATTCAGATCTCACGAAATTTGGTCCATCATCAGCGGACCAAACACATTGAGGTCCACATGCACTACTTCTGAGAGCTCATCCATGGCCACGTCATCGACCTTCGCTACTGTCTGACTTTCGAGCAGGTTGCTGATATCTTCACCAAACCCTTCACTGAGAGCAAGTTCCTTCATTTGCGAGCTTTGCTGGGGGTGCAGGATGCTTCATCTTCTAGGGGGGCTTCTTCCTCTCACTCGGAGCCCTAACTCTTTGTACTTTGGGGGGTCTCTTCTCTCTCTATTTTGGGGGGGCTTTTCTCTCTCTTTGGGGGGGACCCATTTCTACATCCACCTAAGCTTCGCTTATGGGGGGGTGTTAGTGTAGGTTTTTATTTCCTAGTTGGGTTATTTATTTTTCCCTATTTTCCTAGGTTTTTCCTACACTTCTATTAATCTCTCTTAGGTTAATAAAGCATGTCTTATTAGGTGAGTGGTTGCGAGGTGTCACCTTCCTACATGTGAGCATGCATTAGCTATCTTGGGAAGATACTTTGCTATCTTTAGTCCGATAGATGGTTGCTCCTCATTGGTCGGTGTCGCCACCTCCTCCCTCTTCCTAGTCTATATAAGCATTCTACCTGGCTTGTATTTGGTATCTCTTGCTTTTGCATCCTCTTAATGCTATTTGCTTCTAGCATTTGCATTACTCTCGTGGAGACTAACTCTGTGTTGCTATTTTAATTTCATAGCATTTGCATTCACAGTTTAGATATCTATTCTTTGCACTCGTTTTTTGGGTTAATAATCATTTCAGATTCTAACAACCTCAAGCTAATCAGACTCTTTATAGGTCCATGATAGGAAGTTTATTATACTTGACTGCATCAAGACTGGATATTATGCAAGTAGTTTGTATGGTGGCTAGGTTTCAAGCTAATCCAAAAGAGACTGACGTAAAGGTTGTTAAAAGGATTTTTAGATATTTGAAGAGCACATTAGACTATGGATTGTGGTATGAGAAGGGAAAAGACTTCTCTCTAACTGCATATACAAATGCAGATTGGGCTGATAGCATTGATGATAGGAGAAGCACAAGTGGTGGAGCTTTGTTTCTAGGTGATAGATTGATTTCATGGTTAAGCAAGAAGCAAGATTTAGTATCTCTGTCAACAACAAAAGCATAATACATAGCAACAACTTCTTGTTGTACTCAGGTTTTGTGGATGAAGCAGACGTTGAAGGATATCAAGGTAATATATGATGAGCCCATTCCTATTTTGTGTGATAACACAAATGCCATAAACATATCAAAGAATTCAGTGATGCATTCTAGAACCAAGCATATATCCATTATCACTTCTTGAAAGAAGTGGTTGTAGATCAGGAGGTAAAGTTGGAGTATGTCACCGCAAAGGGTTAGATTGCAAATATTTTTACAAAACCAAGATCATTGCTAGCATGAATTAGGTGCTTGATTATTAATAAAGGAATAATACAAGATATACACAACCACTTGCGAAACAAAACAAGGTGAGAAGGGAAAGCTTATGTCACACATGATAAAGCTCTCAAGTACAATATAGGAAATATTATCCTAAAAGATTCTCCCTAATAAACTTATGTTAAAGTGTAAATATAATTTCATAATGTCCCTTTTCTAGTCCATTCCAACATTCTTGGAAAGTTGCAAGATTCTTGGAGAAATCCATCCTCCTTGGAGAGCACCAACTTTCTTTGGATGAAGTTATGTACCGTAGACCGTTGGTTCTGAAGTTGTGTACTACATGTCGTTGGTTGCAAAGTTGTGTACTATAGATTGTTGGTTGCGAAGTTATGTACTGTAGACTATTGGTTTTGAAGTTGTGTACTATAGACCATTGGCTACAAAGTTTTATATTGCAGACTGCTGGTTACAAAATTATATTCTACAATACATATCGTAAGTTAAATAATTATTTTAAGTTGTTAAAAAGTAAGTTTATTTTATATTTCTATTTGATAATTAATTATTTAAAAGGGTTCTTTAAGTTGTGTAGTTAAGTGGCACTAGGCACAAGTGGCAAAAATGTGGACTTTTGCACACATAAAAATGTTTTATTTATGTTTTGGAGGAAAAGAGAATTATTATTTGGTTGCCCTGAAAGTGCCTATAAAAGGAGGTGTTGTGCACAGAGGAAGGGTTAGACTTGATATGATATTTTTCTTCTACATTTGAGTGAACCTATGTTCCTCTCTTATTTTCTTGAGGATGAAAACCCTCTTGAGAATAATAGTTTCGGGGATGAAAATGCTCCTAGCTGGATTTGGTGATTTCATCCAGAAATCACATTTGTGTTGAACAATGATATTTTTTTAGTTTGCATTGAAATAAAAGTTTTTGAAGTGTTTTGATTTTACCGTGTGGTTGTAGTTTTCAGTTTTCAAAGATAGCCTTCCAAATAAAGTTTGATGGAGGCTTTCTTTTGAAGCTATACTTTCCTTTTGAAGGTCGTACCTTTAATTTCATGCTAGCATTTGATTTTAATTTGAGCTAATATCAAATGAACATGGCCATACCATATATGAATAAAACATTAATATATAATAATGTAAGTGTATCTACTAAGCTGGCTGCCCAAGTTGAGTTGACCATTTTGAAAGGTGTGTTGAAGATTATGTGAAGCTGGGGTACCATACAAATTACATATTATATTGTAATGTATTGGTTGATCGTACAAATTTCAAAAGGGATGTGGTCATGAAAAATAGGAATCACTTCCCCTATTTTTTCTTATTTGAGATGTGGTGGGAGCCGCAAGTTTCTTGCATATTAGAGGCAATCAATGTTATTGACTTTTATGCATTCTTCATCTAATTTATGGTACCATATTATTTGAAGATCATATCGTACATGTGCTAAAAAGGACATGAGCTTGGGAAAGAACTAAGCACTGCATTCTTTCCACCATTACCTATGTGTTTTAAGAGGCGCATGAGTTTGATTTTATTAGACCATATTATTACATGAGGTATCTGTAGTGTGGAGTGGTCTTTGCAAATCACACAATGGGTTTTGGGAGGTTTTCAACTTGATTCAATGTCAGTTCAGTATAGTTTGATCAGTGTTGACAACAAACTAAAAGTATATCAGACCTGTTGCATCCATTGCAACCACCTATCAGTGATATCCTTCAATATGTTGCATATTGTTGCTCTGTAAGCATGAATATCTTTGTTTGTATGGACTAATATTGTGTTGCAACAATCTGAATGTGTGATTAGATTATATATACAAAACTTGTGACAGCTAAATACTTGTTAATTTAGTCATATTGCATTGCACTTCATCTTTGTTACAAACTTGGATGGTAGTACCGCCGGAGGATTGTTTAATCATGCATTTCATATTATAAAACTAGTTGGTTTACCACTAGTTCATAAAGAAATTAAACTCTAACTCATTTGGCATTGAACAAGCTTGATACTATCGACCATTTTGGTTTGAATTAGCTTAGACATTCTGCTAGTGGCTTTGCATGTATGCACACATCCACTGAATAAGTGTTGATAAGGTTGGCTTACCTACCTTGTGTGCTCATTCTGTAAATGTACCAAGCACACTCTACTAAATAAGCATAGATAAGGATGGCTCAGTTGCCTTGTGTGTTTATATTGTATTGCATTGGCACACTCCATTGAAGAAGTGAAGATAAGGTCAACTTGTTGCCTCGTGTGCCATCGTGGTAGAATTCAATGTTTGTATTCATTAGAATAGTTGTGTGTGGCCAAAGTACCATATGTTTTCACCTTTCCCTCACTGGGATCTTGGTGATCAGAACATGTTCAGACGTTGCATTTGCATTTCCTTATTACAAAAAATTAAAAAATTGGGTGTGTATATTATAAATTTTATACCACCACTCCTATAAGTACAACTTAGGGAGGTTACACAAGATAAAAGGAAAGAAAGATGGGTCCCGACAACAAATGCTTGATCAGGTACCCATTTACAAACAAAGATCTCTCATAAAGTGGTGAAAAACCCAATGGGAGAAAACTCCTCTCAAAAAGAGAGAAAACACAAGACAAGAATGTACAAGTGATGGTTACAAAATCAATTCCACTACAAATATGTAATGAATGCCCCCCATAAGAAAGCAAATGAAATATATTCTAAATCCTCTCTAAGAAGCAGCTCCAGTACCTATGATGAATGGCTAAAAACAAAAAACAATCCACTACTTGTAAACACTATTTCTCCCCTTCGGAGGAAATAGATCCATTGGTGAATGTAGAAACCATTCACACATATTGGATGAATAACAATCCAAGTGTTTGCCTCTAAATGCAACTCTGGTGACCTGGTGACCTCCTACTAGAAAAAGATGTGCTCTCCAAAATAAAAATTGTCTGCCCAATTAGAGAAGTAGAATCAAGAGAGGGTATGATCTGAATTGCATTTGGAAACATAGAAGATGGTGGTGATGCAAATCCACCTAAGATGGCATCAAATAAGATAGATAAATCCTCAAATGTGTCCTCCAAATCTACAATGTGAGACTCCAGAAATAAGGATGATATGTCTACAATATAAGAGTGCCAATATGGTGGATCTGAAAGACTATGAATGACTTGTTGCAAAGAATAACTAGAATCCATGAAAGTAGAAACATGTGATGAAGGAGATGTGATCTTTACAGAAGGATAAGAGGAAGCAAGAGAAGTCTCTGAGTCATCTAAACAATCAAGACTTGCCATATATTCAAGCTCCTCTAAAGTATCATCATCATAGGGTATGAAATCTACATCATCAAGAGGAATGAGGCAATCCATAATAGGATCATCCTGGAATGGAGAGATATGATGGTCTCCATATAACTCCAAAATGCTTGTCCAAAGTGTGTGTGGGCACTTAAGGTCTGAAAGAGAACACAAAGTGTCATAATCAACACTAGAACAAATTAATCCTACAACATGATCAACATTCTTACCCCAAACAAATTTCTTCTGAGGCATATCTAGTTCAGGTATGAGCCCATAAAGATAAGGTAAAAGATGCAACCACTTGAGATGTGTTTGTACACTCAAAAATGTGACTCAGTAGTGTGGGGTAGTTGAGTCAGCTTTGACAGTGCACATAGACCCTTCTCCTTGCCACAGGCGAACCTCCACGTCACTTGTACTCTTGTGGTAGAAGCTAGTCGAGAGGAGGCGAGACACGGGAGTGGTCCTGCTCGCTCAAGAGCTTGACTTCATAGAGAATAGTCGGCTAGTCCTGGGGCCTTTCTTAAGGATTGTTCACTAAGTTGCACTCAATGACTATGGATGTTGAAATAATAGTATGACTTGAAGGGTCATTGATCACTGATCCCCTGTTTGGGTTAGCTAGATTCCAATGCTTGTTTGATTGTCTATTATAGTCATTTACAAGTCTTCTGCACTAGAATATTTCCTCTCCCACTCAAAGGAGTTGTTGGATTTGATGTCTTTGTTCGATCAACCTAAGCCTAAGTTTTTGTTCTTGAATGATCAATTATGCGTGTTGAGGCCTAGGGTGTAACTCTTTGATCTCCTCTAGGATTGCCCTCACCCACTCATGTCTAAGTCCAAGGAATATTCATGGGCTTGAACAGAGAGAGCTGATTTGAGTTAACCATGATTTGATTTGTGTTTGACTTAGGGTGATGACTTAAGGTTTTCCTTTTTTGTTTGAGTTGATTGATTTGTGTTGACCTCGTGATGAAATCAAGGGTTTGTGAACTTGTTTTGATTTCTAGTATTTTCTGATGTTTTTGTATTTTGTAGGTTTTTGATATGAAATGCAAGCTATAATGTATGCAAACAACTTTTTGTTCCTTTTCACCAATTTTTGAAATAAAATGAACTAAGTTAAACTAGGAATTGAAATATGAATGCAAACTAGAATGGATTACCTAATGCAATTACTCTATTTTTTTTAATTTTTTGAGATCGGTAATTGCAATAAAACAAGCTAACCTAACAATCTAAATTAATCTATCAAGGAATTTGTAATACAAGATTACTATTCCAAGAGTAAGATTGATTTTCTAATTACTACCAAAAAGCATGAAGGAACTTGGAATTGAAGGCACAGGAGCTTGGCATATCCTTAGAGATCTTTGTAGTAGCCTTCCCTTCCTTTGAAATAATAGTGTACTCCTCTTGGCAATAGGGATTGGATGGCAAACAAATCAAACAAAAGCTTGAGAAAGCTTGGATGAAACTATGAGAGCTTGAATGAAGCACTTGGGCTTGAGAATTGGCTAGCTTGGCAACGTTGTATGAAGATTTTTGAAAATTTGAAGCATAAACAATAAAATCAAAAGGCATGAGAGTCCTACAAAGAGCATTAGAATGCTAAGGGAGAGCAAAAATTAAGAAAAACTAGGTTGCAACAATGAGTTTGCCTCCTAAGGAAGATTTGAAGCTTTGCAATAATGAAACTAATGAAAAGAAAGCTTGGAAGTTTTTAAATACTAAAGAAAAAAACTAAGAGGTTGAAGGGTCTGTGAAGAAGCTTGAAAAATCTTGTGAAGAAGGGAAGAGCATTCTCCTACTTCAGAAATAATGGAGAGGGAAGGGGTATTTATAGTTTGGAAGGCACACAAGAGGGGGAAATTGATTGAAAAATTAGCTCCTTTTATTGAAGAGTTAACAAAAATTGAGTGGGGAGTTAACTCCTTGGATTGATCAGAGGATTGGGTTGATTGGACAGTGAACAAGCCTTGATAAGCTTTCATAGGAGAAGAAATATAGTTAGCATGAGATTGATTGAGAGATAAGAAGAATTGATTTGTGAGTTAAAAAGGAGTGATTGGGAGTCTTGAATCAGTTAGAAAAGTTGATGATCAGTTAGGGAAGGTAACTCACACAATCAAGGCTCAATTTGGAGCAAATTTGGATCAAAACGGAGCTAATTTTGGGCTTGAATCAAAGAACGCATGCTCAAAAACATGATAGGGTTGCCCACATTTGTAGGGTTGTTGCCTAGGAGGTCAGGCTCAAAAAGGGGGAGACCAGGTCAAGATGGGAGTCTGGGTGAAAACAAAGTCATGGAGAATGATCCTGGGAGTCTAGAGAAGGCATCTGTCAACTTTGTTTTGCAAATTTGAGGCTAGAAGGGGTGGTCACCTGGGGGTGACTAGGTCAAAAAGAAAGGTTGACATAAACTGGGGTTGGGGATGAAGTCAAAAAGTTAGTTCGAGGTCTCTAAAGTCCTGAAAATGACAAAAAAGGTCAACAAGAAGTAGGTTTCCTAGGAAAAGACACTCATAGGTCATGCAACAAGGCTAGAAGGTGGAGAAAACAAATAATTGACAAGGGAAGAATGAAGAAGGAGCAAAATTTCACAAATTAGCAAGGGAAAAATGAAGGAGGAAAGAGAAAAGAGAGTCCAATCCACATGTCATCAAGAAGAATGCATGTTGAGAGGTAATATTTACACGCTTACATGTGCATATTTAGGATCACAACTCATCCTAGGATTACCATGTAGGCCCAGGCACCTTTTTAGTGCTTACATATTTGTCCCCTCGAGGATGGTAGTCTATATGAAAGAGGTATTGTTCCTGAACTAGGCCTTTACCTGTTGATTTCTCACAATTGTACCTATAATGAGAAGCATTAGTTTGACATTTAAAATGTTTTGATAAAAGAATACTAAATTTGAAATGATAAACATACAGTTGATGGTGTCATGAGTATACCTGAGTCGCTTCGCTTCACTACTGGGACCTGTAAGGATGCAAGCATGCAAAACAAGAGCGCAAGAGAACTATGGAAATAAAAGACATACTAAGCTAGAGATGAGAAGAATAGATTCTCCTTTTATTACAAATTTTGAAGATCGCATTCAATTTTTAGGGATTTTTTATGTTTTACAATTTTTTAAGTTTTTTTGATTTTCTTAATTTTTATGGTTTTTTTGGAGATTTTGCAAAGGTTTGATTTGACACTCCTTGAGGTTTTTGAAAGACCTATGTTTATTGAAGATATTTACACCCTTGCCTCCTTTCATGGGGAGACTTGTGCACTTGATTACACAGTTTTGCTCTTTTAACTTGTTGGAGGAGTGACTTATGCTTAGACATTGTTTTGCACTTATTATTGGTTGAGATCTATACATAGCTTTAGTTGGCATCTTGTACTTGACTTTCTCTCTCATGCATATGGTTGGCTAGAGATTTTATTTTGCTTATGAGAATGCATGTACCTAAGATGATCACATATGGATGATGTAATTTATTTTGTCTTTTTCTGATATGAATGACATGCAATGTTTTTGGATGTGATTCAAAAATATGAAATGCAAAGTACTATGTTCTAAGTGCTATGAATGTCATGATGTTATGAAATTTTTTATTTCTTTTGATTTTCTATGATAGCATGTATGCAAGTGGAACAAAAAATGTCACTGCTCTTAAGTAGGATTTTTTTACCTAGGGGATTGTGAGTTAATTCAAGGTATAAAGAGACTTATTGATCTTTGGGATGGGATTAGGGACTCAAGTGGGAGTGGGGAGGAGATGGAATGCTTCTAATTTTGGGCTTTGAAAAAGGCTAAACATTGTTCCTTATCTAGACAAAATAATTTGGCAAGCTTTGAACTTGGACAAGTAACAAACTTTATTGGTGTTTGCTAGACTTAGATCATAGATGGAAAACAAGATAGACCTGGGGTAGGAAAGGAAGAAAGGTAAGAAGAAACAACTTCCTACACCAATCTAATGAGGGAAAGTAGTGTAAAATTTTCTTAGATCTTTACAGTGACAATTATGTTTCACATTAACAGAGAGATTAACACACATTCACAAGCAAGTATAAATGCAATGATACAAGCTATACATTGGGAAAACCCTTTTGGGTGAAAAACCCCACACTCCAAAACCTGCACAATGTATTATCAAATCTAAAGGAGATTACAACACACTTGCAATGCAAGTTCTTTGATGCATGAGCATCCAGTGGTGTAAGGGCAATCTTGCATCACCCAAAAAGAAGTTGATTCAAACTCATTGCATTTGTTTTCATTTCTTTCCATAATTAGTGTTTCTGGTTCCATAATCTCTTGAATAATGATGTAGGACTTTTAGTTTTTCCAAACTGCTAAAAATAGCAAACTACCAGTTTTGGAAAGTTTAACTGTCATTTCAGGAAAGTTTACATTGTTGCAAGTATGAGATGAACCAGTGTTGTCATTGATGTCAACTTACTTATATTGCATTAGTAAGAAGGTTTGGATGAGTTGTGTGCTGTTGTTATTGAGGAAATCAGTCTCCATCCGGAACAGTGAAAAACAGTGAAGAACAGTGATGAGAAGAAGGCAAATGTACTGTATAAGTAGAGAACTAGAGGATGCAGATTAAAGGGTTTGTAGATATACGTCTTGAGATGCTTCAGCTAAGATTTTAGAGGTCCGCATGAAGATCTGAAGAAGTTGTGGCTGTCTGTGTGGAACTGGTTCCGGCAAGTGTTCAGAAGTGACAGAGGATCATAGAAAGGTCCGGTGAGGTCTGGAATTGTATTATCCTAATCTACGAATTGGAAGGAGTGTTTGGGATGTCCTTTTGATGTGTCATCTTGAGTTGTGTATGATTTTGAGGTCTGAAAGTACCTTTTACATTGTGACAGTGGCGACAGACTGTGTTCTTGAAGTACCGGATGATGAAGAGAAGAATTCTGGTAAGCTGATGAAGTGCGAATGTTTTTGATGATTCAGGGAAGGTTATGATGATCATTGGATCATATCTAGTTCATGTTGGTGGTCCACATTGAAGTTAGAGTTGGATTTGATATTATGGCTACCAATTGTTGGTGTTCTTCCTATAACAGGCCGACTGGATGTCGACCGGATGTTCTACACGCCTTGCGAATGTTATTGTGATGTTTGCCGACTTAGATGATTGTTCCTAAGTCGATGTCTTGTATAAATAAGTGTTTGAGAATTCATTTTGAGGAGTGGATTGTGGGGATGAGTGTGGTATAGCGAAGAGAAGTGCGAAAGGCAGAGCAAGGGTTTTTGGGCTTAAATGGAACTGATCCGGACATGGTAGAGATGCCATTCTCTAGTTCAAGATTGTGATTCTTATCACTCTATAGACAGTGTGTCTCCTTGTAGGCAGTGTGCCTCTTTGTGAGTAGTGTGCTCGAGCAGTGAGCCCTAATTGGCATGTGCCATTCATTTTTCTTATTCTTCTAATAGAGAATAATCCTTGGGTTAATCACCTCGTGGTTTTTCCCTTAACCAGGTTTTCCTCAAAATCTTGGTGTTCAATGTGTTGATGTTTATCTTCTCTTGTGTTTATGCATTATGCTTTCATGGATGGTTAATTGATATGCTGTTAACTAACAAAGAAGAATCAAGTGTTTGAAGTAAGAGCAAGTTTTTATACAACTGATTCACCCCCCCTCTCGGTTGTATGCCCTAGATCCAACATACATTTGGACACGGATTGAAGTGAAAAGTTATAGAAAGCTTCATAATTGAAATATAAGACCTTTGGTGAAGGAATCGGGCAAAGATCATTTGTGTGCTGAAAGATATTAAAGTTTTTATTTTCTGAAAAGCCCTTGAAAATTTTTGAAACGAGATACGAAGCACTAAAACATCCCATAACATCTTGAAAATTTGATAGAAATCTATTTATGGATTTCTAGCATGATATTTCACATCGCAAGCTTTCTAGCACTTAAAACAGTTCGTTAATCAGACACCCGGATCAAAAGTTATGCTTCCCGGAAGTTGACCTACTTTTGGAGGGAGTTGCAAATTTTGAAATTTTGTTGGAGGCCACCAAAAAAGTGTTATTTATAACTATTTTGGGAACCCTGGGCAATAGTAGAGTTAAGGGGAAAAGTGTAGAGTCAAGAATAGGTGGGAAAACAAAAACCCTAGCTGATTTGGGGGTTACAGAAGGTAGAAGCTTCTAGAGCCTAGTGATGTGTAGCTGTAGAGTGTTGCAGCTGATGGAGGATTGATTTCTCTGATTGTAATTGTGCTTCTGTAAAGTAATGAGTTGTCCAAATCAATAAAGAAATATTCTATTTTCTGTGTGTCATTTCTATTGTTGTGTGTTTTATGATTTACGCCCTTCATCATTCTTCAGGAGTTGTCACAATGTCAAATCTAGAGTAATTCTGGCAGCATAATGATACCTGCAAATGAACCATATAACTCCAACTGGACAAGCAACTGTATATATAGAGAAGTACTAGGAATGGTTGAAGCTTCTAGAGAAAGCCAACATAGGAATCTCGTCCAAATCCATGTGGCCCAATTTCCAAGACCATAAAACATGCATATGACACTTGTAAGAGATCCTCTTTCATCCCTTACAACCCCCCAACTTGGATGCCCCAAATTTACCCCAATTAAGGTATGATATATGCTCTTACAATGTCATAAAATCCATCATATATGACAACTCTTATAGCTGTAAGAGAATCTGTCATAACTGACTATTAATAGCAAATTCTCTTACAACCTGCCATAGTCAAACTTGGGCACCTACTTCCTCCATGCAAGATGCTTTCTGACACTTGCTTCACCTATCATAGGATCTTCTATTTCTAGCTCTTACATGTCATAGATTTTGTCATATGAATCTGTCATAACTCTTATGCATCATAAACCTCTTACAACACTCAAAAGATGTCAACACATGGCCGCAAATTCTTCTACCACAAAGTGGGACACCTATCAAAAATACACTTAGTCACATTCCATGTAGGATGACACATCATCGTGCCAACTCCCACAAAGTGACAAAATAAGATTTGCATACAAATTACAATAATAGGCAAAAATAAATATACAATTAAATAATAAATGCTAGGAACTTGCAAAGGTTGAGACACCTTAATTCCCAATAGGGTAAAGGAAATAGGGAAAAATAAGGATCCTGAGATAGAAGATGGTCCTAAAAACTATCAGACTACTGGCTTTTCTCAACTAGTGCATGTGCCTGCTTTGTACCTTTCTCTTTTATTTTCTCTGATAGAATGCCACCCTTGAAGCTTTGATGCAGGAGCATCCAGGCGGACAGACAATCGATATCACCCAAAAATAATTTCAGTTTGTTTTTATTTTAGTTTTGGTTTGTTTTGGTGTTCTTGGCATCTCTCAGCATCAGGAAGCAACTTGTGTGATCAGATTTGTGAAATTTGAAATTTTGCCAGTTTGTTGTTTTAAAGGCCCTGCAGGCAATTTCATGGAAACAATTGTTTCTGAAGATCTATAAGAGATGGGAAAAAATACTTTTAGGGGAAGATTTTTTATTTTGTTTTTCTAAATGTGTAGAAATAATTGAAGGCATATCTTTCACCATTTGGGAGATTTTAATGCCAGAAGTTCACACTAGCAGTTTTATGGAAAGTTTAATATCTCATGATTTTTAAAACTTGGAGAAAAATCCTTTTTATGGGGAGGTTAATGAGGTCATCATACTCATCTTGACCCATTTTCACGTAAAAATAAGCTTTTGACTAAGAGTTATGCAAAAAGTCAATTTTCTGGCACCCTGGCACACAGAGTCGAAGTCATGTATTTGGAATTTTTTTCCAGTGTATGCAGCCTACAAGGTAATGTCTGGTGGATTTTATTTATATTATATTCATCTTTTGAAGCAAATTGAAAATTTGAAATGGGTAGTGGCAGAAGATTTTCTATTCTTACCGTAATTTCACCTTTTCACTATGTAACCGCTCCCCAAAAAATATCCATTATTGGGCAAAATATTCAAGAAAATCAAATATGGCTGATTACATATTGAATGCACATTAAAAAAAATTGTAAAGGTTGCTAGAATGGAGTGGTATTTCAATAATTTTAAATAAGATATTGAAATGCCAACTAATGGAGAGAATATGAAGCGCCATATTCTAAAGAAAATGGAAGAACTCTTTAGAGGCTAAAAAACCAAGAGGAAGTGCCATTTTGCAGAAAAAAGAGGCACACAGCAAAGAGGAGTGGATAAAATGAAAGGAAGGTGCTAGATTTGAAGAGAGGGGAAACATAGCAGAAACTTACAACACCAAGAAAAGAGAAAAGAAGGTGTAAGAAGGGCTACATTGAAAATTGTTTGGACTGCTGTGGTAGGGAGTTGGAAGAGACTCCATTGATAGGAGTAGAAAGAGTTGCAAACAAAAAGGAGGAGGAGAATAGACTCCAGTGTAGGTTGAGGAGGATGAATTGAACCAAAGTGAGCTGGTTGTGAGGAAGATTGATTTTCTGAAGAGAGGCTATGAAAGGCCAATTGCCGGTAACATTTTGTTGCAGGCTTGTATGTGAATTTTCTATTTATAAAGCAAATTTGTCTTTTGTAGAGAAGCAGTGTATCTTGTTGATGAATTGAATAAAATTGATGAGGTGAATTATGTTTGATCTCCATTGTGAGCTTGAGTATGTTTGTGAGCAAAGAGTTTCTATTGTAGTGATTCTACTTGTGTTGTGAAATTGAGTTGAGTGTGTGGGTAGCGAGAGGGAGTGCCTCTTGCATTAAGCTTCAAGATTAGATTTATCTCCACCCAAGGGTATGGACATTAAACAATCTTCTCTCTATCACTCTTTTTTTTGTAACTCTATTTTTTTATGTTTTTGCTTTCTTTTTTTTGTATTTTTGCAATGCCTCACTTGATTTTCTTATTTTTTTGATATTTTAACTTTTAGGGAAATGAATGGTTTTTAACTTTCTAAGTATTTTGGCTATGTAATAGCTTTGGTCTCTCTATTCTCACATTTCTCATCACTCTTTTTTTTTTATCACTCATTTTTTATTCACTCGTATTTTAGATTGCTTCCTATAGAGTTATGATCCTCCTAGCATTTTTGGCCAAGAAAGATAAGGGGTTGAGTGCCACCAAAAGTTTTCACAATCCATTTAGACTTCCTTTCTACTAGGGAAGAATAGGGAAGGTCTACTTGCAAGCTTCCTTTGAACACTATAGGTTTGAAAACTGACTTTGCTTAGACTTAACAACATGAATCGTTAAGACTAGGATCAGTGTAGAGATAAGAGCTAGGCTTTGATTAGAATCATTGGGTAATGTGAATAGGGGAATAGTGATAAGTGGTAAACATGAATTGTTATGGGATCTCAAAGGATCAAAAGGTCAACCTATACCTAAGCAACCTTGGACTCCTTATTGGGACAAAAATCAAACAAGAGCAGGACACTCACGAAATGCATGATGGAACAGAATGAAGAATGCAAAATTTTGATCTTTCATGAATTTATGCTTTTCATGGATTTTGAATTATTTGTTTTTTTTTGGATTTTATAGGCTTTTACAATGTTTTGAGATGTTGAACTCTTCTCCTTCCATAATGCACAAGAGGTAGTGTCGTTTCTGACATCTTCCTTAACTACATCTGGACCTATCCAATTTGGTTTGAACTTTGCTTGAAAGTCTTTGCAAGGACACTTGAAGACTTGGTGTAAAAATATCTTTGTATTTATTGATAACTTTGTGTACTCACATGTTTCATTGTTTGATGATTTTCCCCCTAGCTTTATCATTTTTTGTTCTTGTATAGTTTCATTGCTTGTTTTGAACTTTTGAGGGGAAAATGAGGTTGGTGTTGACTCCCCTAGTTTCTATGTGGGTTTTGGTTCTCCTTTTTGTTTAGTGGTGGTCTCGACTATATGGATTCTCATATATGGCTTGATGGGAATGGTTGCTAAGTTAAATGGAGTGTAAGACTTTGTTGAGTGGGGATTGAAGGGGAATTCTCCTGTTGCCCCCTTTCCTATACATTTTGAGGTCTTGGCTACATTTGCAATCTATTTTTATGTCTCTCCTTTTTCAAAAGTGTTGATTTTTGGGTCACTAGTGGTTTTCATGGTCTTTCTCTTCTTTTTGACTTGTTCAACTCTATAAAGGATCAGGATCTCCTTTGATTACGTGGGTTTGTCCCATGTGTGAGAAGTGTATTTCATGAAATAGTGTGGAGGGAATGGCCCTCATCCTATGGATCCAAGGTCCTCCTAGGATCATGTTGTAAGTGGTTTCTTCATTGATATAAATTTAGTTGGGAGGGTTTTGGGACCCAATGTGATTTGAACATTGACCTTACCCATGGTTTGAATGTTTGGGTTATCATGACTTCTAAGGATGGAAGTTTCTTTTGTGATTTTAGTTTCATCGTAACCCATTCTTTGAAGAAGAGAGAAAGAGACTATGTTGATTGCAGACCCATCATCGATCATTACACGTTTAATGGCATAGTCCTTAACTTGGACTATCAGATGGAGGGGGAGATCACCCTATTTATCTGTCATTGTCTGAGGGTAACGTTTCAAAATCAAATGTTGAAGAAGTACACTTTTCTCTTGGGATGTTTTGAACTAGATGGCCTAGATCTAAGGCTTTAAGGAGATCATTATTTTGTGTAGGAGAACTTTTGATAAGTTCTAACATGTGAGAAAAAAATGAATTGTTGGAGGTGTCATCTAGTCGTTCTAGTCCTTCGGTGACACATCTCTTGATCTTTATCTAATTCCACAAGGCCTAAGGTGTTTTGATCAAAGGTGTTGGGACTAACTTCTTCATCTTGTGAGAATGTGTCCATGAATGCTTTTTGTTGACTTTTTGGGAGATTTGATATGAAGCGATGGTACCCCTGACATGACTTGATCTCATGCCCCCTTCTCTTGTGAAATGAGCAATATTTATCATGATTGTGATCTTGAGGTTTATGATGATTGTTGTACGACTGCTAGTTGATTTTTAGGGGATAGTTGTTGGCATTTTCATTTCCCAAACTTGTATGACTATTGTAGTCACCATTGTTGTTCCTAGATGTTAAAGTGTTTGTTGACCCATCTATGTCTTGATCATTTGTTGAGGATTTGTTCTTTATATCATGGTTTATCAACCTTCTATTGGCTAAGGAGCACACACTTATACTGAGAGGGGGGTGAATCAATATAAGACTATCTTTTACTTTTTCAAAACTTAATAAACCACAACAACCACAAACATACAAGATCTAACAATTAAGAACACATGAAGAACACAAGATTTACGTGGAAACCCTTTTGGGAGAAAACCACGGATAAGGGACTGCTTAGATCTACTATCCAAATCCAACCACAACAAAGATCAATACTCTTTTACAAATCTTTATTGTAGGCACCAACCTACCAGAGACACCAATCCCCAGTAATCTTTGTAGGAACCAACCCACTGGAGACACCAATCCACATTGCTAAGCACCAACTTAGCAAGAGACACCAATCTCTTCTTTTGAGAGGAACCAACCTCCAAAGATTTTATCTTCTTGTAGTTTCTTCAATGGATGATAATAATGTAAACGTCCTTCATAAGATCAGCATATATACTCTCCTTCACAAAATTAATATCACCTTCTTCAACATATATTTTCCTTTAGAAATCTGCTCCAACTTTCTTCAAAACAAATCTAAAATACTTTTCATAATTTTTTTTCTCTAGGTCTACTCTAGATCTACTCAAATTCAAATAATATTCATTGTATTGCTTGTCTTCTTTTTCAAAAAATATCTTCTTTATATATCTTCATCTTATGTCTCAAGAGAGGTGCCTTCTCAAAAAGGTGAAAATCCTTCCAAATGATGTGATTCCTCATAAAGGACTGGCCTCATTTAAAAACTAATTTAATTTATTTTATCCCCAAGAGGGTGCTAACATGAGGTGGTCAACCTCATTTTATTATAATATTTAATTTGAATTTTGGGTGCCATAATCTACAAGTCAGCCAACATTAAGACTTTAATTTGATTTCTTTCTTGGTTGACCATCTCCACCTTTTGAGTTATGTAATAAATGTCTTTTAATATAGTCGGTCAGCCTTTTTATTCTTTCTTGTCTTCAACAAAATTATCATCATGGAAGTCCTCCTTTGACATCAATGACAATATTTCTAACAATCTTCCCATTTGTCATTGATGGCAAGCAAATAATCTGTAAATGTAACATGAACATAATGCTTCCCCTGTCTCTATTGCTCCCTCTTTCTCTACTTCTCCCCCTTTGACATCAATGGAAAAAGAATCCTTAGAGCTGTAAGATAGTTTAGTGATGAGATCCCCCTGATAGAGTGCTTCTCCTTAGTGACTAGATGAAAAGGATATCACCCCCAACTTCTGCCTGATATGCTTGAAAGTCTCTTTTGGTAGGGACTTTATGAAAAATTTTGCAATCTATTCCTGTGTAGCAACATACTACAACTTAACTTGTTGACCTTCCACCTATTCTCTTAAGAAGTGATATTTAATTGGAATGTGGTTTGTTCTTGAGTGCATAACTAGATTCTTTGAGATATTTATTGCACTTGTGTTATCACAAAATATTGATACTGGATGATCATATTCTACCTTAATATCCCTTAATATTTACCTCATCCAAAGAACTTGAGTGCAACAAGATGTTACTACTATATATTCAGCCTTTGTTGTGGATAGAGAAACTGAAGCATGTTTCTTGCTCAACCAGGATACAAGACTGTTACCTAGAAATAATGCACCTCCACTTGTACTCTTTCTATCATCAATACTACCAGCCCAATCTGCATCTGTGTATGTTGCTAAGGTGAAATTTTCACCTCTTGGATACCACAAGCCAAAATTTAAAGTGCCCTTGAGATATTTAAATATCCTTTTAACTTCCTGCACATGGGTTTCTTTTGGAGCTGCATGAAACCATGCCACCATACCTACTACCTACATAATATCAGATCTTGAAGCTGCCACATATAATAAACTCCCAATCATTGACTTGTAGAGAGTTTGATTGGCTTTAGGGGATTCATCATCCTTACTCAATTTGCATCCTATGATCATGGGTGTACTCATAGGTTTGCAATCCTCCATCCTATTTTTCTTCAACATCTCTTTGATATACTTGGTTTGTGAGATGAATATCCCTTTAATTGATTGAGAAATTTGTAAGCCAAGGAAGAAAGTAAAATCACCAAGCATGGAAATCTCAAACTCCTTCTGCATACCCATGGAAAACTCTTGACACATTTTATCACTACTACCTCCAAAAATAATATCATCCTCATAAACTACAACAATTAATTGATCATCACCTTCAGTTTTAATGTAGAGATTGCTATCAACAATACCTCTTTTCAATCCTTGTTGTTGTAGGTAATTGTCCAATCTTGATTACCAGGCCCTGGGGGCTTGTTTCAACCCATAAAGTGCCTTCTTTAGCTTGCATACATAATCCTAATTTTTTGATAGGATGAACCCTTTTAGCTGTTCAATATTCACTTTTAAGTTCCCATTTAGGAAGGTTGAATTGGCATCCATTTGATATACTTTAAAGTTTTTAAAACAAGCAAATGCCTAAAACATCCTTATACTCTCTAATCATGCAACATGGGCAATTTTTTTTTCAAAATCAATTCCTTCTACTTGAGCATACCCTTTGCATACTAGCCTTTCTTTATTTCTTACAACTTAGCCATCCTCATTTAGTTTGTTTTTGAACACCCACTTAGTGCCAATTACATTCGTGTCCTTTGGTCTTGGGACAAGTTACCGAGTTTCATTCTTCTCAATTTGGTTTAATTCTTCTTCCATGGCACTCACCTAGTTCTTGTCTTTACTTGCTTCTATAAAGCTCTTAGGTTCTATTTTAGAAACCAAGGATAGATTTGAATGTTCTACTGCATTGGCCAATCACCTTCTTGTCTGGATTTCAATGTCTTTGTGACCAAGAATGAGATCTTCTAGATAATTTCTTCTAACAAATTTAGATGGAGTCTTTGTGTCCTTCTATTCACTTATCTTATTTTTAACTTCTTCTACTTCCTCTTCTTTGTAACTTGCTTCCTTTTGGTAATCAATTTCATGTGCTTTTTCTTTTTGATGCCTTTCCTCATCCACTCTTACATTTTCACTTTCAACAATTTTGTGCAATCTCTTATTGTAACACCTATAGGCTTTGCTCCTTGAAGACTAACCAAGGAATACTACTTCATCATATCTAGAGTCAAATTTTTCTAGATTTTTAATCATCTCTTCTTATATAGCATTTTCTACCAAAAACTTTGAAGTACTTCACAGTTGCAGGCCTACCCTTCCATTTATAGTTCATACGGTGTTTTACTATTATTGACTTTGATTTGCCCTTGGTTCAGAATGTAGAATTCTATATGAATCACTTCTCTCCAAAATATGTTTGATAGCCTGGACTCATTCAACATAGTTCTTGCCATTTCTTGGACAGTTCTATTCTTTCTTTCCACAACTCTATTTTTCTGTGGAGTCCTTATAGCTGAAAAGTGTCTCCTTATCCCATGCTATTCACAAAATTCTTCAAATTCATTTGAAGTGAACTCACCTCCTCTATCCGAACTTAGGCACTTGATTTTTAGACTAGTTTCATTTTCAACCAAGGCCTTGAATTCTACCTTGAATTCCTTGAATTACTCAAATGCTTAAGATTTTTCCTTTAAAAAGGTAACCCATGTCATCCTTGAATAATCATCAATCAACAGCATGAAATAGCTTTCACCTTGCAAGCTTTTTTTTCTTGTTGGCTCACAAAGGTCTGTATGTACAAGTTCCAAGGGTTTTGACATTGAATACTCATTTGATTTGAAACTTTCCCTTGTTTGCTTTCCATGTTGGCACTGCTTGCAAATAGTATTTGAAGGCTTTGCAATCTTCAACATATCTCTCACAACTTACTTGGTGGTAGCGAATGCTTCTGGATTTGATTGTGTTAGCAATTTTTTACTCAACTTTTGTTATCACACTCAGTGATCCATCATTAGGAGAACGAGAGAGCCAGAGAGGAGAGAAGTAAATGACAAATTGCAGACCAAAGCACCACTTAAAAAGGTGGGAATGAGGTGACCCGGATAACAAGAGAAATAATTAAATAAAAATATAAAAGGCTTGAACCACAAATATGTATAAATATATAGGAAACAAAAGTAAAATATATAAATAAATATATAGGAAACAAAAGTAAAATATATTTTAACATAAGTAAAATATGTTAAAATATGTTAACTTACTTGGTGCTGATTTTTACAAGATTGTCAAAGTTTATATGCCCCATCCTTTTGTGCCATGACTAGCTCTCATCTTCTTGTCTCATATAGCATTTTTCACCTTTAATTTCACTAAGAATATAAAGATTATTGGTTGTTCTACTCGCATCTACAACCAATTTCCCTACCTTGCTAATTTCACATACTTCAATATGAAATGTGAGGGTGTGTCCTTGGTCACACATTTGACTCACACTTAGGAGATTATGCTTCAACCTTTCAACATATAAAACATTCTCAATTTTTTTTTCCATTATCTAGGCTAAGAGTACCTTTTCCTGTTATCTTCATTGTAGCATTGTCCCCAAATTTCACTGTCTCTCCATTCACTTTCTTCAAGGTGAGGAATTTTCTCTTGTCTCTAGTCATGTGACTTGAGCAACCACTATCAATATACCATTGGTCTCACTCATTTTGATCACGTAGGGAAGTTTGTACAAGTATGGATCTCTCCTTTTCTTCCTCCTGCTTTGATTTCCATATTTTGTATTTTCCTGCTTTTTTCTTAGCCATAATATCCTTCTTCTTGTCCTGTTTGGGAGGTTCTACAAAACCAATTCTACAAAAATGTGCTATGTGCCCATAGTTGTTTCACTTATAACATATAACAATGTAGTCTACTAGAGCAGCAAAAGAGTTATATTTCCTATTTGTAAACCCATAAGGACTTCTATTCTTATTCCACCCAAAATTTATTGCATGAGTCCTACAATCTACTACTTTATGACCAAATTGATTACACAAAAACAATAATCAAAGAAAGAGTGTTGGAACCTGGTCATGTGCGCTTGCCTAGGAAGAAAGGACATTTTGAATTTCTCCTTGTTAACTTTTGGAGGAGTACTCGTTTTATGTGGAACTTGACTCTCTTTCTTCTTGCTGCTTCCATTTTTTATGGGACTTTTGAGGGCATTAGCATAACTCTTTGGTTTTTCCTCATTTGTCTTCTTTGGTGCAAGGATGTTTTTAGTGGCGAATCATCGCCAATTGGTGAATAGTTAAAATCGGGGCCTACAAAAATGGTGAATAGTTTAGGCTATAAAGAGGACTAAATCACTTGATTTTTATAAAAAAATAATTTAGTCTTAGTTAATTCACCAAAGAATTATTTTTTAAACTAATAAGTTGAATTATTTCACCAAGTAAACGATGCATCATTAGAGCTGATTCACCAATAGTTTATAATATAATTATAAATATTAATCATATTTGCTAGTAATATTATATTCCTGCTATTAATTTTGGGGTAATGTCACCATTAGTAATAAATTGTTATGTACTTTTAAGGCTATATTCACTTTTAATATGGCTTTTATTCATTATCGTGATTATGGATTTAATCTTACAGTTGTTATTGAATTTCGTAGGCTATAAGCAAATGCCTTTTAAAAGGCTTTTTGAGGCCCAAAATTTATTTTGGACCATGCAATTAAATTTAATCATGTGGCCCAAAATAAATTATGGGCCTCAACAAGCCTTTTAAAAGGCATGTGCTTATAGCCCACGGAATTCAATAACAACCGTCATATCAAAGCCATAAGCAATGATAACAAATAATTGAATAAAAGAATGTGCGATTAAGGTAGAATAGAATTACTTTTCTTAGTTTGATTTTGAAAGTAAAATATTTTAAAAGTGTTTAGTTTGTTTGTGTTTGAATGCATTCCTAATAGTGGATTTGTGCTTGGTGGTGAGGGTTGGGGCTTCTGTCCCCAGACCTCATGAGGGGGCACTGCCCCCTCAACCCCTACAAGGGGCGCTACCCCTTGACCCTACCGGTGGCTTTCGTCCCTAGGCCCGCTTCAACATTACAAAAAATAAAAATATATATAGGGGACTACACTGACTAGGTATGCAATTTTTTAAAGGAAAGATTCGCCATTGTAATTAATTTCTTTAGTTATTATTCATTAGGATTTGCCACTGTAATTATTTTTTAACCAATTATTCATTAGGATTCGCCGGGATTTTACAACAATTCCTAATAATGTGCATAGATTCACCAGGAAAATTAATATTGTTTCAAAAAAGAGGAAAGATTCACCAAGAAAATTATAGCACTTAGCTAGGATTCACCAGGATTTTATAAGTTTTTTCAGGGGGGTTCCTTAAAGTTATCACTACTTTGGTGGCTCTTTGGAATCTTCTTTGTTGGCCATCCAATTTTCCTTATAGCCAAGACCAGTCTTAATGAGTGGTGACCTCTGGAAATTGATAATGTCATCTAATATTTCAATAGTTTTCTCAAACTTGATGCTTTTGTTCAACTTAGTAGTTGTTTTCTCTAGTTCCTTTCTCAAGGAAACAATTTTGGACTCACGCTTCTTGCAATTTTCTTATTTTGCCTTTAATTGAATTCTTAGCTCTTCATCAATTCGTTTTGCCTCTTCAATTTGAATTTTTAGAGTGATGATAATTTTCTCTGACTCCTCAAGACTTTGTGACATTTTCACCTTAGATTCATTTTCCTCTTGAAGCTATAATTTTTGCTTTAAATTCTTCTTCTTAAGTTTCTTGATATCATTTAGGGCACAAATAAGTTCCTCTTCCAAATCTACTTCCCCATCCATTTCAACATTCTCTTCCCCTTACGTCTCCTTCTCTTCCTTTTCTTTACTTTCTAGAATATCATCTTTTATTTCTATCACCATGAATAGAATCTCTTCTCTATCACTAGTGGAGAAGCTCTCTTCGGATGAACTACTTTCCTCCTTGGAATAGAAGCTTTTCTTTCTTTTGTAAGAACTCTTCTTTTTTCTCAAGTTTGCCTTGTTTGTGGCCCTTTTTATGTTGATAATATTTACCACCATTCTTTAAGTTATGCTCTTCTTCTTCATCACTATTTTCTTTTTCAACATATGGGCATTTGGTAGCAAAATATCCTACCTTTCCATAGTTAAAGAATTTAAATGGAAACTTACCTTTATACTTGTCAGGTCCTTTCTTTAGCTTCCTCACAAAGTGAGCTTCTTCTTCATCCGATTCATTATCAGAACTATCACTTGGCTCAGGCTTTTTATTCTTCATCTTCTTTGAGGCTTTAAAGGTTGCCTCTCACTTTGATGATTTATCTTTTTTGGTTCTCATTTCATATGTTGTGAGGATCCCATGCAATTTATCCATAGTTAACTTATCTAGATCCTTCATTTCTTCAATGGTGGAAACTTTGGCATCAAACCTCAAGGGAAGGAACCTTAACACCTTTTGCACAATCATTGCATCTTCAACCTCTTCACCAAGCCCTTGAATGGTATTGAGAATTTCATCCACATGAAGGAGATAGGCTACAATGTTTTCTTCATCTTTCATTTGCAAACTCTCAAATTGTCTTCTATGAATTTGAAGCTTGGCTTTCTTCACTTTGTCATCTCCTTCATTGATGTTCTTAAGTTTGTCCCAAATCTCTTTCACTGATTTACAATGCATCACCTTGACAAACTCTGGTTCTGATAAACCACACGAGATTGCATTCATGGCTTTCACATTGTTCTTGATGGCCTTCTTTCTAGCTTGATCTGTTGGTGGGGATGATGGAGCAACATACCCATTTACTACTGATTGTCAAATATCAAAGCCAAGAGCCATTAAGTAAGTGCACATTCTTATGCTCCAGAAAGCATAGTTTGTTCCATCAAACAATGGAGCCCTGCTGGAGGAGAATCCTTCTTGGTAGGCCATGTGTGCTCTTGAGATCTTCCTTGTAGCGGACAAACTATACTTTGAAGGAACCTGCTCTTATGTCGATTGATGAGCACATGCTTATATTGAGAGGGGGGTGAATTAGTATAAGACTATCTTTTACTTTTTCAAAACTTAATCAACCACAAAAACCAGAAACATACAAGATCTAACAATTAAGAACACAAAAATAATACAAGATTTACGTGGAAACCCTTCTGGGAGAAAACCACGTATAAGGGACTGCTTGGATCTACTGTCTAAATCTAGCCACAACAAAAATCAATATTCTTTTACAAATCTTCCTTGTAGGCACCAACCTACTGGAGACACCAATCCCCACTAATCTTTATAGGCACCAACCCACTGGAAACACCAATCCCCACTCCTAAGCACCAACTTAGCAAGAGACACCAATCTCTTCTTTTGAGAGGCACCAACCTCCAAAGATTTCACCTTCTTGTAGTTTCTTCAATGGATGATAATCATTTAAACCTTCTTCATAAGATCAGCATATATAATGTACTTCACAAAATTAATATCACCTTCTTCAACATATATTTTCCTTTAGAAATCTGCTCCAACTTTCTTCAAAACAAATCTGAAATACTTTTCATAATTTTTCCACTCTAGGTCTACTCTAGATCTGCTCAAATTCAAATAATATTCATTGCATTGTTTGTCTTCTTTTTCAAAAAAACATCTTCTTTATATATATTCATCTTATGTCTCAAGAGAGGTGCCTTTTCAAAAAGGTGATAACCCTTCCAAATAAGTCGATTCCTCATAAAGGGTCAGCCTCATTTAAAAACTAATTTAATTTATTTTAATCCCCAAGAGGGCACTAACATGAGGGGGTTGAACTCATTTTATTATAATATTTAATTTGAATTTTGGGTGCCATAATCTGCAAGTCGGCCATCATTAAGGCTTTAATTTGATTTCTTTCTTGGTCAGTCATCTCTACCTTTTGAGTTGTGTAATAGATGTCTTTTACTATAATCAACCAACCTTTTAATTCTTCCTTATCTTCAACAAAATTATCATCACAGAAGTCCTCCTTTGACATCAATGACAATATTTCTAACATTGGCATCATACTCCCAAGTCTTCCGCTATCAATAGTGCCTTGGTCAATTCTAATGGCACTTTCAAGTGCTTCTTTGTATGATTTGTAAGGGATTTTTTGGACTTGTTCTCATATGTCATTGTTTCTAGCATGTAAGAAGAGATCACAAAATTCTCTATGATCCATATTTGGTGTGCTTGTTGAAGAATAGAGAACTTTCCTCCATCATGTGATAAAGTGTGCAACTGAATCATTGGCTTCTTGTTTAAGTGTTAGAAATTCTTGTATTCTTGTCTTGATGGTCAGTTTGTTTATGTTGAAGGTAGGCAAAAATTGATCGATGATTTGCCTAAAAAAGTAGATCGATGCTTCTAGAAGTCGATAGTACCAATCTAGAGAAATACCCTCCAAAGTCTTTGGAAATTTTTTGTCTACCACCCCATCCCAAGGAAGGAGTTCCCATACCATTGTGATGTAAGCCTTGATATGAGAGTTGGGATCATCCTCTCCTTTAAATTTTGGAATCTCAGGGAGAGGATGTGGTAGTATTACTTGACAATGTTGTAGTCAAGAGGCTCCTTTAAATACTCAAGGTATGTTCCTAGGAGGGGGTTATATGTAGAGGGTCTTATTCCTCCAAAAATTAGCCTTTCAGGTGGAGCTTGTTGTGTTTGTTGAAAGGGTATGCTAGATTGTCGATATCTTGAAAAAGTTAGATGAATCGATGGTGTCATATATATGTTTTAAAAATTAAGTGGGATTGCTTGTGGTTGATTTTGCATCATAGGAATCCCACCTATTTGAATGAGTCTTTTCATGTTGGATGGTGAGGGCAAGGGAGCTTTAATATTTCATGGAAGTTTAGATGAGGGGGAATTTGTGTTGCCCCTAGTTTGATCCAATCTTATCAATGAAAGGATTTCCCTTTGCCTTAGGTTTTTCTTGAATTTTACTTTGACATTTCTAGCTTTAAGGGTCCTAATTCATTGGATCAAGTTTTCTATAAGGTCTGTGAGTGAGGCTTCCTCTGTTCTTTGAGTTTTACATTAACCTTGAGATGGATTGCTTTGCATTGGGGTTTGAGTGACCCTACTTGTTCCTTTTGATGATCCTTGACATGTCATGGGTCTTTTATCTTGTTGTGCCACATGGAGGGGTTTTTGTGCCCCCAAGCTTCTTGTAAGCTTTTCTTTTGATAGCTCACCTCATTTTCCATTTGGGTGGCCATTATTGTATGGTTTGTTATGGGTTGGTCTTCTTGGTGGATCTCAGACCGAACACTTACTTGGCATGTTTTGATTTGGTCAATGTTGTGGGGATCTTGTTGGATCCTTGTTCAGTCTTTCAAGTTTGATTGATTTGAGATTAAAGCTATTGGATCTAAACATGTGCTACTTTCATTGGAGGGGCAATTCCCTTGAACTTTGTGTGATTTTGTCCTAGCTTTGGGGTGTAGGAAACACCACAAAATGAATGAAATTAAGATGGACATGAAATATGAACATGGAATGAAAGAAGCACGTCGAAACGAAAAATATCCCATCAGAAGTTTTTGTTTTTCACGTTGGGTTCACCAAAAATGTGGTGAATTCGATGTCGGATGTGGAAGTGATGATGAAGGAATTTGGATAACGCAATGGAAACACAAAAAGGATTAACCAAAATGTTTTTCTCTTCACGTCAGGTTCACCAAAATATGTGGTGAATCAAATGTCAGATGTAACAATGATGATGATTGAATTTTTTATGTTGAAATGCATATGAATCATCCTAGAAGGATTTATTTTTCATGTCAAGTTCACCAAAATATGTACACTAAAAAATGTGACTCAATAGCATGAGGTAGTTGAGTCATCTTTGATGGAGCACATGGACCCTTCTCCTTGTCACGAGTGAACCTCCATGTCACTCTCACTCTTGTGTTAGAAGCCAGTCGAGAGGAGGTGAGACATAGGGCCAGTCCTACTCGCTTGAGAGCTGGGCTTCACAGAGAATGGTTGGTCAGTCCTGGGGCTTTTCTTGAAGATTGTTCATGAATTTTTACTCAATGATTGTGGATGTTGAAATAATAGTATGACTTGAAGGGTCACTAGTCATTGATCTCCTATTTGGGTTAGATAGATTCCAACATCTATTCGATTGTCTATTATATCATTTATGAGTCTTCTATGCTGGAATATTTCCTCTCCTACTCAAAGGAGTTGTCAAATTTGATGTCTTTGTTTGATCAATCTAAGCCTAAGTTCCTATTCTTGAATGGTCAATTATGTGTGTTGAGGCCTAGGGTGTAACTCTTCGATCTCCTCTAGGACCGTCCTCACCCACTCACCTCTAAGTCTAGGGCACATTCATGGGCCTAAATGGAGAGAGTTGGTTTGAGTTAACTATGATTCAATTTGTGTTTGAATTAGGGTGATGACCTAAGGTTTTCTTTTTTTTGAGTTGATTGATTTGTGTTGATCTCGTGATGAAATTGAGGGTTTGTGAACTTGTTTTAATTTCTAGTATTTCTGATGTTTTTGTCTTTTGTGGGTTTTTTATATGAAATGCAAGCTATAATGTATGCAAACAACTTTTTGTTGTTGTTCACCAATTTTTTAAATAAAATGAACTAGGTTAAACTTGAAATTGAAATATGAATGCAAACTAGAATGAAATTACCTAATGCAATTACTCAGAAAGTTACACTCCTTTAATGCCACCAAGGGAAACCTCGTCAAGTGAGTCATATACACCTTTAACCCTGACCTAGAAAGTAGTTCTTACACACCCCTTACACCCCTTGATGAGGCTTACACTCCTTGGACACCTCCAACGCAAATGGACTCTACAAGTCATCATCATACCTACTCAATCAACAATGAGTCCACAAATAACCTTGAAATCTCTTCTAGGGTTTTCAGAGCTCCTACCTCACATGAAACTCCTTCAAATTCAACTTCAATACAATCAAATGACATGTGGCAACACCCACAAGTACAAATTGAAATGATTGAAATATTTCCAAATGAGTATGAGGTGAGTGTGGGAGTGTTTTAAAAAGAAAGATTTAGTTGCAAATAACCATTGGAATAAAAGACCCTATTATCCTTGAATTGCAATGGAAATACAAAGGGTATTCCATGGACCTTTGACTAGATCTAAAAAAAAATGAGCATAATCTTTCTTCCTCTATAAGAACAAAGGGATCCTCAAACTGCCTTTAAATTATTCTAGCTCTTACAAAGCATTCAAGAGTGAGTTAAAGTTAAAGTTTACATGCAAGATGAGTTTAACTTGCTCACTAATTTATTAAATGGTGATTTGACCTTTTACTATACCCCCTCTCACTAGTAGGCTTATCAATCCTTAGCTCATCTCACATTACATGTGTAACATTGGAAAATGTCCCCATGGGGGCTTTTCCCTCATAAGGTTTAGCTCTTGGGTCTTTAGTGTGCATTTAGGACATCTTAGTTCATAATTTGGCATCCCGATGGAATGAGCCTTAGGTAACATGATAAATGGGACCTAGGAGGACCCCTTGAGCTTAACCCTACCCAAAATAGGGAGGGAGGACTTGGATGCTCACGCCCTAGTCCTACCCTATTTTGGGTCAGACCCAAATGTGAAGTGTCAGTTTATGACCATTATTTGGTCCCTAGGCCGACACGGTAAGTTTGAATTTACGAAATCTTGGCGGGAATGTTTGTAGTTGCATTTATAAGCATGTTTAGGCATTCATTTGTAGACTAGATTTCAACTAGATGATTACTAGCAAGCTATTGTGTTCTCAAGGTGATTCAAGGCTTTCATTGTGTTGCAAGAGCAGATTGGTGTTGTCTATGTGTTTGTATTTGTAGATTTGAGCATCCATTTCATCATGGAATGAAGGGCATCTTCCTCCCATGAGATCTTCACTACAAGGTGACATTATATTGTGTTTTTATCATCATTTTCTTTATTTTTTGCCTCTACCTCAGAAGGGCATGCACTCTCTATTTGACAATGGTGTTTGGAGACTTAAGTGTCCTCCGGGGCTTGACTGAGGCAAGCCTCTAAACACCACAACCCCCTCCCAAAGTTTTCATGGTTGCAGGTTATAGGTTGCAGAGATGGAAAAAGTGAAGTTGCAGGAAGGCATCTTGAAGTGTTGGAATTCCATAACAGAAGGAAAAATAGCACCCTAGACTTAGGTGCCCGCTCATTAGTCCTCCAATTTCTATGATGGGAAAATCTTCGGAACAACAGGAAAGAGTTGCAGACTAAGTTTCTAGATCTGAACAAAATGCAGGGCATTGGACTTGGGCATCCACTCTTTTGTTCCTGACTTTTCCACCTCGGAGACCTGAAAATAGGTACTCTATGATTTGATATTTTGCTTCCCTCTGCAAGAGCTTTTTCTGTTATTCTTCCGTTTACAGTCATATTTGTGAAATTAGGGTTTTAATGGTCAATTGAGCATAAGAGAAGGAAAATTGATAATTAAACATCCTAATCCAAGTTTCCCTACATCTCACAATGACCTAGGGTATGATAGTACATTTCCACTCGACCCTAGATCCTTGAATGTATAGGGTGAAAGGAGGATTCAAACATCTAACAACTAAAAGATTAAGCAATCTAATTTTCACTTAAACATTTTGGTGAACCCATGTTTTTAGACTTAAATTGCAACTTTCTAAGTGTGTGTATTCATATTTATATTTATTGCATTCATTCATATAGTCTTTCATCTTATTGCATTGAGAAAATTACAAAAAAATTGAAAAATTTGCAAAAATTTGAAAACCCTAGCTTGCATTTTCATATAGATCACTAAATTGTATCAATTCTTTCTAAATTTCCCTAATTCATGATTTTTGCATCAGATCTGATATAAAATACATAAAAACACAAAAATTCAATAATTTGCATTGCATTTTCATCATTAATTTGCTAGGCTTTTGTAGAAATTTTGACAATTTTCATTAAACCTAGTAATTCCAAAATCTAGGGTTAGTAGGCAAAATCTTCTTTCAGATTTTTCTACTGATTTTAAAGGCTCATTAAAATTAACATTTGGCTGTAGTCTTTCATTTTAGTGTATATTTTCATTTAAATTTAAAATATTTATATTTTGGCATAGAAAATTTCAACAAAAACTAGCAATTTTCATGCATTTCATTAGATTTGCATTGGCATTTTGCTTATTAAATCTTGGAAATAATTTTCAGATCTGAGAGTAATTAATTTTCATCATAAATCAGACTTCAAAACATTCACATAGCATTTTGTGTCAAGATCTCAAACTTAGGGCTTCAAAAACATCGATTTTCACTAAATTTGGCCTTATCGACTCTCTAAACTTGCACCATAGGCATGTTGTGAAGGGAATTTTTGAACTAATTGATTTTTATCAGGGTAATTAATTTATTTGCCTCATAAAAATCTTCACAACACCCTTTTAACGGGCTCTTGTATTAAAAATTTGGTGAAAAACTACACATTTTGACTAGTTTTGCCTTAGGGTTTGACCTAGTTTGCACTCCAAGCATGTTGTGACAAATTTTATGGATTGAGGTGACTGAAATCATTGATTTTATTTGCTTCACCCCCTTAAATTCATTACAACACCCCTTTTTCTAGGTCTTGGAGTTGAAAAACCGTGAAAATAGCCTATTTTTGTTATATTTTCACTAGGGTTTTACCTTAAGTGGCACTAGAAGTGTGTTGTGTTGGGTATTTTGACATTAAGTGGCTTTTATTACTGATATAATTTTCTTTCTATTATCATCTTCCTCACAAAACCCTTAGTTATGCTCTTTGGCATTGAATTTTGGTGAAAAAAGTGTCTATTTTGACATATTTTCACTATAGCTTGACTTGGCATTATCTTGGATTTGCATCAAGAGTGTGTTGTGAAGGATCTTATTGCTATTTTGGACTGATATTAGGAATATAATTTTCTGCGCCTTGATCAAAATCCTTACAACACCCTTTGTGTCCTTCATTGGCATTGAAAAAGTACAAAAAATCAAGCATTTACAACATATCTCGTGCCTAAAATTTGAGCATATTGCTGCATGAGTCTAATAACCCACTGCCCTAAGAGAAATATTCCTTTAAGCAGAAGCATAAGACACATGGGATCTAGTTCTCTTGAAGAAATTGGTACATTGAACACCTTCTTCACAAAAGGAGAGAGAAACAGTACAAGATATTACAAGAACAATGGAAGAACAAACTTTTCATGATGTTGATGATACTATTGAGGCAACATGATATGTATCTAATGAGCAAATAGAAAAATTGGATAAAGAACTAGTTGAATTTCAATCATTTATGGAAAATGAGAGAATAGCTAAAGAAGTTGTCCCTACAATTCATAATATAAGAGAATTGATAAAAGAGGGACAAGATGGTGTTAATGCAATTTGTGGTCTAGTACACACTATACAAACCAATATCATGCTAGTGACCGAATGTGCACAAGTGATAAATAACACTTTATCACTGTCTCATACTCAAGTATCAGCACCTATACTGACTACAGGAATATCCACTTTTACATCAACGATCTTATCAACTATGCAAATGCTTGTAGTAATGCTACCACTGGTATTGGAGTATCTAATGGCATTAATTACACAAAGCTGTGGGATTTTATTATCATAAATTTGTTTCTAAGGGAACTTCCTCTATGCATAATTTTTCTCAACCACCTATCTATTCCACTCATTTCAACCACCTATTACCTACTCACAACCATCTTCCACCTATCACTATGTCCAACCAACGTTGACATATTCTTAGCCTCTGCCTATCATATCTCAAGCTCATTCACCTCCTCACTTTGGTTCCAATTCCTCACAACAAATCATATCTCCCAATGATGCCATCCTAAACCAACTTTTACAAGGCATGACTACTTTACAATAAAAGGTAACAAACTTGACAAATTATTTGCAGCCAAGTCTACCAACATATCATGCCCATAATCCCCTTTCCTATGCAATCCTGAGAACTCCTATGCCTGAGAGGTTTGGAACTCCCCGCTTTGAAAAATACGGTGGAAAAGGTGATCCTAATATCCATGTGGCAACATTTACAGCTATGTGTAGTGATTTTTACTTTGAAGAGGATTTATTGGCAAAACTTTTCCCGCAATCTCTCAAAGATACTACTTTAGAATGGTTTTGCTCTTTGCCTCCGAATTCAATACACTCCTTTTCATAGTTGATTGATCAATTTTTACAACATTTTCAAGCAAATATCGGACCCCAAGTCACTCTAATTGACTTGGTTCAACGTAAACAAGGTTTGAAAGAGAAGTTGACTAAATTCATTAGTTGGTATCAAGGACTTTATGCACATATTCAATATCAGATGAAAGATGAGGATGTTCAAAAGATATTTATTACAAATCTACAACCTAATATTCGTGATAAGATCCTCTTGATGAAGTATAACTCCTTTCAACATTTATGCACTGCCCTTCGTGATTATTAACTTTCGTCTAGTCAGTATGAAAACCAAAACTCATCGGCTCAAGTTGGTCAATCCATGGGTGGATCATCACAAAACAACTTTAAGTGGAATAATAATAATAGGAGCTTCATCAAGATTAATAGACTGAATATGAACAGCTTTTTGAATGTTTCAACTATCACCAATCCGAACAGAGCATCATATCAACCGAGAAAGTTTACTCTGATATCTGAGTCTTATCATTCCATCATGAATCAAGCTATGAGTAATAATATCCTCAAGCTTCCCCTGATCAAGCCTGTTGATCCTAATAAACAAGGACCTTACTTTGATGCTAATGCCTTTTGTCATTATCATCAGACACAAGGACATGACACTAAACGATGTATGCGTCTTAAACATGAGATACAGGACCTTATTGATTCAAATGTCATCTAGGTATTGGGTGTGAATGATAATGGAAACAAGTCGATTGCTCTGCCAAATTAGAACTTACAAATCTTCACTAATCCTTTCCCTAAGCATATTGAAAACAGTATGGTGGAACAGGGTTTAATAGAAGTAGATGAGGATGATTACTTGGACTATGATAGTATCGTGGGAATGATTGAAATAGATAAGAAACAAGTGGACAATCCACCTCACCCATGAAGAAATGGAATTTATGCTAAGGTACCTCCTCCGTTATCCTTATATGGATCAGGAGATAATCAAGATACATCAGAAAAGCAAGAACAACCGATACAAATGAGAAGATGGTACAAGATGATTCCTGTTGCCTTGTTAGAAAGATTCAACAACAAAAACTCGCTAAAAAATAGAAAAGAGCGAGACGACAATCAACAATTGGAAATAATAGTGGTTTCCCCCCTCATAAGCAACAAAAAGTCTGACTTCCACAAGAAATTACAAAATAAGCATCATATGATAGTAAACAATACTTTCATAAGAACCACTCAAAGTTTGCATTAAACATGATCGAGTACCTCTCCAAGAGGTTCGTAAGTTCCAAAACCTAATATAAAGACCCTATAGGTAAGTATCTCTAACCCTTTATCTCTCTAGTGACATGCTTCCCCCCTGATGTATTATGTGTTGTTTATGCCTCCTGGGATGACCCTTGATTCTCTTGTAAGGTCCGGGATACCAAGAGACCGCCTCTATTGTAACCTTCTTATATTTGTATCATCATTCTTCCATATTGCCTCTCTCTAATTTCATTGTTATGTGTTGTGTCTTATGGACATAGTGTTGTGGTTGGTGACTTGGGAGCACCCTCCTACATGACTGTCCCTAAGACACTTGTTTCTCCTCTCTTATTTATTATTTCCCTTCCTCTAGTGTTTCTATCTAGCAGGAATATGATGACAAGCATTTACACTGATGTGGACCTAGTGTCTCTTTCGAGAGCAATCAAAAAATGGACTTAGTTCCTAATATGACGATGGGGTTGTATATTTTATCTGACTCTTGGCTAGTGGAAGCACTCATGCTTTCCGCGTAGTGAATTTGATGATGTTTTTATCTCATTTACAAACCTTAACAATACTGCTGCTCTGTGTACCTTTGTTCGTCTTTTAATCTAGGCTTGGTGGTACTTGATTCGAAGAGCTTCATGATATAGCCCCATGGTTATCCTCAAATTCTAAATTCATTGTATAACCTTGGGCCTTTGTGTGGTCAATCATATGCATTGATGTTGTTGTTTATCATGATTTTGTAGACACTAACATGTTTGTTGCAGGGATGTATTTGTGGGAACATTTGGCAATCATAAAATACATGTCACCTCCAAGGGGCATGGGCTCTTGCGAAAGTTTGTGTTCCCTTGTGTGTTTTCTTCCTACCTTAACGTGCTTGATATTGATGCATGATATCAACCACCTTAAGTTGGAGGCATATATAAGGTAAGTTGTCTGTTATAGATGTTAGCTATGTGCTTGTCCTCAGATGCAATCTAAAGACCAGCGCCTTAGATTGTGCTTCCTACATCCTGAGTTTGTTTGCAATCAATCATGTAAGCCCTCAGTGGAGGCGGTATATCGCGTGTATCCTTTTTATCTTAAGCCCTCTATAGAGGCAGGGATGGTGCATTTCTTATAGTAGATTGCATCATCCTGTCATTTTCAAAAGTCCTCTGTAGAGGCAGGGAGTAGTTCTATGACTAACCCAACCCTTAAGCATTTTTGGTGATTGTTGTGGCAAAGACCAATTGTCGGTGTGTGCCTGTAATGTGCCTGAGATGGTGTTCGACCTAGAAATAGGTACACTCCATCGCTTTTCTACCGTGTTTTCTCTATGTCTTCAAGTGTGTGTGTTTTGGTGTGCTTGCTTTGTTTGGCGTGTTTGTTGCCCCATATGCAGTATAAAGACCAGTGCTTGAGGTTGTGCTTCTTGCATTTTGGGAGGATTTGCGTGTCTTGCATGTGTGTTGCCCCATATATACAAAGACCTATGCGGTGAGTGTATCAAGTATTATGGGAGGTTTGTTTACTTTCCAGTACCTACATCTGCATTTCATATATATATGAGAAAAAGAAAAGAAAAGAAATCATGCCTGTCTTCCATGCATTAATGTGTCTTCTATGCATTGATTGTCTTCTCTGTGTTTTGTGTGACTGTAACTGTCTTCTCCATGTTTTACGTGCCTGTTACTATTCTCTATCTGATTGACATGTCTTTTCCATGCTTGGTGTGTTTGTTGTGTTTGCGACCGTACTTTAATGCATGTATTGGCCTTGCATTTATACATACATTAAAGTGGGGGCTAAATGTAACGTCAAAAAATGTCCCCTTGGGGGCTTTTCCCTCATAAGGTTTAGCTCTCAGGTCTTTAGTGTGCATTTAGGACATCTTAGTTCATAATTTGGCATCCTGATGGAATGAGCCCTAGGTAACATGATAAATGGGACCTAGGAGGACTCCTTGAGCTTAAGCCTACCCAAAATAGGGAGGGAGCACTTGGGCTCCTGCACCCTAGTCCTACCCTATTTTGGGTCAGGCCCAAATTTGAAGTGTCAGTTTATGACCATTATTTGGTCCCTAGGCTGACACAGTAAGTTTGAATTTATGAAATCTTGGCGGGAATGCTTGTAGTTGCATATATAAGCATGTTTAGGCATTCATTTTTAGACTAGATTTCAACTAGATGATTACTAGAAAGTTATTGTGTTCTCAAGGTGATTCAAGGCTTTCATTGTGTTGCAAGAACAGATTGGTGTTGTCTATGTGTTTGTATTTGTAGATTTGAGCATCCATTTCATCATGGAATGAAGGCCATCTTCCTCCCATGAGATCTTCACTACAAGGTGACATTATATTGTTTTTATCATCATTTCCCTTGGTTTTTGCCTCTACCTCACAAGGGCACACACTCTCTATTTGACAACAGTGTTCAGAGACTTAAGTGTCCTTCGGGGCTTGACTGAGGCAAGCCTCTAAACACCACAAACCCCTCCCAAAGTTTTCATGGTTGTAGGTTACAAGTTGCGGAGCTAGACAAAGTGAAGTTACAAGAAGGCATCTTGAAGTGTTGGAATTGCATAATAGAAGGGAAAATAGCACCCTGGACTTGGGCGCCCGCTCATTAGTCCTTCAATTTCCATGACAAGAAAATCTCTGAAACAACAGGAAAGAGTTGCAGATTGATTTTCCAAATCCGGACAAAAAGTAGGGCATTGGATTTGGGTGCTTGCTCTTTTGTCCCCCACTTTTCCACCTCAGAGCCTCAAAAATAGGTACTCTATGATTTGATATTTTGCTTCCCTCTGCAAGACCTTTTTCTATTATTCTTTAGTTTACAATCGTATTTGCAAAATTAGGGTTTTAATGGTCAATTGAGCATAAGAGAAGGAAAATTGATAACTAAACATCCTAATCCAAGTTTCCCTACATCTCAAAGTGACCTAGGGTATGATAGTGCATTGCCACTCGACCCTAGATCCTTGAATGTATAGGGTGAAAGGAGGATTCAAACATCTAACAACTAAAAGATTAAGCAATCCAATTTTCACTTAAACAATCTCAAGTCACCACAAACATACCAGAAGAACAAGAAATCCCAACAAGTCCTTTTAGGGTAGGAGAGATAGTCCTCATAAAAGGAAGCACTAAAAATAAAAAGCATAGAAGGAAAAGAAAAATTTAAGAGGACTCAAAAGGTCCATATATGGCTAAGGAAGATGTAAAAAATGGTTCTTACCTCATGTGCTCCATAGAAGATGAAGAAGTTAGTGAAATGGTTAAGCTTTTCATTTGAAGAAATACTATATTTGAAATATCCAAAAAATTTGAAATTTCAAAATTTTTTAAAAAGTACAGAATTCATAGAAAAATTTAAAATCATGCATTCTCATTCTGTTCACCATGCATTGGTTAGTGATATGCTCTTGTTTGATTTTTGTCTGAGCAAGGAGTCTAAAGTTGTCTAGTTTAGTTTGGACCTTCTAAGCCTTAGAGATTCCTAAAATTACTATCACCATCTGCTATTACCCTCTCCATTCCCAACAAATTTGAATGAAATCAATCTCTTAGCTTTATATTGATCCCAAGATTAATGAATCATGATGTCAATTATAAGCATAGCAAGTATTCAAACCTACAACACCCAATAGAATCTTGCAAGTAGACCTTTCCCTATTCTGCTTAGTGAGAGAGAAGTCTAATAGGGTAGTGAAAGGTCTTGGTGGTGTCCATCCCTTTATCTTTCCTAGCCAAAAATTTTAGGGGGATCGTAACTCTACAAAGAAATTAAAAAAAGAGGAGAGTACAAAAAAGAGATTAGAAAAGATTCAAAAGAAAAAAGAGTCAAAAAAAGAGAAAAACAAATTACTACAAAAAATCAAGAAAAGTAAAAAAGGAAAAGAGAGAATTTCTAATGTCCATACTCTCAGGTGGAGAGAAGTCTAAGATTGAAGCTATGAGGGTGGCATCTATTGGAGAAAATAAAAAAGAGAGGTACAAAGCACACACATGCAATAGTTGGGAAAAGCCAAGAGTTAAGCTATCTTTGGGGCCATATTTTGCTTTAGAGCCTTTCCTTTACCTCAAGTCTAACTTGTTGGTCCTCTCTGACCTAAGTCTAGAAGGTGATAATAAAATTTGTTGCTTGTCTAAGTTGAAAGTGTTGGATCTAGGGCATACAACTGAGAGGGGGGGGTGAATCAGTTGTATAAAAACCTGCTCTTCTTTTAAATACTTGATTCTTCTTGTTAGTTAACAGTATATCAATTAATCATCCATGAAAGCATAATGCACAAACATAAGAGCAGATAAACATCAACACATTGAACACCAAGATTTTGACGTGGAAAACCCGGTTAAGGGAAAAACCACAGGGTGATTAACCCAAGGATTATTCTCTGTTAGAAGAATAAGAAAAAGAATGGCACTTGCCAATTAGGGCTCACTACCCGAGCACACTGCTCACAAAGAGGCCCACTGCCTACAAGGAGACACACTGTCTACAAAGTGATAAGAATCACAATCTTGAACTGGAGAATGACATCTCTACTATGTCTGGATCAGTTCCATTTAAGCCCAAAAACCCCTGCTCTGCCTTTCACACTTCTCTTCGCTACACCATACTCATCCACACAATCCACACTACTAAATGAACTCATAAACCTTTATTTATACAAGACATTGACTTAGGAACAATCATCTAAGTCAGCAATCAACCATAAGAATATCTGCAAGATGAATAACACATCTGGTCGACCATCACAAGAACATTCGCAGGATGAACAACTCATCCAGTCGGCTAGTCGGAACAAGAACTTCATCCAGAAGAATAACTTCAATTTCGGGCTCTACCATCAATGCGGACCAACAACACAACCTCATCATGATCCAAGAACCTTCACAAGCCTGCCTGAATGACCAGGTACATCCGCACTTTCTCTACTTACTGGAATCTCTTCTCTTCCTCATCTAAAACTTCAAGAACACAGTCTGTCACCATTGTCACAATGCAAAAGGCACTTCCGGACCTCAAAATCATACACAACTCGAGATGACACATCACAAGGACATCCCAAACACTCCCTCCAATCCGCAGATTAGGATTATACAATTCTGGACCTCACCGGACCTTTCTGTGATCTTCTGTCACCTCTGAACACTTGCCGGAACCGGTTCCACACCGACAGCCACAACTCCTTCATATCTTCATGCAGACCTCTGAAATCTTAACTGAAACATCTCAGGACACATATCTACAAACCCTTTGATCCGCATCCTCCGGTTCGCAACCTATACAATACATTTCCCTTCTTCTCATCATTGTTCTTCACTGTTCCTGACTGAGGCTAATTTTCTCAATATCCTCAGCACACTGCTCATCCAATCCTTCTTGTCAATGCAGTATGAGTATGTTGACATCAATGACAACACTGGTTCACCTTCATACTTGCAACAATCTCCCCCTTTGTCATTGATGGCAACATATGATGTGAAAAACCATCAAGACACGAACTTCTCCTTTCTGTCACAGCTCCCCCTATCAGCAACATGTCTTCTCCTCATTTACTGCTCCCCCTTTGATCAACAGCCACTTGTTTTTCACATGTCTTCTCTCCCCCTTTGACATCAATGGCAAAGGGCTCATACTTGCAATTCTAACACATCAGAATCATACCAGCTGCTCCCCCTTAGTAGCAGCTCCCCATCATCAATCCGGATCACAAGATATGATTGTGATATCCACTGGACTGATGCACATCAGTGCATCTTAGTTCATTACCGGAGGGGCCATGACCCCTAACTTCTCCCGGAGATATTCAAAAGAGTCCTTGGGAAGAGGTTTAGTAAAGATATCTGCAATCTGATCCTTGGAAGGAACATACTCTAACCTAACTTCTTCCTTGTTCACTTGTTCTCTCAAAAAGTGAAACTTGATAGATATGTGCTTAGTCTTAGAGTGCAATACCGGATTCTTAGAAATATTAATTGCACTTGAATTATCATAGAAAATTATGATAGGCTCCTCATATTCAACTTTAATGTCTCTTAGCATCTACTTCATCCATAAGATTTGAGTGCAACTGCCTGCTACTGCAATGTATTCTGCTTCAGTTGTGGACAAAGATATTGCATCTTGTTTCTTGCTTAGCCAAGAAACCAATCTCTTCTCCAGAAAGAATGCTCCACCACTGGTGCTCTTCCGGTCATCCACATCTCTTGCCCAATCTGCATCTGTGTAAGCATGAAGAGAGAAATCCAGATCTCTAGGGTACCATAGACCATACTCAATTGTTCCTTTCAAGTACCTAAAAATTCTTTTGATTGCCATAACATGAGATTCTCTAGGATCAGCCTGGAATCTTGCCACAAGACCAACAGCCTGCATTATATCTGGTCTAGTCTGAGTGAGATACAACAATCCACCAATCATTGATCTATACTTTGTCTGATCTACCTTTGGGGAGTCATCATCTTTGCTCAACTTACATCTGGTTGTCATGGGAGTGTTCATTGGCTTTGAATCTTCCATACCAAATTTCCTCAACAATTCTTTCACATATTTGGTTTGAGAAATAAAGATCCCTTTCTTTGTTTGAGTAATTTGCAGACCCAAGAAGAAATTCATTTCACCAAGCATAGACATTTCAAACTCACTTTTCATCTGATTTGCAAAAGTTTTGCACATACTATCTCTTCCTCCAAAAATGATATCATCCACAAACACTTCAACAATCAAAATGTTTTCATGATCAATTTTGAAATATAAATTGCTGTCAGCAGTACCTTTGTTGAATCCAATCTGCACAAGATGCTTATCCAACCTTTCATACCATGCTCTTGGGGCTTGCTTTAATCCATACAAAGCTTTCTTCAACTTGCAGACCATATCATCATTATCAGACAATTGAAATCCATCCGGTTGTTCAATGTAAACTTCTTCTTCCAGATCACCATTTAGGAAGGCAGACTTGACATCCATCTGATATACCTTGAAGTCTTTGAAGGCAGCAAATGCAAGGAGTAATCTGACTACTTCAATTCTTGCCACCAGAGCAAAGGTTTCTTCAAAATCAATTCCTTCTATTTGAGAGTAGCCTTTGCAGACTAATCTAGCTTTGTTTCTGATTACTTCACTAGCTTCATTCAGTTTGTTCCGGAAAACCCATTTGGTTCCAATCACATTCCTGTCTCTAGGTCTGGGAACAATATCCCAAGTATGATTTCTCTTAATTTGCATCAATTCATCTTCCATTGCTTTGGTCCAGTTTTCATCATTGCAAGCTTCACTTATTGTTTTGGGTTCAATCTTTGAAATCAGACAACATTCATCCTGATTTTGAGCAACATTCCTTCTAGTTTGCACACCTTTGTTTCTGTCACCTATAATCTGATCTTCAAAGTGGTTCTGTATTACATACCTTGGAATTTTGGGAGCATTCTGTATTGCTGCTTCTTGATCAGGCTCATTCAGACCTATCTCTTCTTCCTGATTTATCGGATCAGGCTGACTCTGACTTACCGGAGAGGATTGAGCTCCTTGAACTTGAATACCATCTTGGTCATCCTCATCAAACTCATAAAACCTTGAGGGCTTCTCAATTCCTTCATCAACTTTCACATTAGTGCTTTCTATCATCTTCCTCAATCTCTTATTGTAACACTGGTATGCTTTGCTTTGAGTGGAGTAACCCAAGAAAATTCCTTCATCACTTCTAGCATCAAACTTTTCTAGATCTTCATCTCTTTTAATATAACACTTGCTACCAAATACTTTGAAATATTTCTTAGTAGGAGTGATGCCAAACCAGAGTTCATAAGGGGTCTTACCGGTGTTGTTTCTGATTTGAACTCAATTGAGAGTGTAGACTACAGTGCTGATAGCTTCTTTCCAAAACATTTGAGGAACATTTGCTTCCAACATCATTGTCCTGGCAGCCTCCTGGATGGTCCGGTTCTTTCTCTCAACTACTCCATTCTGCTGTGGAGTCCTAGGAGCAGACAACTATCTTCTTATACCCTGCTTCTCACAAAAGTCAATGAACTCACCAGATGTAAATTCACCACCTCTATCAGACCTTAGACACTTCAGTTTTAATCTGGTTTGATTCTCTACCATAGCTTTGAAGATTTTGAACTTCTCAAGGGCTTCTGATTTCTCCTTTAGGAAGTAACCCACATCATCCGGGAATGGTCATCAATTAGCAACATGAAGTATCTATCACCTTGTAGACTCTTGATTCTTGTCAGACCACAGAGATCAATATGTACTAATTCCAACAATCCGGTAGAGGACTGATCTTTGCTTTTGAAAGAGACTCTGCTCTATTTACCTAGCTGACATTCTTTGCACAAACTATTTGTAGGTTTCATCAATTTTGGAAGATCTCTTACAGCCTGAGTATTGCTTATCTTGATGATGTTATCAAAATTTACATGACACATTCTTCTATGCCACAACCAACTCTGATCAATTTGAACAAATAAACAACTTTTATTTTAACCAACCAGATGAAAGATATTACCTTTTGTCTGAGTACCAGATGCAATTTTAGTTCTGGAACTTGTAAAGATTCTGCATTTTCCATTCTTGAATCGGAGATCATAGCCTTTGTCTACTAACTAACCAACACTAAGAAGATTGTGCTTCAATTCTTCAACATATAGTACATTACCTGTTTTGCTCTTTCCATCAAAGGAAATAGTTCCCCTACCTCTGATTCTGCCAGCAGAATTGTCACCAAATTTTACCATTCCTCCTTCATACCTTTCCAAATCCAAGAACTTATCCTTGTCACCAGTCATATGGTGAGAACATCCACTATCAATAACCCAATCATCCTTTTCTTCCACTTGAGCATCCAAAGCTTTTTCCACAACCTTGTGATTGACAGATTTAGAGAGTATTGAATCTTCTTCCTTGATGGCAATAAACACCCATTCATTTCCGGATTTGCTTCCTAGTTCTGATTCATCATCTGTTACTCCTTCATTGTCATCTTCTTCATGAACATAATAGCAGTTCTTTTGAAACCTTTGTCTGTTAGTATTAGTCCTTGCAGATCTTTCCGGACATCTTGAAGCAAAATGACCAATCTTATTGCAGTTGAAGCATTTAAAGGGTAGTTTTCCTTCATACTTACTGGATCCTCTTGGCAGTCTCTTTGCAATGGGGACTTCAAGTTGAGCTGTTTCTGCTTCTTCTTCTTCCATGTCTCTTCTTGCTTGATCATACCATGACATCTTCCTTGAAGAGTTTTCACCTGGATCAGATCTTTGTTTGCCTTTCACATAGGCACTGGCTTTGAAAGCAGATTCAGTCTTGGGAGGATCATCTCCAAACTCGATCATTTCAAATGCAGCTAGTTTGCCAGCCAATTGTTCTCTTGTGACAGTTGTGTGGGCTCTGAATTCATCAATGGCAGCAACCTTGATTTTGTAGGCAGCAGGAAGGGATCTGAGGATTTTGCAAACAATCTCATTTTCATCTAGAGTTCCACCAACATTTCTAATTCCACATACCAGCTCATTCACTCTTGGCATAAAGGTAGTGATGTTTTCATCATCTCTCATCTTCAATCTTTCAAATTTCCCTTTTAGACTTTGCAACCTTGCACTTTTGACAAACTCATCTCCTTCATACAGAAGTTCCAATTTAGTCAGGATCTCATATGCAGTTGGTAGGTCGATAACATTTGAGAGATTTGAGTCGTTTAATGCACTTAGCAGAGCTTCCTTGGTCCGCAGATTGTTTTCAGCATCTGTGATTTCATTCAGAGTTGTCGGACCACCTTGTGGAGGTACATATGGTTTTGAGACCATGGCCAAGTATGATTTTCCCATACATTCCAAGTGACATTTCATGCGACCTTTCCAGAGGGTGAAGTTGGTTCCGTCGAACTTCGGACTGTCCTTCTTGTATGACGACATCCTGGATCTCCTCAAGCAGTTAAGCTCCTTTCAGAGGAACTTGGCTCTGATACCAATTGTTGGATCTAGGGCATACAACTGAGAGGGGGGGTAAATCAGTTGTATAAAAACCTGCTCTTCTTTTAAATACTTGATTCTTCTTGTTAGTTAATAGTATATCAATTAATCATCCATGAAAGCATAATACACAAACATAAGAGCAGATAAACATCAACACATTGAACACCAAGATTTTGACGTGGAAAACCCGGTTAAGGGAAAAACCACAGGGTGATTAACCCAAGGATTATTCTCTGTTAGAAGAATAAGAAAAAGAATGGCACTTGCTAATTAGGGCTCACTGCCCGAGCACACTGCTCACAAAGAGGCCCACTGCCTACAAGGAGACACACTGTCTACAAAGTGATAAGAATCACAATCTTGAACTAGAGAATGACATCTCTACTATGTCCGGATCAGTTCCATTTAAGCCCAAAAACCCTTGCTCTGCCTTTCGCACTTCTCTTCGCTACACCATACTCATCCACACAATCCATACTACTAAATGATTCACAAACCTTTATTTATACAAGACATCGACTTAGGAACAATCATCTAAGTCGGCAATCAACCATAAGAATATCTGCAAGATGAATAACACATCCGGTCGGCCATCACAAGAACATTCGCAGGATGAACAACTCATCCGGTTGGCTAGTTGGAACAAGAACTTCATCCAGAAGAATAACTTCAATTCCAGGCTCTACCATCAATGCGGACTAACAACACAACCTCATCATGATCCAAGAACCTTCACAAGCCTACCTGAATGACCAGGTACATCCGCACTTTCTCTACTTACTGGAATCTCTTCTCTTCCTCATCTGGAACTTCAAGAACACAGTCTGTCGCCACTGTCACAATGTAAAAGGCACTTTCGGACCTCAAAATCATACACAACTCGAGATGACACATCACAAGGACATCTCAAACACTCCCTCCAATCTGCAGATTAGGATTATACAATTCTAGACCTCACCGGACCTTTCTGTGATCCTCTATCACCTCTGAACACTTGCCGGAACCGGTTCCACACCGACAGCCACAACTCCTTCATATCTTCATGCGGACCTCTGAAATCTTAACTGAAACATCTTAGGACACATATCTACAAACCCTTTGATCCGCATCCTCCGGTTCGCAACCTATACAATACATTTCCCTTCTTCTCATCACTGTTCTTCACTGTTCCTGACTGAGGCTAATTTTCTCAATATCCTTAGCACACTGCTCATCCAATCCTTCTTGTCAATGCAGTATGAGTATGTTGACATCAATGACAATACTGGTTCACCTTCATACTTGCAACAGAAAGCTAGTCAAAATATTTTGTCTAGATAAGGATCAATATTTAGCCTTTTGCAAAGCTAAGTTTAGAAATTGTTCCATTTCATTTCTATTCCCACATAATTCCCTAATAAAACTCCATATCAAATTTTAGTAGGTCATCCTATACTAGGTCAACTTGCAATCCCTTAGGTCAAAATCCTACTTAAGAGAAATTATAGTGTTTGTTCCATTTGCATACATTTTAATTGAAAACAAACAATAACTCATGGCATACATAGAGGAAAAAAGATAGATAGAAAGATCTATTTCATTTTCATGTGTTTCACATATATATACATGTCCACATTGCATCTCATTCATATTAGAAAAAGACAAAAATAGCATCATCATAAGTATCATCATCCATATGTGAATCATAAAGTATATAAACAATAAATGAACCATCCATGTGGAAAAGAGATAAACAAAGTATAAAATATAGACCGTGACCATCATAGAAATAAATGCATATCAATGATTGAGTACATATTGCTCTAACAATGGAGTCCAAAAAGATAGAATAATGCACTCACATGTGCAAACCTCCATGTGCAAGGGGGCAAGTCAATAATCTCAATAAAACTTGGTCCCTCTAAAACCTCAAGGACAACTCTAACTTGTGGAACCATCCAAGCTCCTAGTTTGTGGTCTCCTCTAGCTAACTATTGCATTTGAAACTCTATGAGCCCTATGAGCACAAGAAGGAACCTAAATATGAACACATGAATGTGATGGACCTACAATCTGAGTCCGCAAAAGAGTAGGAGTCCATATGCGGACCCCTAGGCTAGCCATCTCCTGAAGTAAGGTAACCTCAACCTCTATAGTAGTAATTTTGGACCTCTAGGAAGTAACCTCCTAGCCAACATGATAAGTAGGAGTTGGAATGTCCATGTGCCACCTAACTGAAGAGGTCATCCAAGCATCAACTAATAGAGACTCTATATTCCATCCATTGAAAGGGATCAAGACATCTAATGAAGCATTTTGAAAGAGATCCCTCCATCCATCAACAATGCCTATGCCAAATAATGAAAGAAGAAAACATTAGTTCAAGAGTTAGAACCAAACCAGTTTTGAAGTAACAAGTGCGAGAAAGAAAGGAGGAGGTTAGTGTGTTACTCACAAGGATCACCTAGCTTCCATGAGGGATCACCTAGTCTCATATCCTCCTCTACCAACTCTAAGAAAAGAGCTTATTCATGTCTAGGTAGGGCCTCTGCTGGTGCTCCCTTCCTCATCCTTAGGAATCTCCTCCTCCCCTCCTAATGCTAGCTCACCACACTCCTTAGGATCATAATCATCATCTATAGAGTCATTGATCTCATCCTCCTCAATGACAACAAGTCTCTAAGATCAATGAGCTCTCATACATCTACCACTAAACTCTCTAAACGGTCTCATGATCAAAACACTAGGAACTAATGGAACCCCAAGAAGAGCCCTACACTATGCATCCACCATCTCTTGCAATGATCTATAACAAGGGGACATTGAGGGCAAGTCCTCTAGATAATCATCTTCTAGCTACTAAAGTACTCGTGAATGTTTTGAGTCTCAACCAAGCCATGTCTATCTATCAATTGGATCACCTCTTGATAGTAAGTTTGAATAGTTCAATCAGCTAATTATAACCCCTCCATATTGGTATACGGGTTTGAAATGAAATATTTATTGGTAATAATAGGCACAGCTCATGTGGAAGAATCAAAGTAACCAATACATCCCCATCATATACCTCTCAATAACTTGGGATCCGAAAGGGGCATCTCCTTTTGAAATTGTATAACGTGCTCAAGGATCCAAGTAATAAAAGTGATTTGAAACCCTTACAAGGGTGTGCTTTGACTAAAAACAATGCATTTCTCTCCATTTCATTGGTGAAAAGGCCTCCAACTTGGTGGAATGGATGTAGGTAGGGTGTATTTCATGTTCACAATGTTGTAGGAGCAGGGGATGGTGTTATGTGCAAATTTGGTGATGCCCTAGTCCATTTAACGTCATGTATTTGGCATAGAAGTGCATAGGAGTTAGGGTTTGAAGTAGAACTCTTAAACAATGGTTGGAATTGCTTAGAATGGTGTTAATAGATGTCATAAGACATGTCTGAGCCATTAGCATGAAGTTTGGAAACTGAGGGGTTGAAGACCTTGTGGTGACCTAGTTGAACAAGCCTAATTAGACCTTTTGTCAAATTGGATAGTCAATTTTAGAGCCTTGTGTTACAAAACAACCATACCTATGTTTTGGATATGTTCAAGAACTCCCAAAAGGGTACTCAAAATAGTTTTTAGATTGTGGGTTTGAGGTATGCTTTGCAAGTTATGTCAGAAAAAACTAATTTGCTGTCCTACTTGGCCTAGAGTTAATTTGGCAAGAGAACAATTGAAGTTTGCTAGCCCTAATTTCTTGTGCATTTATAACACTTATTGTTTGTCATCCACATTCCATTAAGAGTCCTTCTGGTGTTGATTTACCTATTGAAGCATAAATGACCCATTAGGGGTTGAAACCTAGTTTGCATCCACTGAAGGTTATGAGCAAGAAAACACCAAATCTTGTTGTGAGATATTGAAATCTTGAAACCACCCTTGCTCTACATCACAAGGAAGCACTCCTTGAGATACCATGTCTGAGAGAAAAGAAGATAAATCAAATCAACATGGGACTAAGTTACTCAAATGATACAACTCATAACTTAAATGAGGACACTTAAGAGATATTAAAAGACCATGGTCATTAATTAAAAGATGCGATGAAAATAAGGCATGAATGTCACCCACTGCCCTTTAAGGAAAACAATATTTTTTTCCTCAACATGAAATAATGGGACAATTGAGTGGGATCTAGGGCCAACAGAGAAGCACTTTAGAACTCATCCTACGCATCAATAAACAACTCAACACAAGAAATGCAAATTGACATATTAACACAACAATATCCAACTAAGTTATTGAAAGTCAACTATTGATACCTCGTTCTCCATCCAGATTACAAAATCGGTCCACTTTTTTCTTTGTAACATTTCATTTTCAAATTGCATTGGATGTCGGCCATATTTCTCCTCCTGTCAAAACATGGCATATGGACTAGCTAAACTAATTAATATGCAATCATTTACTTTTTCCTAGGAAATTAGAAAAAATATCATTTAACATATTAAATATCATTACAAATGTACAGATCAAGGCCTGTAAACCTTTCTGGCCACTGTGATGCATGGCACGAAGTTTGTCAGGCCTAGCCTTGGAGGCCTTGTCCTGAAACATATACTAATTCAATTTAACTATGCACAAATAAAATTTAAAAATCGTTTAATAAATTTGATATAATCTTATGAGCAAATTCAAATACTTGCATACTCTCCTCACCAGACTTCCTCCGTGCATCAGACTTCTCATATTCTTTTACAAGCTCTTTCCATACTTTCACACTTACATCAATTGACCTTTTTTTGAGCCTTAGCTCGGGAGGGAGTTTTTTATCTTCTTTGTTTGGTTGCACCAAAATCTCTTGTAGTTTTGAGACATTTGTAGCTTTATCTTCTTTATAGACCAACCTGTGCCAAATTTAGTCTCCATGTCACGGATAACTGCTTTTTGCAAGTGCATGGGTATCTTTGAGAATGGCAAATGTAGATGGTCTTTGAACCGTTGAAGGCATGATTCCTTCAACCTATTCACAAATGTTTTTCCAGCATCTATCATTCGAACTTCCCCTAAAACCACATCATATTCTATCTTGGTGTCGTAGCTACCAATGTAAGATACAAAACATGGTGTGGTGGAAGAAGTCTGTGTCCCAGGAGTGGCTGGGACATTGGAAGTCTTTGCTCCCTATTTCACATTCTTAGAGTTTGTTGTTATTGATTTCCTCCTGGATCTTTTGCTCGATCTGGGACTGGTTGGGGAATCAATTGATTCCCTTTGATACGGTTGATTTGGTTGCAATGTTTTAGGGGCTTTACTAGATCATTTTTCTATGTATCTGGCAAGCATTGTCAAGTCCACACCATCCAATTTGTTCATTGCCTCTACCCCCAATATGGAAGTCAATGCCTCTTTATCTTTATCAGTCTCATGTCCCTATATATATATGTAAAATAAATTTCTTCTTTTAAATTTAGAAATAAAAAACTAAAAACTAAAAATCAAAGAAATAATGGAAACATTTACAAATCTATAAATTGACAATGAATTACCTCATTGTGGCCAGAGTCTGCTCCCTTTGCTCCCTTCCCTCTATTGCTTGACATTTTGAGGTGACCTAGGGCAAATTATTTTCGTCCAGTCTGTGGAGGCAAACGAAGTACACACTGCCAAGTATGAAAGTTTTCATCCAGTTTGTGGTATGAAAGTTTTTTTTTGTGGTATGAAAGCAAGCCACCAATCAAAGAAATTAAAAGAAATAGGTGATTTAAAAGAAATGGGCGATTTTAAAGAAACAAGTGATTAATGAGCAAGCCAAGATAATGGTGGCATCATTCAAATACTTCAATCTAGGAACAAAACAATGTTCAAAAACAAGTCTACCAAAGAAATACCTTAACCAGAGAGCAGGCAATGAATGGTGTGTGAACCAGAAACCACCAAATCTTGAATGGTGCAAACAATGAACAGTGATCTTCGAAAACCTTGCCTTTGTTGTGTATGGCGTGAGCTATGACCTCGACAGTGGTAAGAAACAAGACACCACCTTCTAGAAGCTTTGAACGACTATTAAACGTAATGGGATTTGAATGTGTGACCAGTGCCAATGAACCAGAGATTGGAGATGCTTGAAGCCATGTTTGGTGAACTTCAAAAAGTCTGCAAAAGCAATGTGAAGAACTACTTCTCAAACAAAATAGTGAGCAGGCTACATCAAGGTTCTACCCAAAATAAGGGTGAACACAAAAAAACCCTTGTTGAAATGAAGACGAGATTTGGATATGCCAAATGCTTGATCTCCAACAAACACAAAATGAACACTAATAACTATGAAATTTTTGTTTTGTGTTTTTTTGTTGTGTGGTATGTTTTAACGCAGGTGGGAATTTTAATTTTTGTTTTTGATTCATTAGTTAGTGCTATAGTCGGTGTAGTTAACGCTGAATTCAACGCTGACTTTTAACCCTAAATGTAATCTCTTTGGGGCACCAAAGGCGGTGCAAAGTGCGCCTAATTTAATGCCTATCTGTGTTAGATAAATGTCACGTGGTGGAGGATGGTGTCGGGATGAGTGATGATTGTTGTGGCAATTTTATGGTCAAATGTGTTATGAAAATGAGGTGGCATGGGGTAGTGGGCTATCAATGTTGGGAAAGGGTTAGGGAGGATGTAATGGAGGAAGGGATGTGTGTCATGGTATGATGTCTTAAGGAATGGGAAGAAAGGATGGTGATTCATAAGATAATATGAAGAATGATGGTAGAGTGAATTGGCATTGTGGTAACTGTAGCATGTCATGGGGTGAATCATGCATTAATACAAGTTGTGGAGTGAGAAAGAGGTGGTATGGGTATGGTTGAATGGAGTAATGAGGTAATTTAATTGGTGATGACCTAGGTGAAGTGATGGGTAAGGTGTCTTATGTGGGATTGCTAGAAAGTGTGATTGGTAATGGTGGGAATAGCTAAATGTCATCTTCTAAGGGTTAAAAGGTGAGGAAAGTGTAAGATGGGGATATGGGATAATCCATGGTTTAATGATTATTCAAGGGAGACTCATTAAAATGATTATCAATGATGGTCTCAATAGGGGGAATGGAGTCTATGAATGTAGGTGTGGGAATGTGAACTATGACATTAGGATTGTATTGGATGAATAATGGAAAGTAGGGGCACCTGTCTAGTGATGGAAGGAGCCACATGATCAAATGATGTTTGGGGGAAGGGCTTTTCTTAGGAAAGTAAGGATTTGAGTGAGGGTCTAGGGTTTGGTGGAGAAGAATTTATGGAAAATTTGGCTCAGTCATTAAAATTGACATGAATAGAAGAAGTACAAGACAGGATAAATGGTAGGCTCAAAATAGGATAACTAGGACTATGATGATGAAGATGGAAAGAAAAGTCAACAACAATAGTATGATATAGGGATAGGATTAGAAAATAAGAGTACTACAACTAGCAAGAGGAAAGTGAGGACATAATGCAAGTTAACATGGAATGAACTCTCTTGGAAGGCTAAGCAAGGACTATAAGAGGATTGAACTAGTTGATCTATTAGGCTCACCAAATTAAAGAACCTTAAAGGTTAACCTTAATTAGGTAAGGTTATTTTTGAGTGTGGTTGTTTGTGCAACAATGTGTAAATTAATGTTACCTAAGGATAAATCTAAATATACTAACATTTTAATAACCATGAGAGCTAGGACTAACAATTAGACTAAAAACTTGACAAACAATACAACTTGGACACATGTAGGACTTGGAAAATGGAAAAGAATTAGTATTAAATGTGGAAAAAAATGAAAAAGTGGTATTAGGTTACACCTATGTAGAGAAGTGGTCTTTATGAAAGATGCTTAGAATTATGCTCTATGTCTATTTGTGAAGTTTAGAGGTGATTGGACCTAAAGGATATGACCACCATATGCAAAATAGTCTACCTAATGGGTATGTGCATGGAGAGAGAGAGAGGTAGGTTTAAGGGTTAGGGATTAGGGGTTAAGGTTTAGGAGCATTATTTAGGGTTTACGGTTTAGGGTTTAGAGGTTTAGGGTTTAGTGTTTAGAGAGAGAGGACCAATAGGGAGATATAGAGAGTGAGGTACATGGCCAGAGACATAGGAAGAGATATGGATATGGATAGTGAGGGACATGGCCAAGGACATAGGGAGTGAGATTAAGAGGTAGAGGAACAATAGAGATAGGAGATAGAGGTTTAGGGTTGCTTGGGTTTAGTGTTTAGGGTTTAGGGGTTTAGGGTTTCTCAGGTTTAGGGTTTAGGGGTTAGGGCTCAGGGCTTAGAGGCATTATTTAGGGTTTATGTTTTAGGGGTTAGGGGTTAGGGTTTAGGGTTTAGGGGCATTATTTAAGGTTTAGAGGTTTAGGGTTGCTCAGGTTTAGGGTTTAGGGGCATTATTCAGGGTTTACGGTTGCATGTCAAAAGAAGTCTCTCTCTCTCTCTAAATCCCTCAACCCTAAATAATGCCCCTAATCCCTAACCCATAACCCCTAAACCCTAAACCTGAGCAACCCTAAACCTCTATCTCCCTATCTCTCCCTTATCTCCCTCTCTCTATCATCCCTCTACCTCTCAATCTCTCTCCCTATCTCTCTAGACATCTCACTCTCTATCTCCCTATCTCTCCCTCTGTCTCCTCTATCTCTCCCAATCTAACTCCTCTCTCTCTACCTATCTATCTCTCTATATCTCTTGCCTCTCTCTCCCCTATCATTCCTCTATCTCCCTATCTCTCTAGACATCTCTCACACTCTCTATCTCCCTATCTCTCCCCTCTATCTCCTCTATCTCTCCCTATTGGTCTCTTCTCTATCTCTCTCTACATAGCTATCTCTCCCTATCTCTCTATCTCTTGGTTCTCTCCCCCTATCATTCCTATATCTTCCTATCTCTCCCTTCTATTCCTCCCTCTCCCTTATCGATGAAGGAAATGAACAAGAAAACTCTCTCTCTCTCTCTCTCTCTCTCTCTCTCTCTCTCTCTCTCTCTCTCTCTCTCTCTCTCCTCTCTCTCTCTCTCTCTCTCTCTCTCTCTCTCTCTCTCTCTCTCTCTCTCTCTCTCTCTCCTCTCTCTCTCTCTCTCTCTCTCTCTCTCTCTCTCTCTCTCTCTCTCTCTCTCTCTCTCTCTCTCTCTCTCTCTCTCTCTCTCTCTCTCCCCCCAAACTTGAGCAACCCTAAACCCCAAACCCTAAATCCAAGCAACTCTAGACCTCTATCTCCCTATCTCTCCCCTAGATCTCCCTATCTCTATCATCCCTCTACCTCTTAATCTCTCTCACTATGTCCCTGGCCATGTGCCTCACTCTCTATCTCCCTATCTCTCTCCACAGTCTCCTCTATGTCTCCCTATCATTCCTCTCTCTCTATAACCCTAAACCCTAAACCTTCAAAATTGAACCCCTAACCCCTAAACAATAAACCCTAAACCCTAAATAATGCCCCTAAACCTGAGAAACCCTAAACCTCTATCTCCCTATCTCTCCCCTCTCTCCCTATCGCCTTTGTCCCTCTATCTCTCAATCTCTCTCCCTATGTCTCTGGCCATGTCCCTCACTCTCTATCTCCCTATCTCTCCCCTCAATCTCCTCTATATCTCCCTATTGGTCCTCTATCTCTCTCTAAACCCTAAACCTCTAAACCTTAACCCCTAACCCCAAAAACATAAACCTTAAACCCTTAATAATACCCCTAAACCCAAGTAACCATAATTAGCGCTAAATTAGGCTCTAAAGTAGGCACTAAATTAGGTGTTAAATTAGGCCCTAATGTAGGCGCTAATTTGGGCATTAATTTAGGTGCTAATTTGTGCCTAATTTAGCACTTGTTATAATCGGTACAAAAAATGCTAAAAATAGCGCCATCTTGATAAATAGCGCCGAATTTTTCAAAAAAGTGGAGAAAAATACATTAAAACAGTGGGTGGAAGCAAAAAATGAAGCAAAAAAGGGAGCTAATCACAGGGATTTGTTGTAGTGTGTGTTCAAGGATCCAAGTAATAATACATGAAGGGTGGCTGAACCTGGAAAGTACCCCCTACCGTGAGATCTAATATAGATCCCTATAAACCAACGAAAGAACATCAATCCCCCAAGAAAAGATTGTCTATTTCTCAAGTCGTTAAATGATTGGTTCCTAGCACCACTTAAGTATAGGAGCCTTCTTGTCTCCTAATAAGTGAGAGGCAATCAATCCAATGAAAACCTTCCACAGGGGAAAATATCAAGACTAGGGACCAAAGTAAGTTGAATCCCACACTGATCTTTAGGACGGGTATCTCCCATGATGGCAGCTTTAGTCAATCTCTCTCTTAGACTCACTTTAAGGAAGTGAAAGATGCTCTCCTCTGATAGGAACTCCAAGGTTATGATAGACATCATAGAGAGTGATATTCCACTCATCAGAAATAGAAGGAAATCAGAATGTATTCTGATCAGCATCCTAGTAAGTCAAGATGTTATAATAGATATGAGATGATAGGTGAACAATCGAGATCCATGCCACTCTAGCTAGCCCTAACCTTTGCCGAATAGAATTATCATCAGCTAATAATGCTTCAAGGGCCTCCATGTACCAAGGCTACTCACGGGTAGGACTCCATAAAAAATAGATATCCTACTAAGCAAGAAAAGACCAAGTCAGATCATTGAAAACTCAAAAAAATATTAAAATCAAAAAGTAAAAAAATCACCCAAAAAAGTACTAAAACCTACAAAACTACAAAAAAAAAATACATTCTCAAAAAATTGTAATAATTAAAGAATTTGGTGTATGATCAAATTCAATCATTAGAACATTTTTGCATTGGTCCCTGCCTACAAACCTTCTAAGAGGGTCACCCATATTACCAAGTTAGATCTCTTGGGTGACCTAGGATGAAGTGGTAGGATCTCTTGGGAGACATGCCTTGGCAATATGGGTGATCCTATGCCACACCTTTGCATACCTCAATGGGCCCTTAAAATAAGAAAAATAGGTAAAAATAGACAAGAAGAAACTTGGAAAACGACAAACACCTAGAACCTAGATAAATGCAACAACAAAACACAAGAGCAACAAACATTTTCAAATAAAATCAATAAACAAAAATCTAGGGTTTCAAGGGAGGGTTTTTCTTGTTTCTTGTACATACGGATTCATGAAGTTGATTGGCGGCCATTTTGTCAATCTCCTCATCATTTGTTCTTAGTCAACTATTCACTTGCATAGTTTCATCACTATTTTCTCACTTTCTCTCAATTTTATCTTCCTTTTCCTCTTTCCTTAGCCTAGTTTGCATTATGTAGTTTATTTGGTTTATCTTTTTTAGTGCATGCTTCATCCTCATTTTGTGTGTCTTCATCACTACAATTCCTCATAGCAAGGTGAGATCACTCAAGTATACTTCAAACTTATGCACTGATAGTATGTTTTCTTATCTTCCTTTTATTATTTACTACAATTTCTTAATAAAATTGAACTAATACTTGTCATTTTAGTTCTAGATGTGGGACAACAATAAAGGTAAGAGCCAAGTTTGGGAATGGTACCTACCTTTCATGTAGACTACTGTACCTAAGGGGGTAATTATGTAAGTATGAAAAAGTCGCATAGGTTGACACAACAATCTAATGATGAGTTAGAGTTTTAATCATGCCCATGAAGGTGTGAATTATATACCTCTTAGTAGCTTCTTTCTTGGTGATGTGTCCCCCAATGTTTTTCCTCCTTTGTTTATTCTTCCTCTATATTTTGACTAACTTTCCAAGGTCCTGCATACCTTCTTTCTAAAAATTTAATCCACTTTGAGTGGGTCACGTATATGACCTGTAGGATCTCTTAGGTGATCTTGCAACTTAAGTCTATATCTATTGGGAGATTTGCCTTACTATTATGGTTGATCCACTTCCCATGATAGGCAACCATATTATCTTTTGTCATGCATGATTTCTTCTAGTTTAGCCTAGTTTAACTCTAATTTTAACCTTTGATTATAAGTCCATCCATGTATAATTGACTATTGACTTCATGTAACTAACTATTAACTTCTCCTAACTATTCCTAGACTCTCAATCAATGTATTGTTAGCTCCCATCACTCTATTGTCATCTTCCAATTGTTCTTCTATGATCTCCTCTCTAAGAATTTGTTCTCTTCCAATTAGAGCTAGATCACTCTTCAATCAATCCTTGTTAACTCCTCAATCATCACCACCTTTGGTGTGGATTCTATACCTATAAATACCCCCCACCTTTATTCATTTGGGGAGGCAAGTTCATTATTACATTCTTGGTTGCTCAAGATTTTGTAAAGTTTCCCCCATTAACATTCTTATACTCTACATAGGACCTTGTGTGGCTTTTTTTAATAGCTTCAAAGCTCAATCCATTTGTTATTATGTAATAGAATGCTTATGCTCAATCCATTCCCATTTAATTTCCATAGATTCTAAGCTCAATCCAATTTCTTTCATATCCTCATTTTTGTCCTTGTTACCAAAAGGAGGACTTCACTATTGTATAGGAAGAGATGGTTGCCATGGGACCTTTAAGGACTTATGCTAGGCACTGCCATGCCTAATTCGTATAGGATTTTCATGCTTTCTTAATTTAGATAACAAATCTTATTCTTGAGGAAGTAAAACTTTGTTTGTCTTTCTCTTGATAGTTATTTTTAATTGTTTTCTTAGAATATATTTGCATTTAAATTGCTTAGTTTATCTTTACTTGCTTTCATTTTACTTAGAATAGTTGTAAAATTCAAAATATTACAAGCCAAAGTTGGACCACAAAATACAAAAAAACATAGCTTGCATACAAGAAGTCATATAGTTTCCCTTTCATAGAAATTAATTCATTCAATTTTTTTTTAAAAAATTTTATAAAAAAATCTCAAGAGTTGTTTGCATTCATATAGGATTAATTGCATTTAGGAGCTCATAGAAAATACCAAAAACATTCAAAAAACAAAAATAAATTGATCAACAAACCTTCAATTTTATCATGAGGTCAACAATTCAAACAACATTTTCAACATTCAAAACAATAAGGAGAGCCCTTGATTCCATCATGAGGCATCAACCAAAACAAAACATTCAAATGAAAACTCTCCTCCATTTGTCTTGCATTTAGTGTACCCAAGCATAAGGGAAGATTGGGTTAAATCCATCTTCTAGATGAGATTAGGGAGATCATCCCTCAATCAATTCTCATCAAGGAAACAACCTAAGATCAAGAACTCATATTGAGGTTCATTCAAAAATAAATAGAACAAAGAAGACAAGGTGAAGAATATCAATAGAGACTTGTTAAACAAGTCATTGAAAACAAACAAAGGAGGTTAGATTGCCTCTACATTATAAATGAACAAAATAGACTTAGAGTTAGGTTTAGAGCTAGTGACCCTTTGGGTCATAGAAGAATCACAACCACAACAACCATTGAACATTTATGCTAACATCACAACTTTCATAGCAACTTACACCAACCACATAATCCACACATCACACAATCAACCCAACTAGAATCTGTGACATTCTACTTACCTATGAATATAACAACCCTTCGATTCTACCTCCATTCAATTGGATCTTTCTACAAGATTGGGAGCAAATATATGAGCACCCATAGAAAGGATACGGTTCATGTGCCATGATAGAGTCTACCTCACCCATAGTGTGTTTGAGACACATTCTGGTCAATTCAAGGTCATGTTGTTCCAAACGGTTTGAAGGAGGGGACAAGAAGTTGACATCCTTTGAGATAGGTGATGCGTCATGTTCTACAAATAGATTGGTCTTGAAGGAAGGAAGATGATAAAGCATCATTTTTAATTGGGGAGGGAAAGTTCTAAAAGCATCCTCTTAGTTTAGATTTTTAAAAGTTTAAATGAGGGTGGTAATATACCCAAGCACATTGAAGGGAGGATTAGTAGTGGATGATGACAGGCTAGCTGATACCATTGGTCACTAGATGATGGAGGATTGGTGTCATTTTGAATAAGAGGGATGAAGGATTCCTAATTATGAGGAGATAAAACATAAATATTATGTTTAATGTGTAAAGTATAAAGAGAGGACATTTACCATTGTTGGAATAATAGGGGGTCAATTATAAAGAGCTCTAATCATCTCCAAGCAAGGGGTTAAACGGTTGAAATAATGGCTGAGAAGGTAAAGAAGGGTTAATTGTAGCTTTAGGAGGAGGTGTAGTAGATGTGGAAGGTATATCACTTGAAGATGAATAAGGGGAGGTTTAATGTCATTCAAAGGTAGGTTAGATGTAGTAGAATCCTTTAAAGAAGTATCAGGAGATGATCTAGATGAGCCTTCTTTGATAAATTATTGTAAAGGGGTTAAATACATGTGGCTAGGTGAAAGAGAGTTTGAGATTCAATAATTTTACAATATTGGAAAGGAGATTCATTAACATAAATAGTATAAGATTGATCATTATGCATGAATTTTAAAGATCAATGAAGAGCAGAAGGAATGAAACTCATTGCATGAATCCAAAGTCATCCAAGGAAAATATTGTAAATGGGTTTACTAAGAATTATGTGAAAAAGTTTGTTAAGAGTGATAGTCTACCTAATATGATAGGTAACAAAATGGTTCCTAAAGGTTCTTGAGTAACCTAGTAAAAACCACAAATGGTACTTGGTTATATTTTTGTAATTAGGAATAACTGGAATGAATGCAATCAAAAATTTGTTAGGATTAGACGATAGAAGATATCAATTAAATGCAAATAAAGATTAAGCAGAGGAATGAAAATACACAGAAATAATAATAGCGAGAGACAAGTTTTAACGTGGTTCATCCAAACTCGGGCTACATCCACCAATAGAGAGTCCAATATTATTATCCAATAAATCAAACCAATTACAACTAGCAATCCCTGCAACTCAATACCATTGCAAATGCTACAATACAATATCCCCCAAAACCCTAACCCTTAGCCTCTTTAATCAAGACTTATGTCAGTTACAAAAATAGGGTTTTTTTATGTTGGCTCATGAATGCTAGTGTACAGTACTTTCCTGATTAGTCGCCACCTACCAACAATCTCCCACTTGGAGACTGATTAGGCTCCACACCAAACAAAATTATGTGCTACAAATATTCAAACCTAAACCACTATCAATAATGAACCTCTTAATGCTAGTGGTCTTATATCCTACAAATATAATTAATGGGAGGGCTTCTTGAATAATTGAAATGGGTGGAATTTTGAATGAATAAAATCAGATATCCTGTAAGATTCTATCATGGATGTCATTTCAAGGGGTTGTACAAAGGGTTGAGTAGAAATATTCCATAAGGCTTGTTGAAGGATGTTCCTATAAGAAGGGGATGTTTAGAGAAGATCCCAAAGGAATGTCTTAGCTTGTGTGGATTTCAATTATCACATTAAATTAGAATCTTTAGTGTTCTTAGTAGATAAATGAGGTGGAGGAAGGTTTATGGTGGTAGAAGGGAGTGAAGTTGGTTTTATCTATTTTTATTATTTTGTCTTAGTATCATAGGTATGCCTAACCATATGGTGATTTATGTTATGGAAGGCTATTTATTTATTTTAAAGAGAGATTAGGTGAATGAAAACCTTTTACTACCACTGTTGATGTGGGAGTATCTTATACAACAACCTTAGGAGTAGGGTTATGATATGACACATTTATGAGTTTAATGGGAAAGATAAGAAGGTCATATATTGGCTTAGAGAGGTATCAACTAAATTGTCTATTAGGTCTTTTAAGCACATGTGTAATGATATTTGTGGTTACAAGAAGAGAGAAGATGTGATAAACTTATTACAATTACACTAGGAAGGGAGGGACATGTTTGGGATATGTGGAGAATTATGATAAATGTACTTATAATCCCATGAAAGGAAGTAAGAGGCATTATGCATAAAGTAAACCAATAATTGGTGTGTCTTTTAACTCATTAGGAAAATAAAAATAAGAATATGTTCACCATAACAAAATTCATACATAGAAGGCATAAAAGATTGTGCATGTACTTTAGAATTACTTTCATGAGAAAATGTAGACAATATTATAGATTTAGAATAAGATGCATTGTGCATAGAACAATCATTAGTAGAAGTAACATTCAAATGTTCACTATAAAAAGAATCTAATGTGTTATCTAAGAAATAATCAATTTTATTTTTCTCATCACATATATTAGCATAGACATTGTCATGTTCAATTGAAATGTGTGATAGAGGGGAGGACGGAAAGGGCATAGGATTATTGTTATGAGGTGATAGGGGAGGTGACAATTCATTAGAAGGAGGAAGCCACAAATTAATGGTGGATGAGATGTGGGTGGGAAAAGAGTAAAAGGGTATACATCATAAGGTAGTAAAGACTCATAGGACATAGATAATGATGTCTTCAGTGGTGTAGGATAGGTAGTAGGAGTAGTAATCAATGGTAGTCTAAAGGGGATAGAGTACTTAGGGTCAAGTGAGTCCATCTTAAAGGGATAAGTCTTAAATATAGGAGAGTGATTGGGAAGAAAGGTATAAGTGTAAGAGTCCATATCATGATATAATGTGTCCCATGCAGTTTCTAGAAAGAGTGGTATCAAAAGAAGTAGAATGTAAAGGGGGTCTAAAGTAGAATGCAAAGGGGGATCACATAATCATCTTGGGAAGGTTTTCTAACAACATAAAAAAGTGGTTGTCAAGAAAGGTATAGGAGTCACTAGGTATCGCATCATCACTAGTGGGAAGTAGACCAATAGCAAGGATAGGGAGAGGAGAACAAGTATGCTCATTATTAAGAGATGCATCTAAGGGAAAAAGGATAACATGGATCATGATCATGGTTTATAAATAAAGGACTGCACTTAGGGGTATGACGTGAGATAGATGCGGGAACACTAGTACTTGGGGATTTGTTAAGTAAATGGGGGAGAGAATGGTGTTGAGTATGATATTAGTGTAGAAGATCATTAAGTAATCACTTATTAAGTAATTATGCATGTATTTCTACACTTGGCATTAATCCATCTTAGGTGGCTATGTGGTAACTTGGAGAGTTGGTCAAACTCATCCAAGGTATGTGGCACAACCTCTTGCTATGTGGTGGAGAAAACTCGCCACCACTATTGGTGTGTATAAGTTGACTTCTTATTTGACTCAACCACTTCTCACTATATGTACAAACCTTGTTCATAATATTATTCAATTTGGCTTATTCATTTTCATGTGTTCTCTTTTGCATTGTATTGTTTATTTTCTATCACAGAGGTTGAGCATGTGGTTGCTTGTCTTCTGTGGCTCGTCAATACTAGCAAACATTGCAGAGATTCTAGCAAACTTCAACATGGTATCAGAGTCATTTTGCATTTGGGTGGTAGTTTGATTTTTTTTGTAGATTATTTTTCAAACATTGTATTGCATTATAGCAAAATTTGTTTTCTTTGTATTTATGTGTTCTGCAAACTCATAGTTGTAGAGGTTGATTCAGTTCGAGGAGGCAAATTCATCTAGTAGAAGCTAATTGTGAGAGGGACTGAAGAGAGGCCATGAACCATTGTTGTGGGAAAGGCATGTTCATTTTGTTCTTGCCATTGTTTTTTTACAAAGGCATTTTTTTGACTTGTAGATTACATAAAGAGGTGTTTGATTGTAGAGAAGAAGGTGCCTTGAATCAACCCTACCCAAACCCTACCTCAAATCGACCTAAAAATCAGCATTCTCTGCAAAGAGGAAGGACATTTGGAGTTGTGAAGGGCATCTAAGTGTTAATTTATTCCTAGTAGAGAACAACACTATTCATTGTGAAAAATCCAAATATTTTTGACATCAACACACACCCTCGCATTACATCATCAAGGGGAGGGGTAGAGCCACCAATTCTCTTATCCCCTTGGGCATATGGGGTGGTCGTGCCCAACCAAAGGGGGATTAACTCCATCTTTTTTGCCTTTTTAAATCAATTTTTTCATGGCATGTAAAAAAAATTTCCCACTTGAAAGGCAAATTACTTTTTTAATTTTTTATAGTGCAAATTTAGACAAATAAGCAAAATCAAAAAATTGTAATAACTTTTGATAGACAACTCATATTTGAGTGTCATCTTTTTGAAACTGGTTATTTTTTCAAGCTCGATCCATTGGACATGATTTCACACTATTTCTATAAAGTGCTATTTTTTGTTCCAAATTGGTTTAGCCTATGCACTGAAATTATAAAGTGCCAAAAATTTATGGGGGATAAAATATTGAATTACGAAGGGTGTCTTGTGTCATGTCTAGTGAACGTCTGTTGTGTCATATCAAGTACACTTCTGCATTTCCTTCAACATTTTCTTTTCGCATTTCTAAATTTTTGCAACAATCTACTTAAGCATGGAGTCAAATTGACCTGTTAGGCCTCTCACACCCTTTAATTATCATGAGTGGAAACTTTATGTACAACTTATGCTAAAGAATAAAGGGTTGCATAGGGTAACTATGGGTATTGAAAAAGAACCTAATGCTACTAAAGATAAAGAAAAATGGTTTAACAAATGTGATCAAGCCTTTGGGTTTTTTTGTCTCAATCTATCTCCCAAACTACTATTTCATGTAGAAGCCTTGAAAACACCCAATGAAGTTTGGCTAGCCTTAGAAATACTTTTTGGGAGGTTAGATGAAATGAGAGGTCTTGAGTTAGAAAATGAGCTCATAAGTTTGACCCCTAGAGATTTTGACACCCTAGAGGATTATTTCACTAAGTTCAAATCATTAAGATTGTAGCTGAAAGAATGTGGCATAGAGAAAAAAGAACATCAATTAGTGCTTTTTATACTTTCCAAACTAGGTCCTGAATATTTTGTGTTTGTATCTACCTTTTATTCCACTAAAAGGGATCTTGGAGCTACATGGAAAATGCATTCTTTAGATAACTTCATTGTCGTCTTGACTAGGGAGCAGGATAAGTTGATACAGATGGGCACCATGAAGTCTTCTAAACCTCATGCCCTTATTATTGGGAATTGGAAACAACAGGCTTCAAGCAAAGGGGAGAAACATAATAATAAAAAGGAAAATGAAATCAAGAAAGATCAAAAAATTTAATCCTCCAAATCCAACACTAAAAACTTTTCAAATCAAGGGAAACCTATGAAATAAAAAGTTAAGTGTGCCTATTGCAAGAAACTCGGGCATGATAACAAATGTATGAAGAAACAAATTGACCACATCTTCTTGAGAAGAACAATGTAGGGGTTCCTGAATCCATCAAAGATTCCTCATCAAACCATGAAACTTCTACTTAAGGGAAAATAAAAAGAGCAATCTAAGGGCAAGGCACTTGTTGCATCTGTAGTCTTTGAGTCTGGGACATGGATTCTAGATTTTGGAGCTTCCCATCACATGGATTCTTCACTGATTATGTTCTCATCATTACAAATTACAAATGCATCTAAAATCTTGATGGCTAACAACACTTATATGGATGTTTGTGGGAAAGTAATTGTTGACATAGCCGAAGGATGTTTCACTGATGTCCTTTTCATTCTTGAATTGTCCAACAATCTCCTTTCCATAAAACAAATTACAAATAGTGGAATAGGGAAGACTATTGAGTTCACATCAAATTCGATGATTATTTGAGATTTGAAGAGTAGAGAGGTTGTTGCAATTAGCAAGATTGATAATCTCTCTCATCTTTACACCTTCTCACACTTTGCTCCTGATGATTCATTCTTTGATATTCACACTCCTGCATGTAGTGTGGATAGTTCATTGGAGGCTCAGCTTGGTCACTTGAACCTTCATATTCTCAAGACAAGCCTGACATCAGCTCCACCATCACCTGTTGCTACTTCAGAGTTCTGTGTTGCTTCACAATGGGCTTCCAGAGATTCCTTGCAGTAGGATATTGATATTAGTCTTCCAGATCATTGGGATAGATTTCTACTTGACATCTCTTGCTTGTTTTTAGAGTTCCACATTTCAAATATTGATGATATTATTGAGGACATTTGTCTTCTCTTTGATGATAGTTCTTTTACTACTACAAAGTTTAGAGATGCTTCTCATTGGGCTTCCAGAGATTCTTTGTAGCAGGACTTACGTGGGATTTGGATTGTAGCCACATGGCATGCATTGACATTTCACACATCACCTTTTTGGATCTTTCCCTTCATCAGTTTTCACATGACTTTGAGAGGTCACATGTTTCAGTTAGACCTAATTTGGTAGTGACACATTTCAGCATCAACATTGGGAAATATGAGTAGCTTCTAGAACCATTCATCCTGATTCCTTCATGCATTCCACTTGAGTGGGAATTCAATAGTTTGATAGCTTAGGGTTTCTATCTTCTGAAAGGAAGACACATCACTTGTTGCAGAGGGACCTATTACAAAATTCACCATGCAACATTTTGTGTTGAATTTCTTTCTCTTCTTTGTGGAGTCACACATGAGCCCTATCTTACAGGGATTTCAGGACTATCATCTTCAGATGTTTTATGTCGTGTCTAGCACACTTTCAATTTTTTCTCTTTTGGAGGGAAGTTTTTTTCCAACTGGGTTTTCTTCCTTTCTCCACTTTATGAGATATTGCATTGTACATGGGTACCTCATCAAGCCTAGTTTTTGGGACCCATCTTTCTTTGTGCCCACCTAAGCTATGCTTAAGAGGAGGTGTTAGTGTAGAAGATTATTAAGTAATTACTCATTAAGTAATTATGCATGTATTTCTACACTTGTCATTAAGCCATCTTAGGTGGCTATGTGGTGACTTGGAGAGTTGGTCAAACTCGTCCAAGTTATGTGGCGCAACCTATTGCTATGTGGCGGAGAAAACTCACCACCAATATTGGTGTGTATAAGTTGACTTCTTATTCGACTCAACCACCTCTCACTATATGTACAAGCCTTGTTCATAATATTATTTAGTTTAGCTTATTCATTTTCATGTGTTCGTTTTTGCATTTCATTGTTTATTTTCTATCACAGAGGTTGAGTGTGTGGTTGTCTGTCTTTCGTGGCTCATCAGTACCGGCAAACATTGCATAGATTCTAGCAAATTCCAACAAATGACAAGGTGAAATACTATCATAGGAAGTAAAATGGAAAGAATGATTAAAGAAAGTAATTAGATGAGTAAGCATAGAAGCATGATTAGGAAGGGGATTATGGAAATAGTGAGGATCAATGAAGTTGGCATGAATGGAGGGGGAAGATGAGGTAGAGGCCATGACATAAGTCAAGGGAAGTGAATGGTGATAGGGTGAAATATAATAACATTGAAAATAGGGTGTATGGATGTTTGGATCAAGGGTTGGGATAATGAAATTGGGTATTGTGAAAGGTTAAAGTCATTTTGTGAAGGATATAAGGTACCAAAGGGTTGTTTAGATGATAGTATTGATGGTTGGAGTGAGAGAAGAGGTGTTGTATAAGATTAAAATAATGTTGTGAAGATGAGAAGTGATAAGGATAAGGTATGAGAATGAGAAAAGTATTTATTGGGAATGAAGATAAGGGTGTTGGGGTGACCAAAAGGGGCATTGTAAAGACTTGGGTAGTAGAAACAAAAGGGATAAGGGTGAATTAAGGATAGGGATAAGTGAAAGGGGTCTTGTGAAGAGTTAAAGGGGTGTTATACTGAATTGAAGGGTATAAAAGGTTAGGAAATTAGGTAATATAGATAGGTGAGATAAGAAAAGAGGAGTTGGGAAGTTGTGAAATGTTTTGTAGAGATAAGTATTGAGAAGGATTTTGTGAGAGTATGAAAATTAGGTGTATAGGATAAATATCAAGATGTTGTGGTAAACTAAAGGGGTGTTGTAAAGAATTGAAAGTTACAGATAGGTAGTATAAGGATTGGGGTTGGTGATTGGAACATGATAGAGTGTGTTTCTAATGTTAAGAGGGTGTTGGGAAAGTAGGAAGGGAAGGGAATGTGGTAGAAAGGATAGATGAGTTGTTGGGATAAGGAAGTGAAGTGTTAGGAAAGATATGCTAGGTGTTGGAATAAAGTAGATAGGTGTTGTGGATATGAGATCAAAGGAGGAAGGGAATGGGTTGACCTAAAAGACTAGAGCAAATCAATTGTAAAGACACCATTTTGTCTAAAAGATATAGGGAAAAGGGGGGTTTGTGATAGCACCCTAAAAAAATGTGGTGTTTTTTTTAATTCAATATTTGACTCAAATTAAGAAGAAAAAGGAAATAAATAAAGAATGAAGGTTGTTTCTTTTGGAAATAAAACTAAAAGGAGGAAGTGTAGGACTTTCTGGTTCACCAAATGAAAGAACAAAAAAAACCCTAACTATGTGTTTCTCTCTTTAAGTATATTAAATAAGATCAAATCAAGAATCTTTTAGATTATAAAGTAAAGAGTCCTAATCTAAACTAATCAACATGCAAAAGAGTTGCGATTGACAATAAGATATGGAAGCACACTTGGAAACACATAAAAGGAAGCTAATTAGGAATTTCAACTTTGTAAGGGTTAAAACATGAGCTTGAGCACTTGGGAGAAAGAAACTATGTGAAATTGATTTTCTTAAAATGATGTCAAGAAGGTTTCTATAAATTTAGGAGATTCTAGGACTTGTATTTTGGTAAAGGGGTACACTTGGTAATGAGACAACCCACATAGGAGGTATAAATGACATTGTCTTAGAATGACTCTAGATTGGAACTAATGAAACTAGAGGTCTCTTGAGTTTAGGAAGTGATAATCACATGTTATGGAACTACATAGACAAAAAGAAATAACACAGTCAAATTGGTAAAAGCACAAAATACAATAGGGAACTAAACATAAAATAGAGAATTTTAGCAAACTACAAATGATATAAACTTGAAACAAAAGATCAATCTAGCTAGAAATGATGGAAGATAGTTTCTAGAGAAGTTTGGTGATGTTGGGACCACTCCTCTGACAAAGGGATGATCTTAAGAGGAAGACAGTCCAAAGAGGGGGTGTGAATGATATTGTCTTAGAATGGCCTATACTTTTGTGGGAAGCTCTACGAGGTCCTAAGATTGACTTCTTATAACTATTACTTTGCATGAATATGCTTCGAACACCTACTAAAAAACAAAACTTACAACAATAAAGTGTTAAGAGGGAGAAAATGGTGTACACCACTTGGTTACCATCGATGGTTTTGTTGAAGTATCTATGAAACTTAAAATTTGAATGGTAGACAAAAGACATAGTTGATAAGCATGCATAAATGGGCTATGGTACACATGAAAATGGGTCCAACAAGACTAGGAGAGGTCTTTAAGATTCACAACTATCTATCATTTTTGCATCAAATGATGCTTCAGGTGGCATTTGTCATCATCAAAATTAAAATGTTGACCCATATGTGGATATGCAAAAATGGGTACTTACAAGTACCAAAGGTCAAAACAACAAAGGATTGGTACACGTGAATACAAAGCATCTCAATACTAATATGTGGGTCCAACCTCGTGTTAGAGTGGGACATAATCAATAAGTAGGTCTTCTACAGTCTATACAATGCAAGTTCAATTAGAAAATCTAGATTCTAATTGTAAAGCATAATTTACATCAAATATCCATTATCTACCACATCAAACTGACAAATAAAACTAAGCATTTCTTTCCCTCTCATTTACCTTTCTATTTATTGATTTAAAACATTTTAGTTATTATAAATCTAATTTCAATTATTACTTCATTATTAAAAATTAAGCATCTAAATTAATTATACAATTTATTTATATAAAATAAAATATTTATTGAAATTATTATACTAATATTACATATTTGAGAATTTTTTTTTATAATTTTAAATAACTAAATAATACATATAATACAAGTATATTTTTAATTAAAATAAAATATTTATCAAAACTATTGTCATTGAATAATATTAGATGTTACATATTTGAAAAATCTAAGTTTTATAATTTTAAATAACTAAATAATACACATAATACTATTGTATGTTTAAATAAAGTTGTGTGAGATTTTTTACATCCAAAAGCTTCAAATACAATTGCAATGAATTAAAATTTAAAACTCCTAAACATATAACACATATAAAATGAAATGCAAATAATTGTAATTTACCATATTTTTTAAATAAAAATATGAATTGTTAAAGATGTAGGAAATTTTAAGAATATAAATATAAAATGAAATGCAAACAATTGTAATGATATATATTACCATATTTTTAAATAACAATATTAATTGTTAAACATGTAGGAAATTTTAAGAATATATATAAGAAAAATTACTTTGACCATTCAAAGTTGCTTTTAGATGGAAGAATTTGTCCTATCCAATATGGGAATGCAAGTCTAAGCTATAGTCAAGGATTGAGGGGTATCCATACCAACCTCATCCCTTGTTATTGTAGATAAGAATAAATCGATTGGTATAATGAGTAGGAACATAAAATATTATATAATTTTTTTTTAATAGGTATCTTGGTAAAAAAACTATACTTTTAAAGGAGAGGTCCCAAGTCCAAATCCTATAAAAGATAAGGTATGTATGCCCCATATTGAAATACATTTAAGTGTTTGTAGACATGATATTTCCATAGTCCATGATGATAGTGCAAGTGATTTCTGGAAAAAACTGTGTTTGCTTTTTTGTCTCAATGTTTCGGATCACACTCCATGATCCATCATCAGGAGGAAAGGAGTGTGATCTGAAATGTTGAGACAAAAAAGCAAACACAGTTTTCCCAGAAATCACTTGCACTACATTTAAGTGTGTCGAACACAGTGGAAGCATAAAGTAATCAAGGAACATCGTGAACTTAAAAAAAATTGTCGGAAACATCATAAACTATTAAAAAATTCCATTCCAATGCTATATTTGGAAAAATAAAATAAAATCTTAGTCTACAAAGAATATGATATGTGAGGATATGGTTAGTACAAAGAATTGGAAATTTAGGAGGGAGAAGTGACAAAGGACATTGACAATTCAATTGTGCACCGTTCCTACTGTCGGCGAAATTACACGGTGGAATATCGCGACAAAACGGCATATGTGCAGGCTGACGTCATTTCACGCAGTAATTGAAGTGCACGTGCAGCGCAACACGTAACGTGCTGTGGGACCCACTTCCTCCCTTGCAAGTTGAGAATAAGAAGAATCCGCCGGGTTTTTGATATTTCGGCGCATGCAATTTGTCGGCGTTGTCGGTAGTGGCGGCCGGTTCTTCTTCGACAAATCGCCGCCGGCCGCATGTTACCTCATCATTACACCATTAGAAAATTTAAAATTTGTTGTAGGTCTTAAAAATGTTGAATTCATTATTCGATGCTTATATCATATAGGACCCCATTGGTTGGGGGAATAGTGCCTAAATTTGATGGTTGTATGGTTGTATTTAGTTACTTTAATGGAAGGATACAATTAAAATGGTAGGAAGATTACATTACTACTATTAAAAATAAAATGTTTATCATTGTAATTGTAATGGATTCATGCAAATTTCTATTTAGTTTTGGGATAAACAGTTCTTTTCTTGATCCTTATTTATCTTCATTGATTCATGCCTTCATATATTGGCATGTGCATTTGATTTTACTCTATCCCCATTTGCACCCATATTGGCACATTTGTCGTAATTACCAACACATACTTCCATACATTTGTTTCCTACATTGAGATCTTTGTTTTCCTACCTTGGGTCAATCCCACAATGCTCGAGTCATTTGAGATTGACCCTAAATTCAAAATTTTAAATGTTAAATTTTTTCAATTCGATGCTTATATCATATATGACCCCATTGGTTGGGGACCAGTGCCTAAATTTGATGGTTGTATGGTTGTATTTAGTTATTTTAGTCAAAGGATACAATTAAAAGGATAGGAAGATTAAATTATTACTATTAAATATAAAAATGTTTATCATTGTAATTGTAATGAATTTATGCAAATTTCTATTTAGTACTTTTGGGTTCATTTTGATGGAATGACTTAATACAATTATATAGGGATAAATAGTGCACTTTTTTGTTAAGTTTGGTTCTTTGCTTGATCCTTATTCATCTTCATTTATTTGCACCTTCATATATTGGCATGTACATTTGATTTGACTCTATCCCCATTTGCACCCATTTTGACACATTTGTCGTAATTACCAACGTATACTTCCATACATTTGTTTCCTACCTTGAGATCTTTGTTTTCCTACCTTGGGTCAATCCCACAATGCTGGAGTCATTTGGGATTGACTCTAAATTCAAAATTTTAAATGTTAAATTTGTTGACTTCAACGCTTTTCCACTAGCAGTGATGTGAGTTAACTTGGTACATGTTTTTGTGACTTATTGTTATGTCTTGGAATTTAAAGACATTCAATGTGCAATTAATTTATATGCAACTATATAAGGAGAAATAATTCTAGGAGCATTTTGATTTAGAACAAGTAAGAAAAAAACTACATTAGAATCAAAATCTACATATAGGCTACTTGCATGCTTGTATGATGTCTCCCAAACATTCACCAAAGGTTATAAAGTTGGTCTGACAAGAGGGTTGACCAAGAATAACTTGACCCTCACAATTCAATAGCTTCCACTAAGATATTTCTAAATATTGGTTGTCCTTGTACAAATTCAAATATTAGAAATCAAGGCAAAGCTAGTTTTATAAGTCCATAGTTTGCTAGATCAATCCTATGAGTTAGAGGACAATTTTGTGCATCAAACCACGTCCACGCCACTTGGGATTAAACTTGATCCACTTAGATTTGACTTATAGAGAATTATAGGTCTGTATAAAATTTGAGATAGAGAGCACACTAATGATACCAATTTCTATACTATTGGCCAGTAGATCCTACATGACATCACCATTGTTCTTTATCATTGTTCCCTAAGTTAAGCACCCTATCCATTTGCAGTTAATTTCCTAAAACAAAATTTGAATTGATCATCTCCCAACACTAATTAGTTTAGATTAATTTGTGCCTTATTGTGGAATTTATTTAATTAGCCTAGATTAATCCATGTGAGGCATTTTTACACTTATATTTTGGTGAATCTAACATATCCTTGCATGACTTAAGGTTTCACTATAGGCTTATTTCCCTCATTAGAGTTTTCAAATGTGTCATTTTCCAATTGTTATATCTCATTTTCAAATGTGAATAGAGCTTGACTCTCCTTTCATATTAGTGTTTAATTGATACATTCTCATTCTAGGGTTGGAGCTTCCATTGTGTGATCTTACTTTCACCCACCTTTGTTGGGACCTTTAGGGTTTTATTTTTAGATCTAACTATTAACAATTTTTTGATTGATATTGTACATTATCTTATTGCTATATCATTTGCCTCCTTATATCAGTGTTTTGGGCTTTCATTGCAGAATCTTGTTAACCTTAACCACCCACCCTTGAATAGATCTCCATTGTCATATCTTTATATCATGAATTCTCATGGTCCCTTATCCTTGACGACTATTCATGCTTATCTTACATATTTTGATGTGTTTACACACTTTGTGACATGTGATCATGGCATCCTTGATTCACTCATGACTTTTTATTGTAAGGATGAGATCACATTTTTAGAAAGACTTGTTTCATCATGTATGTACATTTTCCTCCTTCATTGATCATTGTCATTTCTTTTCCTTCTCTTCTATATATTCTCACTTCACTCATTCATGATGCCCATATTGTTTCCATCATCCCATGGATAGTCCTAGTGATGCGCTCAAGCATAGGGTATATGCACAAAGATGGGGGACCAAAAAGTCACTACATGGACTTTTTGGTCCCATACAACCAATAACGTGAGCACATTATAATGCGCTTGCATTATGGCTCAGTATTACTAAGCCTAAAACGCAAGCATGTTATAATGTGCTCACATTTTGCTTGTCTAAAAGTCAAAATAAAAAGGGCACAAACTCAAGCCCATGACTCATTTGAAGTATTTGGCTACAGGTTTAAACTTTGACAGTGCGAGCGCGTTATAAGAAGGGAATCAACAATTTCTAATTGCAATCAACAATTTCACCATTCCACCTTGCCAATTCTACTCTCGAGTACGTCATGAACAAAGTGTAGAGGGTGTAGCAGCTAAACAATGTAGGACCATTTGATTGTTTTTTGTGAATTTGAAAAGAAATTTTTAAAAATTGCAATGTTTTGATTGGATTTTTATGTTGAATTTTCAGTCAATGAGGCACCACAAAACCCTAATCCAGCAGAGGAGGCTCAAAACAACCCCCAAAACCCTCAAAACCCCCCACCTTCACATCCTCACCATGAAAGAGACACACAAGAAAACTATTTAGGGCAAATTGAAGAAAACAAAAAATATCTTGAAACCCTAATTGAAACATTAAATAGTCCAAATGCAAGCACCGATTGTAGGAAGAGCCCTTGCCAAGTCATTAGAGGTCATTGTTTCTCATATTGAATCTATGAGAAACCAAATCACCGAATGGAATGACTATAGGGAGAGGAGTTAGCAATACAATGTTGACAAATTGTATTACAAACAAGTCAAGGACAAAAAGATTACAAAATCTCAATTATGTTCACATTTTATCAATCCTAAAACTAGCCAAACACTAGAAGAGACTTGCAAATGGTTCCCGATTCATTAGTGTGTGAACGAAAATATATCCCAAAACTTTTGGGATAGATGGTACATGGTTTTGATGAGGCATCCCCATTGTATGTTGTGTTTAACACAGCGAAAGCCACCAGGCTGCGAGGGTTACATAGTGGACGGTAAAAAAATATATTTAATTCCTTTTTTTTTTTAATTTTTTTCAAAAAGAAACATAAACAATGTTTACTCCATGCTATTTAGTATTCGATGAAGTATATATAGCTAACATATATATATATATATATATATATATATATATATATATATATATATATATATATATATATATATATATATATATATATAATCACACAGACAATAAATTTTAAAATATAAAAGTTAGTTTGATTAAATAGTTATAATCATTTATATATTTTATGTGTGTGTGTGTGTGTGTGTGTGTGTGTGTGTGTGTGTGTGTGTGTGTGTGTTATTCACACACACACACACACACACACACACACACACCAGGGATATATACATGGTTATATTGTTACAAGCATGTATATAAATCCCACAACCAAATAACTATTTTTTTTTCCACTAACAATTCAACCATTTTAATTTTCTGCCTTTCTCGTACTTGTTGTCATAAACCATTTAATTTAATAGAAATTAAATCAACTTTTCTTTTTGGATAATAAAGAGAAAACTTGACTATATTTTTGAAAGGATATAATAGCTTCCAAATCAACTTTTCTTTTTGCATAATAAAGAGAAAACTTGACTATTTTTTTGAAGGGATATAATAGCTTCCATCTACTTTTCTATTTAAAAAACAAAACAATAACTATATATATTCTTTTCTTTTTCTGTGCAACAATAATGTATAGAACATCAAAATATCATATAATTTTTGAAACAAAATAACAACTTCTTCTTTACATTCTAAGAATTCTAAACACCTTCAACACAAGAGTTTCTCACAACATTAAACAAAACAACAACCATATATTACATTTTCTACTACCACAACAAGGTGGAGAATAACATTCCAAATCACTTAAACAATTACAACTTAAGAGAGCATTTTTCTCTCTATTCTTTTTGTACAACAACAAATAGGCCATTCTTGGCCATGGCTCTCAAGTAGCCAAAACAACATGAAACATAAACTTAAATGCACTTCCTCCAAGCTCCAAATGCCATAAACAACCACCTGCAAGAAACTAAACAAGGGAGGGACAACCAAGCCACTAAAAACACTCTCCTCCCTACCATAGACCCGCAAGTGGGTCACCCCCGAGCTTGGAGGTCGATCTTCACACGGGTTTAACACTCCACAACACAACAATAAGCAAACCACACAAATCATGAAGAACACCCATAAGATTTAACACAACACAAAACCCATTGAAATAGGTTTGAAGGGATATGGGAGTGGACATCACTCGACTCAAGATGGTCACTCCACAAAATCTCAAGATCTCAACACAAAAATAAGGCCTCAAGCCCAAAATGATAACTCCATGAATATATAGATTTCACCATGGCACTCATGCCAACAAAAAAAATATTCCATACTCAATATCTTATCCTCAAGGCCATAAATATACCAATACCAGGAGGGTGACCTCGAGGAGGTTCACTCCTCCCCCACCCCACACATGGATACAGAAAGTTGGTAGTCTCATCCCAAAACACCCAAAAACCCCAACAACAAAGAAGAACAACACCAAAATCATTTCAAACACATAACCAAAATTTAACAAGCATAAGGAATGGCTAAAATTCCATGAGGCTTACCTTAAGAGCCCAACAATGGATGAAAGTTGCAAAAGAGCCCACAATCTTGCTCCAAGCCTCCAATCCTCCAAAATCTCTCTAACTCCCAAAAAATCCTCCCAAGATAGAAAGAAAAATTTGCAAAAACAAGAGCCCCATTCCCCTCTCAAAGAGGAATTAAAATAGGCCTCATTCCAAGGCCTTGAGGAATGAGAAGGTGACACATGTCACCTTCTCCTTCCTCATCCCAAGCCACTTGCAAAGGAGAAGGATGTGAGGGTGACATGTGTCACCCTCCCATCCATTTAAACCTCACCCTCTCCACATGTGCTCTCGCACGTGTGAGAGCAAAGGTGGATAGGTGGCATCTCTCACCATGGCTCCAAGAGGATAAGGGATGACACATGTCATCACCTTATTCTCCAAAGGAAGCCCCTTCACTCCAAGATGCTCTCACACATGTGTGAGAGCCTTGGAGGAAGGTTCCACACACTTGGGAGTCTTGAAGACTCCCCAAGTCTTCAAGATGGTGGAATCCCTTGCATTTGAGAGGGAGATGGGTCTTCTTTCAAGGCATGACTCATCTCCCACACTTATCCAATTTAAAATTTCGCCACCTTTATTTAACCCAACTTTAAGGTGACTAGATGGGGGTAATCCTAGGGTTTGACAAGCCCAAATGGGCCCTAGACCCTAGGGGTACCACCTAGGGTTATTTTTAGCCCCTAATAAATACCCAAGGAGGTAAAAATTCACAATAAATGGCCACAAAAATTAAAAGACACCAATTGGTGTAAATTAAAACACATACTTTACAACACATCATTTAAATAACATAAAAGGTGAAACTAGGCTAAATAATAAAATACAGGCATTTACAAAAACAACATTCAATCACACATGATCCTTGTCCCTCTTGGGAATAGATCGGTCTAACACAGGAAACACATAAGTCTGAGATCGATCTCTAATTTTCTGTGGCCTGGAAAATCACCTGCAGACTTGAACAAATAGATTAATCCAACATATATATATCATAGCCTAAGTAAGGAAATGTAACACTCACATTTTTGCATAATTCATTTAAAACATTAAACAAATCACATCATAAATAAGATTCATAATTGCATTTCTATATACTATCTTAGAATCAAAATCACATAGCAATTCCATATAATGATCTCACAACTAACATCTCTAATATCATCAAAGTGCATATCACATGTCTAAACATCATCAGTGAATCAAAATTAGGATATAGTCAAATCACCACATACCAAGCATAGCTAATCCAAAATAAAGGAATATAGTCTAGAGTCTGCATATTGGGATCAATAGTCCCCAAATGTCTAAAATGTCCCCAACTATAAATATGAAATGAGCAAAATAAGGGAGTGAAATAAATAGGCCTCACACTAACATGATTTCCCTTAGTATCCTTCTAATTGTTTAGGTTAGTGTTTGAATCAGGATAAAAGCAACATGATTGCACATCTACTCCATAGTGAAAGTGTTTCCATGACCTTGCTCTAGTTTAGGATTATCCTTAAATGTTGATAAGACTCCCTTTATAAATATATACCAATACTATCTTGATGATTTCCTTCTCATGGTGATATGGCTTGTTGTCATGGATTGTTATCACAAAAAATATAAATTTTCACTTTGTCATGATAATTTAACTTGTCAAAATGATAATCCTTTCACTTCCCTCATGACTATCCTATAACATGAGATTTCATGCTTTAAAATAATCATAAAGTGAAGTAAACAAATACATAAAGAACATACCTTAGATTTCAAGATTCAAGTTGCCCAATCCTCAAAATCTTGGCTTCAAAATCTTCAAAAATTTCAGCTTTTTGGCAAGTTCCTTTGTATTCAATGTTGAATTCTATATAACTCTAATAGGATTAGTCAAATTTATGGAAAAACAAATATATGTCATCAAATTCAATCTAAATACATGAAAATTAGCATTCAAACAATATGAAACATGAAACTATTAATTTAAATAATCAAATTCTATCTAAAAACATCCAATTTACTTCTTCTACATTTAAAAACTAAAAAAAGTGGTGGATTAAGTAAACAATGATTGTCAAAATTTCAACATCATGAAAAAACATTTTTTTGTCCAATAATGCATGAAAAGTAGGGAATAATAGAGCATGTGGGTCTAATTCACGGATCCCACATGCTTTTTGTCTATTTTTTTAGGTTCACCAAAATGCATTGTTTTGTCATGCATGGAAATTTTTGAATGTTGTCATGCATGGAAAGTTATAAGTGTTTTAAGTGCAAGGAAAGTGGAGAGAGAGAGAGAGAGGAGGGGAGGGGGAGACCTAGAGAGGAGAGGGAGAGAGAGACTAATAGAGAGAGGGGTAAGGAGGGAGGGAGAGAGAGATAGAGAGAGAATAATAGATGGGTAAGGAGGGAGGAAGAGACCTAGAGTGGTCACAGAGAGAGGTGAGTGAGAGAAGAGAGCAAAGGATCGATAGAGAGTGTAAGAGAGAGAGAAGGTAAGGGTGAGATTTTATTTCACAATAACGTGAGCGGTTTATAATGTGCTCGTGTTATTGTTTTCTTTGGTAATTTCCAAGCCTTTGGCTTGGATTTGCCTTGGGCTTCCAATGTCATGCCCCTCCATTCTCATCTTGGATATGCAGATGGTCTGGCTAAGGAGCATGAAGATGAAGGTAAAATAATAGGAATATTTAGGATATGCTAGATAGTTGATGTTGTACATTATATGATATTGGTAGATGCTACATTCATGTTGACAACATTCCTGATTATGCTTATGTGTGATTTCATATGATAGTTAGTATGTTTTATTGATAATCTTTGTTGCGACACTAATAATTTATATGTTCTGACATTGTTTTATATTCAAGGGATTATGATGTTGATCTTACTATGATTGTCATATGTTAGAATTGATTTTTATGCGACTGATTCTGTATCATAGGATGTTATGTTGTGATGTTTTGTGTGGATTAATCTTATTATGTGTATCATGCAATTATCTGATGATGGTTCTTATTTAGTCATTTAGTAACTGATTGCTATGTGTGTTGTGATTACATGTTTGATGTGATGGTGAAAGGGATAGTGTTGCATTACTACTGCATGAGTACCTTGCTACGCTACAATTCCCTTTTCATGGTGTATTTAACTATATGATTATATATATATGTTTATTTGTTCGACTGTTTGGTTGCTGCAAGATGTAGGTACCAGGCATCGACTCCACCTGAATTGATAGGTCTGAGCATGCCTTAAACCTAATGGAAACTATTGAACAGAGATAACATATGGTCCCCTAGTTAGCCATCATCCTTGAAAAGGATGAGTATCCAGTTTTGCACCTAGTCAGTGTTATCTGTATGGGCGTGATAGTCAGTCACTGTCGTTGTAGTTATGCTTTTCGATCGTGCATAGTATCAGGTATTGTTTGGCATTTGGGTTATTTTGTTTGGAATTGTTTGATTAATGTTTTGGTTAATTACTTCATTAAAATAAAATTATTAGTCAAGAGGGCACTTTGATAAATAAATATAGATGCTTTTATGTAAATTATAGTTGTAGGGAAATATGTATTATTATGTCTGAAAAGATTCTCTTTCTTTATTATTATTGTCTTGAGTAATTGTTTTCTATTTTTGCCACTTGGAAGAAGTGGTAGTTACGCACCTCAAGAGGGAATCATAGAAATAATTATTTCTTTTGTGTAAGAGACTAATTTTAGAAAAGTAGAATTAAACTATTTTTGTTTGGTTGTAAATGAAATGAATAACAAATTCTAAAATAAATAAAATTAGAGATAAATTATTGTTTGGTTAAAAATAGCAAATTGGAAGAAAGTAATAAAGGAGAATCTTCTGGAAGAAATTATCGGGGTGGTTATGTATGGTCAACTTTTATTTTGAAATCTCAAGATATAATTTGGGAGGAGCGTGCATTTCAAATAGAAAATATGTTTTATGTTTTGGGAATCTCTCTCTCTCTCTCAGGAAGTTTTCATTTTTCTTTTGGCACCATAAACCATAGTTTCAGATGAAAGACTTGGGGGGAAAATGGATGTCTAAATCATATCCAAAAATCAGCCATACCTAGTTTGTCATTTTTGAGATATGAATATTTTGTGATTGTCTACCTCTCACCCATTTCGTCTCTATTTTAGCAGTCTGTTGCGTTAGCCATAACTTTATTTTTATGAACTGGGTTTCTCTAATTTTTTTATATATGGTGTATGGCCTAGATATCTAAATTATATCTGAAAATCAGCCATACCCAGTTTGTCGTTTTTGAGATATGAATATTTTGTGACTGTCTACCTCTCACCCATTTCGTCTCTATTTTAGTAGTCTGTTGCGTTAGCCATAACTTTATTTTTACGAATTAAGTTTCTCTAATTTGTTTATATATGGTGCAAGGACTGGATATCTAAATCATATCCAAAAATTAGTCATACCCAGTTTGTCATTTTTGAGATATGAATATTTTGTGATTGTCTACCTCTCACCTATTTCGTCTCTATTTTAGTAGTTTGTTACGTTAGACATAATTTTATTTTTACTAACTGGGTTTCTCTAATTTTTTTATATATGGTGTATGGCCTAGATATTGAAATCATATCTAAAAATCAGACATACCCAGTTTGTCATTTTTGAAATATGAATATTTTGTGACTGTCTACCTCTCACTTGTTTCGTCTCTGTTAAAACAGTTAGTTGCATCACCAATAACTCTATATTATCGAACTGGGTTTCTTTGAGATTTTTGAACAAATTCATTTTGTACATATCCTACAATCATTGCTTTCCATCATATGACTCTCTTTGAGGCATTATACCAATCAATCTGCGTGCCCTGCCTATGCTTTCACATTTTGCATTGTTGGTAGCTTCTAAAGCCTTCTCAACAAATTCATTTTGTGTTGATCCTATCATATGCATGTGGTTAAAAGTGTGGTAGATTTGATGAAAATGTTAGATCTATAGGAATGTTTTGTTGTTCTGTATCCCTTCCTCTCAAGCTAACCTTAGAACAAGGTTATTTCATTGTAGCTTCGGGTTTTGTATCTTGTGATTGTAACTAGTGTAAGATATTTATAACATTCTAATATGATAGGCTTTTAGTCTTTCTTATATAGTTATATTTAATAGTATTTACAATTGTCTAGATTATTAATGAAAGCTATATCAGTGTAAATAGTGTAAATAATTGTTGTGTTTAATTTGTATGCCTTAGAGTTATTTGTAATTTGTTCGCAGTCATTTTAATTAAATGAAATTAACATAAGTCTTGGGAACTATTAGTTAAAATATTGTTACTCGTGGACTCTTATATCTTATGATCTTAAAAGTAACTATTACTAGTGGCTGGAATATGATAGTTATATATTGTTGAGGAAGATTCACTTTATGATTGTTAGATGATTGATCATGATTCAATTAATGTTACATTCTTCAAGACCCATAACTAGTGCAATATGTCATATGTCACAATTGTGGTGTTGTATTTGAATTATTGATGAAAGATCGTAGTTTGGTCTATTAGGTGATGGTGTGCATTTGAGAGTGAATGTGATGTGAGACCATAGTGTTTAGTGTGTCAAGTGTTTGTGTCATTTGGAAAAGTTGATTCTGTTAGCTGTCGTTGCACCAAAAGATCGACCTATTAATGCCTGATACAACCACTTGACTTAACAAGCATGGGAGGCAGTTAAGCCCTTGTCGCAAACCACCATAGCGCAGCCCTGAACAAGGAGACCAAGGGTCACACCTTGCAACAATCCCCCCCAGTGCAAGCGTGGGGTTTGAACCCGTGACCTCGGCTCTGATACCAATTGTTGATAACTGAGAGGGGGGGTGAATCAGTTATCCTAATTATTTCTGCTTTCTAAACTTTATTAATAATCAATGTAACATTAATCCAAATGAGCAAACATAATCATGAAATGGAAATACACATGACACAATATTTTTGACGTGGAAACCCTGTTAAGGGAGAAAACCACGGGGTGATTAACCCAAGATTGTATTCTCTGTTAGAAGAATGGAAATACAAAATGGCACTTGCCAATTAGGGCTCACTGCCTGAGCACACTGCTCACAAGAGGCACATTGCCTACAAAAGACTCACTGTCTACAAAAAGAGTGTTATACAATACTTGAACTAATTGGGAGCATCTACATATGCTGGAGTTCAGTTCCGGTTAGGCTCAGTATACTGATCTGCTACACTTCATTTATTCTCTTCTTTTATGCTGCTTTTCTTTCACATATTGGACCTTTCTTATTGCTTCTGTTCTACTCTTCTGCTTTTATTCGCACATCACTAACAACAATGACACCTCTCACAACTAAATCCATCTTGTATATATATCTGCATAAGTGATTTCATCACCTTTCTAGTCGGCACCTGGAATAGTCAATCTTTTCACAAACTCTGATTTGTCAGCTGAATCCTTGCACATCAAGTAATGCAGATCAAGCATATACTTGTAGAAGTCATCAATCATGTCGGCCAAACATAACTTATGCCTTAAGAACCTTTTCCATCATCAGTAACACATCCAGAATAATGTCTGATGTTCTACCAGTCAGTTCTTCCTCTGTTCATACTGTCACTCAGGAACTCGGTACTCAAGTATTCATATCTTTTTCTTCATCTATCACCGGAGGCTAAATCCTTGGAATCTATCACTCAAGGTAGTCCTCTTAACTTCCCCAAATCCATACTTCACCAAGATACTTCCTCTGAGAGATTCAGACCTGTCTGTCAGACCTTGCCACATGCTCTGTTCTTGTTTACCGGACCACAACATTCTGTACTCTGACTTCCGGTAGAGACACACCATGTCCTGCAGATGTGTGGGATGAACTTTCTTGCCATCAATGACAACAATCATGAATCCATATAGTGTCTCTTACCAAAAATCTCCCCCTTTGGCATTGATGGCAACACTTAGTGAAAAATGGCTAAGTGTTTAAACTATGCTCCTCCTTGGCTGATGCTCTATTTTTATATACATTTTTCAGAGCTCCCCCTTAGTTGGATTCCTCATTTTTCATTGCTCCTCACTCCCCCTTTGACATCAATAGCAAAGGGTAGGGTCCGCATACCAACATTTTCAAAAATTTAACTATACTTAGCTGCATAAGTATATACATATGGAATACTTACATATACTGCAGTATGTTTGCAAAAGTTGTTTTTAGTTGAATGAATTCTGTAGCCCAACTTTGCTTCATTCTGTCCAAAATTGATATATGACTGCTCAATAGAAATGCAAATGCATCTGCCCTTTTTAGATCTGTTGGATCATTTGTCTGGGCTGTGATTTTAGCTTCTTTTATGGCCTCATGCATGGCCTCTAATTTAGAGACAATTATCCCTCTGAGCTCACTCAACCTACTGATTCTATTTTTCTTCTCTTTTTCAAGCTTCTTAATCTCATTCAAAACTACAACCATTTGACATTCTTGATTTATTATGGATGCAGTAAGTGAATCAAAATTTTGAGAAAGATTTGTCAGTTTATCCTCCTGTTCTTTCATTTTCTTCTCAATCTCCATTGTTGTTTTAGACCATGATAAACAAAATTTGTACATTTCTTCACCATCTTTAAGAGCATTTTCTAAGCTCTTTATCCCAATATTCATATTTCTCCTATCATTACTTATCAACCCTTGTACCTCTGATAATCTTTTTGCAAGAAATTCCTTCCGGATCTTATCTTCTGCTGACTTCTCTAGTGAATCAAAATGTGTGCTAACACTATTGACTAGAGTTTTGAGATTACCAGATGAGGAGGCTGTGGGATCCTTTTGAAATGATGGTATAATCTTTTCTAGCACTCTGGAAGCAGTTTCTATCAACTCACAGTCTTCCATGTGAGACTTTAGGAGTTTTTCTTTAGCCTATGCATTAGCAAATGAAGCTATCTTCATTGTCTGTATCGGAGAAAGATAATCAAAATTAAATGGTCCTTGTAGAAGCTCCGGTTCATCAATTTCCATTGTTTCTTTGTTCAAGAAATCTTGGATAGTTTTTGCAGTGTCTCTTGTCGGAGGCAAATTTTTCTTTTCTTCTGCGGTCACAGAATTGTCTTTTGGAGCTTTCTCTCCTTCCACATTCTTATCACTAGTAGTTGTGGTCTTCTCTGTTGAAGTTTGCTCTCCTTCTGTAACCTTGGTACTGTCATCTTCTTTTTCCTTCACTCTGCTTCTTTCTCCTGTAATCTTTCTTCTCCTTTAGATCCGGAGATTGTAGGGGAAACCAGAGGAGAAATGTTAGTCTGTTCAAGGCCCAGCTCTTCTGTCATTTTCTTAGTGGATTCTTTTGCAACACTTACAGTCGAGGGATCAGTACCCAAGTCCTCTATAATAGGAAGATTAAATCTTTTGAAGGCTTTTTGGAGAATCTCTTCTGTGTCCTTGGCTACCTTCTCAGTCTCACCAAGCACAAGTTGATTCATCCTTGCTTTGCTCCTGAACTCACCCTTACAATCTTTGAATACCATATTCATTGTCTTGGGATCGATTGAAGGATATAGTTGGATTGCTATCTGTTCTCGGATTTCTAGATCTTTTGCTCGAGAATTGTTCTTCCTCATTTCAAGCCTTTTCTCTAAGCTTTTGGGAATTAGAGAGATAATTTCAATAAAAGCTTTATTGTAAATGTTCAAAAACTTAATTGTAGCTTCTTCCAGAATCTTTTTATCTGCTTCATTATATTCATCATAGAATTCTGTTAAGGGTTGCAGGTTCCCATCCACTGTGACTACTTTCACTACAACATCTAAGGATAGAGTGGCTTTTTCAGCAAATTCCTCTTCCTTCTCTTCTTCTTCTTGACCGATAGAGTGTTCACCGGATGATTTCTTCTTCTTCTTTAGTTTCTTTATCTCCTCATCTAATTCAGTTTCCTCTTCATCTCTTTGACTGGCATAAGCCCTTGTGGCTTTTGTCTTTGATCTTTTCTCTCCTTTGCCGGATGCCTGGACTTCCAGTTTTGATGTTCTTGAGCTTTTGGCTGTGACAGGTGCAGATCTCTTTGATGATCTAGTCCAGGTGGAGGTTTCTACTGGAGCATTTTCCTTGCTTTCCTTTTCTGCCTCTTTCTTCTCTTCCTCAGCCCTTTCCATCTTTTTCTTGTGGGCATCAAGTGCCTCCTTTGAGATGCCAAGGCCTTTGGCAACATTTTCTACTTCTTTTCTCACCTTCCTCTTGATCTCTGGTTCTCTGAGTTCCACATGAATCTTTACACTCAGCTCCTCAAAGGTTCCAAACCTTTCTGCCTTTGGATCCTTGGGCTGACTTAGCATGTGTTGAACATGCAGCTCCATAATTTGTTCATCAACTTCATACCCCATGGGCATGATCCATACAGTTCTTGGTTCTATTGCCTCCATTAGGCACTGATCAGTCTCTACCATAAAACAAATTGTATCTTTGTATTTCTCAACAAGAGACTGGGGAATCCTTTATCTTGCTTGCATCATGTTCTGAAAGTTCTTGAAATATCCCCACAGAGCTGTATTTTGTGCTTTGTTATCACCTAGTCCATGCAAATAATCTCTGATTTGGATAGCTACTGGTTTATCATTCCCCACACCCAGCCACTAGATCCAGGAAGCTCATTCATAAAGTAGAAGAATAAGCACAATATCAATCCACCATACTTGAATGAATTCTTTTTATCTTTCTAAATTTTTTGCAGATTCTCCAAGAGTTGGTTCAAGAGAAGCTGACAAAGATCGTAGTCTACATCCTTTCTTAGCATTTCATAAGCAGTGTAGATGGCAGTTCTAGGTACTGAATTTTCCCTGCTAGAATGATATATTTTATATCCAATGATCATGGAGGCAAACTTGACATTCAGATCAGAGATGTCATTTACTGTCATTGCTCTTTTGTCAAACTTGGATCCAGTAGCCTCACTCACAGTTTGATTCTTCACAGATTTAAGAACAGGAATCCCACCGGATGAGTGTAATCTGGTAACTACCCTGATGGCATCTTTTGTGATTTTGAATGGTCCATTTAACCACATGAAGTTGTCATGTATTCTGCTCAAAATGTACCTGACCCATTCATCCTCAGTAAAATAGGGGAAATGTATGTATTGTGCAAAGTGCTTATTCCAGAGGCCCTTGTATTGGGGTTTGAGCTCAAATGAATCATCTAACAGTTGTTTGTGATAAATATCTCTTAGTTTGAATTCCCCAAACTCTTCAACGTTTGCGTGAATGTAAACCCTAATATCTTCAGTGTGCAAAACACCATGCGGAACACTAGAGAAGGCTCCTAGGGGATCTACCTCCAAGGATTTGTATGGATGCTTCTTAAATATGGGGTGAGGTCTATCAGAAATCTTTACTATATTCAGAGTAGTCATCATCAAGAAATCTTACTGAGAGATATCAAGAATGAAGAATACCTTTTACGCTGATTAGGGCACACACGATGAAATCTAGATTGAGATGTATGAAGAATCATCTTGATCTTTGGGAGAAGTAGTTGCAGAGCTCCTTTTCTCTTTTCTTCGAATGTGAGTCTACAAATGATGAGCAAATGAACTCTTTTATTTTTAAGAAGCCCTAATTTTCATTCTGCAATAAATGCGCAACCTAATTCATTTCGGTTTGCCTTGTTTGTCTTATCAGAGACAAAACCTTTCCGGATCACTTGAGACAGATTTCAAAATAATTCTAGGAGAGTAGTGATAATCTATCTTCCTTTCATTAGTCATTTGATCTATTTGTAGATCAAGACACCATAGTTTGAATCATACCATACCAAACTTGTAAGGAATCTATTTTTATCGGAAGACTGTTTTACTGGATCAATTCTAGTAGGATTAGACTCTTCAAAACTTCTTGTGGATCTCTCAAATCTTTACCATAATCCTTTTAGATGTTTCTTGTATGACCCCTTTTAATCCGCAGCTCTCCTTGTGCTAGTTCCAACACCAATTGACTAGCTGGGGGAACAAGGTTTTCTTTGTGTCTCCCCCTGAGCCAAAGCTCACCTTTTAATTTCTGGAAGGAATATCAGCACCAGAGTCTGGTGCGGATCCATCCTCTACATTCTCTGTACTTTTCTTCACCCAAATCTTGTTCATCTCACTATGAACTTCATCCGCATTCACTTTTTGTTTTCCGTTATCTTGATTCTGATTATGATATACCAGACCTCTTTTGTCCTGATTCTTACTGCTACAAAATTTTGCAATATGACCAGATCTATTGCAAATTTGGCAAACAACATTTCTTTGCATATTTGATTGATATCCTCTTGATCTACATTGATTAGCCATATGACCTATTCTATTGCATGCAAAGCATCTACCATTGAATGATTTATTCATTTGCATATTTCTGCATTCATGAGATTTGTGACCATACCTTTTGCAGTTAAAGCACTGTCCGAAGAAGGATGAATTAGTCTGATTCATTCTCTTTCTGCACTAATTAGCTTTATGACCAAAGTTATTGCAGTTGTGGTAGTATCCATTGAAGGATGGATATCTTTGAGCATTAGGCTGTTTTACCGGAGGTCTTCTAGGCCTGTTGCTTGGATTTTCTGATCCAAAATTCTTCTGACTGGATCTGAAGCTTTCTCCTTTCTCATATCCCAAACCACACTTGTCATCTACCCTCTTTTGACTACCAAGAACAACTTCAAGTTGAGCAGAACTTATCTTGAATTTCTCTTTATATTCATTTGCTGTTTGAAGATCCCTTTTGAGAGAGACAGTTTGATCCTCAAGTTTTTCTTCATTATCTTTAGCATCTTCAAGATTAGATTCAAGATGTTTGATAATTCTATCCATCTTGTACCAATCTTCTGATTTCTCCTTGAGGGATTGTCTTAGATTATCTTTAGTTTTTCTTTTCTCTTCAACCTCTTGGGTAAACTTCATAACTCCTAATTCCATTTCATGTCTTATCATAATGATTTCTTTTGATAACTTTTCACATAACTGGGTTTTCTCCTTTAGATCTTCATTTGTAACATTTGCTTTACCTTGACTTGCCAATTGCTGAAGTAGCTCCTTTCTCTTTTTCATAGAGAGACTTAATTTGTCTTTTAGTTCTCTCATAAACTCATCAGCCTGTTTGAGTCTTTCCTTTAATTCATTACTTCAGAGTTTGACTGCTCAAGATCTTCAAGGGCAGTCTTGAGTTGCTCCCTTAAACCATAAGCATCCATTTGGATTCCCAGATCTTCCTCAAGCTGTTAGACTCTGTTAGGAGGAACTTAGCTTTGATACCAATTGTTAGCTGTCGTTGCACCAAAAGATTGACCTGTTAATGCCTGATACAACCACTTGACTTAATAAGCACAGGAGGCGGTTAAGCCCTTGTCGCAAACCACCGTAGCGCAACGCTAAACAAGGAGACCAAGGGTCACACCTTGCAATAGATTCCAGAGGCCAAGAGGGGTAGTCATGTGTATGACTCCTGTGATTATGTTATCTTGCTAATGGTTGAATATGTATTGGTTATATGTTGACTCCACTCTGTTTATGGATTCATGTGGTTATGATGACTATGCAAGATGGATAATGCCTTGCTCAGTGTACCTATTCATGTGGTTATGATGACTGTGCAAAATGGGTAATGCCTTGCTCAATGTACCTATTCATGTGGTTATGATAACTATACAAGATGGGTAATGCCTTGCTCTGTGTAATGTGAAATGATGTATATTTTGTGTTGTAAATGTATCATGATGAGAAATGTGATAGTTCATGCTTGGGTTTTGTTTTGGGCTTTTGAGAATCTAGATGTAGTGAAGGGGGAGTGGCTTTCAATGTGGGGCCGACGCCCAAAGTGGCTTGTCAGAGTAACCCATTGGAAGTTGTTAATCCAGTGGTAACTTAATAATAAATTTAGAGGGTTGGATAGTTTTCACACTGATCAAGATAATTGGATGCCTCACTCATGCCTGTAGTACTCGTTTTGGCTAAGGATGAGATGAGAAGGCCATGGTTGGCAAAATCAACTTCCTTCTCCTCATGAAAGGAATGTTGGTTCCACATGTGTCATCCTATGGGGCCAACCTTTAGTGAGAGATTGTCAGGGTAACCATAGATGGGGATCAACACCTAGCAAGAGACTGTCAGGGTAACCCATGGATGGGGGCTGATGTTTAGCTAGAGATTGTTAGGGTAACCCATGCTAGGCCATGCGATGACACTCGTCCCTACTACAGTCTAGCATTCTCTAGTTGTGTTCTCCCCTTTGTTTTGTGAATGCCTCTGGAAGTGATGTTTGAGTTACTTATGATGTCCTTATTGACTGGTGTTGTTTTGGAGTCATGTGTAGTCCTTGCACATGTTAGTCTATTATCTTTTTGATTGTTGGAGGAAGTGGTGACTCTGTTGTGAATGTTGTGTACTTGTATGTTGGAGACATGTTAGCCTTTTATGTTGTGTTCCTGTCTTCTTAACTGTTTCATGTTTTGGGACCTTATTGTTATCTCCTAGCACGGGGGGTGGACCTTAGGGTTCCACATGGTCGGGTGGTTGTGCTTTTATCTCCATTGGTTTCCCTTGCTATTATTCGTGCACGAGAAGGATGTACCTTGTATGATAGATTTTAGATCTTGCTCTAGTTTGAGGAGATAGATACTTATGATCATGTTTCAGTCTTGTATATCAGTTGAATCATGTACTTTTATCTTGATATATGTACTCCAATGTAATCTAGATAGTGATATTGTAAACAATGTAATGTTGTACTCTCTTGTAAAGGAACTTGTCTATGTACTCGTGATCCTATGTGCAGGATCCTGATGTTACTTATCTGATGATATAATATGGTTCATTATATGTGTTTATTTATCTGATGCAATCAAACTTAGAATGAACTGTGTTTGTTAGTTAATTTATAATGTTGGTTAGATCTTGTTTTAGTTCATTAGTAATTCAGGCGTGGAACCCTAGAGGATAAAGCTTAATTTAAATGTTATGAATATATATATGATTGTTGTTATTTCTTTCGTTTTAAAAAAAATATTTGATCTTTTTGTAAGCTTAGTTGTGTTATCCTCTGGGTTCCTTGGTGGGGCGTTACATCCAACCCAAAGACTCAGACTAAGTTTTGAATGTCCAAAGATGTGTTTTTGTAGATTGTAAAAAAATTACATAATCTGGAGCGTGCTCCCCATCAGGTTTACACTTGTTTCAATGAAAAGTAAAAAAAAATACCACAATAATCTTAAGCTCTCTCTTAGCTTTCTAACCATATAATTTTTTTGACATTTTGAGTATGTTAAGGTTTTCATCTTTAATTTCTTTTGTCAGTGTATCCATTTTTTTATCAAAAACCAGTATGGTATTTTTGACTTTTTTAACCATTCATTGAAATTCCAAATAAATTACATTTTTAGAAACTAGACTCCATTCTACACACATTAAAAATAATTGGATTTTCGATTAGTTTTAAAAAATTTTTAGGGGGGAGTATGCTCAATTTTTTGTTTTTCAAGATGTGTCCACTTTGAAAATTAGTAAAAAATATTCATCATGAAAAAATTATTAGAAAAATCAGGGATAAACTATATTGTGTTAGCTAATTTCTCACTAAAGCAATTTTTGAAATACTAAAAAAAAGTTAACATTTTAGGGGGGCCACACCAGATGCTATGTTATGTTTTTTTGAAAAAAATAGTACCAATTTGTGTGGCCCCTCTTTTTGAACCCCTTAATCTCAACCATTTTTGAAAAAAATAGTAGTTTAGAAACTAGATTCGGAGCACCACAACTCTTGTTTTTGTTACATCTTCAAATTTTGAGTGTAACTATCTTCAATTTCTCATCCAACATTAGTCTTTCTTGATTTTGGAAAAAAAGTGGAATCTTAAGACCCCCTTTGGTCCCCCATCTTTGTGCACTTACCCCGTGGCTCATGATTTTGTATACTCTACTTTTTCATACTAAACCATCTATGTCTAGTGTTATTCCTACTTTTCATGCCTTGATTGCATCACATAGTTATTCTACAATATGTATACATATCACAAAACAAATATAGGGTAATATTTCCACTTATCTCTTTGGGATGCATTCCTTTGAGACATATAGCAACATCTAGAAGAAATATTTAGCATGACTGATTGTTCCATTTGACATTACTCCCAATAAGTTAATATCAATCTTGGAGCCTATTGTTCAAGATTAAACTAAGATTTCATTAACACTTCTTGATTTTCCTCCTATGATTAAACAACATAGCCCATTATATATTGTGGTTAAGTACAAAGATCTTAGATTTAAAAGTTATTTAGTAGATAATGGATTTGGTCTAAACATATGTGAAAAGAACATTTTGAATGTTGTCCAAGTTGATTATTCTAATCTTCCAAACTATGAGTTTACTATCAAAGGATTTGATAATGTGATTCCCTTAGTTTTATCGCATTGCCTAGCACTCTTGTGCTCATTACACTTTATACAATCTTCCATTTGATGCCTAGTGCTCTAATGTATAACATCCTTTTAGGCCATCCTTGGATTCCTGCTATGGGTATTGTACTTTATATACTTCATCACAATCTCAAATTTAATCATAAAAACAAGAGGTGTGTAATCACAATTGATGATAATCTAAGTTGCCAATTTTGTCACCTTATTGAGAAAAAAATACTTTAATATCTCCAAATTGATTAGTTACACTAACAATACCCTCAAGGAAATCTCTCCCAGTCCACCTATACATCATGTCAATCTTGAGGATGATTGCTCGAATCTCTTGATTATACATCATCATGTGATGAGGAACATAACATAAAAGATAGTGATCATGCTACTGTTGGAAACAAGGTAGATAACTGAGAGGGGGGGTGAATTAGTTATCTTAATTATTTAACTTTCTTTCCTTCTTTAACAATAAGCATAAATGAACATGAGAGAAAAAATGAAATCAACACACATAACACAAAGATTTTTACGTGGAAAACCCTGTTAAGGGAAAAACCATGGGGTGACTAACCCAAGATTGTATTCTCTATTAAAAGAATAAAAGTACAAAATGGCACTTGCCAATTAGGGCTCACTGCCTGAGCACACTGGTCACAAGAGGCTCACTGCCTACAAGGACTCACTTTCTACAAGGTATAAAGAAAGTAACCAGGTGTTTGAACTGATCAGAGGCATCCACATATGCTGAGGTTCAGTTCCGGTTAGGCTCAATAAATTGATCTACTGCACTTCATTCTTCCTTTGCTTTAGTGCTGCTGTTCTATCACATACTGAACTTGTATTATTGCTTCCACACCTATCTCTACCTTTCTTTGCACATTATCACACACCACACACACCTTCATACCAAAATCTATCTGGTATATATATCTGCATCAAAGATCTCAACATCTTTCTAGTCAGCATCTGGAATACTCAAGATTCTCCCAACATACTGATCTGTCGGCTGAACCCATGCTTACTATGTGATGCGTATCAAGGACATAGACATAAAAGTCATCAATCATGTTGGCCAACCATGAATGATCCCTCAAGTAGCTTGATCACCACCAATTTCTCATCTGGATTAAAGTCTGATGCTCTACCAGTTGGTTCTTCCTTAGTTTGCTTTGCCTATCAGGAACCCAACACTTAGATGCTCATATCTTTTCTCTCTTTCATCACCGGAGGCTCAATCTCTGGAATGTAGTAGTCATGGTACTCCTACTGACTTCCCCAATTCTGTACTTTGCTGAGATACTTCCTCTGAGAGCTCTGGACCTGATTGTCAGACCTTGCTGCATGCTCTGTTCTTGTTCACCGGACCAAAACACTCTTCAATCTGACTTCCGTTATAGACATACTATGTGTTGTGGATGAGTGGGATGGACTTTGTTGCCATCAATGACAACACTCATGAAGCCACACAGTGTCTCTTGCCAACAATCTCCCCCTTTGCCATTGATGGCAACACTTAGTGAAAAATGATTAAGTGTCATAGCACACTCCCTGTTGGCTGATGCTCTGTCTTATGTACACTTTTATCGGAGCTCCCCCTTAGCTAGATTCCACATTTTTCACTATTCCTCACTCCCCCTTTGACATCAATGGCAAAGGGTGAAATCCGTACACCAAAATTTGCAAAGAAAAACAACCTATATATTGCCGGATAAGTATATACACATGTTGTACTTACATATACTTAAGGATATCCACAAAGGTATTTTTCAACTATACAACTTCTATTGCCCAACTCTGCGTCATCTTATCCAAAATTGATATGTGGCCACTTAACAAAAATGCAAAGGCTTCTGCCCTCTTTAGGTCTACCGGATCACTGGTCCGGGCTGTAGTCTGAGCATTACTTAGGGCTTCATGCATTGCCTCTAACTTAGGGATAATTATCCCTCTTAGTTCACTTAGCCTGCTTATTCTATTCTTCTTCTCCTTTTCAAGCCTCTTTATTTCATTTATAGTGGCTATAGTCTAACATTCTTGATTCATTATGGAAGAGGTGAGGGGATCAAAATTTTGAAATAAACTTGATAGTTTGCTGTCTTGTTCTTCCACCTTCTTGGCAATGTCTGCTGTCACGGTGGACCAAGATAGATAAAATTTGTATAAATCTCCACCATCTTTAAGAGCATTTTCTAAGATCTTTATCCCAATATCCAAATTTCTTCTATCATTTGTTATAAGTCCCTGCACCTTAGAGAATCTCTTTCCCAAAAATTCTTTCCGGACCTTTTCTTCTGCCGCCTTTTTTAAGGAATCAAACTGAGTATTGACAGAGTTTATTAGAGATTTAAGGTTACCATATGGAGAGGCTAAAGGATCCTTTTGAAAGGATGGCATGATCTTCTCCAACATTCTAGAAGCAATCTCTATCAGCTCACAATCTTCCATGTGAGACTTCAGAAGTTTCTCTTTTTCCTTTGCTTGGGCAAAGGATGCTATCTTCATTGTCTGAACCAGGGAGAGGGAATCAAAATTGAGTGGTACTTGGAATAGTTCTAGTTCATCAATCTCCATTAATTCCTTGGTTAGGAAACTCTTCACTTCTTCTGTAGTGTCTCTTGTCGAAGACTTCTTTCCTTTTGCAGCCTCAGAGCTGTCAACAGAGATCTTCTCTGTTTGTTCTTCTTCTCTTACCTTTTTCTCCTCTTCTTGACTTGCTTTCTCCTCTTTTCTTACTTCTCCTTCAGTCTCGGAGTCTGTTGGGGGATCCAAAAGAGAAATGTTTACTTCTTCATGGACTTCCTCTTTTGGAACAGAGGAATCCAAGTCCTTAGTCTTCTCCTCATCTATCTCCTTTGACTCTTCTGCAATTTTCTCAGTAGAATCTTCCTTTGATGCACTTAATCCTTCGACATCCATGGTAGAAGGTTCATCACTTATGTCCTCTATAATGGGAAGATTGAATCTTTTATATGCATTCCAGAGGATGTCTTCAGTCTCTTTTTCCACTTGATCAGTCTCTCCGAGCATAATCTTGTTCATTCTGGCTTTGCTTTGGAACTCATCCTTGCAATCCTTGAAGATCATGTTCATTTGTTTTGGAGTGATGGAAGGATAGAGATGAATAGCTATCTGTTCCCGGATCTCCATATCCTTTTACTTGGCATTGTTTTTCTTGAGTTCAAGTACTTTCTCTAAACTCTTGGGGATTAGAGAGATGATTTCAATGAATGCTTTATTATATATGTTTAAGTACTTAACTGTAGCATCTTCCAAGATTTTCTTGTCAGTATCACTACACTCATCATAAAATTATGTTAATGGTTGGAGATTTCGATCCACTGTGACTACCTTGATAACATTATCAACAGAATGAGTGGACCTTTCAACAAATTGTTCTGCCTCTTCTTCTTTATTTGAACTGGCAAAGGATCCACTTGAAGTTTTCTTCTTCTTCTTCATTTTCTTAACCTCCTCATCTGTCTCTGTCTCTTCATTATCCTTGTGGCTTGTGTATGACCTTGTGGCCTTTGTCTTTGTTCTCTTTTCTCCTTTACCAGATGTCTTTGCTTCCAGTTTTGAGGCTTTTGAGCTCTTGGAGGTGGCAGGTGTAGAGCTCTTTGAGGATCTGGTCTGATATGGGGCTTGCACTGGATCACTTTCTTTTTCTACTTCTTGTCTTTCTTTCTCCACCCTTTCTACCTTCTCTCTATTGGCATCAACTGCCTTCTTTGATATCCCATATCTGTTGGCAATTTCTTCTACTTCCCTTCTCACCTTTCTCTTGATCTCAGGCTGTCTTAGTTCAACATGAATTTTTACACTCAACTCTTGGAAGGTTCCAAACCTTTCTGCCTCAGGGTCCTTTGGTTGACTCAGCAGGTGTTGAACATGTAGCTCCAGAATTTTCTCATCTACCTCATAGCCCATTGGCATAATCTAGATTGTTCTGGGTTCGACTGCCTCCATTAGACATTGATTAGTGTCTACCATGAAGCACACTATATCCTTGTATTTTTCAACTAGAGATTGGGGAATTCTCTCTTTGGCCTGCATCATGCCTTGGAAGTTTTTGAAGTAACCCCAGAGTGCTATACTTTGTGCCTTGGCATCACCAAGCCCATACATATAGTCTCTGATTTGTATGGTAACCAGTCTGTCATTTTGCCATACCCAACCACTAGATTCGGGTAGCTCATTCATATAGTAAAAGAATAGACATAATATCAAGCCACAGTACTTAATGAATTCTTCTTATCCTTCTTTATTTTCTGTAAATTCTCTAACAGTTGGTTCAGGAGAAGCTCACAAAGATCATAGTCAACATTTTTCCTTAGCATTTCATATACAGTATATATAGCAATTCTGGATACTGAATTATCCCTGCTGGAGTGGTAGATTTTGTAACCAATTATCATAGAGGCAAATTTGATATCTGGATCTATGATGTCTTCTATTGTCATTGCCCTCTTGTCAAATTTTGATCTGGTAGCCTCACTTACAGTTTGGTTTTTGACTGATTTGAGAGCAGGCCACCCACCAGGTGAGTGCAATCCAATTACTGCCCTAATGGCATCTTTTGTGATCTTAAATGGCCTCATCAACCACATGAAGTTGTCATGCATTCTACTCAAAACATACCGGACCCATTCGTCTTCTGCAAAATAGGGGCAATGGATACAATATCCAAAATGCTTTTCCCAGATGGCCTTGTATTGGGGTTTAAGTTCAAATGATTCATCTATTAATTCCTTGTGATAGATATCCATCAGGTTGGATTCCCCAAATTCCTTAATGTTGTCATGAATGTATACGCTAACATCTTCTACATACAGAACCCCATGTGGAATGCTAGAGAATGCACCTAGGGGATCAACTTCTAGGGATTTGTAAGGATGTTTCTTGAACTTAGGGTGCGGCCTATCAGTAATATTAACAACATTTGGAGTAGCCATCTTTTAAAAGATTTAGAGAGAGATATTCAAGAGTGGAAATACCTTTTTACGCTTCTAGGGTTCACGATAAGAGCCAAAAAGATCGCTGGTCGAATCAAATTTTGCAGTTGATCCTTGAGAGGGTTGAAGCAATCTTGTTGCAGAGCTCTTTCTTTCTTCTTCTTGAATGCAAATGTGCAAGTGATGAACAAAAGAACCCTTTTATTTCTGTGCAAACCCTAATTCCATATTGTAATAAATGTACTCCTTAATTCATTCCCATTTCCTTGTTCTAACCTTGTTCTGAGAGAGATCTTTCCGAATCATTGAGATGCACTTAGAATGATAACTTACAATGTATCTCTCTTTTGCCAATTATTCCATCTAACCATAGATCCAAATATTTCAATTTTGAATCATATCGGATCTAACTGTGAAAATCCTACTTTTGCCGGATGACTGTCAAACCGGATTAATCTTGGATGATTAACCTCTTCAAACTCCTTGTAGATCTTTCATATTTTTACCAAGGGTTATTTAGATGTTTCTCTGAGAGCCCTTTTAATCCACAACTTTCCATGTGCCAATTTCAGGCACCAATTGACTGGCTGGGGGAAATTGTTTTCTTTTGTGACTCCCCTTACGATAGAGCTCATCTATTTAGTTTCTGGAAGGAATATCAACACCAAATTCTGGTGCGGATCCATCCCCAATGTTTTCTGTACTTCTCTTCACCCAAATCTTGTTCATCTCCCTTTGAACTTCATCTGCATTCACTTTTCCTTTTCCTTTGTCTTGATTTTGATTATGATTATGATGCATCGGACCCCTTTTATCCTGATTCTTACTTCTACAGTATTTGGAAATATGATCGGATCTATTCCAATTGTAGCAAGCTATATTTCTTTGCATATTTGACTGATATCCTCTTGATCTGCATTGATTAGCCATATGTCCCATTCTATTGCATGCAAAGCATCGACCATTGAATGAATTATTTATTTGCATATTTCTGCATTCATGAGATTTGTGACCATACCTTTTGTAGTTAAAACACTATCCGAAGAAGGATGAATTAGTCTGATTCATTCTTCTTCTGCACTGATTTGCTTTATGACGAAAGTTATTGCAATTGTGGTAGTATCCATTGAAGGATGGATATCTTTGAGCATTTGGTTGTCTTACCGGAGGTCTTCTAGGCCTGTACCTTGGATTTCCTGATCTAGAGTTCTTCTGACCGGATCTGGAGCTTTCACCTTTCTCATATCCCAAGCCATGCTTGTCATCTACCCTCTTTTGGCTTTCAAGAAGAACTTCAAGTTGAGCAGAGCTTATCTTAAATTTTTCTTTGTATTCATTTGCTATTTGAAGATCCCTTTTAAGAGTGTCGATCTGATTTTCAAGTTGTTCTTCATTATCTCTAGCTTCTTCAAGATTAGATTCCATATGCTTGATTATTCTATCCATTTTGTGGCAGTCTTTTGACTTCTCCTTGAGAGATTGTCTTAGATTATGTTCCATTTCATAACCCCTGATTCCATTTCATGTCTTACCATAATGACCTCTTTTGATAGCTTCTCACATAACTTGTTTTTCTCATTCATATCTTCATTAGTATCATTGGCTTCACTTTGACTTGCTAATTGTTGAAGAAGTTCCTTTCTCTTTTTCACAGAGATACTCAATTTTTCTTTTAGTTCATTTATGAAGTCATCAGCTTGTTTGAGTCTTTCCCTGAGGTTATTGACTTCAGAGTGAGATTGCTCAAGATCATCTAGGGAAGACTGAAGTTGTTCCCTCATACCATACATATCCATTGAGATTCCCAGATCTTCCTCAAGTGGTTAGGCTCTGTTTGGAGGAACTTGGCTCTGATACCAATTGTTGGAAATAAGGCAGATAACTGAGAGGGGAGATGAATTAGTTATCTTAATTATTTAACTTTCTTTTCTTCTTTAACAATAAGCATAAATGAACATGAGAGTAGAAATGCAATCAACACACATAACACAAGGATTTTTATGTGGAAACCCTGTTAAGGGAAAAACCACACGGTGACTAACCCAAGATTGTATTCTCTATTAAAAGAATAAAAGTACAAAATAACACTTGCCAATTAGGGCTCACTGCCTGAGCACACTGCTCACAAGAGGCTCACTGCCTACAAGAGACTCACTGTCTACAAGGTATAAAGAAAGTAACCAGGTGTTTGAACTAATCAGAGGCATCCACATATGCTGAGGTTCAGTTCCGGTTAGGCCCAATAAACTAATCTACTGCACTTCATTCTTCCTCTGCTTCAGTGCTATTGTTCTGTCACATACTAAACTTGTATTATTGCTTCCACACCTATCTCTACCTTTCTTCACACATTATCACACAACACACACACCTTCATACCGAAATCTATCTGGTATATATATCTACATCAAGGATCTCAACATCTTTCTAGTCGACATCCAGAATACTCAAGATTTTCCCAACATATTGATTTGTCGGTTGAATCCAACTTACTATGTGATGTGTATCAAGGACATAGACATAAAAGTCATCAATCATGTCGGCCAACCATGAATGATCCCTCAAGTAGCTTGATCACCACCAATTTCTCATCCGGATTAAAGTCTGATGCTCTGCTGGTTGGTTCTTCCTTAGTTTGCTCTGCCTATCAGGAACCCAACACTTAGATGCTCATATCTTTTCTCTCTTTCATCACCAGAGTCTCAATCTCTGGAATGTAGTAGTCATGGTACTCCTACTGACTTCCCCAAGTCCACACTTTGCTGAGATACTTCCTCTGAGAGATCCAGACCTAATTGTCAGACCTTGCTACATGCTCCGTTCTTGTTCACCGGACCAAAACACTCTTCAATCTGACTTCCGGTATAGACATACTATGTGCTGCGGATGAGTGGGATGGACTTTGTTGCCATCAATGACAACACTCATGAAGCCACATAGTGTCTCTTGCCAACAGCTACCTCTCCTTTAACCATGTAGATTCTGATATACACATTATAAACCACCCTTTCATGCTCCATTGAACAAAAACTATGATGAATATGTTTTCTCTTATGGATCTAAGACCAACCTTCACTATAATTGTAGTTTATATCCATCTTAATTGGCTAGTCAATATAGAAAAGGATATACCATGTTGCAAAAATTTGGCTATAAGGAAGAGGTTTAGGTTTGAGACTATAAGGCATAGTAGAACATATCCAACCACCTCACAAGAATAGAATTAAAGGTTTTGATTATTCTTGTGTGATCAATAATGACATAGACAAGTAATATTGTTTAATCTCGAGTTGATATACACTAGTCTCTTGGAAAATACTACTCAAGTTTGAATAATTTTGCTAATGATGAAGCTCTTGCAAAATATTTAGTGGTTTATGACTATTTACCTATATTTCATCATGATAGAGGCCCTTCCCACATGTTTTCAAGGTTATTCATATTTTGGAGAAGACACTTATTCATTAGGCTACCCTCTTAATGCTTTACCTACTTAACCCTTAATTTAAGATAGAAATACACTAACAATTGGTAGTATCTTGAATGCTGAGATGGATAAAAATGGCAAAGCAAAAACCTTAAAAATGGAGGATTGCTTGAACATTTATGAAGAACATAATATGTCCACTCTACTTAAATTTTTGGTGATATAATTACATGGTCATACCAAGACATGTTGGGTATCTCTAGTGATATTTCTATGCATAACATTATTCTAGACCTCAATGCTAAAACAATCAAGAAGAAATTTAAAAAAATGCATCCAAAGGTTGATTTGATGGTTAAATATGAAATTAAAAAGATGTTGAAGGTAGATTTTATTAGAGAAATTGATTATTCTCCATGGATTTTTAATATGGTTCTTGTGTCAAAAATTGATGGTTGTATTTGCATATGTTCTCAACTTTAGAGGCCTAAATAAATCATCTCCTAAGGATGACTTCATGTTGCACAATATTTTGATATGATTGTAGATTATACTATTATGCACGAGATATTATCATTCATGGGTGAATTCACTAGCTACAATCAAATTCTCACAAACCCCCAAGACCAACATAAAATAACTTTTACCACTCCTTGGGAAATATTTTACTATGTTATCATGCCTTTTGGGTTGAAGAACGTTGATGCTACCTATCAAAGGGCTATGACATTAATCTTCCATGGTTAATGCATAATATTCTAGAAGATTATGTGGATGATATTTTGGGAAAATTTAAGAAAATTACTCATCATATCCAAGACTTGAGAATAATTTTTCAATGCCTATGATTGTATAAAGTTTAATTAAATACTAAGAAATGTGTGTTTGGTGTAGACATTGGTTGACTATTAGGGTCTATTCTATCTAGGTGGGGCTTTGTTGTTGGTTCTAAAAAGATAAATGTTATCATTAACATGCCTCCACCCAAGAATCTTTTGCAACTTCATAGCTTGTAAGGGAAAATTTAAGTTATTAGAATTTTTATTGCACAATTAGTGGACCAAACATTACCATTTCTAAACTTTTGAATAAAATGTAAAATTTTAATGGAATAAATCCTTTGACAAGAGGCATTTGATGAAATCAAACGATATCTAATGACTCTACTAGTACTCATGGATATTATTCATGGAAAACCTTTATTATTATATGTATCTACCACTAAATCTACTATTGGAGGTTTATTGACACAAAATGATGAAGGGTGAGTGCAAGATTATGAAGGGCCAAAAAATGGAAATAGAAAAAAAAAGTGGATGGAAAAGTGTTGACATTTTATCTCAAATTTAGGTTCCCTCCAAAAATTCCTTAGGATTACCTTTTTACTTAGGTAAGTGGGAGTCCCAAACTTGCCAAAACTTATAAAATGACACACTTAGTGTTATCTTGAAAGTTTCCTCTACTTTTCCCTCAAAGTTGATGAATTGTTTTGACCAAATTTAATAAAATGCAAAGAGTTTGTAGATGAAACTATTAGGATTTTAAAATGTAATTTATTTATGAATACAACTTTAATATATAATTATTATTTATTTAAATTGCATAGGCCATGTCTAAATTTCTAAGTGTTTTTGATAAGGGTACCATTAATGTGCACATAACTACAAGGCTTCCATGATCGACATATTTTGGGATAGCCAAGTTGCCTAACATAATATTAGCAAGTTGTCCTATAACATGTACTATTTGGGGGTTTTTTCTTTTCCTTCCTGGTTTCTTAAGGCATACATCCCTTATAGTTTTGGTATATATGGGTACATCCTTGATGGCTTGGATTAAGGAAATTTTTACACAGACATTTTTTAATTGCCCAATGAGATCAAATCCAGGATCAGGTTGAGGTGGTGATTTTTGCATGTTTAATCTTTCTAGAAATGGAGGGTCCTTGGTGATATTTTCTTCCTGTGGTGAGGTTTGGTTAGGAGGGTTATGCTAGTTATTTCGATGATTGTTAGTGTCAGAGGTTGGTTCTTCATCAACAAGTTCCATGATAAGTGGAGATGGAGGTCCAGTAAGCATTTTTCCAGAGTGTAGGTGAACTCACTAACCTCAATCATAAAAGTTGGGTATTGGATGGTTTCATTAGTATAATCCTGTTGAACAAGCTTGTTGTTAGGATTTCGTGCAGGTTGGGCTGGCAACTAAGTGGCTTTGGGTGGAATAGGAGTAGGTGAGGCTACATTTGGCATAATGGTAGGTTGTTGAGGTAGGACTTGTTGTGGCTATGGGTAATTCATATTTGAGTTTTTCCAAGGTTGATTTCCATGCCACTATTGTGACCATGGGTTTTGATGGGCCTGCCATTGTGGATTATAATTCAGGGTTTGGAATGGTTCTTGTGGCAATACCCCTTGTTGTTGGTTCCATCTAGGTGGCATAGTTGCCCAAGACTATTGTGGCATGTTATACCAAGGTACATTGTGCCAATTAGGGATGTTTGAAGTAGATGCTAGGAATGAAACATTATTGGACAAGGGGTCTTGAGTCATACCTTGTCATTTCTTCCAAGGCTTACATTGTGCAATATAAAACACTTGGCCTTCTTCATCCTCTATGGTTTGGAAATCTACCTTCTCACTTCTTTCCTTAGAAAATGTTGGCAATACGTTTACACTTATAGTTGGTCTTCTTTTGTCAACAATGTGGACAATATTTGACCAAAGCCACCTTTGTTGCCTCTCGCTTCTTCTTTATGTGTAGGGTGTCCAGTTGAGTTGCTATATGGCTTAAATGATGTCCTCTTTCATATTTGATAGGAGATTGTTGAGTTCTACCTTGGAGACTCTGGTAGATGCTTTTGTAGAAGACAACGCTCTCAAGCCTCTATTTTTCTTCAAGGAACATGAATAGTTTCTATAGATTTGACAAATTTTGTCAAACCTGAGTTGAGAGATATCCCCTGATCTAATTAAATTCAATGCATCCATACATTATTCACTCACACCTCTTAAGAAGACCAACTTGAGTGACTCTAGAGAGAGCCAATTCTGTTGTGACTTCTTGAGGTAGAACTGAAATCTTTCAACATAGTCTTCAAGAGGTTCATCTTCCTTTTGTGACATCCTGAAGATGTCATTTCCTTTCATATCCCTTCCCTAACAATAGTCTTGGTACTTTTGTAAGAATTTATCCTTCATGGTACCCCAATTTGTTACTGAATTTTGGCCCAGCCCCATGAACCATCGTAAGGTTACATCCTTGAGGGTGGCTAGAAAGAGTTTGAGTTTGTATGCATCTGTAGTGCAGTCATAGCTTCTATAGTGTACATAAAATTTAAAAAGGAATGTATCTGGGTCCTCTGTGATTAAACCATGAAAGTTTGGTAGAGCTGAAGGAGGTATATTCTTCAGAGTATCAGCTCTTTCTTGGTCTATGATGGGAAATGCAAAGATGACTTGATTAGTTGGATTTTCTACTGATTCACCCACCATTGTGTCTTGATGCCAATTGGTAATATCTTTTGATTCTACAATGTCCTTCAGTCTAAGGGGTAGTTCAAAATGATCTTCCCCTTCTTTTGTTTAACTGGATGGAAGAAATCTCCCTAACTGGTCTCTTGGCTGCTACATACAATGATGCTTGAGCTAATAACTCTGTTCCTATACCGTGTTAGTAGATAGTTTGGAAATGGATTGAATACCTAAGTAATCCTAATTGCTAGAAAAGAAATCCTATATCTTATGAAAGTAAATACAAACATTAATCAAAAGAACCTAGAAAATCTAAACCTTAGCACCATCCCCGACATCGGCGCCAAAACTGTCTAACTCCATTATTAACCAATAAATTGATGCAGAAAGGGCATGCACACAACTCAATGGACCAACAAATCCTATATTAAGCAACCTAATGGCTATAATGTGTTACATTTAGATATGTCAAACCAAGGAATCATATTCTTCTTGGATGATGCCCACACTGTATGTATAGTCAAGGATTCACGAGTTTTAATCTAGAAGTTGTGCATATAAACAAACTATGGAGAAAGAAACAAATTCTACTATGCAAGGAATAATAATTGCTACAAGTAGGTAATGTTATTTAAGGAATAATAAATGCTTCATTCATTTGGAAAAATAGTCTATGTAAATCATAACAGAGAAACAATCTATACACTAAGTCAGTGATTGTTACATCCCCAACTTACAACTAGACTTAATCATTAACTTAGTATGATAATAAGGAGGATTAGACATAGTTAATTGATTTGATATTGTGGAAATATCTGATTTAACTCTTGATTATGAAATAGTTATTGATGATAATTTGTTTTATAAATTGATTACATTATGTTATGAGACATGATAATGATACACTGATCGTGATCTTGTGGTCCTGAGTGTGAACAAGAAAATGAACATCCTTTGAAGAAAGGAGAGTATCATCCTGGAGGAAGGGTTATACATTGTGAAAATAAAAGGTTGACTAGCCATCTGAGTAATTGATTTCTATGTCCTTCTTAATCCTTTCGTAAGTTGTCACATGTCATGTCTCTTTTCTTTTGTTTCCATGTTCTTTGTAAAATCGTTATGTCGTTGAAGTTATCATGACAAGTCGTAATGACCAGATGATGTTCATGGAACATCATCCCTAGCTGAGAGACAATAGTGTTAAGAGATGAGGAGGTCTCTCTTACCTTTTTGTTCTCAGGGTCATTATTTTCCCTAGTCATTCGACTAATGGGAATAATCAATTTCAGGGGAGTATTACTCGACCTCGATAACCAACATTATTAATGTGAATCTTTTTACGATTTCAATCTCATAGTGTTAATCCTTAGGTAAGGATGAAACCTCTTAATAGGTTGCTTCCTATAATATTGTTATTATTTACTTATCTTAATAATTGTATACTATTGAATATTACTAATTTGATATAGTCGATCTTGAGGATTGAAGGGAGCTTTGAGCTCAACCATCCCATGTATTGAAAGGATCAACCCACCTTTTGTGGAGACACTACCAAGTGGAATGGTAGTTATTAACCAAAATCAACATGCCATGGGTGACCGATTATCAAGTGTTGGGTTTTCCATTTTGTAGAGCCACTTTTTCGAGGAAGAGAGTACATTTTTGGGGTTTAGGAAAAAGTTGGTGAAATTGTTCATGGAGAACATTGGAGGAAAGAAGTTGTGAGCAGCTAGAAGAGTCACTATCTGGAACTGCATCTTGACTAATAGCCTATTATAGATAAAATAGGGAACAAAAATCCCAATTACTTTTCGTATGATGAGCTTAAAACTCAGTAGGACTTTTGCCTGAGTCCGTATGGCATGATGTTTCTTGTTATTTGTTAAATGCTAAGGCACGCCACCTGTAAGGTTTTGCCATGGATAATGTTTATACTTTTTTGTGTCGTGACTCAAGGCTGAAATAGCTAAGTGATTTTTGTTTTAAAACTTCTTTTTTCCAGTGGTTCAGAGCCGTATGGCCGAACCCTAACAAGTTAACTTTGTAGTATGAATATGCTTGAAGCCATGAAGGCTGAGCTAATTAAACGTGCAATAAATTTCCTTGAGACCATGCTCCAGGCCATTGAGCCAAGGAATGGAACTTTGTAAACTCTTCTTGAGACTACGCTTAGCCGAGTCATGAAACTATGTAATCTTGTCTATGACTAAGCTTGAGGCTTAAAGAGCAAAGTAGCAACTGCACTATGTTTTATTTGGGTACTAGCTTGAGGCCTTGAAGCTGAGCTCTATAAAGATAGATGCTTTTCTATGTTTGAGCTTAGGATCTTTCGACCCGGCTGTATTGTATAATACATTTTATGATAACTGGAGCTTGAAGCCATTATGGCTGAGTATGTATTCAAAATATATATTAAGCTCACATCATATGATGACAAAGGTAGAGCCTAAGAGTTCTCAAAATGGAGTAATGAATAACTCCAGATGATTATAGTCGATAATGAAATAATACAGTCATTTGACTGTAACGACAACTGAGAAGGCATTAATACTTATCATACAATCATTCGGCTGTAATGACAGTCGAGAAGGCAGTTAATATCAATAACACATTCCTTTGACTGAGATGATAGCTGGGAAGGCAATTATATATCGGTGTGACTATAACACCAAACTAACACCAAGTCAGGCTTGTATGGAAAGCCAACTGTGAATTATATATAGAGTTGTTTAAACTGTTAAGAAGGTATATGTGAACCCTCGAATATGAAGGTGGTGAGACCATTAAGAACATGGTCTCATCATGAAACTGTTGAAATGTATTTACAAAAGAATACTAATTTATTTGTTATGAGTTTGAATTTAAGACTTATTGTTAAATGTTATGAGTTATGAATATTTTACTTCTACTCTACTATGGCAAGGTATGCCTTGTGTACATGTATTCAATTTCATCATATGAGATGACTTATTTCTGAAATTGCAAACCATATGTGACCCAGGTGTCAAAATGGTCAAACTTGATATGAAATGAAAATGAACCTGGTGACGAGCAGTCACTAGATTCTTGTTATGAAAATAACATATTTCAGTTGTAACCAACCTATGGAGGGAGTCGAATGCCCAAGTCTGGATAGTGATTCGAATTGATCCCACTTACACAAGACCTAAAGAATTGGTTTGTTAAGAACTTACTATAGGACATGACAACTTATAAGTTGAGTTAGGGTGGTGGAGATATGACGACGTTCATTGTGCAATGTGTATGTATGAAAAACTTTGGCCAAAGTAATGCATCCATCTTTGCATGCATTGTCGGTCCGCAGTGTTCCAGATGGCCTAGTGTCTCCATTAGTGTCATACAAGTTAGAGTGGATCTATAGTGTGTGACCGTGAGACATTAGGAAGGACACAACACCAGATAATTGGATGGCTATCCAATTGGTTTCTAATGTGTAACCTTTCTGTGAAGGGTGGGGCCTCTTCTAGTTAGGAAGATGAGTGGGGGACTATAGGTCTGTGGTTGGAGGAAAAGCACCAGGATGATTCTCTCCTTTCCAAGGATGAGACAAGCTGAGGCTTATGAAGACAGATGTCATTGGTTCCAGATATAGTATTTGCATTTTATGACCAGTTGGTCTATTGTAATGTAAAAACTTGATTAAGATGCCTAGAGCACATATTGTATTTGATTAGTGATGGTTACTCACTAAAGATTGTAATAGTTTACTAGATTGTAAGCTTTGCTATATCTTGATTTGATTAACATGCTTAATTGATGGAAAAGAATATGTTTCTTTTGGTTCAAATTTTGATTATCTCTATCAATTCTTAATTAATGACTTGTTTAAGTTAAATCTTGAGCATTATTGAAAGTGATGTTATAATGATCACCTTTAAACATTCCTTGATTCAATAAACCATAATAACTCAATGAACTAATGATATGAACCAACAATGTAGATCAACAATATTAACTAACAACATAAACATAAACTAACAAGAGAACTACATTTACCTCAAGTGGCCCTTGCTTGAGTGACTGTAATCTCAACATAATCTAAATTAGATCACTTCTGTATCAACTACTCATTGACTAAATCTAATCTATATTTTCTTATTGAAATCTAAAGATGCAATACAATAACAAAACTTGACAATACAATCTCTCTAACCTCCCCCTTGTCGTATACATGAATCTAACATATATATACAATATCAAATTTTTCTAATTGAATTAAACTTCTAAACAACTTATCCTACACTAGTCCATTCTCCCACAAACATAGGGAGAAGACATTATTATTATTCTAATTAGACTAGAAGTAGGAAACTAACTACTACAAAGATAATCAGACATCACAGTCCCAATATGATTCTTCTTATTCATCACGAGGATAGTCATAAATGAAAATAGAACATAAACCATGATCTAAGCTCTCTTAATTATCATGACTGTGTCAATTGTTGAAGAGAAATGATTGAGGAGTGGGAGGAGTTATGGGTAACTCATGCCCACTCAATTCGGGATACTTCTTCTTTAGCTGCGGGTAACTACATTCTCTGTTGTGGATAAATCACCTCCTTCATTATGGGTTGACAGATGGTCTCCATCACAAGTAATTGTGTTCTTGCTGCATAGGGGTTAGTTTGACCATATAATATTTATACATCACAAACTACCATAATTAACAGAAATTACTATTACATCTTATTAACAATCATTAATCCACACATAGTCATTCACCAACATATCATGTACTATTCTTAACACTTTCAGTGTCTTAAAGATAATTATAAGTATAGATAGTGTATGGGAAAGTCTGGGAATGTCTTTAAAAAGTATGAACTTAAGCAAGAAAAATAGAACAAATTAAAGCCTCATCACTATGGATCTTTCAAATTGTCCTTCAAACAAGGTGCTTGTAGATGTGAAAGTGGTGGGTCCAAGTTGTTTGGTACCTGGTGGTCTTGGATGAGGTCTTTGTTGAGGATGACCATAAGATCATCGAGATAGAGGTAGTTGGTCAACATGCAAGGCATTATGTAACTTGTATTCTATACAACCTTTGTTGTTGATATTGATCTTTGTAAATTTGGAATTTTGAGAATATGATGAGGTGGAAGAAAGGGTGTCAAGATGGATGTAGGATGAGGAGGATTTTACCTTGTTAGTGGAAACATCAATGCTAGGACAAAGGTGGGTTTTACAATATAAAGCCTCCATGGCTCTACAATATTCAAATAGTTGAGGATTAGTGGATATTGACTTCTACACCATTGTGGGGGAACTTCAAGCATTGATGGTACATGGAGGGGACAACTTTCATGGCATGGAGCCATTGGATGCCAAAGAGAAGGTTGTATGGAAAATCAAGATCAACAACATGACATATTGTTTACTGCAGGAAAGGCCCCACATGTATGGGAAGACATATCATTCCTTTTGATTCTCTCTACATGTTTATAGGCATTGATAGTGATAACACATGGCTCCATGTTAGTTGCAAAGTATCTCAATTATTTTATGAGTCTCAAAGTATATGAATTCAAGCCAGACCCATTATCCAAAAGGACACGCTTAACTTTATGTTTGGAAATCAATGCTTCAAGGTGGAGGGCTATATTATGAGATGGATCAATGGAAGCCATATCGTTTTGACTAAAAGTGAGTTGGTAGGTAGATGATAGATGACCTACAAGGGCTTGGAATTGTTCAGGGTCAATATCATTTGGGACTTAGGATTCTTGTAATGCTCAATCTAGTATGTCTCTATGGATGGATGACATCTTGAGTAGGTCCAGGATGGATATCTGTGATGGAGTCTTCCCAAGGTTCTCTAAGAGACCTTATAATGGGGAGCCTATGAGGATGAGGATGATGAAGGCCCTAGGATAGTAACCTTTCCATGTGTAGTAGTGATAGCATAGTCAGGGGATTTAGATTTTGTTGTTATGGTTGTAAATCGAGGGAGGTCATAGTCGATACGTGTTATGATGGTGTTTAGGTATAAGGGGTTATATTGTAGTGAACATTGTTGGTGTGATTATTTTGGGACTGACCTTGGTTGGAGGTGGATGATAAAGTAGATTGTCCATGATTTGGAAAGGATCCTAATAGATACCCAACTGCTCATTGGGTGAGGAATTTCCTATTATCTCTAATTTTCCTTGATCAATAATATCTTGGACATAATTTTTGAGCTTCATGCATTTGCTTGTAGAGTGGCCTTTGATACGATGATATTCATAATATTCATTTCCATTATACCATGTAGGTTTGGGTTGATTATGTTGGAATTAGACCGGACAACTGAGAGGGGGGGTGAATCAGTTGTCCCACAATTATTATCCTTTTCTACTTTTGATCTTCTTTAACAACTTTCAATCAGATAAACATTAAAGGATGAATCGATAACACAAGAGCAAAAATAAATTGAGCACACATAACACCAGAATTTTTATGTGGAAACCCAGTTACGGGAAAACCACGGTGGGGGTTAACCCACAAGACTCATACCCTATTAAAAGTACTTAGAAAAAAAGGGAAGGCACATGCCTTTGGGCTCTCTGCTTAGAGTTCACTACTCAAAAGAGGCTCACTGCCTATAGAATTTATGTTTAATACAGAAAGAATGAACTGTGAGATAGCATCTTCTTTATGCCTGGTTTAGTTCCTTTGAAAGCTCACAAAACTTCTTCTCTACTCCAAATACTTCTTCTCTATCTCTTCATCTAAACAGCTCATGTTCTTCAACTTCTCCTCTTCTCTGCTATGCCTCTAATCCTTTCTTTGGATTTTATTATTTTCGTACAAGGATGATTTTCCATAACTCATCAAGTATTTATACACTGCATCAACCTTGGAATGAACATCAAGGTCGACACTACAAACATTTGACTTAATACGAATCACTAAGCTGTTGGCCAAACATAATTGGGACTCAAATCTTCCTCAATCAACATGCCATGTTCTAGAGAAATGCTCTTAGATCATCCGTAACACGCTTGAATCATTCGGTCTCGGCTAAGACTGGGAAGAACAACAACATCAAGAAGGAAATCTTCATTGACAAGCTCAAACTTCAATGTGGACCTCCAACATAGCAGCCACATGATCCAAAGACTTCCACAAGCACATTGAATTTGAACAAAAACATCTGCACTCCTCCAAACCATTAGAATCACTTGCATCTTCCTTAAGAACCTCAAGAACACTATCTGCCAGGACTGTCATATTAGAAAGATTGCTTGCGGACCTCCAAACCATGAACCACTTGAATGGATGATACACACTGACTTCCCAAACATGCCTCTAGATCTGTAGATCATCATTTGACATATCTGGAACAATCTGGACCTCTTTACTATCACTCTGTCTCTTCTGAACACTGCAAAACTAGTTCTACTCAGATGGCCATAGCTTCTTCAAATATTCATGCGAACCCTTCAAAACTTAACTAGAGCTTCTTTAGACAATTCTCTACTCAGCCATATGGTCCGCATACATTGCTCCTCATTAATTTTCTCAATATACTCAAAAATCCAGTCTTCTATACAAGCAACAAAATAGGATACAATTGACACCAATGGCAACAAGGATATGTTGACATCAATAACAACACCGCTTAGGCACATATTTGCAACAATCTCCCCCTTTGTCATTGATGACAACATATGATGTGAATAAATTTTTTGACCATCAAGACAAGACCTTCTCCCCCTTTCTCTTATCACTTCTACAATCACTTTCTTCACTGCTCCCCTTTCATCAGCAACTAGTTTTTCACATAAACTTGTCTCCCCCTTTGACATCAATGGCAAAGGGCACATATTTGCAGTCTTTTCTCCTTATTTTTGTTTTAGACCAAACTCAAAAATTACATGCAAACTACTTCCCCTAAGTAGTGCGTCCTTGACATCAATCTGGATCACAAAATGTGACTATGAATTCCATCAGATTGATGCACTCTAGTGCATCTTAATTCTGATCAGGAGGGGTAATAACCCCCAACTTCTCTCTGAGATACTGAAAAGTATCCTTGGGAAGAGGCTTAGTAAAAATATCCACAATCTAATCCTTTGAAGACACAAACTCCAACTTGACTTCATTCTCATTTACCTTCTCCCTCAAGAAATGAAACTTGATGGATATGTACTTTGTCTTTGAATGCAACACTAGATTCTTTGAGATGCTTATTGCACTTGAATTATCACAGAAGATTATGACAGGCTCCTCACACAATTCTAATGTCCTTCAACATTTGCTTCATCCATAGAACTTGAGTGCAATTGTTTGCTGCTGCTATATACTTTGCCTTTGCTGTAGATAGGGATATTGCCTCCTACTTTTTTCTTAGCCAAGAAACCAATCTACTTCCTGAGAAGAATGCACCATCACGAGTACTTTTCCTATCATCTATATCTCCTGCCCAATCAGCATCTGTATATGCATGAAGAGTGAAGTCATTATCTTTTGGATACCACAAGCCATTATCAAGTGTTCCTTTGAGATATCTGAAGATTCTTTTGACTGCTACAAAATGGGATTCTTAAGGATCAACTTAGAATCTAGCAACAAGCCCAACTGCATTCATGATATCAGGTCTGGTCTAAGTCAGATAGAGCAGTCCTCCAATCATTGATCTATACCTTTTTTGATTTGCCTTAGGGGAGTCATCATCTTTACTCAACTTACATCCGGTTACCATAGGCATACCTACTGGCTTTGAATCTTCCATTCCAAACTTCTTCAACAATTCTTTCACATACTTAGGTTGAGATATAAAGATACCTTTATCTGACTGAGTGATTTGCATACCTAAGAAGAAATTCATCTCACCAAACATGGACATCTCAAATTCACTTTGCATTTGATCAGCAAATGTTTTACACATGCTCTCATTTCCACCAAAAATGATATCATCAACAAATACCTCAACAATTAGAATATTCTCATGATCAATCTTGAAGTAAAGATTATTGTTAGCAGTACCTTTGTTATATCCTAGCTTTAGTAGATACTTATCTAATCTTTCATACCAGGCTCTTGGGGCTTGTTTGAGTCCCTATAATGCTTTCCTCAATATGTAGACCATGTCTTTCTGATAAAACAACTGAAATCCTTCTGATTGCTCAATGTAGACTTCTTCTTCTAACTCTCCGTTTAGAAATGCTAACTTGACATCCATCTGATAGACTTTGAAATATTTATAAGAAACAAAAGCAAGAAACAATCTAACTACCTCTATTCTTGCCACCAGAGCAAAAGTTTCTTCAAAATCAATTCGTTCCACTTGAGAATATCCTTTACATACCAACCTTGCTTTATTTCTTACAACTTCACCATCTTCATTTAGTTTATTCTGGAAGACCCATTTGGTTTCAATCACATTTTTGTCCTCAGGTCTAGAAACAAGATCCCAAGTGTGATTCTTTTCAATTTGCATTAGTTCTTCCTCCATTGCTTTTACTCAGTTTTCATCATTGCAGGCTTCACTTATTTATTTTGGTTCAATCTTTGAAATCAAACAAATCTCTTCTTGATCTTCAACAATTCTTCTCCTAGTTCGAACACCTTTATTTCTATATCCTATGATCTAATTTTTAGGATGATTCATCCTTACATACCTAGGAGTTTTGGGATTTTCTTAAACTTCTATTTCTTGAACTTGTTCCTCAACTTCTGCATTATCCTCTTGAGTCACTAGATTTTCCAGATCAATCTAGATCTGAATCTGAGTTTGTACTTTCCTTTCTTGACTTAGATTTTCATATTGATCATCTGAATCATATCCACAAGACCTAGAATGTCCTTCTTGCTCTCATCAACTCTGACATTAGCACTTTCAACAATCTTTTTCAATCTCTTGTTAAAGCACCGGTATGCTTTGCTTTGAGTAGAGTAACCCAAAAAAATTCCTTCATCATTTCTTGCTTCAAACTTGCCTAGATCCTCATCTCTTTTGATATAGCATTTACTACCAAAAACTCTAAAATATATTACAGTAGGAGGATGACCAAACCAGAGTTCATAAGGAGTCTTACTAGAATTGCCTTTGATCTGCACCCAGTTAAGAGTGTAGACATTAGTACTCACAACTTCTCTCCAATAAACTTGTGGAACATTTATTTCCATCATCATGGTCCTGGCAGCTTCTTGAATGGTCTGGTTCTTTCTTTCCACGACTCCATTTTGCTGAGGAGTCCTAGGAGAAGATAACTGCCTTTTTATTCTGTGCTTTTCATAGGATGCATCAAACTCACTGGAGGTAAACTCTCCACCTCTGTCAGATCTCAGACACTTTATCTTCACACCAATCTCATTTTCCACTATAACTTTGAACACTTTGAATTTGTCAAGAGCTTCTGATTTTTCTTTTAAGAAAGTTACCCACATCATCTAGGAGTAATCATCAATCAACAACATAAAATATACATCTCCTTGCACACTCCTAATTCTAGCAGGACCACATAGATCAGTATGCACAAGTTCCAGTCACTCACTTAAAAATTATTCTTTACTTTTGAATGATGTTTTGTTCTATTTACCTAATTGAAATTCTCTACACATGCTATCAGGTTTCAAAAGTCTTGGAAGATCTCTCACAACATGAGTAGAACTTATCTTGACAATGTTATCAAAATTCACATGACACATTCTCCTATGCCACAACCAACTTTGATCTGTTTGTGCAATGAAACAACTATTACCAGAACTACTTAATTGAAGATGTTACCTCTAGTTTGTGTACCAGATGCAATTTCAGTTTTGGAGCTTTTCAAGATTCTGCATTTACCATCCTTGAATTGGAGATCTTAACCCTTGTCAACCAACTGTTCAACACTGAGAAGATTATACTTCAGCCCTTCGACATACAAAACATCATTTGTGTTATTCTTACCATCAAAAGAGATGGATCCTCTACCACGAATTCTACTAGCTGAGTTGTCTCCAAATTTCACAATTCCACCTTCATATTTTTTAAAATTTATAAACTCACTTTTATCACCAGTCATATGATGAGAACTTCCACTATCAATCATCCATTCATCCTTTTCAACAACCTAAGAAGCCAAGGTGCTTTCCACATTTGCACAACTAGTAGATTCAATAGACACTAGATCTTCTTCTTTGATAGCAATGAACACCCAATCATCTTCAGTGGCACCTCCATGATCAAATTCATCATTTGTGACTCCTTCTCTAGCTTTCTGGACATAGTAACATTTCTTCTGGCCTTTATATTTGTTAGGGTTTGGCTTTGAAAATTTCTCTAGACATCTTGAGGCAAAATAAGCAATCTTATTACAACCAAAACATTTGAATGGCAACTTTCCTTCATACTTACCAGATCCTCTTGGCATTCTTTTAGCAATAAGAGCTTCAAGTTCTGTAGACTCAATTTCATCATCTTCAAGATCCTTCCTTGCCTTAGCAAATCTGTTTGATCTTGTAGAAGAGCTTTCACTCGGATCATATCTTTGTTTTCCATATACACTGGCATTAAAAGAAGATTTAGACTTAGGAAGAGAATCACCAAACTCACTTAATTCAAAAGCTGAAATTTTGCCAACCAGCTGATCTCTTGTAATTTTTGAGACAGTCCTGATTTCTTCTATAGAAGCAACCTTATGTTTGTATGAATTAGGTAAAGATTTGAGCACTTTTGCCACAATCTCTGATTCTTCCAAAGTTCCACCAGCACACCTGATACCACATACAAATTCATTTATCTTTTGCATGTAGATTGTGATGTTTTCATCTACACTCATCCTCATATTTTTGAATTTTCCTCTTAGACTTTGTAGCTTGGCACATTTGACATATTCATTGCCTTCATAAAGATTCTCCAACTTCTTCTAGATTTCATGAGCAGTTTTTAGTCCAAAGACATTTGTCATTTCTGAATCAGTCAGGGCACTCAACAAGGCTTCTTTAGCTTGAAGGTTATTTTCAGCATCTTTGATTTGATCTAGAGTTGAAGGACCTTTCTCCAGAGGTTTATACTCATCATTGGTTCTAGCCCAATAAGCATCACCCATGTATTGCAAATGGCACTCCGTGCGACTCTTCCAAATAGAGTAATTTGTTCCATTGAATCTCAGACTATCCTTTTTATAAGTTGACATCCTGGATCTCCTCGGGTGTTTAAGCTTCTTTTAGAGGAACCTCACTTCTGATACCAATTGTTGGAATTAGATCAGACAACTGAGAGGGGGGTGAATCAGTTGTCCCACAATTATTATCCTTTTCTACTTTTGATCTTCTTTAACAACTTTCAATTAGATAAACATTAAAGCATGAATCAATAACACAAGAGCATAAATAAATTGAGCACACATAACACCAGAATTTTTACGGTTAAAAGTACTTAGAAGAAAAGGGCAGGCACATGCCTTTGGGCTCACTGTCCAGAGATCACTACTCAAAAGAGGCTCACTGCCTACAAAATTTATGTTTAATACAGAAAGAATGAACTGTGAGATAGCATCTTTTTTATGCTTGGTTCAATTCCTTGGAAAGCTCACAAAAATTCTGCTCTACTCCAAATATTTCTTCTCTACCTCTTCATCTAAACAACTCATGTTCTTCTGCTTCTCCTCTGCTCTACTCTGCCTCTAATCCTTTCTTTGGATTTTATTATTTTCGTACAAGGATGATTTTCCACAACTCATCAACAAATATTTATACGCTTCATCAACCTTGGAACATTGAACATCAATGTTGGCACTACAAACATCTGACTTAATGCAAATCACTAAGTTGTTGGCCAAACATAATTGGGACTCAAATCTTCCTCAATCAACATGCCATGTTCCAGAGAAATGCTCTTAGATCATCCGCAACACGCTTGAATCATTCGGTCGGCCAAGACTAGGAAGAACAATAACATCAAGAAGGAAATCTTCATTGATAAGCTCAAACTTCAATGCAGACCTCCAACATAGCAGTCACATGATCCAGAGACTTCCACAAACACATTGAATTTCAACAAAAACATCCGCACTCCTCCAAATCATCAAAATCACTTGCATCTTCCTTTTGGAACCTCAAGACCATTGTCTACCATGACTGTCACATTAGAAAGATTTCTTGAGGACCTCCAAACCATGAACCACTTGAATGGATGATACACACTGACTTCCCAAACATGCCTCTAGATCCACAAATTATCATTTGACATATTCAGAACAATCAAGACCTCTTTCCTATCACTTTGTCTCTTCTGAACATTGCAAAAATGGTTTTACTCAGATGACCATAGCTTCTTCAAATCTTCATGTGAACCCTTCAAAACTTAATTGGATCTTCTTTAGACAATCCTCTACTCAACTATATGGTCTGCATACATTGATCCTCATTAATTTTCTCAATATCCTCAACAATCTAGTCTTCTATACACACAACAAAATAGGATACAGTTGACACCAATGGCAACAAGGATATGTTGACATCAATGACAACACCGCTTAGGCATATATTTGCAACAGATTATTATTATAAGGTCTAGTCATGGGGAATGTAATCATGTTTTCTTACACCAACTTGTAAAATATAGTCTCTATGGGTTCTCCTAAGTAGGTATATTTGTGTTTTAGATTTGGGGGTAGCCTGGATTGTCCTGAAGGAATGAAAATAGTATTAAGTTTGAGGAAGTTTTGCATATTTTCTTGTGAGGATTTCATTGTTTGGATATGCTTTGATTTAGTGACCTCATTACTAATTATGTTCTTATTCTTGGCCCAAAATTTGGGTTTATCATTCATTTGATTATTATTCTTGGTGTAGACCTTGAGTAAACCTTTGGTAATAAGGGCCTTCTTGATGGTGACCCCTTTCTAAATGATCTCATCAAATGTAGAAACACAAGGGATTTGAAGATGAAATGACATTTCTTGGTTAAGGTTTTTGATGGAAATATTAACCTATTGGTTTTCAAGGATTGGCCAAGGAAATCAGCTTGCAAGATGTAATGCCTTCGATAAAATTATCAATCATAAAATAAAATAAACTTCAAAATTAAGTTAATAAGATGAATTACTCACTTAAATTTAACAGTTATAATAAATATGAGAGCAAGAGATACTCTAAAAAGAGTTGGTCTATTAGCAACTAAGAAAGAAAAAGAAAAAATATTGATACGAAGCAAAAAATCCAAATATGGTTGAAAGAAATTCTTAATTTTGGAAACAGACTTATCAATTGTTGGTAAGGAAAATTACATTGTTTGTAATCTCAATGACAATAGTTTTTTCTTGAAACCAGAATCACAATTTTTTTTTAAGCTCTGTCAAGAGAGAGAGAGATGTAAACCTATAAAAAACAAGAAATAAGATTAGGTATAGGATTCAATAATCAATTCATTAAATCGACTATAAAAAACAAGGAATTTCACCTAAGAAAAGGTCGACTTCATTATTCTACCTAGACCCCAATGTCAACTCATAGATTATGATCTCGATACTTCGGTATTTTCTTTTGAAGATATATATAATCTGCACCAATAAAAATACTAAGTTGCTCAAAAAACCCAAAGTTTAGTAGTAGAATTGTTATTTACTATTACTGATAGATTATAAATCAAACTAAATTTTAATTCCATCATTGACATATAAAATCTCTATAGATATTATGAATCACAATGTCATAAATATGTATATATAAATTTTCCTTTATAACAGAACTAACTAAAATTCTACATAATACTTTATGGAGATCATGAATCATATTATTGGATCAGCCAAAATCAGATTACAATTTCCTCATAAGTGGAATTCAATTAAGGATTAATACTTGATAATCTAATACCTTGTGCTAAAGCTTCTGAATTAATAGAATTAATATAAATCTGTAAATGTTACAAATCTGAATCAAACTTAGGTTATATTGGATAACGTTTATATATATGATAAAGATAGTTTCTTAACATAGAAATGTTTTGTAATCAAGACCCTGCGAGACTGTGGTGGCAGTAACCGCCACAATCGGCATTCAAAATGCATAGTGGGAGGGTACCGTGGCACCCATGGCTCCCACGACTATGTCATGGGAAGTCGTGGAAGCCACAGTTTCCTATAGTAAAATTCCCTCTTACAATATATCAAACAATAATAATCTCAAATCATAGACTTGCCAGTAAACATTATATTCTTTAACACAATTCTATGAAATCGATACCATAATATTCTTTTTAACTTGTTATAATATGAATAGAATGTAAACATAGCTGTTACGACATAGGTAATAGTATGTTCATAATAATGCTTAAAACATAGATGTCGTCAATGCCATATTATGACCTACAGAAAGTTCTTTTCACAATGACCATAATGTTTAATATGAAAAATTAGATGGAATACTTTCTCATTTCTTATTGAATAAAACAGATTGTAATCAATTGAGATTCAATGCTGCAAAGAGAAAAAATAATAATACTTGCTTTTGGAGTCTGGATAAAGACAAATTATTCACCTCAATTCCTGTATATGTTCAGACTGATTTTTCTTCCTCTAAATAGCCAATAGACAATTTATATTAGTGGTATCAATATGAAAATAACAACTTCAATTACAGAATCCAGAGAATTACTACAAAACTTTATGCATGAAAGGAATAAGGAATTTACTCAAACATTTGTAAATCTGATTCTTGCCAATTACTTGCTCCCCAATATAAAGTATCTACAATTCTGCATCTACACAAGTATCATCAATGATTCTAGAAAAATGATTCTTCAGAAAATGATAATCACTCCATCTCTTCACAAATTAGACTTCCTTCGTAATCAGTAACAACAAAATTTAGTTTGCTCTCCACCCAACCATAGGATCGATAGAGTCGAATCCACCCCTAAGCATTATTTAGAAAACGAGATCTTTATTCATAGAAATAATAATAACTTTCCAGAAAGAAATGAGAAGAGGGGGATCATCTTTAGGGTTTGATCCCTGTAGCTCCCTATCACACCTAGCTCCCTTTATTTCAATGTAGCTCCCAATACACACACACATAGTAGCTCCCATAATCAGTAGCTCCCATTAAACAATATCAATGACAACTCCAATAGAGCAACAATAACTCCCATAAATCAGTAGCTCCCAGTAGCTCCCATTAACAATAACAATAATAGCTCTCATAGAGCAATAATAACTCCCATAATCAAACAACTCCCAACACCAAACCTCCAAACCCCCAATACACCAATACCATCCTCCATTACAACCAATCCCAAACAACCATATTATCAACACCAATGTCCATAAAATCACCCCCAAAGAGGTATCCACCACTCTTTACTCAATCAAGATCATTCATTTTTCTTTCCAAATCCATAATAACGGATATCAAATCTCAACAAACAATATTTTAACATTTTCATTAAATCAATACAAACAATAATTTATGCAAGAAAATAGATCTATAGACAATTCCATACCTGTCCAAGTTAGGATCAACCTCTGTAATTTTCAACCACTTTTTCCTCTATTCCCCAAAATCCTTGAAAGAATCTGTTACAAAAATCTACAACACTTTTCTTTTTCCAAAGAGCATGCCCAAATAACTCACTTTCCTCTCCTTTTAATAGAACTTTCTCTGAAACTCTTCACATTTATTTTTATGAAAATAAAACTAAAATAACATGATAAAAGAAAACTATACATCTCCACTTACACACCTCTTAATTAATCATTAATACATTTAAAATATTTTATAGTCAAAACAATCTTAATCACTAACTAATTATTTTTTTTTAGGTAGAAGTATAGCACGTAAAATATTATATTAAAATATATAGGAGGAAATTACAAAAAGCTCCCATAGAGCAAATATGTCCATATTCTCATTAGAAGTTTCACAACCTATAGCTAGAAAACCCACTCAAACAAGGGAGGGATAAGCAAAAACAAAAACCATAGTAATACCCAAAATTATAGCAGATACATATATATAGAAAAAGACCAGCTTCAAACATTAATCCAGCATATCATTTAAGTTTTCAAAAATAAAACCCTGACGCTGATGATCCACAGGAGCCTCCACATTATCCACAGGTAGCAGTGGGGGGAGTTGGAAGTTAATCAGAAAATGCAGTGACTGAAAAACCTCCCTTATAGCTTCCTCCATTACCTCTCCCATCTCCCCAGCATGGCAATGGAATGGATTCTCCACTGAAGGCACACAATTATTCTGCAGACCACGAGTGATGGCACTGTAGGCATAATGAATACCTAGAACATATTTAATGTCCACATGACGAAAAAGCCCTCCAACAGGTGCCAAACCCTGATGAAGATCATAGTTCTCCACCACAGCAACAAATCTTTCCATAGAAAACAAAAAGCCCTACACAAACTTATTTGCCAAGATTCTTACCATATCAAAATTTTGTAGTAAATCCATGGCATTAGAAAGGAAGTGGGAGACCAACTGTAAGGGGTAAAAGGGTCGTTGGAAGCTGAGCATTTCCCTGCCACAAACAACAACAATAGCGTTCTCCATATCTTCATTAAACACATTGAAGACCCTTGCAATCAAATTTGACTGTAAAGCTCCTTGAGAAGGGAGTTCCCATTTTTGAATTGGGAAGAAAAGCCTTTTGTTGCAAAGTAGAGAATCCATCTACCAGACTCAGATTATAGAGCAAAATCTACATTGAGAAGAACACAAAGCAAATGCAGTGCAATCCGAAGACTCTCGAATGAAAAAATGAGAGATAAGGTATCAATTTAACAAACTTGCCATGGGTTACATTAAAGCCACATAATCATCCACAGTCTTTGGAAAATGAAAATAGGCTGGATGAAATAAGAAAAATCAATGAAGAAGTGTTGTTCACACATGAACACTGATGGCCAAAATAGATAAACACATGCCAATAAATATTTGGATAAATTTATCAAAATAGGGTACACTAGCCAAAAATAAAACAAAGGTTAGATAAAAAACTATCTCTAGAGGAGGTATATCCTGACGGGCTTCTACAAACAACTTTCCACTCCCGCCAATGACATTTGAATTCTTCAAGTCTTTAGATTAACAATGGGTACACAAAGCAAAATTAGAGTCACCCCTAGAAGATCCACATATTTGAATGCCACTTTCATTCTAAAAGATACTATCCAGATGAGGATAATTTTTAATCGACACTTAAACAAAAAATCACCCTCCAAATTAAAATCCAAAGCCAAATTTGCCAAACCATCTGTAAATTTATTTCCCTCCCTATAGCAGTGAGAAATAAAAAAGGATTCAAACAATTCCAATAAGTTCCAGGCCTCCTGAATATAATAGTGAAGATGCCAACTAAGTCCTTTCCTTTCTTTAAGAGCATTCACAACAATTAAAGAATCCCCTTCAATACAAATATTCTTAAAGCCCTTACTGAGAGCTAATTTTAACCCCTCAATTACTGCAGATGTTTCAGCCTGATTATTAGTACCTTCTAGAATTTTCTTAGCTAAAGCAGAGATTACATCCCCTGAAGAATTTCTTAAGAAACACCCAATCGTTGAAGGACCTGGATTTCCTCTGGAAGCTCCATCAAAATTGAGCTTGATTTGCAAGTCAATGGGAGGTACCCAAGTAATCACACTTTTGTCTACTTTCTTCAAGTTAGAAAAGCATTTAGAAGGAGGGCTAATATATTTCCAATTCTTTAACATAAGAGAATCCCAATTAGAGAAAGTCAAATTTGAGATTCCAAGTTTGTTGAGATGAACCATAATATTTTCACAGATAGATCTCTCAATTAGATAAAAAATATCTTCAAGACTTCTACATTCATTTAAAAAAATCCTTCTATTTATCTCCAGCCAAATACTCCAAATGACAATTGAAGGAACAACTAACCATAAGGCTGAGAAAGTTGATCCCTTATGAAGAATGGGCCAACTATAGAAGAGGTTTTGCAACTTATCAGGAAGAGGAGAGAACCAACTCAACTTTTCACTAACCTAATACCAACATGTAGAGGCAAAAGAACAAGAGACTAGAAGATGATTTGTACTTTCTTCTTCTGAGACACATAATAAACACTAAAAAGAACTTAAAATCCCTAGCTTAACTAACCTCTTTCTTGTTAGTATTTTATTATTGAATGCTAGCCAAGAAAAAGCCCCTACTTTTGGTAAACAAACCTTATTCCAATAGAGATAAAAAGCCCAGTTAGTAACCAGTGAATTCTTTAACTGCAGGATGGAAAGGTAACCTTCTTTTACTGAGTATTTTCCTGATTTAGCAAAAGACCAAATAAGCTCAGCATCCTTATCTGAGACAACAGTTCTTCTATTCTTCAATAAGTTAGACATAAGCTCTTTTTGAACACTTGGAAAGGGGCAATTACTAAAATCCCTCCAAACCACCCTAGGCAAAATAGAATTAGGATCAAAGGAAATATAATCTTTTACCTTAGTGCCCCATAAATTAGAAAGAACCTGTTAGCACTCTTTTTGACCTGGGGGTGGTTTTTTCATGTTTAGGGGGTTTCTTCATTTGAACCCTATATCTTCTTGCCCATTTTCCTAAGTGTTGGACCTCCTCGGCATTGTTCAGCTGCAGCATCATATTTTCTTTGAGGAGGAGATCATCATCATCATCTTGTCTTCGATGATGGTCTGCATCATCATGTTTTCTGTCGACTTGTTTTTCATCAGGATCATCATTTTTCAATATCGGGTGATGTTTGGATATCATCCCGATCCTGCTGATGAGCTACAGTGTGCCTTGATTTGCTTGCGGGGCGATTTTTCAAGTATCCGGTGATCTTCCAATTATCACCTTGCCTTTTTTATGATGATGATGTCACCCAGATCTGCTGAGGGGGTTATTCTCTGAGTTGTTCGACCTGATTTGTTTTTTCTTAAGGGTCGTCATCATCATCATCATATTTCCAGTTATCGCCGTGTTGCTTGCGAGGGTCATCATATTTTCTGCCTGCATGATATTTCGCCGGGGTGATATTTTTATCATCGGGTGATCTTGGTTATGATCATCCTGATGATGTTGTTGAAGAGTTCTAAGTGTGACCCGATATTCACTGGGGTCATCATATTTTGAACGTCAGGATGATCTTAGTCAATATCATCCTGATGTTGTTGTATCACTTCATGTTCCTTGTTTTATCATCCTGATGATGCTGACGTCATTCTTATGTCGGGGTGATATCTATTTCTCTGCCTATCTGCATCATGATATTTCCGAAGGAGGGGGTGATATTTTCATTTTTGAATATCACTCGGATGTATGTTTGTCCAGCATCATGATGATGCTGATATCAGGGAGATATCCGCCTGTCGGCTTCGTGCATTATCTAGTGGGGGTGATCTTTTCAAATATCTGGCGTATTCATCTATCACCCTGATCTTATAGTGGAGCTACAGTGTAGCATGATATTTGTGCATCAGGATGATATTTCCAAATATCCGGTTATCTTCCGAATATCATCCTGATGTCGATATGATGATGACGTCATCAAGGTCCGGGGGGGGTCATATTTCTAACACTGATCATCTTGTGGAGATCCCCCGATATTTGCAAACATGATGATGACGTCATCCGGATATGAGGAGGTGCGCAGTAGGCAGATATGATGATGACGTCAGTAGGATATGATGATGACGTCATCAGGATGTTCATCGGCCAGACTTTCGGTATAGGCTAAGCAGGAGGATGTTCCTCCGATGGATCAGGTTGTGCCGATGAAGGCGATTATCATGCAGGTTATATTGCGATATGATGCTGACGTCAGGGTGATATTTCAAGCAACAGGATATCATGCTACTGGAGGATGATGATGATGAAGTCTTATACTAGTGTCGTTAGGAGCAAAAGCACCGACATCATATATGCTCATGACCTAGTATATAAAGTATTAAAGAGGTTGTTGCGGGGTGCATGTGGGATAATTGATATCCTGCATATTTTCAAATATCATGACGATGTATCTTGGCGGGAAACGGTTGCGACGCACAGTATTCTGCATTTCCCAAGGCCGTGGGCTGGTGCGCCATTAATGGCGATTGTTGCAGAGGTGTGGGCGATGGTATGGACGGATCTGGTACCCGATTGAAGGTGTACATCAACGGACAGTGGCGCAGGGCTCGAGGTTTCTTCCTGTCTCCTCCCCTACCTGCTGCATTCATGTTTGGGCGCCAATCTGGTAATGCGTTGGGCGCCATTTTTCTGATACTGTGTATCTGGCGGGATTTTTGGTCAACCATGTAATTAATTGCTGTGGTACACTACCTGGCTGTTATAAGCAGGAAGTGTTACTCATTTTTGGTTGTTGAAAGTTGAAGATTTTTGGCTCTGTAATTCAAAACAAGCTGATCTGGTTGCTCTGTACAGCTTAACCTGTGAGTCTATGTATCTCTTGTTGTATGTTTTTGGCATGAACCCACTGATTTCATGATTAATCTTATATGAGAAATGCTATCTTAGCATGTGTTTTGTTAATTCTGTCTCCAGTATTGCATGTATTCTTCTTCTGAATCTGTATATTTGGGTAATGTTTAGATTCTAGAGCATAGAATTCCTATGTTGAATGTCTGATCTTTTAACTTCTGCTCAAGGGGTAGATTAAACTGTTTTCAGGTTAAACATTGGGAAGGGTATACTGCAGTAGGGATGCCATAAGTAGAGATAACTTAACACTCTGTATTGGGAGATATCTGTAAGGCAGGTATCACATATATCCCCCTGAAATCCAGTTTTAGCTGTTCATGTTGATCATTCACAGGTGTATGTCTATTGACTCCAGGCCCTGGATAGGCACCAATCTTGCTTTGTTTTTGTGTTACAACCATGTCCAGCTTTGCATCCAAACTTAAACTCCAAATCAAAATCTAAAACAACCATTAGGACATTAGAATTAGTTTTAGGATCCTCAGTCCTCTGTCTACAACTGCAAATAGGCCCAAAGCTAGCCCCTTTGCTCTTATCTTTCAGTTTTGGTCTACTTACAAGAGGACTTATCTGCTTTCTGTCAGCATCCCAGCCTTTGTATGCATATCCTCATGGATGTTGAGTAGGGAATACCCCCCTAGGTTTTGCAGAGCCTGAAGAAGAAGAGGAGATAAAATATAGAGTCTATCTCCTATACTGTTGGCCCCTGGCCCAGAGATCCTGTTGATCACTGATGGCTACCTTGTAGGGAAATCTGGGAATAAGCATCCAGTCTGGGAAAAAACTAACAGAAATTGGCGACTCAGCTGGGGAATTTGTGAAAGAACCCTGGTTTTCAAAAGAAAATAGTTCCTAGTAATAGGTGGCGACTCCGAAGTAATCTCCCAACTGGTCAAAGTAAAATTTATATGCAGGGGAGAAGATCCCAACAAAATCCTTTATTTGAAGAGTTACCAGTAACAAGAAGAATGATGTACAGAAGAAAGGGAGCTGTCTCAGTTAGTCATGAGGGTTCCCCCAGAAAAAATGATGATGTACAAGATAACCCTAGGCCATCAGGACAGCATGTGCCTTACTTTTCAAATGCAGAAGCTGATATTCAAGGTGCATATGAGAGGCAACAGGGTGGTAGCATGAGAATGAGGTCAGAGGTGTTCCAAGAACGCCCATTTCTAGACCCAAGTGAAAGGTTTGAAGAGGCAGAGTCTCTGAGGGATGATGAAGATGATGACCAGAATGGTATGAGACTATCTACCTCCAGGCCTAAGGATGAACAGTTAGCTGAAGAAATCAGAAGTCTAAGAGCAGAACTAGAATATCTACAAGCCATGAAAATCAGAGATGATATGAAGCAAAAAGTGCAAGCCTTAAGAACTGCCCAAAATGATTCAGTTCCTACCCTAGAGAATGCAAATGTGTAGAGACATCAGCAAAGAAATGAAGTGCAACATCAGCATAATGATGAGAGACAAAATGTGAATGATGCTAGGATACCACTGAACAATGTAGGAAACCATAATGCAAATAGAAATGTTAATGTTAATCAGTTAAACAGACAGCCCATGTAGTTAGATAGATTCAGGCAGCTGGTGTTTGATGGTATTCCTGGGTATCCTAACCCCATTGATAAGCATCTGAGGCTGCAAGTGCCTAAATTTTTAGGAAACAACACGGTGTCAGGAGAAGATCATCTAAAAGCCTTTCAAAATGTCATGGATAACTTTGAGGTTGAACATGAGGATGTTTTCATGAAGTCATTCATGCAATCCTTAATAGATGAGGCAAGAGAATGGTACAAGAATTTGCCTGACCGGAGTATTTCATCATGGGATGATTTTAAAAGGATGTTCAAGGAGCAATATGGTGACAAAACTGACCCTAGTTTTTTTGTAAATGAGTTCACCAGTATCACTAAAGGGTCAAATGAGCAGGTTGCAGACTTTAATGCAAGATTTACTAAAGTGTTGAACAAATTGCCACATCACATGAGGCCAAATGAACCAATGTGCATAATATTGTATATCAATGCCTTTGATGCAAAAACTGCATATGGATTAAGAGATAAAGGTCCTGCTACTCTCAGGGATGCTTTCAGAATTGCAGTGAATATTGAAAACAACAGGAAAGCATCAGGCAAGACAAATAGAAGGGATGATGTAAAAATTCTGCAGAATCCAAACAAGCCTCAGAACGCTCAAGGTAATACATCTGCCCCTGAAGATAAGATAGACAAATTGGCAAATGTTGTTAAGGACCTAAGCTATAGATTAGCTAGAAGTGAAAAAGGGATGGGTCCTGATAGGCAAGTCTATCAAAGGCAGGAAAAGAGGCCATCATTGCATGATATGCCTTATAACACCAATTGGCATGATGGTAAGCCTGTATTCCCACGTAACAACACAAATCAGAGGGCTCAACATGTCAAAGAAACTCCTGATCCTCTAAAGAAAGCTATAAATATTGTTGATGATGCTCCATGGTGTATAATTTGTCAGATGCCACATTCACAGTCACAGTGTATGATTGCTCAATCCTTGTATGATAATGCTACATCTTGTAATGAATGCAATGAGCCACATCATGTGCAAGATGATGATGTTAATATGATGTCCATAGGTAATGGATACACTTTTTATGATGCTGATGAGAATACAGATCATCAAATTCAGGCCTGCCAACAGTTCCCATATGATGAAGATAATGAAGATAACTATGTGTATGCTCAGAACTCACACAATTTTCTGAGTAACTTACAACGACCTTCTGATGAGGAAATTAGAGCCTTCACAGCTGCAGCAGTTGCTCAAGTCAAAAGCAACTACAATCTCAGAGGTAAAAATCAAGTAGGCAGCCCACATCAGCCAGAAGATATTTCTGCAGGTCAGCTAGTGCATGGTCATAAAGGAATTGAACCACAAAAAAGGCAGTGGGTAAATAATAAACAGAATTTTAGACATAGAACAGGTCATGAATCTCAAGGACCAGAAAACAAAATCCCTCAGGCTGAAGATCAAAGTAAAGGTTCCCAAGACAAGAATGATGATCAGGGAACTATGAAAGTAAAAGCTAAATCAGCTCAGGATAAAAACAAGATTGTGGAGCAAGCTACAACTGTTATACAAAATTATGCTCCATTTGATATAGCTCAGATCCTCTCTCAGGTAAAAGTCTCTGTTCCACTTATGGAACTCATGAAAGTGGAAGAGATCAAGAATAGGACAATATCCCTAATCTCAGGGGTACCTTTTCAAGCTAAACAAAATGTTCAGACCCAGGGTGAAAAACATGTCATGTGTAATGAAGAAGATGAGACTCCTGAAGTCTATTTAGGAGTGACTATGACAAAGTGTCCTTCACAAGTGGAACCATTTTATGTTTCCCTGGTTATAAATGGAAAAATAATTAGAAATTGTATGCTTGACTCTGGAGCATCTACAAATGTCATGCCTTTGGCCATCATGCAACAAACTGGATTGAAAATTGACAAGGCATGTGGAAAATGTTATGCTATGGATGCCAGAGAGGTACCAGTTATTGGAATCATGAAGGATGTAGATTTCAAACTGGCAGCATTTCTTGAAAAGAGGTATAAAATGAATATAACAGTGGTTGACATCAAGCCACAGTATGGTATGTTGTTGTCAAGAAGATGGGCAGCACTAATTGGTGGAAGCATGCAGCTGGACCTGTCATATGCCATGATTCCAATGAATGGCAGGGATGTTAAGCTAATCAGAGAACAAAGATCATCAGAGACAGTGGAAGACCAAGAAGCAGAGGAACAGGTATGCTTTGTAGACACTGACTGTGATAATTTCAAGGTTGTCTCAGATGATACAGAAGATAAAGAAAAAAATGTCTGCATTGAAGAGCTAGATCAGCAAGGCTTATGGACCATGTTTTTTGATGGAGCTTGTGCAAAAGAAGGCTCTGGAGCTGGAGTTATTTTCCTGTCTCCAACTGGTAAGCTCCTCAAATTCTCTTTCTTGCTGAGGTTTGATTGCACAAACAACATTGCAGAATATGAGGCTTTACTCTTAGGCCTAAATATTGCTCTCAAACATGGAATTAAGATGTTAAGAGTATTTGGGGATTCTGAGCTGATTGTATCCCAAATTAGAGATAAGTATGCTTCAAAAAATAAAAGATTGAAACAATACAAGCATGCTGTTTGAGATACCATTGAACTATTTGATGCATTTTCAATAGGCTGGGTAGAGAGGTCAAAGAATGTTATGGCTGATTTCTTAGCCAATGTTGCAATAAGGCCAGATGACATCACTCTGTCAGGTGTTACAAATGTAGAAGTTAAAATTAGGCCTGCAGTACCAGAAAATATATGCAGTTGGCAAGTGTTTAATGATGATAGGGATTTGTTGAAATTTTTGCACTGCATAGATGAATATGAGAATCAAGAAATTGATTTCCAAGCTTTTGTAGAGACTATAGATGGAAAAGAAACTCTTGTGGGAAAAGAAATAATTCAATTGAAGACTAATAAAATCCCTAGAGGGTTGGTAGCTTTGGAAAGAGCTTTTGACAGTAGAGATAAATTGGTCACAAGGACATCTCCCACAAATAAGGAAGATTTAGAAGAGATAAATTTGGGGACATCTCAGGCCCCTCAGAAGGTATACATTGGTAAACAGCTCAAACCACACATTAGGAGTATGCTGATTGCATTACTGAAAAAGTATAAACATGTTTTTGCTTGGTCATATGAGGACCTAAAAGCCTATAGGGAAGATTTATTCCAGCATGAGATCCCATTGAAGCCTAGAGCTAAGCCATTTAGACAAAAGCAAAGACCTATTAATCCTACCTTAGCTCCCAAGATGCAAGAAGAACTCAAGAGGCTCAGGGAAGCTGGAATAATTGTGCCAATCAGACATTCAACTTGGGTGTCTAACCTTGTCCCAGTCAGAAAAAAGAATGGTGATATTAGGCTTTGTGTTGACTTCAGGAACTTGAATGTATCCTCTTTAAAGGATAACTATCCACTGCCTAATATGGAAGCTATGTTGCAGAGAGTGACTGGTTGTGAACTCTTATCCATGATGGATGGATTTTCAGGTTATAATCAGGTGAAGGTAAAAGAATCAGAACAGTATAAAACCGCCTTCACCACTCCATGGGGAACTTATGTGTATGTTAGAATGCCATTTGGACTGACCAATGCAGGTGCTACATTTCAAAGAGCAATGGATGTTGCTTTTGCAGGACTGATTGATTCAATTCTGGCTGTATATCAGGATGACTTGACTGCTTACTCAAAGAAAGAAGAGCAGCATTGTTTGCATCTGGAGCAGATTTTCATAAGAGCACTAGAGTATGGTATTTCTTTAAATCCAAAGAAGTGTGCCTTTGGGGTAGTTGAAGGAAAGCTCCTGGGACATATTGTTTCCAAGGATGGAGTCAGGATAGATCCAGAGAGAGTGGCTGCTATTGATAGAATTCAAATGCCAAAAACTGTGAAAGGAGTTCAGTCCTTCTTTGGACAGATAAATTTTGTTAGGAGATTTGTTCCCAACTTTACAGAAACCACAAGGAACATTTCCAAGATGATGAAGAAGGATGCAACTGTCAACTGGGAAAGGGAAGCAATAGAATCATTTCAGAGTATCAAAGAGGCAATCAAGATGGCCCCTGTTCTTAAATCTCCTGATTTTTCTAGGCCATTCCAAGTATTTTCATTTGCTTCCTTTCATACTATTGCTGCATGTTTGCTACAGAAAAACGAAGATGGTTTTGAACAGCCCATCGCTTTCTTCAGTATGTCCTTGCAGGCCTCTGAGTTGAAGTATGATATTATGGAAAAACAGGCATATGCACTAGTCAGAGCCATCAAAAGTTTCAGACCATACTTGGTAGGATCATATATAATTGCATATGTACCCCATGCAGCAGTCAAAGACATATTCACTCAGCAGGAGGTGACTGGAAGAAGGTGCAGATGGATAAACAAACTGCAAGAGTTCAACATAGACATACAAGTTACCAAGTTGATAAGAGGACAAGGATTAGCCAAGATGATGGCACAGTCAAACTTGGAAGCATGCCAAGTTAATGCAGTCCTAAATGAGAGTGTAAATATATCAGGATCTGAATGGTACAAGGATATTATCTACTACTTGCAAAATCTGAATTGTCCTTCCCATTTCAGTGACAGTCAAAAGAGGACTTTAAAGTTACATGCAATCAGGTATGTATTTGTTCAAGGTGAGCTATACTGGAAGAACCCTGATGGTGTGCTGCTGAGATGTGTGGATGAGGATATGGCTAACAATGTTTTGATTGATATGCATAAAGGATTGTGTGGTGGACATTATACTGCCCAAACAACAGCTCATAAAATTCTCAGGGCAGGATATTGGTGGCCCACTCTCTTTTCAGATGCACAAAAGTTAGTGAGGAAGTGTGACCCTTGCCAAAGATTTTTAGGAAAGTTGAAATATGATGGTGCTTTACCCCTCAGAACTGTAACTGTGGATGCTCCATTTCAGCAATGGGGAATTGACTTCATAGGGGAAATTGCAGACAAATCAAGTGGGGGACACAGTTGGATTTTGGTGGCAACTGATTATTTTACCAAATGGATTGAGGCCATTCCAACTAAGAGAGCTACAAGCAAGGTGGTGATAGATTTCATACTAGAAAATATTATCATCAGGTTTGGAGTACCATTTAAGATAGTCACTGATAATGCTATGTGCTTCAGATCAGGTGAATTTGTTGATTTTTGCAACAGGTATGGGATAAATCTATCATATACATCACCATATCACCCACAAGGGAATGGCCAAGCAGAATCAAGCAATAAAAGCATCATGAAAATTATCAAGAGGATACTAGACAAGAACAAGAAAGCTTGGGACTCAAATTTAAAGTTAGCCATATGGGCTGACAGAGTGACAGTAAAAAGGGCTATTGGGATGTCACCTTTTGAGCTAGTATATGGTGCATCAGCCAGATTGCCCATAAACAATCTCCTACCAGTTTACAGATTCATTCAGGAAAATGATGAGGAGATTGAAGATTCCATGACAGAAAGAGTGAATCAGCTGGTCGCATTGGATGAAAATAGAAGGAAAGCCCACCAGATCAATCTCAAAAGACAACAAGATGTGAAATATCAGTTTGACAGGAGAACTACAAAAAGGAAGTTTCAAGTCAATGATCTAGTGCTCATTTGGAATGCTAAAGGTCAAGAAAAGGGTAAACATGGTAAATTTGAACCCTTATGGATGGGCCCATATCAGGTTTGCAATACTCATGGGGAGGATTCTTATTTCCTCCAGGCCCTAGATGGTGAAGTTCTGGAATTGCCTGTGCATGGCCAATTCCTTAAATTCTATTTTGCATAAATGACTTGTTGCTGTGCACATTTGTAAAAACATGTATGTAGTGTAAATGCCTTGTACAACTCGTGCTTTTTGGCTTTTTGTCTGGTCTGCCCGGAGATCTGGTTCTCGCTGCAGGTTTTCACCTGCACGTCCCCATTCGGAGCCAGTGTTAGCACTCTTTTTGACCTGGGGGTGGTTTTTTCATGTTTAGGGGGTTTCTTCATTTGAACCCTATATCTTCTTGCCCATTTTCCTAAGTGTTGGACCTCCTCGGCATTGTTCAGCTGCAGCATCATATTTTCTTTGAGGAGGAGATCATCATCATCATCTTGTCTTCGATGATGGTCTGCATCATCATGTTTTCTGTCGACTTGTTTTTCATCAGGATCATCATTTTTCAATATCGGGTGATGTTTGGATATCATCCCGATCCTGCTGATGAGCTACAGTGTGCCTTGATTTGCTTGCGGGGCGATTTTTCAAGTATCCGGTGATCTTCCAATTATCACCTTGCCTTTTTTATGATGATGATGTCACCCAGATCTGCTGAGGGGGTTATTCTCTGAGTTGTTCGACCTAATTTGTTTTTTCTTAAGGGTCGTCATCATCATCATCATATTTCCAGTTATCGCCGTGTTGCTTGCGAGGGTCATCATATTTTCTGCCTGCATGATATTTCGCCGGGGTGATATTTTTATCATCGGGTGATCTTGGTTATGATCATCCTGATGATGTTGTTGAAGAGTTCTAAGTGTGACCCGATATTCACTGGGGTCATCATATTTTGAACGTCAGGATGATCTTAGTCAATATCATCCTGATGTTGTTGTATCACTTCATGTTCCTTGTTTTATCATCCTGATGATGCTGACGTCATTCTTATGTCGGGGTGATATCTATTTCTCTGCCTATCTGCATCATGATATTTCCGAAGGAGGGGGTGATATTTTCATTTTTGAATATCACTCGGATGTATGTTTGTCCAGCATCATGATGATGCTGATATCAGGGAGATATCCGCCTGTCGGCTTCGTGCATTATCTAGTGGGGGTGATCTTTTCAAATATCTGGCGTATTCATCTATCACCCCGATCTTATAGTGGAGCTACAGTGTAGCATGATATTTGTGCATCAGGATGATATTTCCAAATATCCGGTTATCTTCCGAATATCATCCTGATGTCGATATGATGATGACGTCATCAAGGTCCGGGGGGGTCATATTTCTAACACTGATCATCTTGTGGAGATCCCCCGATATTTGCAAACATGATGATGACGTCATCCGGATATGAGGAGGTGCGCAGTAGGCAGATATGATGATGACATCAGCAGGATATGATGATGACGTCATCAGGATGTTCATCGGCCAGACTTTCGGTATAGGCTAAGCAGGAGGATGTTCCTCCGATGGATCAGGTTGTGCCGATGAAGGCGATTATCATGCAGGTTATATTGCGATATGATGCTGACGTCAGGGTGATATTTCAAGCAACAGGATATCATGCTGCTGGAGGATGATGATGATGAAGTCTTATACTAGTGTCGTTAGGAGCAAAAGCACCGACATCATATATGCTCATGACCTAGTATATAAAGTGTTAAAGAGGTTGCTGCGGGGTGCATGTGGGATAATTGATATCCTGCATATTTTCAAATATCATGATGATGTATCTTGGCGGGAAACGGTTGCGACGCACAGTATTCTGCATTTCCCAAGGCCGTGGGCTGGTGCGCCATTAATGGCGATTGTTGCAGAGGTGTGGGCGATGGTATGGACGGATCTGGTACCCGATTGAAGGTGTACATCAACGGACAGTGGCGCAGGGCTTGAGGTTTCTTCCTGTCTCCTCCCCTACCTGCTGCATTCATGTTTGGGCGCCAATCTGGTAATGCGTTGGGCACCATTTTTCTGATACTGTGTATCTGGCGGGATTTTTGGTCAACCATGTAATTAATTGCTGTGGTACACTACCTGGCTGTTATAAGCAGGAAGTGTTACTCATTTTTGGTTGTTGAAAGTTGAAGATTTTTGGCTCTGTAATTCAAAACAAGCTGATCTGGTTGCTCTGTACAGCTTAACCTGTGAGTCTATGTATCTCTTGTTGTATGTTTTTGGCATGAACCCACTGATTTCATGATTAATCTTATATGAGAAATGCTATCTTAGCATGTGTTTTGTTAATTCTGTCTCCAGTATTGCATGTATTCTTCTTCTGAATCTGTATATTTGGGTAATGTTTAGATTCTAGAGCATAGAATTCCTATGTTGAATGTCTGATCTTTTAACTTTTGCTCAAGGGGTAGATTAAACTATTTTCAGGTTAAACATTGGGAAGGGTATACTGCAGTAGGGATGCCATAAGTAGAGATAACTTAACACTCTGTATTGGGAGATATCTGTAAGGCAGGTATCACATATATCCCCCTGAAATCCAGTTTTAGCTGTTCATGTTGATCATTCACAGGTGTATGTCTATTGACTCCAGGCCCTGGATAGGCACCAATCTTGCTTTGTTTTTGTGTTACAACCATGTCCAGCTTTGCATCCAAACTTAAACTCCAAATCAAAATCTAAAACAACCATTAGGACATTAGAATTAGTTTTAGGATCCTCAGTCCTCTGTCTACAACTGCAAATAGGCCCAAAGCTAGCCCCTTTGCTCTTATCTTTCAGTTTTGGTCTACTTACAAGAGGACTTATCTGCTTTCTGTCAGCATCCCAGCCTTTGTATGCATATCCTCATGGATGTTGAGTAGGGAATACCCCCCTAGGTTTTGCAGAGCCTGAAGAAGAAGAGGAGATAAAATATAGAGTCTATCTCCTATACTGTTGGCCCCTGGCCCAGAGATCCTGTTGATCACTGATGGCTACCTTGTAGGGAAATCTGGGAATAAGCATCCAGTCTGGGAAAAAACCAACAGAACCATCCTAGCTTGATTTAACCCTGATTGAAGACTTAATGGAGGATGACCATTCCAAGAATCAGATCAAAAAGAAGCTTTATTACCTTTATGAATAACCCAAGATAGATGAGGGAGAATTACCTTTCTACAATCTATAAGAAAGTTCCAAATCTTAGACCCTGAAGGAAGATTAGATACCATAAAAATTCTTTTTTGTAGGGGTGAGTCTAGATATTTATATTTCATTAGTCTGTTGCATTTAGCCTCTGATTTAGCAAACAAATTCTAGGCTAGCTTTTCTCCTAGAGCCAAACTGTGATTTTCTAAACTGTGAATACCTAAACCACCTAGCTAGATTGAAGAACAAACCTTTTCCCAAGATATAAGAGCAATCTTTCTTTCCTTATTTTCATTCCATTTCCAAAGAAACATCCTCAAAAAAATTTCAATTTCTCTAATTACACCTCTAGGCGTTTTTAAAACAGACATCATATATAGGTATGGCTATCAGAACTGACTTGATAAGAGCTATTCTTCTAGCTAAAGTCAACCATCTACCTTTCCATGAAGCAACTCTTTTCTGAATAGCTTGAATAACCTTTGACCAAAAATTATTTTTCTAAAAACCACAAAAAAGGGGTACTCCCAAATACTGAGAAGGAAGTGAATCAACATTGAAACCTAGAAGAGCAGTTATCTAAGCTTGAATAGAAGGCTTAGTATTGAAAAAGAAAATCTTAGACTTTGCTGGATTTATAGCTTGGCCTGAAACTTGGCAATAAAGAGAAATAACCTTTTTAATACCTCTATCTTCTGATAAGGAAGGAAAACCAAACAATAATAATACTCTTTTCAACATAATCATCAATACTTTATAGTTGTTTAACTAAACTTATTGTTTATTTTTAGATAAATAATTAAATATCTATTAAATACATAAATTCCATAATCCATAATAATAATAATGATATTAATAATGTTCATGGTTCAACATCAATCAAATCTATTACACAAACACACACCAAAATAAAATGTCAAATATATATCCAAAAACAATATTAGCTAAGACCCTACATTCTCCCCCTCTAGAATCTAGGCTTCCTCCTGGAAGCTATCAAAAAGATAAGGAAACAAATATTTCATCTTGATAGTATCCTCCCAAATAGCAGAAGATTCATCATAGGGGTCCCATTGGACCTTGACCTGATCCAACTGTCATCCTCGTAGGGCCAGTGTTCATTGATCCAAAATGTGAACTGGTTCCAGTATTAGCTGTCCACCCTATGCCACTTGTAAGGCATCCCAATCCAATACATGATAAGTGTTGGAGTACAGACAATACTGAGAGGGGGGATGAATCAGTGTTGTAGACAAAAACAATTCATTTACTTCTTTTCAAACTTGAAAACAGAAAGTAATGATGCTGACAATGTACTTTACCAAAGTAAGAAATCAAATACTAAACAATAGATAAAATTGAATGTTCAAGCATGAAAGACAAATGGATCACACATCAATTAAGACCATGACACAATAAATTTCATGAGTGGAAAACCCTCAATGGGAAGCAAAACCACTCAGAAATGCCTCACTGGCTTAACCAAAAACCTCACTGATTACAAGTATAGGAGCACCCACTCCCAATCAGATATTGAAGCACCCATTCCAATTAGTCAAGGCCTCACTGACCACTTAGTTTAGAAGCACCTACTTCAAGGAGCACCAACCCCTAATGTTTTGCTAACCAAGCAAGCCTCACTGGCTTTACAAAGTTGTCTCACTGACATATACATTACAAATTGAATGAAAATAAAAATATAGAGGATCTCTATGTTTCTCTACACAATATTATCCTTCTTTTCAATCTCTACAACAAGAAAACATCTCCTCCACTCATACACTTCACAACACCTCCTTCTCTTCAATCAGGCTTTGGACATTCTTTTTATGTTTCTTTTCACCCATGTCATAAATTGCTCATCACACAAACTGGTGCCCCTCTGGAAATCCCTTTGCCCATGTTTGCAAACTCCATGTGAAGACTGCAAATGTCATTCATGTTTAACTACATCAAAACACCTATAATCCATCACTATTTTCTCCATTATTCATACAGACGCGTAGGTATATATCTCTTCTTTTTCATGGACCAAGTCTCATCACCTTTTCAATCACACAGACCAAGATATAAATTTTCCTAGCCCTCTATGTCATTTGAAATTCTGTTACAAGTACTTTGAGAACATAATACAAAGAGCCGCCCATCAAATTTAGTCATAAAGAGGTGGCCATTGGTGTTTGAATTTAGTTTAAATTATAACCTTTGATATCTAACTTCGCACCCTACACATTTTAAACATGAGCCATTGATTTCATTTTGAGCACTCAGGCTCCATGGAGATGACTGGATGCATCAGTTGCATAAGGAAGAGGGCCGGTATTTGAATGTTTTAAGTACCCTCCAAAAGGTCACTTTAAGTGACTTCACTTATGATAATAAATCAACATCAAAACATAAATAAAGTGCTCTCCTGTCAAAAAGTCAGTTTATAATAAGGTTTTAAGACTTTAAACACTTAGGGTTTTGTTTCTCAAGACATTGAAACCCTAAAGTGAAGCCCCACAACCTTGAGGAAAAAAACACCTTTTAGAACTCTACATAACACACAAATGTAGGACCTTTATACCTGCATAAAGATATTAAATAGAGAGCACTATGAATGTCTAAGCACCATATGCACTGAATGAAGCATAAAGAATATTATGAACCAACATCCTAACCATGAAGTCTCAGACAAGAAACATATTCTATCATGTGAACAAACACATCTCATGTGGTTCCTGTTTTAAAACAATCATGAAGTCTTGAAGACATGAACTTCAAAAGAAGAGCATTATGAGAATGACATTATGAACATGATGAGCATGATCCATATACATCCTGATATGAAGTAGGAAGCATGTCAAACAATCATCACTTGGAAGCACTTTAGTCTTTGCATCAATAAAGGATGAGAGACACTTGAAACATGAAGAAACTCTTGCCATGAATAGAGAATGAACAACCTCTGAAATCACAAACACAACCTACATCTCTGAACTTTTGACATCATCCATCAACACTACATCACATCAAACCAACTCCACATCTCTGTGAATTGACCAAGCAACTTCCAAACTGCATGAACAACTGATTGATAAGATGACATGCATTAATGTACCAATAATCATATGTCCTAATTATCATGAAATCCTAACATTTCATGAAGTCCTTTAAGCCATGCAACATAAGGTGAACATTATCTTCAACAACCTGAAATATTAGCAAGTATTGCAACAACCTTGAAGATAATGATCATGAAAGCATCCATCCTGATCAACATAACACTTAGCATAATAAGATACCATGTAGACCTTGTGATCAACATATATCAACCTTTTATGTTTCTCTTCTCATGATTAATAATAGTCAATAATTCCAAATCAACCTAACTCTTGATGAATGATCATGAGATATGATCATGAGTGGTATCTACCTTTGACATCAATGACAAAATCAATGCCAATTCAACAAACTCCCCCTTTAGCATTGATGTCAATTTCCATGTGACAAACAATTTCTCCCCCTTTGACAACAATGACAAAGGGTAACTGCAAACTAGGATTGAAAGAGGTGAAATAGATTATCTTGTCCAAACACAGTGCAAGAAGACACATCAACTGTTCAAGCAAACATGTTTTATTCAACTCCAAGCACACACAACACTGATTGATACCACTTGTAGGATTAACCTTTAATTGTCATCTTCCTCTAGACTTTATCAAATAAAAAAAATCATGACTGTAAGATCACAGTCACCTAGATCATTGTTCCATATCACTGCACCAAGACTCCCCCTATCTCATGAGTTTGGTAACATGTCTCTAACTGATTGCCTGATGAGGTGAATTAACACAAATCTTACTGCAACATAGGATGTGCACTGAATCTGTCAGATGAAAGCACATTTACTATGAACCAATTACCATAGAGGTGTATGTCATCAGTGATCATCATTGCATGAAAGCATTGCATTAGTCTAAGAACTATTGCATAAAAATGTTTAGCAACAGTTTGCAACACTACAACAAATAGCAAGTAGGTCTACAACACTCAAAAATTTGTCAGAACAACAAATGTCTGCTGATTAAGCAACAAGAGGACTACTACCATCCCATGCCACTACTATGCATCCAAATAATACAAATGCTACTGTCAACTTTTTCAAGAGAATCTTGTCCTAATCCCCGTCAGCAATGAATCATTGTCCTAATAACCAATATAATATGAAATCATGACTTAAAAACCACTGTCAAATGCAATCAACTGAAACACAGTCCAAACTATCAAAAACTATGTCCTATCACCAACTTGCAACATCCAACAGCTACATGACAACAAGCTTAATCTGCATAGTTTGACATGAATAGAAACTTGTGAGATAGGAGCAACATATTTCCTCTTTGCCACTAGAGATGCCAATATCACACCGTTTTCTGTCCTGACCGTCTCCTACTACTATACCAATTGATCTCACTAGGATAATGGCACTATACCATCACTTTCTTGCATTCAACCATTGCCACAAAGAATACCACTCCTTTAACAAAAGCATATTAAACTGACTTTGCATTTAAGATTGCACCTTTGATACCAAAACACTACAAAAACTAAATGTCAACACAACATACAAAGTCTGATCATGCACATAAGACTTCTACCATTACAAGGACTACACTAATATAGATCTAGCAAACATCCTACTACTGCTATATATCAATGACAGGAGACACTGAATATCATCAACAAAGCACTAATCTTTCATAGTCTACACCAAGTCTACTACAAAGGTTTATTGTCAGGTCTGCCATCATCAACAAGATCTTTTGAGATACAAGGTAAGAGCAACTACACAACAAAAACTTTTGTCATTGAAGAACACCAAAAATGAAGTCATTTCATATACAACATGCAACAACTGTGATGATAATTGAGAAGTGTGAACCTGTTTAGTCTTCTCAACTCCTGATAACCCAATGCAATCATCAAGAATTAAAACATTAGTAGCAAGGGAATTAATACTCCAAACAACCTTTGCATGAACATGGTATGATGTTCTAATAAGACACACCCCAATCAATTATGTATGCACTTCATTGTCATATATGCACTCTTGAAGGATATTATACCCTTATCATCATGATAAATATAGCATAGATCCACTGTCAAACTGACCCATGGTGAATAGACCACACTTCTTTGAGACATGTTTTCTGATTCTTAAGTCATTTTGTCAATCCTTCAATCCTTGATAAAGATTATATCTTGTTTCAAAGATCTTAATGTTTGCATAGGCTATAAGACTGCTAACAAAGATTGTAGAGTCTGATATAAACCTGCAAACTAATTTTAAGCCACTAATACATACTATCATGGGCTTTTAATTACCGACATAGTGCATTCAACACACATTACTTGTCATGGCTAGATCCTGAGGCACATGATTCAAACTGATATAACACACTTGAAACATGATCATCCTGAATGAATTATAACAATCATCTCTTTGAAGCATAGACACTAAACCAACTAGACTCTTTGTTTGCATTATTCATAACTCAACTCTGTGACAAGAAACCTTAATAAAGAATGAAGATATCCAACTCAATTCTTCCTAATTACTCTGAACTTCCTTGGGGTTTAAGAGATGAAACATTTGACAACTCCCCCTCAATTTATGCTTCTTTTTATGCACTTATAGATGTCACTTGTACAGTATGCACAAGCTCAGATTCTTTCTTCTCTTTTTCTTGTTTCCTTCTCCAAACTGTTATTGTCCTAGTTTTCTTGTGATGGCTAAAAGAATTCACCAAATTAATCTTACAAAACAATGCTTTATGTCCAAGCTTATGACACCTATAGCATTTGATTTTATGACCAATAGAAGGAACAAAAGCAGATTCTCTTGATAACCAAAAATTTCTTGCTTTATGACCAACTTTATTGCAATTATAACAACCATTGTTGTAGTCCTGATTTGTCAACCTATAAAAGATTTTCTCCTTATTCCAACCAAAACCATTTCTTTCACAATCTCTAGCTCTATGACCATAAACATGACATGAATAGCAATAACCATGGAACTGAGAATAGTTGTACCTAATTGAATGGTATTTCCTAGTAGATGGAGGTCTTGAGTGCCTGTTTGTACTTCTTCTTTCATTATCAGCAACTTTGTCTTTTGATTTCTTCTTGGCTTCATTCTCAGGAGCTATAGAATAAAAATTCAGATCTATCTCCTTCCTAGGAGCATCTCTTGTCTTGGAACATTCTCCTTTCTCATAACCCAAACCGGTAGTGTCCTTGTGATACTTTTGCTTGTTCAATATATCATTTAAACATTCAGTACTCTTTTCAAATTGAATAGTCTTATGCAACTTTGAGGATGCCTTTTCCAAATCCTTTCTCAAAGAGACTATTTCTTTCTCTAGTTTTAAGCATTCAATGATTTTGACTTCAAGATCAGATCTTATAAAATCAACTTCTCTTTTAGATTCTTCTATTTTTGTCTTTAGACTAATAATCAGTTTATTAGACTCATCAACTTGTACCTTTAAGTCAACAACCTGATTTCTTGCCTCTTCAAGCTCTAAATAAACTTTTACAAAATCTAAACATACCTTGTCTTTGGAATCTTTTTCTTGTTGAAGCTGGTCTTCTAATCTTCGATTCTCCTTTCTAAGTTGCTTGATCACATCTAGACCACATAAAATTTCTTCTTCTATATCAACTTCACAATTATCTTCATCAAACTCCTATCCATTTTCATCTACAAAGAGGTCTCCTCTTGTGTCATCAGTCTCAACAGCAAAATCATCTTTTCTTTCATCTATACTTACAATAAAGTCTTTCTTTATGTCAAAACTCTCAACTACAAAACCATTTTTTTATCACACTTTATATCAACATTCAAGGAAGACTCATGCAACAACTCATCACATGACTTGATTGGGGTTTGCTGTACAACCTTTTGCTTGTCTTCTTTCTTTTCTCTATTTCTTCTACACTTTCCCATGGTACTCCACTATCGGGAATCTATGCTCTGATACCACTTGTGGAGTATAGACAATAGTGAGAGGGGGGTGAATTAGTGTTGTAGACAAAAACAATTCATTTACTTCTTTTCAAACTTGAAAACAAAAAGTAATGATGCTGACAGTGTACTTTACCAAAGTAAGAAATTAAATACTAAACAATAGATAAGATTGATTGTTCAAGAATGAAAGACAAATGGATCACACATCAATTAAGACCATGAAACAATAAATTTCATGAGTGGAAAACCCTCAAGGGGAAGACAAACCACTCAGAAATGCTTCACTGGCTTAACCAAAAAGCTCACTAATTACAAGTATAGGAGCACCCTCAAGGCCTCACTGACCACTTAGTTTAGAAGTACCTACTTCAAGGACCACCAACCCCTAATGTTTTATTGACCAAGCAAGCCTCACTAGCTTTACAAAATTGTCTCACTGACATATAAATTACAAATTGAATGAAAATAAAAATACAAAGGATCTCTCTGTTTCTCTACATAGCATTATCCTTCTTTTCAATCTCTGCAACAATAAAACATCTCCTCCACTCATACACTTCACAACACCTCCTTTTCTTCAATCAGGCTTTGGACATTCCTTTTATGTTTCTTTTCACCCATGTCATAAACTGCTCATCACACAAACCGGTGCCCCTCTGGAAATCCCTTTGCCCTTGTCTGCAAACTCCATGTGAAGACTAAAAATGTCATTCATGTTTGACTGCATCAAAACCCCTATAATCCATCACTATTTTCTCTATTATTCATATATATGTGTAGGTATATATCTCTTCTTTTTCATGGGCCAAGTCTCATCACCTTTTCAATCACACAGACCAAGATATAAATTTTCCTGGCCCTCTATGTAAGTTGAAATTCTATTACAAGCACTTTGAGAATGGAATACAAAGAGCCAGCTATCAAATTTAGTCATAAAGAGGTGGCCGTTGGTGTTTGAATTTAGTTTAAATTATAACCTTTGATATATAACTTTGTGCCCTACACATTTTAAACATGAGCCATGGATTTCATTTTGAGCACTTGAGCTCCATGGAGATGATCAGATGCATCAGTAGCATAAGGAAGAGGGCAGTTATTTGAATGTTTTAAGTACCTGCCAAAAGGTCACTTTAAGTGACTTCACTTGTGATAAGAAGTCAACATAAAAACATAAATAAAGTGCTCTCCCATCAAAAAGTCATAGTTTATAATAAGGTTTTAAGACTTTAAACACTTAGGGTTTTATTTCTCAAGACATTGAAACCCTAAAGTGAAGCCCCACAACCTTGAGAAAAAAACACCTTTTAGAACTCTACATAACACACAAATGCAAGACCTTTATACCTGCATAAAGATATTAAATAGAGAGCACTATGAATGTCTAAGCACCATATGCACTGAATGAAGCATAAAGAATATTATGAACCAACATCCCAACCATGAAGTCTCAGACAAGAAACATATTCTGTCATGTGAACAAACACAACATCTCATGTGGTTCTTGTTTCAAAACAATCATGAAGTCCTAAAGACATGAACTTCAAAAGAAGAGCATTATGAGCATGACATTATGAACATGATGAGCATGATCCATATACATCCTGATATGAAATAGGAAGCATGTCAAATAATCATCACTTGGAAGCACTTTAGTCTTTGCATCAATAAAGGATGAGAGACACCTAAAACATGAAGAAACTCCTGCCATGAACAGAGAATGAACAACCTCTGACATCACAAACACAACCTACATCTCTGAACCTTTGACATCATCCATCAACACTACATCACATCAAACCAACTCCACATCTTTGTGAACTGACCAAGCAACATCCAAACTCCATGAACAACTGATTGACAAGATGACATGCATTAATGTAGGGTGTTGCCACAATAATGGGTTACACTTTCTGGGACATCCTGATTTTTGCTAAAATCACATATTTTTAGAAAATATAATGATTTAAGCCTTGAAAGGTTCCATTTAAAGGATTTTAATTGAAGAGGGTTTGATCAAACCCCCTTGGATAGAACCTTGCTAGTTTACCATACGTATAATGGAGTCTCCTCTACACCTACCAAAATGCTGATAAAAAACCACTTTTGATTTATCTTTTGAGGGATCAAATGAATGTATTTAAAATTTATGCTTTGTATGTATGTAGTCCTTATTATAAGCTTCCCAAATAATATAATTTTAAATATATTTAATTTGATTATTATATTTATTTTTTATTTCTTGTGAATGTATGTTTTTCATCGAACATCAAGTTCTCTATCCTACACACATGGAAAATTAGTAAATAACTGAAAAAAAATTCTAAAAAATATCTATACACTAGGTATTGATGTCATTGTTTCAATAAAAGAAAAGAAAAAGAATTTCGATACGTACAAAAAAAGTTATGTTTTACGAAATATGCCTATGTCTAAATTATAATTGGTTTGACTTCAAAAAGTAATTAAAAAATATAAATTCAACAAAACATTATGAAACCAAATGCATACACTATATATCGGTCTTACCAATCTAAATTAAAAAGAATCAAAATTTTATCCTTTGTAGAAAAAAAGTTATGTGCTACGGAATACACATCACTTTAAAAAAATGTTGTTTACTATTAAAAACAAGTTATCAAAGGAGATGCAAACCATTTTACAATTTAACTCTATTTTTTTTTTAAATATATTTAGAATCTACAAAAAAAATCTCACAAATCACTAGTTTGCATCATCTTCAAATTCCTAATGGTTTAGCGGCTATAAGTGTCAGAATGTGAAGATTTAGTTCAAAATATTGATTTCAATGTCAAGTTTGGCCAAAAAGTGTAACCCATTGTTGTGGGATGACCCTGCACCAATAATCATAAGTCCTGATTATCATGAAATCCTAACATTTCATGAAGTCCTTTAAGCCATGCAACATAAGGTGAACATTATCTTCAACAACCTGAAATATGAGCAAGTATTGCAACAACCTTGAACATAATGATCATGAAAGCATCCATCCTAATCAACATAACACTTAGCATCATACAATACCATGTAGACCTTGTGATCAACCTATATCAACCTTTGATGTTTCTCTTCTCCTAATTGATAATAGTCAACAATTCTAACTCAACCCAACTCTTGATGAATGATCATGAGATATGATCATGAGTGGTATCTACCTTTGAAATCAATGACAAAATCACTACCAATTCAACAATAAGAATCTGATACATATTTCTTAAGAAAAGATACATGAAAAACATTATGGATACATGACAAGCTAGGTGGTAAAGCTAAGCAATATGCAATTGGGCCTATCCTTTCTAGAATTTCAAAAGGGCCAACATATCTGGGTGCCAACTTAGAGCCTTTTCCATAATGGATAGAGCTCTTATAGGGTCTCACTTGCAAGAATAATTTCTCCCCAACTTGGAACTCACGATCAACTCTCTTGATGTTAGCATACTACTTCTGTTGATCTTGGGCTACCTGCAACTGATCATGAATCTGGATCACCTACTATTCCATTTCTCAAACAAGCTCAGGTCTAATAATGACTTGATCCTCTAGTCGGTCTCAACTCAAAGGGGTCCTACAAGGTCAGCCATAGAGGGCCTCAAAAGGTGCCATTCCAAGAGAATTGTGATGACCATTGTTATAAGAAAACTCTACTAAATACAAATAGTCCTCCCAACAAGACTATTGATCCATCACATACATTCTGAGCATATCCTCCAAAATTTGGTTGACTCTCTCAGCCTGTCCATCTATCTCCGGATGATAGGTAGTGCTGAAGTTGAGTTGAGTCCCTAAAGCTTGCTAAAGAGTAGTCCAAAAGGATGAAGTGAAACCTGGATCTCTATCTGATATGATCTTCCTTGGCAGTCCATGAATTTGAACTATGTCGTGAAGAAAAACCCTGGCTACTGAGGCAACATTATAGGAAGAACTCATTGGAGAGAAATGTGCTACTTTTGTTAACTTATCCACAGTCACCACAATTGCATCATGTCGACGAACAGTCAGTGGTAATCCCACAATGAAATACATAGAAATCACATCCCATTTCCATTTTGGAATCACATGAGGGTATAATAGACCAACCGGATGTTGATGTTCTGCTTTTACTCTTTGGCACTCTAAACAATGAGCAACAAAATCTGCAATATCCTTTCACATTCCTGCCTAGAAGTACATATTTCAAAGATCTGCATGCATATTCTTAACACTAGGATGAGCTGCATAAGGTGCTTTGTGAGCCTCGGCTAAAATCAAACCTCTAAGGTCTCCAAAAGAAGGAACATATATATGTCCATGATGTCAGAGTAATCCATCAGCATCCACAGAATATCCCTCAAACTTGTCCTTCAAAGGACTCTGGAATTGAATAATCTCATAGTATAAAGTATCTTGAGGCAACAACTCTAGAATATGTCCTCTAAGATCTGACTTAACTGTCAAAGCTAACAACTCATGACATTGCCTACTGAGAGCATCAACTACAACATTCTCTTTTCCCTTAATATAATGGATCTCAAAATCATATTTACATAGAAATTCCATCCATCTACGCTACTGAGCATTTAGATTAGGCTATGAGAAAATATACTACAAGCTCCTATGATTAGAGTGCAACTCAAATCTATGCCCAAGAAGAAAATATCACCACTTGGTCAAAGCATGAACCACTATAGCTAGCTCTAAATCATGTGTCAAATAGTTAAGATCGTGATTCCTCAATTTGTGAGACTTAAAGGCTATCACATGACCTTCCTACATAAGAATAACTCCAATACCTTCAATTGGTACATCTATACAAACAATAAAATCATTGGTTGGATCTGGAATAGCTAAGAAAGGTGCACTAGTAAGCTTCTCTTTTAGAATTTGAAAATCTTATTCACACTGTTCAAACCTGATGCAGAATGCCCAGCAGAAGCGGATGAAGATTGACTATATCTTCCCTATCGGCAAGAGGTATCCCAATGTCTCTCCGAAGCCAAGAATGACTTCTCTATCGGTGAGACATGAACTATCGGCCGGGTCTTATTGTTATATCCCGATGGCTAAGTTCTCACCGATAAACTCCGTGACGGTTAGTTGCCTATCGGCAACACCTCATACTATCGGACCACGATAAAGTTCCTTCGGCCAGACTTCTTCCTTCGTCACACCGATGACCACTCTTTGTCGGCCAGACTTCTTCCTTCGGTGAAGCTTCTTTCACCTACACCGACGCTTTGTCTCTCGCCGATATCGTCAGGCCCATCGGCCAGACCTCCTGCTTCGGTAAGACTCCGGTTTGTAGTCCCGATGTTTCATCTCACTCCGACGAGTCCTTTGTCGCTGAGACTTCTCGAACTCCTTCCGATGAACTTCTATCGGTGGGACTCTAACGGTCGTCGTGACTTCTTCGGCTGCCCCCGACAAGGTTCCTCGCGCCGATACTCTCTATCGGCAACACTCCGAGGATGTCTCACCGATCGGTGAAACTTTATACCGTCGGCTAGGTATATTTTCCTTAGCCCGATATCGTTTCTCTCACCGATGCGAACACAAAGGTATGTGTCTCCGGCACTATACCAATCTTCGGCAAGACGGAGAGCCTTTCACGCCGATGGATCTCCAACTGTTCAGAGGCGCCGAACCAGAATTCCCTTCGACAGAACAATGGAATTTAGCCGTTTCATTTATCAAACCCTCGATCACTTGTAGCAATCTGATCCCACATCAAAACTATCCAATTTCACTCCGATTTCCCGACTAGCCACATGATGATGTCTAGTCGAACTTGACTGAGTTCGCTGGCTTCCTGGGTAAGAATTCAACAACAACAAACGTGAGAAATCTTTCCCCCATCCCACTGTTACTATACAGGGCTTCAGTGGACAGAGGAAAGGGCCTCCATGTATGAATCAAAACCCTACTCCTAGGTTACGAACCAGCCACTATGGAACCGTGGGTTTTACACCGTCTGCACACTACAGAGTCACTATGGATTGACGGATAGCATCCGATTAGGTTCTATTTACAAAATCAGGATAAAGATATCAGATCACTAAGAACAACCAAGAAAATCAACACAGATCATACCCAGAACTCTCTTCATTCAATTATCAAAAACTTGTTGTAATACACACTTCTCTCTCTCCGTGTGACATACAACCTGCCTCTAAAGAAGATGTAGAGACAGCAGTTATCCCCTCCAACCGTGCAAACTGATTTTCAAATCAGTTAGCCGTTGGTTTACCCTTCATACAAGCAAAACTACATGTGTGCCTTGCACAATTACATTCATGGGACCAAATTGACCCTTATTACAAAAATGAAATGGCTTAAGAGCCTTATGAGACAACAAAAGAAAAGATGATCCTGCACTACAGAGAATGTGCTCCTGCACCAAAACCAAACAAATTTCTTGCCTTGTCGCTGGAGAGAAGTGATTGGATGAGCAATCCTGGAGAAACCTTCTATGAACCTTCTGTAATAACCAGATAAACCCATGAAACTCCCAACCTCAGCTACATTAGTGGGAGTAGGCCATTCTAGAATAGCCTAAATCTTGGAAGGATCTATGAAGATTCCACCATCACCTAAAATAATATGCCCTAGGTACTAGATTTCTGTTTGGAAAAATTCACACTTAGAGATATTTACATACAATTGATTTTCTCTTAAACATTGCAAAACTTGTCGCAAATGCTCCTCGTGCTCCTCCATAGTGCAAGAATAAATCAATATATCATCTAGAAAATTTACCATGAACCGATCAATAAAAGTTCAAAAGACACCATTCATCAGACTCATAAAAACTGTTGGGGCATTAGTCAAACCAAAAGGAACAACAATAAACTCATAATGACCATAACTTGTGCAAATGATATCTTATGAATGTTGGCTTCAACAATTCTTAACGAATGATATCCAGATTTGAGATCTATTTTGGAGAAAGTCTTTTCTCCTTGAATTTGGTCAAAAAGATCATCTATCCTTGGCAGAGGATAACGATTCTTTATGGTGAGCTTGTTATGTTGTTTGTAATCTATGCAAAGCTGAAGAGTTCCATCCTTCTTTTTAAAAAAAATCATAGGTGCACCCCATGGAGATACACTGAGATAGATATGACCTTTTTCTAACAATTCCTCCAACTCTAACTTGAGCTCTTGTAGTTCTTATGTAGTCATTCTATAAGGAGCCTTAGAAATTGGCTATGCTCTCGGAACCAAATTGATGTGAAAATCAATCTCCCTTTTAGGTGGCATACCAGATAGTTGAGAGGGAAAAACATCAGTAAACTCTCAAAGAATAGGATGATCATCTAATAAAGTATCAGACTTCTCCTCTGAATGATCACTAATGGAAATAGAAAAAAATTGGCATCCTTGTCTCATGCACCACTTGAGCTGCATAGCTAAAATCATCTTAAGAGACACTGGTCTTTTAGTTTATGAGACAATCACCTTTTTGCCCAAATCATCTAAACACTCAACAGACTTGTATCAGCAATCTAAATTTGCTTCATGAGCATTCATCAATTCCATACCTAAAATTATCTCATATGACCCCAAAGATATCACTCTAAAATCTGCTTTGGTGGAAAAAGAGCTAAGCTCTAAATGACAATCTCTAACTAAAGAATTGACCGACATCTTAGCACCAGAAGCTAACTCCACATCCCAATTAACATTTTTCTTAGCAACCACCAGCCCACACTTCTCGACTACAAATGGGGAAATAAAAGAATTTGTAGCTCTTGAATAAAAAAGAATAGAAAAAGTAACCTTACCAATTTTTCTGGGAACCTCTATAACAGATGCATTATGATCTGCTTGCCAATTTTTAGTAGTTGCAAAAACTTGATGAGATCCACCCACATCACCCACTATAGGTTCTGAAGCTGCCAACTGCTGAACCCTTGAAGCTTCTTTGTTTTGAAAATAATTCCAAGCACAGTGTCCCTTACCGCCGCAATTAAAACAAGGACCCTTCGATGGAACCATAAATTGAAAAGCTGATCTACCAGTGCTAGCCTGACTACCTTGATAACTCTATTGTGGATGAGCTGATCCAACAAACTGTGACTAGTTTTTCTAATCCCCTCTCTGAGATGGAGTTTGCCAAGACCTAACCGGACCTCCTTGAGTCAACTTAGCTTTCTGATTATGCTGTGACTGTGCTGATCTAGAAGAATAAGAATTAGACCTATTTCCATTCCTAGCAAAAGAGTGAGATTGGTTGCAGTTATGACACTGAGATAAATTTTGATAGTGATCATGATGTCTCAGCTAAATTTCTTCTACAATAAGTGCCTTCTCTACTGCCTGCTTCATAGTAGTAGGCTCAGATAACTGAACTGGACCTGCAATGTTGTGATTAAGTCCTTTGATAAAGTAGTTTACCATCAACTTCTCATCTTGAATATAGTCAACATACTGAGATAACTCAAAGAACTTATTCTCATATTATGCTACGGTAAGTCCCCTTTGTTGGAGATCATGAAATTCATCAATTTTTCATTGTCAAAAAAGGTCTAAAATGTATCTCTTCTTGAAAATCTCTAAGAAAACTTCCCAAGTTATATTCTCAGGAGTCAAATGCCTTTTTCTCTCCTCTTGCCACCACCAAGTATCCACACTATCCTTGAGTAGATGAATAGCCAACCTGGCCTTAAGGTTGCTCCCATATGTTTTCAATGCAAAACTTTTCTCAAACTTATTAACCAAGATTTTGCCTTTGATCCATTTGTAGATCTAGAAAAATCTTGTGGTTGTAAATGAAGAAAGTCTCATATTAGCTTGTCAATATCCACAGTGATCTCCCTCTCTACTCAAGTGTTACGAGGAGGTGGTGAATAATGTCCTAATTCCCCTTCATCTGAATGATCCACTCTACTATGACGAGGACTTCTACTACATTCCCAAGGTATAGAATGTTGTCCTACAGAGTGATGCTGGTTTTGATTATTAGGCACATGTAACCTGTCTTGGATCACATTCACCAAATTTTGCAGGACCTGTAGAATTTGAGGTCCACGGTCGATTGGTTCTCTAGATTGGTTTGATGACATGTTCTACGCAATAAGAATGAGTTTAAATTACAATTACTTTTTCCCCAAAACTCCCAAGTGTTGCAACCTATGTAATGCCTTCTATAAAATTATCAATCATAAAATAAAATAAACTTCAAAATTAAGTTAATAAGATGAATTACTCACTTAAATTTAATAGTTACAATGAATTTGAGGGCAAGAGATACTTTAAAAAGAGTTGGTCTGCCAGCAACTGAGCAAGAAAAAGAAAAATTATTGATATGAAGCACAAAATCCAAATATGGTTGAAAGAAATTCTTAATTTTGGAAACAGACTTATCAATTGTTGGCAAGGAAAATTACATTGTTTGTAATCTCAATGACAATAGGTTTTTCTTGAAACTAGAATCACAATTTTTTTTAAAACTCCGTCAAGAGAGAGATGTAAACCTATAAAAAAACAATAAATAAGATTAGGCATAGGATTCAATAATCAATTCATTAAATCGACTATAAAAAACAACAAGGAATTTCATCTAAGAAAAGGTTGACTTTATTATTCTACCTAGACCCCAATGTCAACTCAGAGATTATGATCTCAATACTTCAGTATTTTCTTTTAAAGATATATATAATCTGCACCAATAAAAATATCTAATTTTCTCAGAAAACCCAAAGTTTAGCAGTAAAATTGTTATTTACTATTACTGATAGATAATAAATCGAACTAACTTTTAATTCCATCACTGACATATAAAATCTCTATAGATATTACGAATCACAATGTCATATATATATATTTTCCTTTATAACAAACTAACTGAAATTGTACATAATAATTTATGGAGATCATGAATCATATTATTGGATCGGCCAAAATCAGATTATAGTTTCCTCATAAGCGGAATTCAATTAAGGATTAATACTTCATAATCTAATACCTTGTGCTAAATCTTTTGAAATAGAATTAATATAAATCTATAAATGTTACAAGTCTGAATCAAACTTAGGTTATATTGGATAATGTTTATATATATGATAAAGATAGTTTCTTTATTCTTAACATAGAAACATTTTGTAATCAAGACCCTGCCAGATTGTGGCGGCAGTAACCGCCACGGTTGGTGTTCAAAATGAATGTAGGGTCTTAGCTAATATTGTTTTTGGATATTTATTTGACATTATATTTTGGTGTGTGTTTGTGTAATGGATTTTATTGATGTTGAACCATGAACATTATTAATATCATTATTATTATTTTGGATTATGGAATTTATGTATTTATGTTTATCATTCATTTGATTATTGTCTTGGGTGTAGACCTTGAGTAAACCTTTGGTAATAAGGGCCTTCTCGATGGTGATCCATTTCTAAGTGATCTCATAAAATGTAGAAACACAAGGGATTTGAAGATGAAATTCCATTTCTTGGTTAAGGTTTTCTATGAAAATATCAACCTATTATTTTTCAAGGATTGGCCAAGGAAATCGACTTGCAAGACCTCTCCATCATTGTAAATAAGTAGTAAAACTTTCTCCATTGCATTCCTTAGCATTACATAGATCAAACATGGTAAGCCCATGCTCAACATTATAGGAGAAATCTGCAACAAACTTTTCTACTAGGTTGAGTAAGGTATTGACAATGCCTAGAGTGATGTGTGAACCAATCCAAGACTTGACCTACCAAACTTTGTGGAAAGAGTTTTAATAGGTACACATCATTATAGGAAACCTCTTGACAAGCCATGAAAAATTATTTGATGTGACCTCAAGGGTATCCCTTTCCCTTGTATTTGTCAAACTTGGGGACTTCAAATTTAGGAGGAAATGGAGTCATTAGAATAGATCAATCGAGGGGGTAAGGACAAAGGTCTTCAAATTTATAGTGCTTGCATTGAGTCCCAACTTGTAACCCTTTAAGAGAATTTTTCATTTCCTACCACTCTTGATCAAAGGAGGTCCCAAGAGGTAGAGTTGTTGCAAGTATGTGCCTAATCGGTGTTGTCATTGATGTCAACATATCTATGTTGTCATTGGTGTCAACTGTGCTCTTGTTTTGATGCTTGCATGTAATAAGTTAAGTGTTGAAAATAATAAGTATTCCTGATACAACAAAACAATCTAGTAGTTTGCTCTGAATTTCTTGTAGAATGAATATCTTTGTCTATAGATTGGAAACTTTATTTAGATGCATGTCTGAAGATGCTATGTTCCAAGTTTGAGCCTTCGGTATGAAGATTTGAGTGAGTTATGTTCACCAAAATGAAAACTACTTTTTCTGTATATTTGGCAGTGACAAGGAGAATGTATTATGCTCCGCATTCCTCCACATTTAAGTATTTTAGTCTACAGTTCTAGAATCAAGTTTGTAATGATGATAAGTGTCTTCAACTTCAATGGTTCATGATTTGGTGGTCTGCAAGCGATCTTTTCTTTATGACAATGGATAACAGTTATGTTCAAGTGCTCCAATTTGAAGAATCTTCATGACAAAGTGATTAGAGGTTGTGCGGATGTTCTTGGTGATTACAATGTGCTTGTGGATGTCTCCTAATCATGTTCCTAACTTTGGATTGGTCCACAAAGAGAAATTTGGATCATGGATGAAGACTGTTCTTAGAAGACTTAATGTTAACACCAGTCTTGGTCGACTTGGTTGTTTTCACTACTTGCAGAGATACATCAAAGATTGTGGAAGCATGTCATAGCGTGGAAGATTGCATTTGAGTCCTATCTAAGGCATAATGTGATCCACATACATCTTTCCCTTAGCTAATTTTGTTTAGGTCCAAAGCTATTTCTATGTATGTTTGTAATGTCAACCTTGGAGATTGTTCCAATGGTTGATGAATGTAATGCTGAACTTAATGTACATTCCAAGGTTGATGAAGTGTATAAAAACATGTAATGAAGTTGCAAAAAAGATGTCTTTGTGCAAAAATGCGAAGATAAGTGTGAAGGTGTAAGAAGAGTAGAGCATAGGAGATATATTGTGCTTCAATGGAATTGAACCCAGACATGGAGTAGATGCTATCAAATTAGTTCACCAACCCTTGGTAGTGAGCCGATCTTGGCAATGAGCCCCAACATTTGTAGTGAGTATTTTGGGAAATGAGCCCTAAGGAAGTGAGCCTCTATTTTTTGGTATTGCTATAACATATTTATTTATGTGGACTAACACCCACCGTGATTTTTCCCTTATAGGGTTTTCCATGTAAAAAATTTGGTGTCTCATGTGTTGAATGTGTTATTGTGGTGAGCTTCTTGTTTCATGTTTTCATGGTCAAATCTTAATAACAATAATTGAGCATTTAATGTGTTGATATTCATAAGTGGTTAAAGTTTTAGAGACAAGTGATTCACACCTCCTCTTAGTTGTCTTGTGCATTTCAACAATTGGTATCAGAGTAAGGTTCCTCGAAAGTAAGCCTAATAGCTTGAGGTTGATCCGGGATGTCTTATAAGAAGGAAGTTCCTTAGTTTGATGTGACAAATTATGCTTTATGGAAGGTACAAATGAAAAGCCATCTTCTCTGTCTTGGTTATAGAGTATGGAAAGTGACAGAGACAAAGTATACCATGCCTCAGAATGGTTTAACAACTGAAGATGAAATCAAAGAATATGAGTTAAATATAAAATCTACAGATGCTCTGTTAAGTGCCTTGTCTGACACTGAGTTAGTAAAGGTCATGGATCTAGATTCTGCTAATGAAGTCTGGGAAAAACTCAAAAATATGTATGAAGGAGATGAATCTATAAAAAGAGATAAATTGTAGGGCCTGAAAGAGAAATATGAGGGTTTAAAGATGAGCGAAGATGAAAACAAAATAGCCTACATGCAAAAGGTTGATGAAATTGTTGTAGGAGTCAAGGACAACACTGAGAGGGGGGGTGAATCAGTGTTGTGTGAATTTTCAAATCTTTTTGCAAACTTTAACTTTCAAAACACAAGGAGAGAGAGATATCATTGATTTGTCAAACACATATGCACATGACTGAGAAAAGAGAACAAAAACTCATGAGTAAATCACACACATAGAGAGAAGATCAATATACATTATGACACAAGATTTGCACGAGTGGAAAACCCTCCAAGGGTAGAAAAACCACTCCAAAACTGCCTCACTGGCTTTATCAAAAATCTCACTGATTACAATGTTTAGAAGCACCAACTTCAAGGAGCACCAACCCCTAATATAGAACAAACTGCAAAGTGTGCAAGAAGTGATTGCCACTCAATCTAATTTGCACCATTATTCAACATGTCTTCTCTGAATTTGCAATCATACTCAAACCAATCTGCTTATCAATTTCATGATCTCTGCATAATCAAATTACCTGATTCACAATACATTCTCAATGTCTTCCTCTGTGTTTCATCTTCAATAAAAACTTGATTCAGTTTATCTTTGCATATGATCTTCAAACTTCATAAGAATCAATCTGTATCACAAGTTGTATTCAATTCAATTTGCATATTGATTCACATCCATTTCAACTGTATCATCATATCATCTTCATCATTGGTTTGCATTTTATCCACACATTTTCAAGGCACACCAGATGACATAAAAATCAATAAATTAAATATCCTCTCTTGACCTTTCACATTCTCTGCACAAACAATTCATATCAAAAATTCATTGATAATCTCCTTTCATTTTCTTTTCATCTTCCTGAAAAAATCATTTCCAAACAAAATAGGATAATATAAAATTAAATCCCATTCAAAACTTTTCATATTCTCTTTTAATCTGCAAGAAACAAAATGAAAAGACTCTCCAAGAAAAATCATTTTAAGTTTCCCACAAAAAATCCATCTACAAAATCTTTTCATATTCCTTTAATAATTTATTCTCCTTCTCTGCAAATAAAGTCTTCAACAAGAAAAATATATCTCTGCCAAAAATAAATCTTCTTTGTCTTAAGAAAAACTCCTCAAATTCTTCTGTGCATATTCCTGCAATCTTATTTAATCATCAAACTCTTTATCTTCTCAAGAAAAACTTCAATCAATTAAGTCCATAAAAATTGTCTTCAAAATTTTGTATCCAATCTGCCTTCTAAAGGAAAAATCACCTTATTTGTTTCCAAATAGAAATAAACTATTCATCTCAAAAAATCTCTCCTCAAAAATAGCATATAACTCCTTATTACACTTCATAGTCAATCAAATTAGAAAATAATAAAAAAGTTTCTAATTTCAAATTAAACTCCCCTCTAAAATCATGCTCTTCCAAAATAAATAAGACTTGTTTTTTCTTTTTAAAAAACTTTGAAGAAATCTAAACATAGCACTTCTCCCTCATAGTTCGATGCATTATGCTTTTCAAACATGAATCGGGCTCTTTATATTTCATAAAGCATTTTTTAATGCTTTTTAAACTTAAAAAAAATGATGCCTTTTAAAGCATAAACCCTTCATAGAAATTAGGCTCCAAATGTTAGTAATGTTCTTTTTTATAAAAACATTTGATGCTCTTTTGTTTTACCTTTTGGCGCCCATGAAGTTTTTAAATAAAGCCATTGAACACCTTGCGCATATAGAGGAGACTTGTTCTATCAGTGAAAGGAGAGAAGGGATCGGTCAAGTGCACGTTGAAGAACCCTTCAAGTGGTGACATTTAAGTTATAAACCTTTAATCATAAGTCACCATATGAATATAACAAAAGTGCAAACATGGGTGACAGTCACTATACATATGTTGTATGACAAAACAAACCTTTAAGAAATATTAAATACAGTAGTCACTATACACTTTTGATATGATATAGTGAAGACCTCTCGATCATGAAGTATTGTATAGTGAAGACAATACACACTGTCACTTTAATCTACCACTGTAACTGGCAAGCACCTTATATGATGTATGAAGACTTGTCAATAACACATATCGTGAACATCTTCCCTAAGAATCAACTCAAGGAAGATTTAGCTTCTTAATACATACCTCTGCCATATAACATTCACCTGATACAAGATACTAATTGCATCTATGATCATGAACTTCATACAATGAAACTACAAACATTTCAACCCGCATGCAACTACACTTGTTTGTATGAAGATCAACTCACAACTGAAGACTATGCCACTAAATACTAAGATCAAATGACCAAGCCACTGCCATTGCATATCATGTCATATGTATCACCCCGAGTTTTATGTTCAATAAATCTTATCATTATATTCACAACTCCAACTGATATATGCATTTGTAAACAACACATAAGATGATGTACTCCTACAACAATATACAAGATGATGTACTCCTGCAACAACACACAAGATGATGTACTCCTGATGATGTACTCCTTCTCCTGTCAACAAATTCACACAACTCTTGATCAAGCATGAACACACATATGAAGCAAGTCCTTATCTTTTGAAGTATAACCTCAACTTGCATCAACCTCTTGCACTTACCTCCTGATTAGTGACCTTCATATGTTAACTAATATCAACCCAAGATCCTGCAAGACCTTTTTGACATCAATGACAATTTGACACCATCAATTATCAATGGAATAAAAGGTATGGGAGGAACTATTGATGAGAAGGAAGTTGTGATGAAAATTCTTAGGTCACTACCTAAGTCCTATAGTCACAAGGTAGTTGCAATTGAAGAAGTAATGATTGTAAAAGAAGTTGATAAGGATTAGTTGCTCGGAAAGCTTACAGCCTTTGAGATGAGAGAGTTTGGTGATGCTTTTCTGAAGGTTGAGACTACTTTCAAAGATAGTACTTTAGAGAAGATCTCCAGAGCTAAGAAGTACAAGGTGGAACTTGCTGATGAGCTTGATGAAATCAAAGCCAACTTTGTTGACAGACTGCAAGGAGGTTCTGATAAGTTCAAAGGCAAATTACCTTTCAAATGTTTTACATGTGGTAAGGTTGGTCACTATACTTCTAGGTGTCCTAAGAGAATTGAAAAGAATAGAAAAAGATTTGAGAATAGACCTAGGGTCCCAAAGAAATGCTACTATGTTAGAGATCTTGAGGATGAAGGTGTGAAAGATGATGAATCGGATGATGCTAGTACTAGTGCAAATGAATGTTTATTGAAATTAAAGAACCTGTGTGTACTAATCTTGCTAGTTGTGTGAAGGAAGAAAAACCAGTGGAAAAGAGTGCTTTGGTTGTTCAGGTTGAGAAAGATAAGGATGAATGAATTATTGATAGTGGATGCTCACATCACATGACCAGTGACAAAAGTAAGTTTGTGAGTTTGGAAAAGTATGATGGAGGACTGGTTAGGTTTGGAGATAATGCAACTGGTAAGATTTATGGAAAATGATCTATTTCTTTTGATGGAAATCACAACAATAATAATGTCTTATATGTGAAGGGTTTAAAGCATAATATTTTGATTGTTGGTCAGATGTGTGACAAAGGTTATGATCTGAGATTCAAAGATAATGGGTGCAAAATAATGGAAAGCTCGAGAACAATGATTGCTATCGGTAAGAAGACCAGATGTAACATTTACCAATTAAGAGGAACTAATGATTATTGTTTATTGGCTTAGACAAATGAGAGTTTGTTGTGGCATAGAAGGATGCATCATATCAATTTTGACAATTTGGTGAAGATAAGTTCTACACAGGTTGTCAGAGATCTGCCTAAACTTGTGAAGCCTACCAACACCATTTGCAAGGAGTGTCAATTTGGGAAACAAATAAGAACAAGTTTCAAAAGCAAAGAACAATTCTCTGCTAGATTGTTGGAGCTAGTACATACAAATTTGTGTGGTCCCACAAGAACAAGAAGTCTACAAGGTGACAGAACAAGGGATAAAGAGACAATTGTCTGCACCTAGGACTCCTTAGCAGAATGGAGTTGAAAGTAAGAATAGGACAGTTCAAGGGGCTGCCAGGACTATGTCAAAGGAAGTTGACCTACCGAAAGTATACTGGAGAGAAGCCATACATACTGCTGTGTACATCCCAAACAAAGCTCAAGCCAAAGATGAGATGAAGGGATTTTTCTTGGTTACTCTACCAAGAGTAAGGCTTACTGGTGCTACAACAAGAGATTAAAAAAGATTATTGAAAGTGTTAATGTGAAGGTGTATGAAGACAAGGAAAGAATATCATATCTAAGTGGCTATGAATCAGATGTACTTGTAGACACTCAAAAATGTCCACTTGTCATAACATTGCATCTTGTAGCATTTTTGCCCTAAATACCCCTTCACCATCCTAACTAACATTTCCTCTATTAAATCAAATAAATTCAACATTTATTTAATTTAATTCTATCCTTCACCATTATTAAATAAAAAAAAATTATTTATTTATTTGGTCCACTTTCCTCTTAAATAAAATAAAATAAATATTTTATTTAATTTATCATTTTATCCTCATATTCCTCATAATTTAAATAATATTAAATTATTTACCTACCTTCTAATTTCCTCACAAGTTAATTTGATCCACTTACCAATTTCTTCTCCACTCATCATTCCACTCATTTTTCTCACTTTCTATTTATCTCTTGAGATGACTCAACCACTTTCTAATTCATCTCTCTAATCACTCATCCACTTTCCTTTTCTTTTCCTAAGTTGCACAATGCAACTTTCCAATTCTATTGTCACTCATGGAATGGGAAACTTTATCCCTCCACTCTCTCATATTTGTCTATTTAAACCCAATTTTTCAATCCATTTTGCATGGATGAATCTTTGAAGCACCGTCACTCTGTCAAATTTTCTCCTCAATCTCTCATCCATGAATCTCTACCTATCTATATTCTTATGAATCGCATCTTGTCATTGTGTTGCAAAAACATGAACAATCAACAATCCACAATTGCACCAAGGAATTAAAGTATCTGAGTGATTTTGTTTTCATTGCATGTGGTTTTTAATCACTTTGATCAAATTTCTTGAAGGTGTTTAGTGGAAAATTGGATCTTGTTAATCCTTTGTGGTTTAGATATTAAAATTTGCCTCTCCACTATACATTGAAGGATCTAGGGTCGAATGGAAAGCACTATCATACCCTAGGTCACTTTCAGATGTAGGGAAACTTGGATTAGGGAATTAATTATCAAATTTTCCTTCTCCTATGCTCAATTAAGCATTAAAACCCTAATTATGCAAATACGACAACAAATTAATGAATTATAGAAAAACCTCTTACAGACGGGAGTAAAATGTAGAATTACAGATTACCTATTTTCAAGGTTCTGAAGCAGAACAGTCGGGGACACTGGAGCGGGCACTCAAGTCCAAGGTACCTACTTTTTCAAGAAATTTGGACATCCTTCAGACATTGATCAGCCCTATAACTTCTATTTTCTGAAAATAGTTTGCTGAGGACACTGGAGTGAGCACCCTAGTTCTAGAAGTGCTCCTTTGTCTGACTTTTCTTCAGATCCCGAATCCCTGATGTCTTCCCAGCCTTCCTGTAACTCTACTTTTCTTGGATGTGACACCTGTAACCTGCAATCACAAGACTTGGTTTGGGGGTTGTGGTGTTTAGAGGTTTGCCTTAGTCAAACCCCAGAGGACACTTAAGTCTCCAAACACCATTGTCAGACAAAGAGGGCGTGCCCTTATGAGGCAGAGGCCAAAAATTAAAGGAATCAATGACAAAAACACAATGATATGTCACCTTGTAGTGAATCTCTCATGGAGGAAGATGCTCTTCATGCCATGAGGAGGTTGATGCTCAAATTTGCAAATATCAACACACAAAACATACAAGTCTGCTCTTGCAACACAATAGAAAGCCTTGAATCACCTTGAGAACACAATAGCTAGCTAATAATCATCTAGTTAAAATCCTTTAGTCTACAAATGAATGCCTCCACATGCTTATATATGCATCTACAAGCACTCTCACCAAGATATTTGAAATTCAAACTTACCATGTTGGCAAAGGGACCTAATAACGGTCACTAACTGACACCCACAAATTGGGGCTTCCCCAAAATAGGGCAGGACTAGGGCGCGGGTGCCCAAGTCCTCCCCACCTATTTCAGGTAGGGTACAACTCAAGGGGTTCTCCTAGGTCCTATTTGCCATGGGACTTAGGTCTCATTCCATCAGGATGCTAAAATATGAACTAAAATGTCCTAAATGCACTCTCAAGACCCAGGAGCTAAACCTTATGAGGGAAAAGCCCCCAAGGGGACATTTTCTGATGTTATATTTAGCCCCCACTTTAATGTATGTATGAACATGAGGCCCATACATGCATTAAAGTAAGGTCACAAACACAACAAACACACCAAGAATGGAGAAGACACACCAATCACAAAAAAGATAGTAACAGGCACACAAAACACGAAGAAGACAATTATAGTCACGCAAAACATAGAGCAAACAGTTAATGCATAGAAGACACATTAATGCATGGAAGATAGAAATGATATCTTTTCTTTTCATTTTCTCATATATATGTAATGCAAATGCAAGTACTGGAAAGAAAACAAACCTCCCAAAATGTAGGAAGCACTACTCGATGACACTGGTCTTTGCATATGGGGCAACACACACACAATACATGCAAAACCTCCCAAAATACACAAAGCACTACTCAATGTCATTGGTCTATGCATATGGGGCAACAAACACGCCACACAAAACAAGCATGCCAAAACACACACACTTGAAGACATGGAAAAAACATGACAGACAAGCGATGGTGTTCCCTATTTCTAGGCTCATCACCATCTCAGGTACATTATAGGCACACACCAATGATTGGGCTTTGCCACAACAATCGCTGAAGACATGCTTAAGGGTTGAGTTAGTCACAGAACTGGTCTCTGCCTTCGCAGAGGACTTTTGAAGATGACAGGATGATGCAATCTGCTTTGAGAAATACACCATCCCCACCTCCGTAGAGGGCTTAAGAAAAAGGATATGCTTGATATCCTGCCTCCGTAAAGGGCTTACATGATTGATTGATTTATTGATTGCAAACAAACTCAGGATGCACAATGCTCTACTCTGGCGCAGGTCTATGTATCTGAGGTCAAACACATTGCTAACATCTATAACAGACAACTTACCTTATATGCCCACACCTTGAGGTGGTTGATATCAGTTATTGATATCAAGCACATTAAGGTAGGAAGAAAACACACAAGGGAACACCAACTTTCGTAAAGCCCATACCCCCTGGAGGTGACATGTACTTTACAATCGCCAAATGTTCCCACAAAGACGTCCCTGCAAGAAACTGTTGGCAAGAGACACTGTGTGGCTTCATAAGTGTTGTCATTGATGGCAACAAAGTCTATCCCATACATTGGCAGTACATAGTATGCCTATACCAGAAGTCAGATTGAAGATTATTTTGGTCCGGTGAACAAGAACAGTGTATGTAACAAGGTCTGACAATCAGGTCCGGATCTCTTAGATGGTGTAACTCAGTAAGTTGCGGACTTAGACAAGTCAAGAGGGGTATCATGACTATTGTATTCCAAAGATTTAGCCTCTGGTGATAAAGCAAGAAAAAGATACAAGCATCTGAGTGTTGGGTTCCAATCAGGCATAGCAGACAGAGGAAGAACTGACCGGTAGAGTATCAGACTTCAATCCGACTGTGTAAAAGGTCCTGATCAAGCAATTTGTGATATTATACATTGTTAGCTGACATGATTTATGACTTCTATGCCTATGTTTTTGATGCGCATCACTAATCAAGCATGGATTCAGCCGACAGATTAATAACTTGCAAATATCTTAGGTGTTCATGTTGCCGACTAAGAAGTTGTTGGAAATCCTTGATGCATATATATATACTCAATGGATTCAAGCCTATAAGTGTGTGATAGTGAGGAGATGTATGGTTAAATACAAAGAAAAGCAAAGACAAGTGCGAAGGCAGTAATTCAAGCCCAAAATGTAATAGAAAATTTATATTGAGCAGAGGAAGAATGAAATGTGCTAGATCAGTATATTGTACCTAACCAGAACTGAAATCTTGCATGCATATATGATGTTCATCAGTTTAGACATCTTGGTATCATCTGTAAGCATTTGTAGACTATAAGTCTCTTGTAGGCAGTGGGCCTCTTGTGAGCAGTGTGCTCGGGCAGTGAGCCCTAATTGGCAAGTGCCAAATTTGTACTCTTTCTTTTAATAGAGAATACAATCTTGGGTTAGTCACCCTGTGGTTTTTCCCTTAACAGGGTTTCCACGTAAAAATCCCTGTGTCATGTGTTAATTTGTTTTTCAACTCTTATGATTGTCTTATTTTGGCATAACATTAAATGATAAGTTAAGAAAAAGAAAGAAAATAGAAAAGTTATAAGATAACTGATTCACCCCCCCTCTAAGTTATCTACATTGTTTCCAACAATTGGTATCAAAGCAAGGTTCCTCTAAACAAAGCCTAATAACTTGAGGAAGATCTGTGAATCTCAATGGATGCATATGGTATGAAGGAACAACTTTAGTCTACCCTAGATGATCTTGAACAATCCCACTCTAAAGTCAATAATTTGAGAGAAAGACTCAAACAAGCTGATGATTTCATAAATGAGCTAAAAGAAAAACTTAGTATCTCTGTGAAAAAGAGAAAGGAACTACTTCAAAAGTTAGCCAATCAGAGTGAAGTCAATGATACTAATGAAGATCTGAATGAAAAAATAAGCTATGTGAGAAGCTGTCAAAAGAAGTCATTATGGTAAGGCATGAAATGGAATCAGGGGTTATGAGATTCACCCAAGAAATTGAAGAAAAAAGAAAGATTGAAGATAATCTAAAACAATCCCTCAAGGAGAAAACAAAGGACTGCCACAAAATGGACAGAATAATCAGGCATCTTGAATCTGATCTTGAAGAAGCTAGAGACAATGAAGAACAACTTGAGAATCAGATAGACACTCTTAAACAAGATCTTCAAACTACAAATGAATACAAAAAAAAATTTAAGATAAGCTCAGCCCAACTTGAAGTTCTTCTTGAAAGCCAAAAAGGGTAGATGATAAGTGTGGCTTGGGATATGAGAAAGGTGAAAGCTCTAGATCTAGTCAGGAGGAGCTACAGAAAAGATCCCTTTCCCTCAGCGAGTCAGTGAGTGCCTGAATTTGGAACTTTAAGTCAAAATAAGAGGTTACAGATTAAAAGGTTTAAAGAGACGCACTTAAAGATCATCCAATCTAAATTTGACAAATCCACATGCAGATTTGAGCTAGTTATGAGGAGATCCTGTATCGGCAGCTATCTAGTAAAGCAGAATTTCACAGATAGATTTGGTATGATCCAAAATTGAAATATTTCAATTTGTAGACTCATGGCATGTTTGAAAAAGGTGAAAATATGTTGTCAATCCTCATAAATAAATGATTTGAAGATCTGCAAGACAATCCAAGAAAACCTCATTTGAGAAGTAGGGTAATTGGATGACTTAAAAACTTGTTCATTTATTACAAAAAGAAATTAGGGTTTACACAAGGATAAAAGGGTTCTTTCACTCATTATTTACACACTTACACTCATGAAGAAGAAAAGAAGAACTCTACGAAGAAGATCCTACAATTCACTCAAGTTCAACTAAAGATCAAATTCAACTGGAGAATCGTTCCAGTTTCTGCTTCAAACTCTAAAGCGTGAAAAGGTATTTCCCTTCTGAAAACTGTCTCTAGATCTCTTGCAAAATAGCTACTCCAATGGTTGTCAATATTTCTGATAGGCCAAGACCTAAATTCAAGAAACACCCTTACAAATCTCTAGAAGTTGATCCCTTGGGTGCATTTTCTAGCATTCCGCACGGAGTCTTACATGTAGAAGATGTTAGGGTTTATATCCATGCAAACATTGAAGAATTTGGAGACTCAAAATTGATGGATATTTATCACAAACAGCTAATAGATGAGAATTTTGAACTCAAACCTGAATTCAAGGCCCTCTGGGACAAACACTTTAGACATTGCATACATTTTTTGTGTTTTGCAGAAGACGATTGGGTCCGGTATGTTCTAAGTAGGATGCATGATAATTTTATGTGGCTAATGAGGCCATTCAAGATAACTAAAGATGGCATCAGGGCAGTGACCAGACTGCATTCATCAGGTGGGTTACCTACACTCAAATCTACGAAGAACCAAATGGTAACTGAAGCCACCGGATCAAAATTTGACAATAGAGCAATAACTATAGATGACGTCACAGATCTGGATGTCAAGTTTGCTTCAATGATAACTGGCTACAAAATCTACCATTCGAGTAGGGAGAATTCTATGTCTGGTACAACAATCTATGCTGCATATCAGATGTTGAGGGAAGATGTAGATTATGATCTGTGTGAGCTTCTTCTAAATCAGTTGTTGGAGAACTTGTAGAAGATAAAAAAGGATAAGAAAAATTCCTCTAAATATGGTAGCCTACTACTGTGTCTGTTCTTCTATTATATGAATGAGCTACCTAGATCAAATGGTTGGGTTTGGCAAAATGATAAACGAATTGCAATTCAGATCAGAGATTACATGTATGGACTTGGTGATGCTCAAGCCCAAAACACAACCCTCTGGGGTTACTTTAAGAATTTCCAAAGCATAATGCAAGCTAGAGAAAGAATACCACAAACAATAGTTGACAAATACAAAGATACAGTCTACTTCATGGTTGACACTGATCAATGCCTAATAGAGGTAGTTGAGCCAAGAACTATATGAATAATGCCTATGGGATAGAAGTCGATGAAAAAATCTTGGAGCGACATATTCAACACCTGCTGAGCCAGCCTAAGGACACTGAAGCAGAAAGGTTTGGCACCTTTGAAGAGCTAAGTGTAAAAATACATGTTGAGTTAAGACATCTGGAGATGAAGAGGAAAGTAAGAAAGGAAGTTGAAGAAATTGCCAAAAGATTTGGCATATCAAAGGAGGCTGTAGATGATAACAAAGAGAAAATAGAGAGGGTAGAGAAAGAAAGACAAGAAGCAAAGAAAGAAAGTGCTCCTGTACAAACCTCCTCTCCAACTAGACCTCTAAAATCTCTACTCCTGTCGCTTCCAAAAGCTCAAAGTCTACCAACCTAGAAGTCAAGACATCTGAAAAAGGAGAAAAGAGTATGAAGACTAAAGCCACAAGAACATATACAAGCCATAAAGATGATGAAGAAATAGAATTTGATGAGGAAATCAAGAAAATGAAGAAGAATAAAACATCCAGGAAGATTTTTAATAGTAGAAATGAGGAAGAGAAGGCAGAAGAATTTGTTGAAAAGCCCACTCTTTCCATTGATAACATCATCAAGGCAGTTACCATGGATGGGAACCTGTAGCCAATGATTGAGTTCTATGATGCATACAGTGATGCTGACAAGAGATTTTCAAAAGAAGCTATTGTCAGGTACTTGAACATTTACAATAAAGCTTTCATTGAAATTATATCATTGATTCCTAAGAGCCTAGAAAAGGTACTTGAGCTGAGAAAAGAGAATGTAATGGCAAAAGAATTAGAGATTTGGGAGCAGATAGCAATTCAACTTTATCCTTCCATCATTAAAAAACAAATGGACATGATTTTCAAGGAGTGTAAAGATGACTTCCGGAGCAAATCCAAAATGAACAAACTCATGCTCGGTGAGATAAACAAATAGCCAATGAAACAAAAGAAATCCTTCGGAATGCCTTGAAGAGATTCAATCTTCCCATTATAGAGGAAATAGATGAAGAGCCCTCTAACATGGATGTTGAAGGATTAAAGAAAAATGATGAAGAGTCATCTCAGGCATTAGATTCCTCTGTTCTCGAAGAGGAAGGACAAAAAGAAGAAAAAATTTCTGATAAGGATGTCAAAGGATTAAAGAAAAATAATGAAGAGCCATATGAGGCACTAGACTCCTCTGCTCCAGAAAAGGAAGGATAGGAAGAAGAAACAAAGATCAACAAGCAAGTCAGTCCAGATGTCCCCAAAAGAAAGGAAGTAGAGTCTATAAGAGACACTACAGAGACAGTACAAAATTTCCTAGACAAAGAAATAATGGAGCTGGATGAACCTGAGCTAATTCAAGGGCCACTAAACTTTGACTCTCTATCTCCGATCTAGATAATGAAGGTAACATCTTTTGCTCAGGCCAAAGCAAAAGAGAAACTTCTAAAATCTCATATGGAGGATTGTGAGTTATTGGAGATTACATCTGGGATGCTGGAGAAGATTATGCCAACCTATCAAAAGGATCCTTCTACCTCTCCATCCGGTAATCTAAGAAACTCAGTCAATTCTGTTAACACTCATTTTGAATCCTTAGAGAAATCGGCAGAAACTAAGGTCTAGAAGGAGTTCTTGGGAAAAAGGTTTAGTGAAGTACAAGGGCTAATTACTAATGATAGAAGAACCTTAGGCATTGACATAAAGAGCCTTGAAAAAGACCTTAAAGATGGTGGGGACATATACAAATTATGTTTATCTTGGCCCAAAGTGACAGAGGACATTGAGAAGAAAGTGAAAGAACAAGAAGGAAAACTGTCAAGTTTATCTCAGAATTTTGATCCCCTTACTACCTCTCTGGTGAATCATGAATGTCAAGCTATTGCTATAATAAATGAAATTAAACAATTGGTTAAGGAGAAAAAGAACATAATAGATAGAATGGGTGATCTCAGAGGGATAATCATCCCTAAGTTAGAGACAATGCATGATGCCTTGATAGAGGCACAAAATACAATCCGGACCAGTGATCCAACAGACTTAAAGAGGGCAGAAGCATATGTGTTTTTGTTAAGTGGACACATCTCCATTTTGGATAGAATGAAGAGAGTTGGGCCACATAAATCATCTAGTTGAAGACAACCTTTGCAGATATACTTAAGTATATGTAAGTATAACATATGATTTATATATACTTATGCGACCATGTATAGAATAATTTTTGCAAAATTTTGGTATGTGGATTCTGCCCTTTTCCATTGATGTCAAAGGGGGAGTGAAGAGTAGTGAAAAATGCAGAGTCTAGCTAAGCAGGGGCTCTGGTAAAATAGTGCAAAAGATAGAGCATCAGCCAAGGGGAGTTACTGCGACACTTAGCCATTTTTCACTAAGTGTTGCCATCAATGCCAAAGGGGGAGATTGTTGGCAAGAGACACTGTGTGGCTTCATAAGTGTTGTCATTGATGGCAACAAAGTCTATCCCACACATCTGTAGTACATAGTATGCCTATACCGGAAGTCAGATTGAAGATTATTTTGGTTTGGTGAACAAGAACAAAGTATGTAACAAGGTCCGACAATTAGGTCCGGATCTCTCAAATGGTGTAACTCAGTAAGTTATGGACTTGGACAAGTCAAGAGGGGTATCATGACTACTGTATTCCAAAGATTTAGCCTTTGGTGATAAAGCAAGAAAAAGATATGAGCATCTGAGTGTTGGGTTCCAATCAGGCAGAGAAGACATAGGAAGAACTGACAGGTAGAGTATCAGACTTCAATCCAGATGTGTAAAAGGTCCTAATCAAGCAATTTGTGATATTATTCATTGTTAGCCGACATGATTTATGACTTCTATGCCTATGTTTTTGATACACATCACTAATCAAGCATGGATTCAGCCAACAGATTAATAACTTGCAAATATCTTAGGTGTTCTTGTTGTCGACTAAGAAGTTGTTGGAAATCCTTGATGCGGATATATATACCCAATGGATTCAAGCCTGTAAGTGTGTGATAGTGAGGAGATGTATGGTTAAGTATGAAGAAAAGTAGAGACAAGTGCGAAGGCAGTAATTCAAGCCCGAAATGTGACAGAAAATTTATATTGAGTAGAGGAAGAATGAAATGTACCAGATCAGTATACTGTAACTAACTGGAACTGAAATCCTGCATGCATAGATGTTCATCAATTCAGACACCTTGGTATCATCTATAAGCATTTGTAGACTATAAGTCTCCTGTAGGCAGTGGGCCTCTTGTGAGCAGTGTACTTGGGCAGTGATCCCTAATTGGCAAGTGCCAAATTTGTACTCTTTATTCTTTTAACAGAGAATACAATCTTGGGTTTGTCACCCTGTGGTTTTTCCCTTAACAGGGTTTCGACATAAAAATCCTTGTGTCATGTGTTAATTTCTTTTTTAGCTCTTATGATTGTCTTGTTTTAGCATAACATTAAATGACAAGTTAAGAAAAAGAAAGAAAATAGAAAAGTTATAAGATAACTAATTCACCCCCCTCTTAGTTATCTACATTGTTTCCAACAGAAACATGTTAGTGTCTACAACATAATGATAAACAACAACATCAATGCATATGATTAACCACACAAAGAGCCAAGGTTATACAACAAATTTAGAGTTCAAGGATAACCAGGGGCTATATCATGAAGCTCTCTAATCGAGTACCTCCAAGGCTAGATTCAAAGGCAAACAAAGGTGCACGGAGCAACAGTATTGTTAAGGTTTATAAATGCGACAGAAACATCATGAAATTCACTACGCAAAAAGCACGAGTGCTTCCACTAGCCAAGCGTTGGATAAAATATACAACCGCATCATCATATTAGGAACTATAGTCCATTTTTTGATTTCTCTTGAAAGGGACACTAGGTCCGCATCAGTATAAATGTTTGTCGTCATCCACCCTCTAGGTGGAAACACTAGAGGAAGGGAAACAATAAATAGGAGAGGAGAAAACAAGTGTCTTAGGGACAGTCACGTAGGAGGGTACCCTGAAGTCACCAACCACAACGCTATGTCTATAAGACACAACACACAACAATGAAATCAGAGAGAGGCAATTTGGAAGAATGATGATAAAAATAGAAGGTCATAACAGAGGCACTCTCTTGGTATCTAAAACCTTACAGGAGAATCTGAGGTCATCCCAGGAGGCCTAAACAACACATAACACATTACGGGGGAAGCACATCACGAGAGAGATAAGGGGTTAGAGATACTTACCTGTAGGGCCCCTTCTGGGCTAGCGGGTATCACGAATCTTGATCTTTATCTTAATGGTTAAGGTGTTATCACTTCTTCTCTCTTCCATATGTTCATGAGTTTGCGAGGGTAACTGTGTAGGAAAGGTTTCTCTTAATGATGGTTTAGAGGGGATGTTGCCATTGTCTATGTCATCTATAGGATCATTTGAAATGCTATTTAAATGAGTTTGTGGAGGTATCCGAGAGGTACCCATTTCAGTCCCTATATAGGGTGTTGGAATGGCTTGAGTAAGGGGGGTAGCTTGTTCTTCCACAGTATGCAAGATTTCATTTTTTCCCAAAGTATGTGATAGTTCATGATTCGGTTGTTGGTTTAGCATGTAGTTGAGAAGTTCTTGGACATATGGTGGCAATCCAAGCAAATGGTCACAAAGAGAGACTGCTTTATCCTGATTAGGGAGAGTGGGAAGAGATGGCAGAGTAGTGTGGAGAAATGTATCAATGATGTCTCTTTCTTGTGCCAATATATCCTCACCAAGTGGGGTTATGTTGGGACAAGTCTCTTTGTTTGATGAATCACCTATTGCTATTTCATTTTCATGAGTCTTAGAAAGGATTTACATTATATCATCATGAAACAAAGGGAGAGTGGGAGTAAAATTATCATCACTACTTTCCCCATGGTGATTTTCAGCTATAAATTTTTTTAGACTCTCCATTATTGAAGGGAAAACATCTATAGTCTCACGAAAGTTAACAAAGTAAGCTATTGATCGAAGGATATCACATGTAGAAGTGTTGGTTATGTCAATGCCATAGATGTACATAATTTGATGCAAAACTTGAGGATATTTGTTAGTGAACTTGCAAAAGTTATCATAGTTTACCATGTACTCATATAAGTCTTCTAAAGATGTGCCATTAGGAGAATCCATTAATGCAAAAACGCTTGATTTTTCGATGCTTTTCAAATGTGAATGAATGAAACAAGGATGCTATGAGGATTTCAGTCCAAGGCAGCAATTTATATGACTGATATCAGTCCAAAATAGCAGTATAATCACTCTCAACACACTCTTAATGCAAATCCAAGATAATGCCAAGTCGATTATAGTGAAAATATGTCAAAATAGACACTTTTTTCACCAAAATTTAGTGCAAGAGAGCATAAAAAAGGGTGTTGTGAGGAAAATGATGATGGAAAACAAATAATATCAGTAATAGCAGTCACTTGGTGCCAAAATACCCAACACAACATGATTTTAGTGCAATTTAAGGTCAAACCCTAGTGAAAATATAGCAAAAATAGACTATTTTTCATGGTTTTTTAACTCCAAGACCTAGAAAAAGGGGTGTTGTAAGGAATTTTAGGAGGTACGTAAAAGAAAATAAATAATATCAGCCACCTCAATCCAAAAAATTTATCACAACACGCTTGGAGTACAAACTAGGTCAAACCCTAGGGCCAAAATAGACAAAATGTGTAGTTTTTTTTGCAAATTTTTCACTACAAGAGCCCGTTAGAAGGGTGTTGTGAAAATTTTTATGAGGAGCAGCAAATTATTACACTAATAATAGAAAATTAATGTAAAAATATCTTTCACAACACACCTATGGTGCAAATTTATGAAGTCGATAAGGCCAATTTTAGTGAAAATTGTCATTTTCAAAGCCCTAGGTTTGAGATTTTGGAACAAAAAGCTATTTGAATGATTTAATGTCTGATTTATGATAGGAATTAAATATTCTTAGATCTGAAAATGATTTTCCAGCTTATTTATGCAAAATGCCCATGCAAATTAAATGAAAATGCACCAAAATTGCTAGTTTTTGTTGAAATTTTCAATGCAAAAATGCAAAAAAATTAAATTTAAATGCAAATTCACACTAAAATGCAAGAATACGGCCAAATGCAATTTTGAATGAGCCTCTAAAATCAATAGAAAGATCTGATAAAAGATTTTGCCTACAAACCCTAGATTTTGGAATTACTAGGTTATATAAAATTAACAAAATTTCCACAAAACCCTAGCAATTAAATGATGAAAATGCAAAGAAAGATTTTGAATTTTTGAATTTTTCTGTAGTTTATATCAGATCTGATGCAAAAATCATGAACTACAAAAATTTAGGAAGAACTGACACAATTTAGTAAGCCCAATAATGCAATTTTTTGTATTTTTCCAATTTTTCAATTTTTTTAAAATTTTCTCAATGCAATAAGGTAAATGACCAAATAAATGATTGAAATCACACCAAATCTGTAGACAAACACTTAGTAAGTTGCAATTTAAGTTCAAAGACATGGGTTCACCAAAATGTTTAGTGGAAAATTGGATCTTGTTAATCCTTTGTGGTTTAGATATTAAAATCTGCCTCTCCACTATACATTGAAGGATCTAGGGTCGAATGGCAAGCACTATCATACCCTAGGTCACTTTCAGATGTAGGGAAACTTGGATTAGGGAATTAATTATCAATTTTTTCTTCTCCAATGCTCAATTGACCATTAAAACCCTAATTATGCAAATACGACAACAAATTAATGAATTACAGAAAAACCTCTTACAGACGGGAGTAAAATGTAGAATTACAGAATACCTATTTTCGGGGTTCCAAAGAAGAATAGTTGGGGACACTGGAGTAGGTGCCTAAGTCCAAGGTACCTACTTTTTTACGGAATCTGGACCTCCTTCAGACACTGATCAACCCTATAACTTTTGTTTTCTGAAAATAGTTTGCAGAGGACACTGGAGCGAGCACTTTAGTCCTGAAAGTGCTCCTTTGTCCAACTTTTCTTCAGATCTTGAATCCCTGATGTCTTTCCAGCCTTCCTGCAACTCCACTTTTCTTGGATGCGACACCTATAACCTGCAATCACAAGACTTGGTTTGGGGGTTGTGGTGTTTAGAGGTTTGCCTCAGTCAAACCCCAGAGGACACTTAAGTCTCTGAACATCGTTGTCAGACAAAGAGGGCATGCCCTTGTGAGGCAGAGGCCAAAAATCAAAAGAATCAATGATAAAAACACAATGATATGTCACCTTGTAGTGAAGCTCTCATGGAGGAAGATTCTCTTCATGCCATGAGGAGGTTGATGCTCAAATCTGCAAACATCAACACACAAAACATACATGTCTGCTCTTGCAACACAATAGAAAGCCTTGAATCACCTTGAGAACACAATAGCTTGCTAGTAATCATCTAGTTGAAATCTTCTAGTCTATAAATGAATACCCACACATGCTTATATATGCATCTACAAGCACTCCCACCAAGATATTTGAAATTCAAACTTACCGTGTCGGCAAAGGGACCTAATAACGGTCACTAACCGACACTCGCAAATTGGGGCTGCCCCAAAATAGGGTAGGACTAGGGCGTGGGCGCCCAAGTCCTCCCCTCTATTTCAGGTAGGGTATAGCTCAAGGGGCCCTCGTAGGTCCTATTTACCATGGGACTTAGGTTTCATTCCATCAGGATGCTAAAATATGAACTAAAATGTCCTAAATGTACTCTAAAGACCTAGGTGCTAAACCTTATGAGGGAAAAGCCCCCAAGGGGACATTTTTCGATGTTACAGAAGGTATCTAAGTTTTTATTTTGAATTGTTAAATGATAAAATTTTCCCTAGTATACATTTTGGCATGCCCGGTGGGACTAAATCATTAGTTTTTGCAGGTTTTTGCTTTAAAAATTTGTGTTTTCATCTAACCTTTGCTTGTGAGTTTTTGCAAGGATCTATTACGAGTGATCTCTAGGCCTAAAACAAACATCATGGTTGTGTCCAAAAGGCCAAAGAGGTGAAGAAAAACATATAATTTGACCATTTTTGCTACATGTCAAATTTAAACATATGTTTGTAAGGTGATGAATAGTGTTTCCGGCGGTGAACAGTGCTTTCCGGTAATGAATAGTGTTTCCGACAGTGAGCAGTGCTTTCGGTGATAAATAGTGTTTCTAGCGGTGAACAGTGTTTCCGGCCATGAACAGTGTTTCCAGCATAAACAATACTTCCGGCCATGAACAGTGTTTTCAGGCCGTGAATAGTGTTTTTTAAAGCTTAAAATAGTTTTGTTTTTTAAAACTGCCATAACTTTTGCATATCATGTCAGATTTTTGTGTTTTTATAGGCGTTGGAAAGCTAACAAGACAAACTTCATAGATGTAAGGGTCTCATTAGGTAATTTCATCATCTCAATAGGTAATTTCTTAGTCAAACATCAACCTTCTTTCAAACTTAAAATGCACATAACTGGAGCAAAACATATCCAAATTTAACGAATTTTATTTTAAAATTGCATGGAATAATCTTAACTTTCTATTTTTGATGTCTATTTAGCTATATCAGATCATTATTTGCAAGTTTTTAATCTAATCATATCTTTGACATCTAACAATCTATCTGTTCAGCTTGTCTTAATCGCTTGTCAAAGAATGGAGAAAACAAACTACTGATCTATCTTTTGTAGGTTCGAGCGGTCAAAGAACAATCATTTATCACTAAAAATAGGCACATTCAGTTTTGGGCATTAAAATGAACTTTGTCTTCATCGTGCCTGTTTTTCATTTTCTTAGTATAATTGTAACCCGATTTGGCAATGAAAGTATCCTCTCCCCCTACCTAACCAACGGATCTAGGGTGCATGAGAAATCATTATCAAATCTAGAGGGCCTACCTTCCCATTGTGAGAAGGGGTATGACTCAAGAGGAAACAGGTCAAAGACAGACCATTCCAATCTGCTATATAAATAATGCATTTGTGACGAAAGTCACAAACGACGGGTGTTGTTCCGCTATATCAACAACCAACCTCCCCCAAAACCCTTCAAGGTGCAACCCTTGAAGGCTGGGAGACTCCATAATGAAGAGTAGCACTACCACACGTATAGCCACCCGAATGGAAACTCGAACTAAAAACCATGTCTTAGTGGCCAAAAAACCCTCTATTTGTTGGCACAGAAGGTCAGACCTTGGAAGCTACCCTGAATCATGTGGTTCTTAGTAGAGATAGTAGGGACAATCCTAAGGTTTGGTGGGGGGGCGAGCCTTGGGAAACCTGGATCTTAGTATGCATGAGAAGTGAGTGTCGTGGAGGGAAACTGGTGCTACCAAGATCCTGAAGCTATCCGCTTTGAATAGGCATGGCTAGGGGATCCAACAAATACTATCCTTGCCTAGCCTAGGGTGTGCACATTGATCAGTGTGTTTGGTGTGCATGCATGTGTATGTGAGATCTTGTGTTTGATATTGCCACATCATCCTCAGTCCTACTTGTCATAACACATTTCTCGATCATTACATTTCATCCAACCCTTTCAAACTAGATCATCCTTGTCATCCAAACAACCCCATCCTGATCAACCTAAGTCATCAATCCACACCATTCTGCACCATCCCATCCAGTTTGACCATATCATATCATTGGACTTCTTGAGGCCTACATCCTTTTTGAGACTCTACATCAGCTATCCAACATCAATCCAATCAACCAACCTTATCCTTTGGCTTTGGTCCTTATCTAGAATTTGATCATATTACCATTATCAACCAACCTTGTCTACCCTTGAGTTCATAATTCTATCTTTTGGGAGATAATATTATGCAATCAACCAAGCTAATCTAATTAATCAGTCAAGAAAACTAATCAATGCAAGAGTCTCAACTTTGTCGCATAAGTCCAACCCACATCATCCTACACCATGCCAACCTTAGAGGACATAGTGCAAGAGATCATTCACATCCTTCACCAAGCACCAAAACCCCTAAGCCAACAAATGATTCAGAGGGTCCATCACATAATTCAACAACTTCAACTTCAAGAAGGCCAATCACCTCACAACATCTTATAGCATAGGCCCAACATCTCCTAGACACATGCTAAACCCAACAAATATATAATCATTTCTTATCCAATCACCACCAACTAATTCCACTTCATTCCTATGTGGCATCCCCTTCCATTTCATACCAATCTAATCCATCCACATATCATAACAATTCCACATCACCTTATCTTATTCCTTATCAACCTAATCCATCCACATTTCAAATCACTTCCACATCACCTTATCCTACAACTTCCCATATCAATGTCACATCACCTTATCTCACATCTTCCCACAACAATGCCACATCACCTTATCTCACATCTTCCCACAACAATGCCACATCATCATACCCTACTTCTTCCAACATCTACCATTATCCACAACAACCCATATCCCAAGATCTTTTACCTACACATCCTACCATTTTGTCACTTCATCAAACACATTCACAATACTATCAGTGGCCCTCACAACATGAACATGTAAATCTGAGTATCTCTTTGTATATAAATCAAGCATCCCTAAGCTCACCTTTGTAGCAAGACTTAATGACCTTTGGTGCGGGAGATCTAGTCATTGCATCCTATGAACATCCCCCATCACCATCTGATTACATTCAAACACATGAGCCAACTAGTCCTCTCCCAACACCTTCATGTCAACCTTCTAATCCATCAATCCCTCCACTAAAGGATCCCTTAGAGATGACCCTACAACAATTGGTCCAAGCAAATTTGATTGAGCTACCATCGATAACACCTTTTGAAGAAATCCACTTTAAACCCCATTGGTATAAAGATGATGAATATTGTGCATACCATAGGTGTAAGGGCCATCCCATATCCACTTGTACACAATTTAAAAGATTGATCAAGAACCTAGAAGATTGTGGTAAGATTGGGTTAGATAAAACCAATCCATCTAATCCCCTTATCCTTCCATCTAGCCCAAGTCCTAGTCCATCTAATCCCACTATCCATCTCACAAGCCCTAATCCAATTAGCCTTCTACCTAATCCTAATCCTAAGCCTATCACTCCATCTACCATTATTGTTCATCCCTTATATTGTCCATTTACCCATACCCTAGCAAAGGATGTGATCCATTGGTTGTTAACACGGAATAGACCATCCCCATGTCAAAAACTCATTCATGAGCCTATCAACGAGCCTTCTAATGACTTGTCTAGCCCTATAAAACCATCATGTGATCTACAAGCCATCAATCCTAATCAAGAGCCTAACACTATGAGTCCAAGTCACAAACTCTCATGCCTTTATGTCGATGACTCTCAAGAACATGTCAAGCCTATTCAAGAGCCTATCAAGCCTATCCAAGAGTCATCTCCTTCCATCCAATCAACCCAAGAGGTATATCAAGAACATGATCCTAAGTATGTGGAAACATTAGTCCCTAATCTGAGTCAAGATCAAATCCCTTACATTCCATCTATGCTACCCATCCATAACATTTACCTCTTCCATGATCAAGATGATATTACCTATGAAGAATCTATCCATGACCACCTTGATCTTATCTGTAATCCTATACCGGTCCTTGAGCAAGACATCCAAATTGCTCCTATCCATCCTCCATCTAACCCTAATGAGACAACTTCCATTTCTCGTGATGAGACATGCGCCTCCTAAGAACACATAAGCATAGAAGATCAAATCAATACCTTGGATCATAATGAACATAAGCAAGATCCTAATGATCCTCCATCACCTACTATCAACCCTATCGCAACTCCACCATCATGTCCTATTAGTCTATCCACTTTTATCCATGAGTGTTCCTCCTTAGAAAACTGCCAACCATTATCCTCTATTTCACCTTCTCCATCCAATAAGGAAGTTGTGTCTAGTGTTCCACCTACACCTAGTCCCATAGTCGATCACATCCTCCAAAACATGAACTATCAAGGTAAAGGCCTAGGCCTTCTTAAACAAGGTGTTTTGGAGCCCATCCATGTCAAAGTCCCTCCACGCTCATTTGGCCTTGGATACACACCCCAAGCTCAATAATCTAATGATGTTGGTACCACTTCCACACATCCTAAGTCCACCACTTTCTATCACCAATCCCATCATATACCTAAAACATATGTCACCATTCCACCTCTCGCTTCTTATAAATGTCAAAAGCATGTGACCATACACCTTCCACCATCCAATTTGCCTCTGCTTCTTCCAACTCCTAATATCTCTCCATCAAACCTACCTCCACTACTTCCAACACCTAATCCATTCATCCATAAGCCCTCTACAAATCCTAATCATGGCCAACAAATGCACACATTGTATAAACAAGGAGCTTCCACCTATCCCTCTCCTTCCACCATACACATGGGATTCCAAAGCAAAAATCTGGATGCCTCCACTCATGAAGCAAAAAAACCTAAAGGTCCTAATGCCTTATGATATCAATCCAAATGCAAAGAATCAAAGCAAAACCCATCCCCAAAGCTGCATACACCCACACACCTCCAAGCAAAAATGAAAAAGCTGTGGGTCCCCAAGCAACAAGCAATTACCTCAAAAGCTGCACAAAAGCTGCATATATCCAAACCCATGCCTTCACAAGAAAAGTCCAAAAGAAAAATGGTATGGGTCCCTAAGCAACAAGCCATCAGGTCAAATAAGGCATCCACCTCTTGCGAATCCCAACCATCTCCTTCTGTCCATTCCATCCAAAAATCTCAAAATCCTCCATTCCACATGAAAAGCACAAATCATAAAAGTACTGAGTCTATGTGGGTCCCTAAATGCTTATGTCATCCATCTCCTAAACAAACATCCCCATTGCTTCCTACCCCATCATCCAACCAAAATCTTCAACGTTTATCACGGTGTGTGTAGCCATTGGTCATGGTTCCCTTCCATCCCACAATTCCACATATTGCCATCTCCCCATCCTTCATCCACTATCCTACATATCTTCCCCATCCTATTCCTTTGGTCCATGCTTTTGCATAAGCCCTCCATCTATAAGTTCTCCACAATCCACATCATAATCAACTATCGCACCTTTCATAATCCACTATTGCACCTTTCATAATCCACTATCGCACCTCCATAATACATATCAAAATCTTCCGTCTACCTAATCTATCTTTCATGTCATCACCCTACCAACATCTATGAGCACACTTGACATGGTCCATGCGACGACATCTTTCTAGCGGGACTATTACCTTTCATGGAACTAGACACTAGAGTCCCTTTCATCCATATCCACCTATCCTAGTAAAAAAAGTCAAAAAAATTAAAAAAAAGAAACAAAAATGAATGAAAAAAGTAAAGAGAAATCCCTTCGTCTAATGGTGAAAACCTGGCAAACAGGCGCCCTGGATAAGTACCATGATGAAAACCTGGCAAATAGGCATCATGCGTAAGTTTGATCTTCTATGTCACCTACACTTGGGGGCACCTTGTCTCATCCACAATATCATTTTCAACCTATCTTACCATATCTTATTCTACTGTCCTTATCCATCTACATACACATACCTATCCCATTGCATCCATCCATCCACCCTTCTTCCTTTTGATCTTGATAAAGATTGGGGGCAAAATGTTGAAACATGCTTGGAAAAAACTCTTGATGTACCTTATCCCTTCCAATCCATCATGTCATCCTATCATCATCCCATTATCATAAGCCTAATCCTAGCATGAGTCCTATCGTCATGAGCCTTGTCATGAAAAAATCCTAAGCATATTACCTAGAATGGGGCAAGATATTCCTATGCGACATAGTCGTTGAGATCACATCCTAGCTCTCTTATGCATACATCTGATGTCACCTATCCTCTTATCCAATCATTTATCATGATTCTTCCTTCCCATCCCTTATCGCCCATCCTTTTATCCATTCATCCTAATGCATCCTACATTCATCCTTGCACCTAGACTTGGTCCTCCCTCATCATTGGTATCTAGCACGAAAGGCTGCACAAATTGTAAATCCAAATTGACATCCCAAAACATTTAAAAATCCAATGAATCATAAAACATCCTGAAAAAATCCAAAAAAATCATAAACCGTCTTGAAAAAATCCAAAAAATCATAAAAAGACCCGAAAAAATCCAAAAAAATCATAAACCATTCTCAAAAAATAAAAAAAATCATAAAATGTCCTAAAAAAATAAAAAAAATCAAAACATTTAAAAATATAAAAAAATTACATATTCCCAAAAATACAAAAAATCATAAAATCCAGAAAAAATCCAAACAATCAATCAATCAATCATCAAAATCAATCAACTTATTCAATCACCAAATCCAATTCATCCAATCAAGTCATCAACTTCAATCAATCAATCATCAAAATCAAATTCATCGTCATCAATTCACCAAATCAATTCTTCCAATCACTCCAAATCATCAAATCAGTCATCAAACTCCGATCAAATCAATTCGGCAATCAAATCATCTAATCATCAACTTTGACCACATCAATCCATCAAATCAATCACCAAATCATCAAAACAAATCCAATAAAACCAATCAAATCAAATCACAATCAAATCAAATCAGCAATTATATCATTCCAATCCACCAAATCATCACTTCAAATCAAATAAAAAATCCTAATCAATCTAATCCAATCAACAAAAATCAAATCAATCATCATCATCATCAATAAAACACAATTAGAACTACATCTCTTCTTTGTCATTCAGTGCCTTGATCCTATGGATACGGGTATGTAGGCAGTCTGGAGTATGAAGGAAGTGCCCAAATTTAGGCACAGATGATATTCCTCTTTCTTCTCTCATCATCTTCTTCTATCATATATCTTCATCAATTCATCAATCTTTCAAAACATTTCTTCCAATCAATCTTCATCAATCAATTCTTCTATCACTTCTTCCCATCAATCTAAGCAATAAACTCAAATGTAAGTCATCATTTATCCATACCAATCAAGTCAATCAAGCTTGTCAAATTATGTAATCACAATCTTTGGTCTTGATCCTAGCCTTGTTGTAAACCCAATCAATCGTCAATCAATCAATCAATTAATCAATCATCCTTGTGTTGATCTAGGGATATATCGTTCCCCACCATGATCACACTATCATCATTCATCAATCAATCAGCAATTAATCAATGGTTTATGGCTTGACAAGGGCAATACCTTGTTTGTTTTTGAATCATTTGTGCATGCTTGCTTGTGTGTGTTATCATTTTTATCTTGCATTTGCATCTGAATCCAACCTAGCTAATATTCATATCTTGTGTCTAGACAAGGTTGTATTATGTTGGGGCATGAGACACATCATCACCTTGGTCTTTATACCCTGATGCATAACGTTTCGTGCTATATCAAACATATGATTGCTCACTTTCATTGCAGCATAACACGTCCTTTATCTCTTTCCTCCATTTCCTTATCTTTCTTCCTTTTCCAATCCATTTCATTTTGAGAGCCTATCCATGTTTGTCCAACCCGCCTATCCTCTCGAGGGGGCACCGTCATCCTATCTTCCCATCCTCATCCTATATTTCCTTCATCATCTTTTTCCTCTGTCCATATCTTAGCTTCTTTGAAATGATGTTCCTCAATACAAATCTCATCATCTCAAACATCATCTCAAAGAGGGGCAAAATGTAGACACTCAAAAATGTCCACTTGTCATAACATTGCATCTTGTAGTATTTTTGCCCTAAATACCCTTTTGCCATCCTAACTAACATTTCCTATATTAAATTAAATAAATTCAACATTTATTTAATTTAATCCTATCCTTCACCATTATTAAATAAATAAATTTTATTTATTTATTTGGTCCACTTTCCTCTTAAATTAAATTAATTAAATATTTTATTTAATTTATCATTTTATCCTCATATTCCTCATAATTTAAATAATATTAAATTATTTACCTACCTTCTAATTTCCTCAAAAGTTAAACTTGACCCACTTACCAATTTCTTCTCCACTCGTTTTTCTCACTTTCTATTTATCTCTTGAGATGACTCAACCACTTTCTAATTCATCTCTCTAATCACTCATGCACTTTCCTTTTCTTTTCCTAAGTTGCACAATGCAACTTTCCAATTCGATTGTCACTCATGAAATGGGAAACTTTATCCCTCCACTCTCTCATATTTGTCTATTTAAACCCAATTTTTAAATCCATTTTGAATGGATGAATCTTTGAAGCACCGTCACTCTGTCAAATTTTCTCCTCAATCTCTCATCCATCAATCTCTTCCTATCTATATTCTTATCAATCTCATCTCATCATTGTGCTGTAAAAACATGAGTAATCAACAATCCACAATTGTACCAAGGAATTAAATTATCTAAGTGATTTTGTTTTCATTGCATGTGGTTTTTAATCACTTTGATCAAATTTCTTGAAGGTATCTAGGTTTTTATTTTGAATTGTTAAATGATGAAAATTTCCCTGGTATACAGTACCTGTGGCTATAGTGAATGAAGAAAAAGTTGAAGAAGAAGATGGTCAAGATGAAGAAGAGGCTCTATAAAGTGTTGTTAAGACTCCCAGGAACAAGCTGAATGAAAATGGAGAAGTTGTAAGAAACAAAGCAAGGCTTGTGTGCAAAGGATATTCTCAAATTGAAGGAATAGATTTTAAAGAGACTTTTGCTCTAGTGGCTAAGATTGAAGCAATCAGAATATTTCTGGCATTTGTAGCTCACAAATATTTCAAAGTGTATTAGATGGATGTGAAGTCTGCATTCTTGAATGATTGAAGAAGGCATTGTATGGAATGAAGCAAGCCCCCAGAGCCTAGTATGCAAGGTTAGACAAGTATTTGTTGCAATTAGAGTTCAGTAAAGGCACTGTTGACAACAATCTCTATTTTAAAATCAATGATAGTCAATCCTAATTGTTGTAGTCTTTGTTGATGACATTATCTTTGGAGGAAATGAAGGTATGTGCATGAAGTTTGCAGGAGAAATGCAAAATGAATTTGAGATGTCTATGTTTGGTGAAATGAATTTCTTTCTAGGTCTGCAAATTACTCAATCAGATAAAGGAATCTTCATTTCTCAATCTAAGTATGTGAAAGAGTTGTTGAAGAAGTTTGGGATGGAGGACTCCAAACCAGTATGCACTCCCATGGTGACTGGCTACAAGTTGAGAAAAAATGATAAATCACCTAAGATTGATTAGAAAAGGTACAAGTCTATGATTGGAGGATTACTTTATCAAACTCAAACCAGACTTGATATAATGCATGCAATATGTCTTGTGGCAAGATTTCAAGAAGATCCTAGAGAGTCACATGTGATGGCAGTCAAGAGAATCTTGAGGTATTTGAAAGGCACATCAGATCATGGCTTATCGTATCCAAAGGATAACGACTTCACTCTCAGTGCTTATACAGATGTAGATTGGGCCAAAGATGTTGATGATAGAAAAAGTACAAGTGGAGGTGCTTTCTTCTTGGATAATAGATTGGTTTCATGGTTGATAAAAAAGAAAGATTCAATATCCTTGTCTATTGCAGAAGTAGAGTATATTGCAACAACATGTTGTTGCAATCAAGTGTTATCGATGAAGCAGACTTTGAAGGACATAAGAGTTGTGTATAAAGATCCAATTGCAATCTTTTGTGACGATACAAGTGCTATAAACATTTCAAAGAATCCAGTGATGCACTCAAGAACAAAGCATATATCAATAAGATATCACTTTTTGAGAGAAAAGGCGATAGAGAATGAAGTAAAGATGGAATATGTGTCCAGAAAGGATCAGATTGCAAATATTTTCACTAAGCCTCTACCCAAGGATACTTTTGAGTAACTCAGAGGAAAGTTAGGGGTTATCACCCCTCCTACTCTAAACTAAGATGCATAGGAATGCATCAATCCAGTGGCGCCTAGAGCCTTATTCTTTGATTTGGGTTGATGTTTTGAGAGATACCTCTCAGGAGGAGTAGCAAGTGTTCTTGATGTGTTCCTGACCAAGAACAATAAGTGTTATAGTATTATTTGATCAGAGCAGCAGAGTGCAAGTATGTGACCTTTTCCATTAATGTCAAAGGGGGAGAGAAATCATGTGAAAAACTCAAGGGGAGAAAGAGTGCAGATGTATAAAGAAAAAGGGGGAGAATCTTGTCTTGATGGTCTTTACAGTTTTTCACATCATATGTTGCCATCAATGAAAAAGAGGGAGATTGTTGCAAGTATGTGCCTAATCAGTGTTGTTATTGATGTCAACATATCTTTGTTGTCATTGGTGTCAACTGTGCTCTTGTTTTGATGCTTGCTTGTAATAAGTTAAGTGTTGAAAATAATAAGTATTCCTGATACAACAAAACATTCCAGTAGTTTGCTCCACATTTCTTGTAGAATGAATATCTTTATCTATAGATTGGAAGTTATTTAGATGCATGTCTGAAGATGCTATGTTCCAAGTTTGAGCTTCTAGTATGAAGATTTTCAAGAGTGAGTTATGTTCACCAGAATGAAAATTGCTTTTCATGTATAATTGGTGGTGATAGGGAGAATGTATTATGCTCCACATTCCTCCACATTTAAGTATTTTAGTCTGCAGTTCTGGAATCAAGTTTGTAATGATGATAAGTGTCTTCAACTCCAATGGTTCATGATTTGGTGGTCTGCAAGTGATCTTTTCTTTATGACAGTGGATAACTATTATGTTCAAGTGCTCCAGTTTGAAGAATCTTCATGACAAAGTGATTAGAGGTTGTGTGGATGTTCTTGGTGATTATAATATGCTTGTGGATGTCTCCTGGTCATGTTCCTACCTTTGGATTGGTCTGCAAAGAGAAATTTGGATTGTGGATGAAGACTATTCTTAGAAGACTTAATGTTAACATTAGTCTTGGCTGACTTGGTTGTTTCCACTACTTGTGGAGATACATCGAAGATTGTGGAAGTGTGTCATGGCATGGAAGATTGCATTTGAGTCCCAACTAAGGGATAACATGATCCACATACATCTTTCCCTTAGCTAATTTTGTTTAGGTCCAGACCTATTTCTATGTATGTTTGTAATTCTGACCTTGGAGACTGTTCCAATGGTTGATGAATTTAATGCCGACCTTGATGTACATTCCAAGGTTGATGAAGTGTATAAAAACATGTAATGAAGTTGTGAAAAAGATGTCCTTGTACGAAAATGTGAAGATAAGTGTGAAGGTGTAAGAAGAGCATAGAAGAGGAGTTATATTGTATTTCAATGGAACTAAACCTAGGCATGGAGTAGATGCTATCAAATTAGTTTTCCAACCCTTGGCAGTGAGCCACCCCTTGGCAGTAAGCCACCCCTTGGTAGTGAGCTGATCTTGGCAGTGAGCCCCAACATTTGCAGTGAGCCTCTGTTTTTCAGTATTGATATAACATATTTATTTCTATGGGCTAAAACCCACCGTGGTTTTTCCCTTATAGGGTTTTCCATGTAAAAAATCTAGTGTCTCATGTGTTATTGTGGTGAGCTTCTTGTTTCATGTTTTCATGGTCAAATCTTAATAACAATAATTGAGTATTTGATGTATTGATATTCATAAGTGGTTAATGTTTTAGAGACAACTGATTTATCCCCCCTCTCAGTTGTCTTGTGCATTTCAACAGGAGTAGGCTAAATAGGATTTGATGTTTTGGGATTATGTATAGGTTGTTGATATGTATTTTGGGGTGGAATGAATGACAGTATGGTGGATTGGTATGAGATCATGGGATGAGTAGATGCAGGATTGTTTGGGTGTGTTATTTGTAATGAGATGAGTGGAGAAACCATGGGTTGAGGTGAGGTATTTGAATAGATGGATGTGGGATTAGGTTGAGATATTGATAGGTTAGGTTGGGATGATTGATGGGGTAATGTGTATTGGATTGGATTTTTGAGTTCAGGGATGGAAAGAGGAGGTGGTGAGTGAGATGAAGTTTGGGGAGGATTGGAAAGTGTAGGAAAATATTGATGGAATGTCATAGAAGGGATTGTGATTTATGGGGGAAGTGATGAAGGTTGACTTGGTTGATGTGAACTAGAAGATGAAGTGGGATTATAAGGAGGTGGAGGTAGTAAAATGGTACCACCTACTGGTTGATCATTGTGGTGGGTGATATGTGTTAGTATATAAAAGAAATATCACCTAGATAATCATTCCTAGGTCCTCTTCACACTAGTCCACTTAAGCTTACTTAGGAGTCATTAGGAGCATTCAATAATTTGCACTAGGACATTACTTTTTCTCCTTAGGACATTTAATATTTGCATACATTTATTAGTGGTGTCTAAGTGCATTTAATAATGTTCATCTAGGTTCTCTAGAACATTTAAGATTTTGTGTCATCTAGTTTGTTTTTATCCATTAGTCAGCCTTTGGCCTATCTCTCAACCTTGCCTATATAAGCAAGGTATCTCATTATACATTTAATGCAATGGAGTATTATCAAGTAATGCAATCAATCAATTTTCATGACAATATCATTGCACTAGAACTAGGCAATTTATCGTCTTGCTTTTTCTCTCTTGTGGAAGGTTGTTTTTGTTTGTAGGTGATCCCAGAGCTCTTGTGAGTCCATTAATGACTCTAACATGGTATCAAAGCTTCAAATCAGCTAACTCCATGTTGAATTTGGGAATGATCTAGGCTTGAGTTTTTTTGGGTGCACTTTGAGTCAAAACAGACCTTTTCGTTGTGTTTAGAAGGCATTAAAACCCTAGGAACGCTTGTCCAAATGCCAAAATTTGGCTCAAGAACATTTTGGGTGTTTTTTTGAGGATTTTCAAAATTTTCGTTGCAGATAATTCAGTACTATACACCCTGTCATACAGAATCAAGTTCATAGGTGTCACCAGTCATCAGCCTTTTTCCATATGCTTTGGATTTTATTCTATGAGATTTTCTATTAACTGATAGGCTATCGCCATATTCTACAAAATATTTCATGGACTTCTATGTTGGCACAGTACTTTTCTACGTCACCTAGACAGTCTGACGTCATCTGCGTAGGGGTCTTTTTTTATTTTTTAATGGTGGATTTTGTTTTTAAATGGTGGATGTTAGTTTTTTCTTTGGTTAATACTCATGGGTTACTTCAGAAGTGGGAGTTTGAATCACAAGGGTTCTAAGCCCCAGGTTTTATTGGGTCTTAGCACCTGATTCTCTCAAGCTTGAAAGGGCTTAACTTTATGGAACACCCACTAGGTAGTGCGCCAGTGGTGCTACTACCTCAATGCCATCTTTGCTAGCCAGGATCTAGTTTTCACCACCATAGCGACCATTTTCCTTCGCTAGAAGTCGTCGTCATTTCACCACCAACCGCAAGGCAACTGCCATGAGTGGTGGCTAGATCCACTGCCTAGGGAGTAGCACCACTTAATTTTGCTGCCTAAGCGCCACCCAATCATTGCCAGGCCCAACAGTACTGCCACAAAGCCACTAGCATAGTGAAAGTGGCCATTTTTTGCCTCTAATTTGCCCTAAAGAGGGTTTTTTTTTCTTTTTTCCATAACTTGGGCAAACGGTGTCAAAATTTTGTAAACGAGATATCATTGGAAAGCTAGTTTTGTGTACTTCACATTAGCATAGGTTATTTTCCCAAATTTATTGTTTGACATCATTTATTGTAGATTAAAGACATATCTTCCTTTTTAGCCTCCGAGCTCATAAAGTTTTTCCTAGATCTCTAATTTTTGTGATTCTTGCGGCATTGGAAATGTATTGAGGAGCTCTACAAGTCCATCCATGCACTTTTTCTAGTTTCAGCCTCAGGTTAATTTTATTTATTTTTTAGAATATTCACATTCTGGTTAATAACTTGAACATCTTGACACTTGGAGACATGAAATTTGTTTTGGAAGGCTTCATTTGTTATATTAATTCATTTGGGTGTGTTGCAAGTATGTGCCTAACCAGTGTTGTCATTGATGTCAACATATCTGTGTTGTCATTAGTGTCAACTGTGCTCTTGTTTTGATGCTTGATTTTAATGAGTTAGATGTTGAAGATAATGAATAAGTATTCTTGATACTGAATTTCCAATTACTTTTGAGAAAATTTGCCCCTCTGTTGGAAACAGTGTATTGAAGAGTATCTTTGTTTACAGCAGAACAGTCCAGTAGATTGCTCCACATTTCTTGTAGAATGAATATCTTTGTCTGTAGATTGGAAGTTAGTTAGAGACATGTTTGAAGTTGCTATGTTCTAAGTTTGATCCTCTGGTATGAAGATTTGAGTGAGTTATGTTCACCAGAGTGTAAATTACTTTTTCTATATGTTTTGTGGTGACAGAGAGAATTTATTATGCTCCACATTCCTTCGCATTTAAGTATTTTAGTCTGTGGTTCTGGAATCTAGTTTGTAATGATGATAAGTATCTTTGAATTCAATTGCTCATGATTTGGTGGTCCACAAGTGATCCTTTCTATATGACAGTGGATAACAGTTATGTTCAAGTGTTCCTGATTAAAGAATCTTTTGGACAAAGTGTTTAGAGGTTGTGCGAATGTTCCTAGTGATTACAATGTGCTTGTGGATGTCTTCTGATCATGTTCCTACCTTTGGATTGGTTCGTAGAGAGAAATTTGGATCATGGATGAAGACTGTTCTTATAATACTTAGTGTTAACACCAGTCTTGGCCGACTTGGTTGTTTCAACTACTTGTGGAGATGCATTGAAGATTGAGGAAGCATGTTGTGGCATGGAAAATTGCATTTGAGTCCTAACTAAGGCATAACGTGATCTGCATACATCTTTTCCTTAGCTAATTGTGTTTAGGTCCAGACCTATTTCTATGTATGTTTGTAATGCCGACCTTGGAGATTGTTTCAATGGTTGATGAATGTAATGCCGACCTTGATGTACATTCCAAGGTTGATGAATTGTATAAAAACATGTAATGAAGTTGCAAAAAATATGTCCTTGTGCAAAAATGTGAAGATAAGTGAAAAGGTGTAAGAGAGTAGAGCAGAGGAGTTATACTCTACTTCAAAGGAACTTAACTCAAGCATGGAGTAGATGCTACCAAATTAGTTCACCAACCCTTGGCAGTGAGCCCTAGCTTTTGTAGTGAGCATTTTGGGCAGTGAACCCTAAGGCAATGAGCCTTTGTTTTTCAATATTGCTATAACATATTTATTTTTGTGGGCTAACACCCACCTTGGTTTTTCCCTTATAGGGTTTTCCACGTAAAAAATCTGGTGTCTCATGTGTTGATTATGTTATTGTGTTGAGTTTCTTATTTCATGCCTTCATGATTAAATCCAAATAACAATGAACAAGTGTTTGATATGTTAATGTTCATAAGTGGTCAAAGTTTTGGAAGACAACTAATTCACCCCCCTCTCAGTTGTCTAGTGCATTTTAACAATTGGTATCAGAGCTTGAGGTAGATCCAAGATGCCTTACAAGAAGGAAGCTCCATAGTTTAATGGATCAAATTATGCTCTCTGGAAGGTACGAATGAAAATCCATCTCCTTTGTCTTGGTTATAGAGTGTGGAAAGTGACAGAGACCAAGTATACCATGCCTCAAAATGGTTTAACAACTGAAGATGAAATCAAAGAATATGACTTAAATATAAAAGCTAGAGATGCTCTATTAAGTACCTTGTCTAACACTGAATTGATAAAGGTCATGGATTTGGAAACTGCTCATGAAGTCTGGGAAAAGCTAAAAAATCTATATGAAGGAGATGAGTCTGTAAAGAGTGCCAAATTGCAAGGCTTGAAAGCGAAATATGAGGGTTTAAAGATGAGCGAAGATAAGAACATAACAACCTACATGCAAAAAGTTGATGAAATTGTCAATGGAATCTAAGGTATGGGAGAAAATATTGATGAGAAGGAAGTTGTGATGAAAATTCTTAGGTCATTACCTAAGTCCTACAGTCAAAAGGTAGCTACAACTGAAATAGTAATGACTGTGCAAGAAGTCACTAAGGATTAGTTGCTAGGAAAGCTTATAGCATTTGAGATGAGAGAGTTTGGTGATGCTCTGCCAAAGATTGAGACTACTTTCAAAGCTAGTAATTTAGAGAAGATCTCTAGAGCTGAGAAGTACAAGGTGGAACCTGATGATGAGCTTGATGAAATTGAAGCCAACTTTGTTGACAAATTACAAGGAGGTTCTGGTAAGTTTAAAGGCAAATTACCTTTCAAATGTTTTACACGTGGTAAGGTTGGTCACTATTCTTCTAGGTGTCCTGAGAGAATTGAAAGGAATAGAAAAAGATTTGAGAATAGACCTAGGGTTCCAAAGATGCAGTTGCAATTTAGTGTGACACCATCGAAACTCCCTGTGACACATCCGTATAACAGTAATCTGCATCTACACCTCTCTGTGACATAGTCGGCATTCCTTGTGATGCATACATGGTATTCTACACCACATCAGACTAGTAAAAATAAGAAGTTTTTAAGGGTTGCTTTCATGTTTGATATTTTAGTTTGCACAGTAGAATTAAGGGTTTTTCTCTATTACTGATCTCTGGTCTGCAACTTTGTGGCATACATCGGAGGAGAATCTTTGTTGGAATTACTAACCTACTTGTTGTAGGGTTTTCTTTTATTTCATGTGTGTGTGGGGTTAGATTAGGAATATTTTGATTTGGGTTTGAAAGGAACTACAATTTGTTTTCTACCACACTCATTTTTTATTAAAAAGAACCACACTCATTGGGCTAAAAAGAACCACAAATTACATCTTTCACACTCATTGGTTTAAAGGAAAAACAATCTACATATTTTCACGCATTAGGTTAAAAAGAACAACAATCTACATATTTCACTCATTTGGCTTAAAAGGAACCTACATCTTTCACATTCATTGGGCTAAAAAGAACAACAAATTGGATTTTTGTCTTCTTTGTTTGGTGATTTTGTTAATGTTGAGAAAAAGTGTATGCTCTTCCCTCACACTCCAAGTGATCTTGGGAATCAAAAGCTCTTCTCAACGTTCTCATAAATCACACCACACACTTAGATTTCTAAAGGTAATTGAAATTTGTCTAGTGTGGCCAAGTCAAATGTGTACGCTTTCTCCTCGCATCATCGTATGAACTTGGAGATCAAAAGCATTTTCACTTGTGCCACTTTTGTTACCCTTTTAGAGAGGCCTGCCTTGGTGGGAAAAGAGGTACTCACCCCAAGCAAATGACCTCAAGTAGTACTTTCATTTGGTCTGTTATATAAGAAAGGATAAGGCTGATGCAGGAGCATCCCTGGTTCAAGATCAATCTTGTATCAACCAAAAATATTTACATTTTAGTTTGTTTATAGTTCAGTTTATTTCTTTTCATTTTCCAATTTAGTTCAGTCAGTAGCAGTTTCTGTATTTTTGGTCTGCATTCTACTATAGTTGCATTTTAGATCTTATGAAGTTGGACCTAACATCTATATTCATTCATCTACATCATATCCAGAATTTAGAGCATTTGGAATAGTTACCGGAAAGTTATCGCTATCAGAAGACTGACTATTTTCTCATAATAGAGCATCTTGACAGTCTTAGACACATCAGCTAAAGGAGAAGACTTGCAAATCATTTCTCAACTTATGGAGCCTAATGACACACCATTCATTGTTCTATGGTTTGTGGCCAACCTTCCCTGAGATCCTCACATCATTCCATTCATTTGCTGAGGTGTTCAATGCATTTAGGTTTGACCTATCCATGTATGCACGTTATAGCTCTTTATTGGAGTTTGTGATCTTCCTTGGCCGATGCGGAGTAATCTTGTGATTTGGAGATGATATATATTGATGTAATAGATCCTTAGGAAAGCAGATTTCAATTTTTAGAAATAGATTCATAAGTTCATAGTTTAGATTTATGCGAAGGAGCTTCAAAGCTATATCTTCTGATATTCTGCAATCAGGCCTCTGAGCCCTAATTGTGAGCCGGCATGTTTCTAGCTGATCTATAATTGAATTCTATGATATACTAAATGACTAAATCTACATTTATTTCATATCTTTGAGTTGTTTCTATTGTGTTTACTCTTGCTACATGGTTTGGACAGTTCATTTCGTGAACCCTCCTACCGTGACTGCACCAAGTGGTATCAGAGTGAAAGTTTAAATCTTTGGGCGCAAATTGAGCAAAGTTGGTGAAGGAATTCCATAAGATCTTGCTATGGACAGATCACCGAATTGAGGCAGGTTACTTGTATTGCAACTGATCGCTGATTGTGAGGCAGTTATCACCTTGTAGTGCGATCGCCGAACTTGAGGCGGTTTGTGCTTGATCCTAGGAAGAATGCCGCAGAGGAGAGTTGCTGTTGTTGGAACAATGGCTGGTAGAATGGATGAGATGATGGAGATGATGAAAATAATGAGAATTCAATTGGATGATATTGAGGAAGATAGGAAAAGAGGATTGACACTGAGACCTAATGTTGAAAGTGACGATGAGGAAGAATTTCAATCTGTTGAACAAATGGGCAAAACCCTAGGAGGTGATGAAGAAGAAGAATCAAATCAAGTAAAGATGTTGTGAGCTATTTCAAAGATTAGAAAGAGACCTAGAGTTGATGTGCCGAATTACACTAGCAATTTGAATCCTGAAGAATTAATTGACTGGATAAATGACATGGAAGAATACTTTGAATACGAAGAAGTTGAAGATCCAGAGAAGGTGAAATTTGCAAAGACAAAATTGAAAGGACATGCTTCTATATGGTGGAAAGAAGTTCAGTTGGATAGAAATAGAAGAGGAAAAGAAAAGATTACAAAGTGGGATAGAATGGTGACAAAATTGAAGAATCAATTCATACCTGTTGACTATGAGTTAGAACTGTCGAAGAGATTGCAAAACCTGAGACAAAAAGAGAAATCTGTGAAGAAGTATACTAAAGAATTTTATAAAATGATTATAAGGATAGGACATAGTGAAGCAAGCAAGGAGAAAGTGGCTAGATACATCAATGGACTGAGATTGAACATTTCAAGAAGAGCTAAGTCTAGTGAGAATGACATCTTTGGAGAAAGCATATCAGTTTGCCCTGAAAGTTGAAGAGAAGTTGAACAAGAGGCATGATCAGAGACAAAGAGGTAGAGGGGTAAATTTTAGAGAAGCAAAACATTTTCTGGAGGAGACAGATCACATCCAAAGTAGAACAAGTTTGACAACACATTCAAGGAGGACAGAGATACTAATGTATACCAGAGCAATGACATAAATTTTCATCATAGAGGTAATTATAATTCATACCAGAATGAAGGATACTGAAGAGAAGGAAGAGGATTTGATAAGAGAACATTCAGAGGCACTTGTTTCAAGTGTGGTGGTGAAGGGAATAGAGCATTTGAATGTAATCAAGGGAGTACAAGCAAGAGGACAGAGAATAGTGGAAGAGTAGCGTATATTGAAGAAGAACCTGTTGGATAACCAATTTTAGTTGTTAAACCTAAGAAATGAGAATTACTTGTGATGAGGAGAGCACTATTTCAAGCAGAAACAAATGAAGAACCACTGTAGAGGAAAAGTTTGTTTAGAACCAGATGCAAATCAGGAGGTAAATGTTGTAAAGTTGTTATTGATAGTGGTAGTTCTGATAACCTAGTTTTAGAGGAGATGGTGACTAAGCTAAAGTTGGAAAGATTGAAACACCCTTAGCCCTATTAGATACCATGGATTCAGGATGATCATAAGGTACTGGTGAGTGAACAATGTTTGGTGAAATTTCATATCGGAGCTTATCATGATGAAGTCTTGTGTGATATTATGCTTATGGATGTATGTCATATTTTGTTGGGTAGACCTTGGCAGTATGATAGAAAAGTTGTACATGATGGGAGAAAGAATACATATACTATAACATCAAATGGGAAGAGAATTACCTTGATTCCTTTGGAGGATGATCCTAAGAGTGAAGTATGTGGAAATGCTAGAATTTGTTTGGTAAATGGAAGAAATTTTTTGGATGGTTTGAGACATGAGAATATGTGTTATGCTTTGATCCCTAAGAAGCCTGAAACATTGAAGAAGGAGACTGAAGAATCACAATCGGAGGAGATAACAAAGTTGCTGACAGAGTATGAAGACATCATATTAGACAATGTATGTGAAGGATTGCCACCAACCAGGAGTATCAGTAATCACATGGATCTTATACTAGGAGCTATCTTGCCTAATAAAGTAGCACATAGAATGACACAGACAGAGAATGAAGAACTGAATAGATAGATACAAGAGTTGTTGAGAAAAGGTTTGATCACAGAAAGTTTGAGTCCTTGTGCAATACCTATAGTGTTAGCACCGAAGAGAGATGGAGAATGGAGAATGTGTACTGACTCTAGAGCAATAAACAAGATTACAGTTAAGTATAGATTTCCTTTACCTAGGATGGATGATATCATGGATTGTTTGAGTGGAGCAAGATATTTCACAAAGATAGATTTGAAGAGTGGATACCATCAAATGAGAATCAGAGAAGGAGATGAATGGAAGATTTCTTTTAAGATGAATGAAGGATTGTATGAGTGGTTAGTAATGCCCTTTGGATTGACAAATGCACCTAGTACTTTCATGAGATTGATGAATGAAGTCTTGAAGAAATTCTTGGGCAAGTTTGTGATTGTACATTTGGATGACATTCTAATTTTTAGTAAGACAAAGGAAGAACATTTTTGGCATATTAGACAAGTTTTGCAGAGGTTGAGAGAAGAGAAATTGCTGATAAACATCAAGAAATATAGTTTCATGAATGAAGAACTAGTGTATATGGGATTTGTGATTTCTATGGAAGGATTGAAGATGGACCCTGAGAAAGTAAGAGCAATTGTTGAATGGCCTACACCAGAGAGCATTAGAGAGGTTAGATCATTTCATGGATTGGCTAGTTTCTATCAGAAGTTCACTAGAAATTTCAATTCAGTTTGTAACCCTATGACAGAGACAATGAGAGGTGACAAAAAAGACTTTAAGTGGACATTAGGAGTAGATAAAAATTTTGAACTATTCAAGCAAAAGGTGACAGAGCAACCTGTTTTAGCATTATCATATTTCAATAAGGTATTTCAAGTAGATTGTGATACAAGTGGGAGTGCAATTGGAGTAGTGTTAAGTCAAGAAGGTAGACCTATAACATATTTCAGTGAGAAGTTGAATGATGCAAGGAGAAGATATTCAGTTTATGATCAAGAGTTCTATGCCATAATTCAAGCCTTGGAGAAGTGGAGACATTATTCATTGCTTAAGAATTTTGTGTTGTATACATACCATCAAGATTTACAGTATTTAAATAGTCAAGGTAAGTTGAATCAGAGACATATGAGATGGGTTGAGTTCATGCAGAGTTATACTTTTGTGTTGAAACATAGGAGTGGAAAATCAAACAAAGTTGCTGATGCATTGAGTAGGAGGAGAAACTTGTTGACAAAAATGAGTGTTGAAGTGTTGGGATTTGATGAATTGAAGAACATGTATGAGGGAGACATTGATTTTGCAAAACCTTGGAAAGCATGTAAGGAACCTACTGTGATAGATAGGAGTAAGTGGTTGGACTATTTCATTCAGGAAGATATGTTGTTTAGAGGAAATCAGTTATGCATACCTAGAAGTTCAATGCGAGATAATTTGATCAAGGAGAAACATAGTGGTGGATTGTTAGGACATTTTGGCATTGATAAGATAGTGGCATTGGTGAGTGAAAACTACTATTGGCCTCAGATACATAAAGATGTTAGGAAATTTGTGTAGAGTTGTAGAGTTTGTCAAGTTGCAAAAGGGAGTAGTCAGAATACTAGATTGTACAAACCTTTGAGAGTATCAGAGAGACCTTGGGAAGACATAAGCATGGATTTTGTGATGGGATTGCCAAAAACACAGAGAGGACATGATTCTATATTTGTAGTGGTAGACAGATTTTCAAAGACAACTCATTTCATACCTTGTAAGAAGACAATTGATGCAGTGCATGTAGATGACCTATTTTTCAAGGAGATTGTGAGATTACATGGATTACCTAAGAGTATAATATCAGATAGAGATACAAAGTTTGTTGGATATTTTTGGAAGACACTTTGGAAGAAGATGAAGATAGATTTGAAGTTTAGTTCAACTTTTCATCCATAGATTGATGGACAGACAGAAGTGGTGAATAGGAGTTTGGGAAACTTGTTGAGATGTTTGGTTGGAGAGAAAGCCGGAAGTTGGGATTTGATTCTTTCACAAGTAGAGTTTGCATACAATAATTCAGTAAATAGGAGTACTAGAAGAACACCTTTTGAGATTGTTACCGGAGTGAATCCTAGAGGAGTGACAGAACTAAGAGACATGGGTATAGAAGAAAAGAGAAGTAGAGAAGTAGAAGAATTTGCAGATCACATGAAGATAGTGCATAATCAGGTGAAGAGACATTTGGAAGATATGAATAGCAAATGTAAGGAGCAAGCAAATGTAAAGAGAAGACACAAAGAATTTATAGTTGGAGATGAAGTAATGGTGTACTTGAGAAAAGAGAGATTTCTAGTTGGAACATATAACAAGTTGAAAATAAAGAAGTTTGGACCTTGTAAGATACTCAAAAAATTTGATTCAGGTAATGCATATGAAGTGGAACTATTGGAGACATTGGGCATATCACCTATTTTCAATATTACAGACCTATACCAGTATCATGAAGCAGAGTTTAGTGACAACATGGTAGAGGACTTGAAGAAGCAGTTACCACACTAGCACTAGAGCAGATTGAAGACATATTGGACAACAAAGCTAGATGCAACACTAGAGGAAGTCAATACAAAGAATACCTTGTGAAGTGGAAAGGTAGACCAGAAGAAGATTCATCATGGATTTCCCAGGCTGAGGTGAACCATTTTGGTTTTCCTCTAGCCCCAGCAAAGTGAGGGACTCACTTTTTCAATAACCCCAGATGTCTGATGTAGGAGCATCCCTAGTTCAAGAGCAATATTGCATCAACCAAAAACATTTGCATTTTAGTTTGTTTGTAGTTCAGTTTGTTCTTTTCATTTTCTAGTTTAGTTTAGGTAGTTCAGTTAGTAGCAGTTTCTATATTTTTGGTCTGCATTCTACTGCAGTTGCATTTTAGATCTTACGGAGCTAGACTTAACATATAGATTCATTCATCTACATCATATCCAAAATTCAAAGCATTTGGATAAGTTATCAGAAAGTTATTGCTATCAGAAGATCCACTATTTTCTCAGAAGAGAGCATCCTGACAGTCTTAGACACATCAGCTAAAGGAGAAGACTTGTAAAGCATTTCTTGACTTATGGAGCCTAATGACACACCATTCAATGTTCTATGGTTCATGGCTAACCTTCCCCGAGATCTGCACATCATTCCATTCATTTATGGAGGTGTTCTATGCATTTGGGTCTGACCTATCCATGTATGCACATTACAACTCTTCATCAGAGTTTCTGATCTTCCTTGGCTGACGCAGAGGAATCTTGTGATCTAGAGATGATATATATTTATGTAATAGATCCTTAGGAAAGCAGATTTCAATTTTTAGAAATAGATTCATAAGTTCATAGTTTAGATTTATGCGAAAGAGCTTCAAAGCTATATCTTCTGATATTCTGCAATCAGGCCTTTGAGCCCTAATTGTGAGCCCGCATGTTACTAGTTGATCTGTAATTGAATTCTATGATATACTGAATGATTGAATCTACATTTATTTCATATCTTTGAGTTGTTTCCATTGTGTTTACTCTTGCTGCATGGTTTGGACAGTTCATTCTGTGAACCCTCCTACCATGACTATACCAAAGGCAAAAGCCAAGTCTTAACTGATATTAGCACTTACTGTACAATGCTAGTTTGGACAGAGGCATACCTTGTGTATATGAGACTCCTAGTAGGACTAGTTAAAGCTTTAAGTAGCTTTCTGGACACTCATAATGTGCTGGTACCGTGAAGCATTACTAGACACCTTTAGATTAGAGACCACCCTCTTTGACCTTGTGGCAGTTTGTGAAAGGCAAGAGGACACATAATCCTCTCTAGATTCTCACCATATGGCTCACTAGAGATGAGATGGGAATCCTTAGCTTAGCATAAGCTATATGTAGCTTTCTAGGGAAAGGGTGATTGGGTCATCCTTCTAGTCCTGGAGGCCCCTGTCCATCCTCTCTCGCAAAGACAAGGTAATGCGCACACCCACTCTAGGTGTGAAGACATTTGAGTCAGAGAATCCAAGTTGTGGGATTGAACGAATTGCCATCAGCCTTTGACTTTAGGGATAGGAATTGTCTTATGTGTGTGAATTGTTTTTGAATTGTGATAAGACTTGTGGAAATTTGGGGTTGGAACACCCCTGAACATATAGATTACGCTCCCCAAGTCAAGAGTCATAGCCAAATTGCATGTTGAGTGATTTCTACATGTGAAGTGTTTTCTGATTTTTCCAACAAGACTACCAAGTAAACATAGAAAACTAATTTTTAGGCTCCCTTAGACAATGAAACACATCTACAACTTTCTGAAATGCATCTGAGAACTATGATACATCTACAGATTTCTTCGACGTAGTTGCCATTTTGTGTGATGCTTCTACAGTTTTGTATGACATATCTGCCTGTAGTAAAAACATTTTAGGGGATCCTTTGAAATCTGCTCTCCCAATCAAATTTGACTATAATTGTGTCAAAAACATTTTAGACCTACTAGTTCTATACACCCATTACATAGATCAATTTCATTCCTTTAGGATCAATTTGCATACTCACCTCATCCTTTTAGGATTAGATTGCATACTCAAATTCATTCCTTTAGAATACATTTTCAATATTGTCCAAACCATTTGGTTAACCATTAGAACATTAGATTTCAACCCTTAGAGATGTTCCTAAAAACATTAGTCTTCCTAAAGTTGAAACATAAGGAGAAACCGTCGAAGCTTGACTACAACATAAGTACAAACTTGGACCAAGAGACCTTGATATCTTTTCTAAATCAATCACAATTCAGGCTTAATACTCCCAAATCTAGTTTAAGTCCACCCTTCCAAGTGAAGTCTCAACTCACGAGCTCACTTCAATCAATCACCTTTTCTACATCAACAATTCAAGGTCTTGACAAATCTAACTTGTGCTTTGAAAGGGTCATTAGTAGACAATAGTATCCTCTTAGAGCTAAACTTTTTGAGGACTAGTAATCATTCATCTCTACCATAGTCTTAGTCTCATTTCCTTAGTAGCATTTCAAAGCATTGACATACCACCCCCCCATTTAGTCATTCTCATTTGTATAAGTACAACCTTAGTGCCATTTCCATTATCTTCCAAGAAAATACCAAAAAATATCCTTACATTCTTATCCTTAGTGTCATTAGGAATACTTATATCCCAAAAAGACCAAAAAGTTGCATAGTGCATTCTCACTTTGCATCACCATCCCTATCTTATCCCAAAAATACCAAAAACATAGCATAGGAACATTGCATTTTCATCCTTAAGATAAGTTCATTTCCCACAAACTAGTAGGTCTTATATGGTCAAGACACGATTGCAAAAGAAAGGAAAGGGAGAATCCTTAGAACATCTTGCAAACACCATGAGATTTGGAACATCATCCAACATGGGTAATCCCTTTGATAACATCCTTTTACGAGAAGAAGACCTAGGAATTTAACAACAAGAAATCAAAGAAGCTTTCCAAGACCCTAGGTTGTTGTGAATTTTAGATAAGATGATTGCAGCAAATCCACAAAGCTACCTTATGATACTTTTACAAAATGCTACCAAGCTTCCCCTGGGTGTTAACATTAACATGATTGTAGGGTCACCATCTAACAATACCACACAAAGCCAAGGATAAATAACCCCTTCCTCTAGCCACACAAATCCAACACAAGAACTTGTTTCCATTTCCATAGGGTAAACATCACAAGATTCCATGATATCCCATGTGACATTTGACACTAACAACATGAATGTTTTGTCCCAACCATTGAACTTTGCAAATCCTTTCACCTCAATGAACATGAATCAAAACAAAAGGACATGAAAAATGTACATATTGACTTCTAGGGGACAAATCACCACATCAAATGCAAACTTAAACTTTGGACCTCAAAAACATCTAGGCAATCCAAACATAGATCCCCTTGGTCAAAACAACAATGTGAACATGAATGCCTTGAATCATCAATGTGTGGACCCAAATGGTCAAAACACCAACACCATGCGGAATGTGAACATGAACTTTGGGCCTACACACAACAATGTCTTGAACCATCAATATGTAGACCCACAAAATTAAAACAATAATGTCATACCCAACACTTACATGAATATTAATGCCACTCATAACAATGCCTTGAATCAATAATTTGTGGATCCAAATTGTCAAAATAGCAATGCCATACCTAACACTTATACGAACATTGGTACCACTCACACCATTCCCCAAAATCATCAACACATCAATCAAAATGTTAGTGCCTCACATCAAAACACACATTCAAATCCTCATCATGTCCAAAACCAAAACCCCCTTTTCGAAACAAATCCTCACAACATCCAAAAGCCACATACAACAAATGCTTCATCCCATTATCAATACATTAATCCTAACACCACGTATATACCTAACAACCAAAACCTAAATGCATCTTCATCACACATCCCTTTCAACACAAATACCAACCCACTTGTCACAAATTTGGGACCGCAAAACACATTGGCGCTAAGCATAGGTAACTTGCATCAAAACACACCCGTGAACGCCTTGGACACACCGTTAAACTCCTTTGAGGCCATGGTGCACATGATACAAACACTAGAACAATGATTCTTGAACATGCAAGTCTCTACCACTAAGAAGGGATATTCCATGGAAGACTTATGTCCTTATCCCTTTGACAAAAGCATTTACATGCCACCTTTCCCACGAAACTACAATGTCCCTAATTTCAACAAATATAGGGGAAAAGGGAGTCCCGTAGAACATGTGCGGGAATTTCATATAGCATGTGTCGAGATTGCATATGAGCATACCTATTTGTTGAGATTATTCTCGAGGAGCCTCACAGGCCAAGCACTTGAATGGTTTGCACACCTTCCCATGGGGATTAGGAAATGGACTGAACTCGCGGACAAATTCCTATCCCACTTCTCTTATAACATCAAGATGGATGTGAATGTTGCCACCTTATGCCATACTATACAAGAAGATGGGGAAACCTTCATCTCCTTCTTCCAAAGATGGAGGAGCCTTGCTAGCAAGTGTCCATGTCAAATTCTCAAAGACCAATTGGTACCAATTTTTGTCGAAAACTTGAACGAAGAACTCATGCACCAAATGCAAATTCATTGTTGCACCTCCTTTGGAGAAGTCATTGAAAAAGGAACGGCCATTGAGAAAGCCCTCATAGCTAAGGGCACAATCAAAATTTTCAACAAGAACCAAAACAACCAAAACCTGCCTTATGACAAGAATAAGTTTTGGTCGCGAAATAAGAATGTCACCAATGATGGGGTTGTAGATGCAAAAACAATCAATAGGACCAGCCCCGTTCTCACACTCAAAGCACCCCTGATGGAAAATAATCAACCAATCATTCAACAACAATCGTAACAGCAACAACAAACCTCCAACAAAATTCAAAATAATCAAAGAAGACCACCTCTAAGGAATAATAATCCTTAGTGGAACTTTACACCCTTAATAGAACCTATTGAGATGATCCTCAAGAAGTTGTTACAATCCAACCTCATTCAATTACCGGAGGTCAAGCCATACGACCCCGCTTTTAAATTGCCTTCATGGAATGACAATGAGTTTTGTGATTATCATAGAATCAAAGGTCACAAAACATCCAACTGTTACAAACTGAAGAACATCATACAAGATTTCATTGACCAAGGAAATGTCACTGTAGATAATCCATAAGGTTCCTCCAATACCAATCACACTATCTTTTAAGATCCTTTATAAAATCATGGATCAAGAATAGCCTCCACCTTGAGAACCAAGCCACATGATCATGCTAATTATAACATCACCTATAAGTACACCGTTAACAACATCCACACCTTCGATAATAACGTCTCCATGATCACCCTCAAATCCTATTCTGAGTGTGCCGTCACCGCTCATAGAGCCAAGGTAACACTATAAGGTGCCCCATCTAATCCATCCAATGCACAATCGAAGACCCAATACAATCTCTTCGACCACTTGAAAAAGACCCTAGCCTAAATATCCATCTTCAAACTTCTTCGCCTGTCCCCGTAGCACAAGGCCATTCTTGACAAAGCTTTGTTGGAATCTTACATTCCCATAGACCTAAATGTCAATCAATTCCAAGCCATGGTGGGACATTTAGCCATCTCTAACCACGTCACCTTCACTGAACATGATGTACCATTGCAACGGCCCAATCACATCAACCCACTTCACCTCAAGGTCTTCATTAACAAACACAAGATTAGACGGGTCCTGGTAGACGGTGGAGCTGGATTGAATATATGTCCTCTAAAGTTAGTGATGATATTGGGTTACTTCAAAGCATGTGTGGACCCCACCAATAGAATTGTCATCAAAGCTTATGATGATGTTGAACGTTCCTCCAAGGGAGTGATCTCACTTACCGTAAGAGTTGGGCCCGCCACTCTCAATACCACATTTCATGTCTTGGATGTTGAACTCCCATACAATCTCATCCTTGGCTGACCATGGATCCATGCCATGAAGGCCATGCCATCCACCTACCAGCAATGCATTAAATTTCCTTACAACGACACCGAAATCACTATACCTGGTGATCCTAATGCCTTTCAGTATTGCAGCCACCTAAGAGAAGTTCCACAGTATCAAGTTCCTATAAATAGGGGAATTTTACCCTCCACCTCATCGTATTATGTTGACCCATCCACATTATCAAAATCCACCACCCCATTCACCCTACCACAAAACCCTAAAGTTCAGATCCAAGACAAAGGATGCGGGCAATATAAGATATAAAGGTCATATTGCATCGGCAAACTCCCAACATCACCAAGGTCTCATGGCAAACCTGGCCCAATCAAACCTAAGGAGATCATCACTACCACCCCCACCACCTTCACCAAATGGGGAGAACTAAGCAAAGAGGACATAGACGATGATGTCTCTAAGTCGCTCTACAAGGAAGAAGAAAAGGTCAAGCACATACAATTGCCTATGGAAAGATATGGTAAAGGTTATAAATTTGTAAAACAACAAGGACATGACAGGTATAGTAGTTTGGAGCCTAAAAAAAGTGGGATAATGAAACCCATTCAACCAACCATGCAACCTCACAACAAGGGCCTAGTGTATACATCATGAAGAGAGAGCACTCCTAGTACTAAGTTACTTTTGGGTAGGGATGCAAGTACTTCCAAGGACGTCGAGACATCAAGGGACCCACCTAAACTCGAGCATGAGTCTTCCACACTTGACCTACCTGATGACGCCACATGGATCAACATATTTTGGGATCCTAACAATACTTCCATCTGCACTCTAACCCCCATAACCATAATCTACCCAAACACCGATAATGGCTTTCCCTTAGTTCATCTCGAGCTGATCAACAAACTCCACCTAGCTTGGATTTATTCGAGAATGACGAAGCCATCGCTGAGTTCATGGGACTTCATAAAGGTATACCTCTGGGGATCATAAAGTTGGTTACATCATGGATCTTGATGACTCTACTTACTTTAGAGAATCCACTCCACCCTCTAGTCATAAAAGTGAAAATAAAAAATTAAAAAAAAGGTCTCTAGATGAAAAATGACAGGCGCCTATTGACCATGAAAAAGTAAAAATAAAGGACGTATTCGAGGGTGAAAACCTCTCTAAGGAACCCAAGGATGGAGGGCTGTAAGTGCTGCCTATTACACAGAAGAGATCACCACTGTTAGTGGAGACAACTATTGAAACCAACCTCGGCACAAAAGAAGAGCCCAAGATTATTCATTTCGCTGAGTCGTTAACAGAATAGGAAAAGCCTGAATTCAAAGATTTCTTCTCAAAAAGGCAAGTCAATTTTGCTTGGTCATATGTGGATATGCCTGGGATTGATCAATAATTTATCTTACATCACCTGCCACTGCTGCCAAAAGCCAAACCAGTGAAGCAAAAATTAAGAAAAATGCATCCACATATCGCACTCTTGGTAAAAGTAGAATTGAAAAAACTACTTGATGTGGGCTTCATCAGACTAATAAACTATCTATAGTGGGTATCTAACCTTGTACGAGTCACAAAACCCAATGTCTAGATCAAAATATGTGAAGATTTCAGGGATTTAAACAAGGCGTGTCTGAAAGATCATTTTCCATTACCAAACATAGACATTATCATCGACCTTACCACTGGATTTGAAATGCTCTCATTGATGAACATTTTCTCAGGATATAATCAAATAAGAATAACACCAGAAGATCAACATAAAATGGCTTTCACATGTCCATGGGGTACATACTATTGGATTGTTATGCCCTTTGGCCTCAAAAATGTAGGCGCTACATACCAAGAGCAATGACAACCATATTTCACGACTATATGCACACATGTATGGAAGACTACGTCGATGATTTATTGGGAAAATTAGTCATAAGAAACACTCATCTGGATGTGTTGGATAAGATATTCAAATGGCTCAAAGAGTACAAAGTCAGATTGAATCTTAAAAAATGTATGTTCAAGGTTACATTAGGCAAATTATTGGGCTATATTGTTTCGCGCTGAGGCATAGAAGTTGATCGCGCTAAAGTGAAAGCAATAAAGGAAATGTTGCAAGTATGAGGATAACCAGTGTTGTCATTGATGTCAACACACTCATATTGCATTAATGAGAAGGATTGGATGAGCCGTGTGCTGAGGATATTGAGAAAATTAGGCTCAATCAGGAATAGTGAAGAACAGTGATGACATTAAGGTAAATGTCCAAGATAAGATGAAGATTAGAGGATGTGGTTTAAAGGGTTTTCATATATGAGTCTTGAGATGCTCCAGTCAAGATTTTAGAGGTCTGTATGAAGATATGAAGAAGTTATGGTCGCTCTAGTAGAACCAGTTCCGGTAGATGTTCAGTGGTGATAGAGTGTCACAGATTGGTCCGGTGAGCTCTGGAATTGCATTATCTCATTCTGCGGATTGGAGGGAGTGTTGCAGAAGTCAGTGAGAAGTGACAACTAGATTTGTTCATGGTTTGGAGGTACAGAAGTACCTTTTTCATTGTGACAGTGGCGACAGACTATGTTCTTGAAGTTCTGGATGAAGAAGAGAAGAATTCCAGTAAGCTGATAAAGTGCAGATGTTCTTGGTGACTTAGGAAAGGTTTTGGTGATCCTTGGATCGTGCACAATTCTTATTGGCAGTCCGCATTGAAGTTAGAGTTTGGATTTGATGTAAAGACCACTAGTTGTTGGTGTTCTTCCTGAGACTGGCTGACCGGATGTATTACACGTCTTGCGAATGATCTTGTAGGTGTTTGCTGACTTAGATGATTGTTCCTAAGTCGATGCCTTGTATAAATAAGGGATTGTGAATTCATTTTGTAGGGTGTCTTGGTGTGATGAGTGTGTGGTAGCAAAGAGGAGCGCAAAAGGTAGAGAAAAAGTTTTTGGGCTTAAATGGAACTGATCCAGGCATAGTAAAGATGTCAATCTCCAGTTCAAGTTTGTGATACTTGATTACTTTGTAGACAGTGTGTCTCTTGTAGGTAGTGAGCCTCTTGTGAGTAGTGTGCTCAAGCAGTGAGCCCTAATTGGCATGTGCCATCTATTTTTCTTATTCTTCTAACAGAGAATAATCCTTGGGTTAATCACCCCATGGTTTTTCCCTTGACCATGTTTTCCACGTCAAAATCTTGGTGTCTCATGTGTTGATGTGTATCTGCTCTGGTGTTTATGCTTTATGCTTTCATGAATGATTAATTGCTATGCTATTAAATAACAAAGTGGATTTAAGTGTTTGAGTTGGAAGCAAGTTTAGGATAACTGATTCACCCCCCCTCTCAGTTATCAACAATTGGTATCAGAGCTAAGTTCCTCTAAAAAGAGCTTAACCGCTTAAGGAGATCCAGGATGTCATCATACAGGAAGGATAGTCTGAAGTTTGATGGAACCAACTTCTCTCTTTGGAAAGGTCACATGAAATGTCACTTGGAGTGTATGGGAAAGGCGTACTTATCCATGGTCACAAAAGCATATGTACCTCCACAGGGTGGTCTGACAACTCTAAATGAAATCACAAATGTTGAAAACAATTTGCAGACCAAAGAGGCTCTTCTAAGCCCCTTAACTGACTCAGAGCTCTCAAATGTTATTGACCTACCAACTGCCTATGAGATCTAGATTAAACTGGAACTTCTACATGAAGGAGATGAGTATGTTAAGTGTGCAAGGTTGCAGAGTCTAAAAGGGAAATTTGAAAGACTGAAGATAAGAGATGATGAAAATATTACTACCTTTATGCCTAGAGTAAATGAGCTGGTGTGTGGAATTAGGAATGCTGGTGGAGTCTTGGATGAAAATGAGATTGTTGGCAAAGTTCTCAGATCCCTTCCTACTACCTACAAAATCAAGGTTGCTGCCATTGATGAATTCAGAGCCCATACAACTGTCACAAGAGACCAATTGGTTGGCAAACTGGTTGCATTTGAAATGACCGAGTTTGGAGATGATCCCCCCAAGACTGAATCTGCATTCAAAGCTAGTGCCTCTGTGAAAGGCAAACAAAGATTTGATCCAGGAGAAAACTCTTCAAGGAAGTTGTTATGGTATGTGTAGACACCTAAAATTGGCTTGCTTCGCAAACTAATTTTCCATATCTCTACACCCTCATTATTCCTCCTATTAATTAAATAAATTCATTTTATTTAATTAATTTATCCCTCATTGTCTACCTTGACCATTTACCCATTCCTTGTGATAAATTAATTCATTTAATTTATCACTTTTACTTTACAACATTATCCTCATTTGATTAAATAAATATTCACAATATTTATTTAGTTAAATTCTCCTTTTCCCTAATCCTCATTAATTAGATACATCATACTTATCTAATTGATCTACTCTACTAATTGACCTACCCTAACCTACCCTATCCTACATATCCCCTAGACCTAGGTTAATTAAGCTAAACACTCAATTAACCTTGCTTATCCCCTTCTTCCATGCACCTTTTGAATAAAAATCAATCTTTTATTCAAAGGGTCAAATCCTTCTTACACCTCATTTATCATTCTCTTACACATGTAAGAGTACCATCTTCACATCTCCACATAAAAATGAATTAAAAATTCATTTGTCATGTCCCCTCTTCCCAAAATGAATCTTTTATTCATTTTAATCCTCCACACCTTTCCCCATGTGAATTTAAAATTCACTTTTAATGGGAGCCCTCCAATCCCATTGACCAAGTTTCAACCATTGATCTCCCTCATCCACTCTCCTTGTGACACTTGTCACAAGGCTATGGCTTCAATCCTAACCCTAACTCTCATTGATTCCTAGCCCTTGATCTTATTTTTCAATCCTCACCCTCCATCCTCCTTTCAAGAACTCTATAAATGAAACCCTCTCCAAGCGATTTGAGAGAGACTCAATCATGCACCAAACCTCTGCCAAAATCTCTCCACAATCCCCTTATCATGCCACCATAATGTCAAACTATTGCCTCAATCCCATCTAATCTATCCATCCACCTTGTCTCTCATCTACATTTGTGTTGAAAAGCTTTTGAGCAATCCACATATTAGTCACACTAATCATGGGAACAATCTTGAGGAGCTCTTGGGTGCATCTCCTTCCCGCATGGATTCGTGAGGTTTCAATGAAGGTATAATTGTTTTGTTTATGCATTAGATTAGTTTTAATCTTCATTCTCATCTCACTGATCACAGTATGATCAAGCAAGAAGAGACATGGAAGTGGAAGAAGTAGAAATAGCTCAACTTGAATCCCTCATTGCAAAGAGAATGCCAAGAGGATCTAGTAAGTATGAAGGAAAATTACCCTTTAAGTGCTTCAACTGCAATAAGATTGGTCACTTTGCCTCAAGATGTCCGGAAAAATCTACAAGGTCAAATTCCAACAGACAAAGGTTCCAAAAGAATTGTTATTATGTTCATGAAGAAGATGATAATGAAGGAGTAACCGATGATGAATCAGAGATAGGAAACAAATCTGGAAATGAATGGGTGTTTATCACCATCAAGGAAGAAGATCCAATATCCTCTGAATCTGTCAATCATAAGGTTGTAGAAAGAGCTCTGGCTGCCCAAGTTGAAGAAATGGATGACTGGGTTATTGATAGTGGATGCTATCACCATATGATAGGTGACAAGAACAAGTTCTTAGATTTGGAAAGGTATGAAGGAGGAATGGTAAAGTTTGGTGATAATTCTGCTGGTAGAATCAGAGGTAGGGGAACTATTTCTTTTGATGGAAAGAACAAAATCGGTAATGTACTGTATGTTGAAGGATTGAAACACAATCTTCTCAGTGTTGAATAGTTGGTGGACAAAGGTTATGATCTCCGGTTCAAGAATGGAAGATGCAGGATCTTTGAAAGCTCCAGATTTGAGATTGCATCTGGTACTCAAACAAAAGGTAATATCTTCCATCTAGTTGGTACTAATAAAAGTTGTCTGTTTGTTCAAATTGATCAGAGTTGGTTATGGCATAGATGTTGTTATATGGAGCCTAATCAGACTCGGAGGTTATATTTACCCCACTTTTATCAGTGCGGTTTCCCCCCAAATTCCTACGGGGTCAAGGGGCAGCGCCCCTTGCGGGGGTTTGGGGGTAGCGCAGGGGTTTTTTATTATTTTATAATGCACCGGGAGTTAATTTTTTCATTGACCGACATAAGAAAACCCTATTTTGTAACCGACAAAAAGCTTGATAAAAAGCGGCTAAGTGTTAGGGTTTTGAGATTGTATTGTAGCATTTTGCAGCGGTATTGAGTTGCAGGGATTGCTGATTGTAATCGGTTTGATTTACTAGATAATAATATTGGACTCTCTATTTGGTGGATGTAGCCTGAGTTTGGGTGAACCACATTAAAAATTGTCTCTCGCTATTATTATTTCTATGTATTTCCATTTCTCTGTTTAATCTTTATTTGCATTTAATTGATATCTTCTGCCGGCTAACCCTAACAAGTGGTATCAGAGCGGGTTGTGTTCGATTATCGTTTGCAGGAAAGTCTCACGGTTGAGTGGGAGCAATGGCGGATGAGGGTAAAATGAAGGTTGATAAATTCAATGGGCAGAACTATCAGTTATGGAAGATGCAGATGGAGGATTACCTCTATCAAAAGGATTTATGGAGGCCGTTGGAAGGAGTAGCCAAGAAACCGGCAACAATGTCTGATGAGGATTGGAATCTTCTTGACAGAAAGGCACTAGGAACCATTCAGTTGTGCCTGGCACCGTCGGTGGCATTCAATATAACAGAAGCGAAGACAACAGATGGTCTGATGAAAGCTTTGGCAAAATTGTATGAAAAACCCTCAGCCTCAAATAAGGTATTTCTCATGAAGCAGTTGTTTAATTTGAAAATGGTTGAAGGTGGATCTGTGACAGGTCATTTAAATGAATTTAATACGATTTTCAGTCAATTGACTTCTGTAAATGTAAAATTTGATGAAGAAGTTAGAGCTCTCTTGATATTATGTTCATTGCCTGAAAGCTGGGATAGTTTGGTAATGGCGGTTAGTAACTCTGTTTCTGGTTCAAATACCCTAAAATTTGATGATGTTGTTGGTGTTATTTTGAGTGAGGAAATTCGTAAGAAAAGCTCAGGTGGATCCAAATCAGGCAGTGTTTTGAGTGCAGAAAGTAGGGGCAGATCAAAGGAGAGAGGAAAAGGTTCTGGAGGTCATGGGAAGTCACGAGGAAAATCAAAGGACAAAAGATCCCAAACCAGAGGACAGAAGGATTGCTGGTACTGTGGAAAACCAGGTCATCTGAAGAAAGATTGCTGGTCTCGGAAGAATAAAGAAGGAGACAAACAAGAAGGCAATAAGGAAGCAAATGTGGTAAGCAATAAGTCTGAAGATGATGCTTTGATTCTTTCCCTAGATAATGCTGATGATTCATGGGTTTTAGATTCAGGGGCCTCATTTCATGCTACGCCCCATAGAAGTTATTTCCTTGATTATGTCCAAGGGGATTTTGGGCTAGTTTATTTGGGAGATAACGAACCCTGTCAGATTGTTGGAAAGGGAAGAATCAAGATTAAGTTGCAGAATGGGAATCATTGGCTACTACAAGAGGTAAGGCATGTTCCAAGGCTCAGTAGGAATTTAATTTCAGCGGGGCAGCTAACTGAACAAGGTTACACTGTTACATTTACTGATAAAAATTGGAAGGTTTCAAAAGGTGCCTTAGTAGTAGCAAAAGGTGTGAAAGTAGGCACCTTATATCTTTGTACAGGTCATACTATTCCTTCTATTTTAGCTATTACAGAGAAAAAACAAACAGGTTCAGGAACAGTTGCTGCAGGTTTGCAGGAAGAGACTGGAAAAGTTGCTGTAGGTTCTGAGACAACACTGTGGCATAACAGACTTGGGCATATGAGTGAAAAAGGTATGAAGGTACTTCATTCTAAGAACGTTTTACCAGGTCTGAAATGTATTAATATGGATTTCTGTGAAAGTTGTGTGTATGGAAAACAAAAGAGAGTCAGTTTTCTCAAGGATGGGAAGCAAAAGAAAAATGAAAAATTAGAGCTTGTGCATATAGATGTATGGGAACCAGCTCAGGTATCTTCTCTCGGTGGCTCTTGGTATTATGTTACATTCATAGATGATGCAACTAGGAAGGTCTGGATTTATTTCCTTAGACAGAAATTTGATGTATTTGAAACATTTAAGAAATGGAGAAGCTTGGTTGAGAATGAGACGGGTAAAAGATTAAAATGTCTCAGATCTGATAATGGCGGTGAGTATTGCAGCAAAGAATTTGAAGATTATTGTTCCTTTAATGGAATTTGTAGGTAGAAAATGGTTCCAGGGACTCCACAGGAAAATGGAGTGGCTGAACGCATGAATAGGACAATAATGGAGCGTGCAAGGACCATGAGATTGCATGCTGGGCTGCCTTTAAACATGTGGGCAGAGGCTGTCAACATTGCTGTATATTTAATTAACAGAGGTCCTTCAATTCCTTTGGGCTGTGGTATTCCAGAGGAAGCATGGATAGGCAAGAAGGTGAGTTATTCTTTTCTGAAAACCTTCAGCTGTGAAGCATTTGCACATATAGATTCTGAACATAGAACCAAGCTGGATGCAAAATCAAAAAGGTGTACCTTTGTTGGATATGGCATTGATGAATTTGGTTATAGGCTTTGGGATTTTGAAAATCAGAAAATTGTGAGAAGCAGGGATGTTATATTCAATGAGAAGGTGTTGTACAAAGATCAGTTGCAGCAGCATGAGAAGAAAGAAAAGGATTATGTGGTGCTGGATGATACTCCAAATAGTGATGTTCCAATGGTTCCTCATGCTCCGCAATAGCAACCAGAAATACCACAAACTCCAGTGAATGTTAGACGGTCAACAAGGATCAGCAGACCTCCTAAAAGGTTTTCTCCCTCTTTGTATTCTATTTTGTTAACAGATGCTGGTGAACCAGAAGGGTATGATGAAGCTATGCAGGTGGATACACAGGTTCAGTGGGAGCTTGCAATGAAAGAAGAAATGGACTCCTTGCTGAAAAATCAGACTTGGGAATTATGTAAGTTACCTACAGGAAAAAAGGCTTTACCAAATAAATGGGTTTACAGGTTGAAAGAGGAAGATGGAGGTAAGAAAAGATTTAAGGCCAGGTTAGTTGTAAAAGGATTTGCATAGAAACAGGGCATTGATTTTGATGAGATATTTTCTCCGGTTGTCAAGATGACTTCTATTCGTACTGTTTTAAGTATTGTGGCTGCTGAAGATTTACATTTGGAATAGCTAGATGTTAAAACTGCCTTTCTCCATGGTGATTTGGAGGAGGAGATCTATATGGAACAGCCCCAAGGATTTGAGGTCAAAGGTAAGGAGAAACTAGTGTGCAGATTGAAGAAGAGTTTGTATGGCCTGAAACAAGCACCTCGGCAATGGTATTTGAAATTTGATAGTTTTATGGCTGAACAAGGCTATAGTAGGTGTAATTCTGACCATTGTGTTTATTTTAAGAGGTTAGATAATGACAGCTACATTATTTTATGTTTATATGTTGATGACATGCTTGTAGCTGGGTCTAACATGGATCACATAAGAGAGTTAAAACAGCAGTTGGCACAATCATTTGATATGAAGGATTTGGGGGTAGCAAAACAAATCCTTGGTATGAAAATTTGTAGAGATAGGCCGAACAAAACATTGACTCTATCTCAGGCTGCTTATGTTGAAAAGGTGTTGCAGAGATTCCACATGGAGAATGCAAAAGCTGTCAGCACACCTTTGCCTAGTCATTTGAAATTGACTAAGGACATGTGTCCTAAGACACAAGAGGAGGAAGAGAAAATGTCCAAGGTACCATATGCTTCAGCTGTAGGTAGTTTAATGTATGCCATGGTATGCACGAGACTGGATATTGTACATGTTGTAGGAGTCGTTAGCAGGTATATGAGTCATCCCGGATTAGAGCATTGGCATGCGGTAAAATGGATTCTCAGGTATTTGAGAGGTACATCCAATAAACACTTATGTTTTGGGGGCTCTAATACTGATTTAGCAGGTTATGTAGACTCAGATTTGGTAGGTGATATTGATACCAGGCGGAGTACTACAGGTTATGTCTTTACTGTAGGTGGAACAGCGGTAAGTTGGATTTCCAAGTTGCAAAAGGTGGTTGCTTTATCCACCACAGAGGCAGAATATGTAGCTGCAACAGAGGCAAGCAAGGAGATGATATGGCTGCAATCTTTCATGAATGAATTGGGCACACAACAGGTTAACAGTTATTTGTTTACAGACAGCCAGAGTGCCATACATCTTGCAAAGAATTCTACCTTGCATTCAAAGACCAAACACATACAGTTGAGATATCACTTCATTCGGTCGGTGTTGGATGATGGACAGTTACAACTGGCAAAGATACATACAGATGACAATCCAGCAGATATGTTTACAAAGGCAGTGACAAGGGAGAAGCTGAGCTCCTCTTCAGCTTCGGTTGGTCTTCTAGACTGAACACAACAAAAATAGAACAACAGAGTCCAGGGTGCTTATTTCCAGTGGGAGTTATAGGGTCAGTGGTGTTATGATCAGTCTCCAAGTGGGAGATGATATGGTGTGGAGTCTGATCAGTCTCCAAGTGGGAGATTGTTGTTATATGGAGCCTAATCAGACTCAGAGGTTATATTTACCCCACTTTTATCGGTGCGGTTTCCCCCCAAATTCCTACGGGGTCAAGGGGCAGCGCCCCTTGCGGGGTCCAGGGGCAGCGCCCTTGGCGCGTTCCCTGTCGCGATACAAGGCGGGGTCGAGGGGCAGCGCCCCCGTGGGGGCTCGGGGGCAACGCCCCCGAAACCTCACACGGTTTTTTATTATTTTATAATACACCGGGAGTTAATTTTTTCATTGACCGACATAAGAAAACCCTATTTTGTAACCGACAAAAAGCTTGATAAAAAGTGGCTAAGTGTTAGGGTTTTGAGATTGTATTGTAGCATTTTGCAGTGGTATTGAGTTGCAGGGATTGCTGATTGTAATCAGTTTGATTTACTGGATAATAATATTGGACTCTCTATTTGGTGGATGTAGCCCGAGTTTGGGTGAACCACGTTAAAAATTGTCTCTCGCTATTATTATTTCTGTGTATTTCCATTTCTCTGTTTAATCTTTATTTGCATTTAATTGATATCTTCTGCCGGCTAACCCTAACAATAGAAGGATGTGTCATGTAAATTTTGATAACATCATCAAGATAAGCAATACTCAGGCTGTAAGAGATCTTCCAAAATTGGTAAAACCTACAAATAGTTTGTGCAAAGAATGTTAGCTAGGTAAACAGAGCAGAGTCTTATTCAAAAGCAAAGATCAGTCCTCTACTGGATTATTGGAATTAGTTCATACTGATCTATGTGGTCTGACAAGAGCCAAGAGTATGCAAGGTGATAGATACTTCATGTTACTAATTGATGATCATTCCCGGATGATGTGGGTTACCTTTCTGAAAGAGAAATCAGAAGATTTTGAGAAGTTCAAAATCTTCAAGGCTATGGTAGAGAATCAAACCGAATTAAAACTAAAATGTATGAGGTCTGATAGAGGTGGTGAATTCACATCCAGTGAATTCATAGACTTTTGTGAGAAGCATGGTATAAAGAAATAGTTGTCTGCTTCTAGGACTCCACAACAGAATGGAGTAGTTGAGAGAAAGAACCAGACCATCCAGGAAGCATCCAGGACAATGATGATGGAAGCAAATGTTCCCCAGATGTTTTGGAGAGAAGCTGTCAGCACTACAGTCTATACTCTCAATCGAGTTCAAATCAGAAGCAATACCGATAAGACTCCTTATGAACTTTGGTTTGGCATCACTCCTACTGTGAGATATTTCAGAGTATTTGGTAGCAAATGTTACATTAAAAGAGATGAAGATCTAGGAAAGTTTGATGCTAGAAGAGATGAAGGAATTTTCTTGGGTTACTCCACTCAAAGCAAAGCATACTGGTGTTACAATAAGAGACTGAGAAAAATTGTAGAAAGTGTAAATGTGAAGGTTGATGAAGAAATTGAAAGACCCTCAAGAATTCATGAGTATGATGAAGATGATCAGAATGGTGTTCACATTCAAAGTATTCAAGCCTCTTCTGAGAAACAAAGTCAAGTTGATCTGGTAAGACAGGAAGAAGAGATAAGTGTCAATGAGATTGATCAAGAACTAGAGGTGCAAGAAACTCCCAAAGTTCCAAGGTACGTAACTCTAAACCACTCTGAAGATCAGATCATAGGTGACAAAAGCAAAGGAGTGCAAACAAGGAGGAGAATTGCTCAAAATTCAGATGAGTATTGTCTAATTTCAAAGATTGAACCTAAGACAGTAAATGAAGCCTGTAATGATGAAAACTAGACTAAGGCAATGAAGGAAGAACTGTTGCAAATTGAGAAGAATCACACTTGGGATCTTGTTCCCGGACCTAGAAATAAAAATGTGATTGGAACCAAATGGGTATTCTGGAACAAACTAAATGAAGTTGGTGAAGTAATCAGAAATAAAGCCCGATTGGTCTGCAAAGGTTACTCTCAAATAGAAGGAATTGACTTTGAAGAAACCTTTGCTCCGGTGGCAAGAATTGAAGTAGTCAGATTATTTCTTGCATTTGCTGCCTTCAAAGACTTCAAGGTATATCAGATGGATGTCAAGTCTGCCTTCCTAAATGGTGATTTGGAAGAAGAAGTATACATTGAGCAACCAGATGGATTTCAATTGTCTGATCATGGTGATATGGTCTGCAAGTTGAAGAAAGCACTGTATGGATTGAAGCAAGCCCCAGGAGCTTGGTATGAAAGATTGGATAAGCATCTTGTGCAAATTGGTTTCAACAAAGGTACTGCTGACAGCAACTTATATTTTAAAATTGATCATGAAAGCATCTTGATTGTTGAAGTATTTGTTGATGATATCATCTTTGGAGGAAAAGATAGCATGTGTAAAACTTTTGCAAATCAAATGAAAAGTGAGTTTGAGATTTCTATGCTTGGTGAAATGAATTTCTTCTTGGGTCTGCAAATTACTCAAACAAAGAAAGAGATCTTCATTTCTCAAACCAAATATGTGAAAGAATTGTTGAGGAAATTTAGGATGGAAGATTCAAAGCCAATGAATACTCCCATGGCAACTGGATGCAAGTTGAGCAAAGAAGATGACTCTCCTAAGGAGACCAGACAAAGTACAGATCAATGATTGGCGGATTGTTGTATCTCACTCTAATTAGACCAGAAATTATGCAAGTTGTTGGTCTCGTTGCTAGATTCCAGGCTGATCCTAGAGAATCTCATGTCATGGCAATCAAGAGAATTTTTAGATATCTAAAAGGGATAGTGGAGTATGGTTTGTGGTATCCTAGAGATCATGATTTCTCTCTTCATGCATACACAGATGTAGATTGGGCAGGAGATGTGGATGACCGGAAGAGTACCAGTGGTGGAGCATTCTTTTTGGGAAAGAGATTGGTTTCTTGGCTAAGCAAGAAATAAGATGCAATCTCTCTGTCTACAACTGAAGCAGAATACATTGCAGCAGCAGGTAGTTGCACTCAAGTTTTATGGATGAAGTAGATGCTAAGAGATATTAAAGTAGAGTATGAGGAGCCTATCACAATTTTCTATGATAATTCAAGTGCAATAAATATTTCTAAGAATCCAGTGTTGCACTCTAAGACTAAGCATATATCTATTAAGTTTCACTTTCTGAGAGAGCAAGTGAACAAAGGTGAAGTTAGACTAGAGTTTGTGCCCTCTAAGGATCAGATTGCAGATATCTTTACTAAACCTCTTCCCAAGGACTCTTTTGAGTTTCTCAGGGAGAAGTTAGGGGTTATTGCCCCTCCGGTGATGAACTAGGGTGCACTGATGTGCATCAGTCCAGTGGATATCATAGTCATATCTTGTGATCCGGATTGGTGATGGGGAGCTGCTACTCAGGGGGAGCAACTAGTATGATTCTGATATGTTAAAATTGCAAGTATGAGCCCTTTGCCATTGATGTCAAAGGGGGAGAGAAGACATGTGAAAAACAAGTGGTTGTTGATCAAAGGGGGAGCAGTAAAGAAAGAGAAGACATGTGAAGAGTTGTTGCTGATAGGGGGAGCTGTGATAGAAAGGAGTTCTTGTCTTGATGATTTTTCACATCATATGTTGCCATCAATGACAAAGGGGGAGATTGTTGCAAGTATGAGGATAACCAGTGTTGTCATTGATGTCAACACACTCATATTCCATTAATGAGAAGGATTGGATGAGCTGTGTGCTGAGGATATTGAGAAAATTAGCCTCAATCAGGAATAGTGAAGAACAGTGATGACATTAAGGTAAAAGTCCCAAATAAGATGAAGATCAAAGGATGCAATTTAAAGGGTTTTTAGATATGAGTCTTGAGATGCTCCAGTCAAGATTTCATAGGTCCGCATGAAGATATGAAGAAGTTATGGTCGCTCTAGTAGAACTAGTTCCAGTAGATGTTTAGTGGTGACAGAGTGTCACAGATTGGTCCGGTGCACTCCGAAATTGCATTATCTCATTCTACAGATTGGAGGGAGTATTGAAGAAGTCAGTGAGAAGTGACAACTAGATTTGTTCATGGTTTGGAGGTCTGGAAGTACCTTTTTCATTATGACAGTGGCGATAGACTGTGTTCTTGAAGTTCCAGATGAAGAAGAGAAGAATTCCAGTAAGCTGATAAAGTGCAGATGTTCTTGGTGACTCAGGAAAGGTTTTGGTGATCCTTGGATCATGCACAATTCTTATTGGTGGTCCGCATTGAAGTTAGAGTTTAGATTTGATGTAAAGACCACTGGTTGTTGGTGTTCTTCCTGAGACTAGCCGACCAGATGTATTACACGTCTTGCGGATGATCTTGTAGGTGTTTGCCGACTTAGATGATTGTTCTTAAGTCGATGCCTTGTATAAATAAGGGATTGTGAATTCATTTTGTAGGGTGTCTTGGTGTGATGAGTCTGTGGTAGCAAAGAGGAGCGCGAAAGGCAAAGCATAAGTTTTTGGGCTTAAATGGAACTGATCCAGGCATGGTAAAGATGTCAATCTCTAGTTCAAGTTTGTGATACTTGATTACTTTGTAGACAGTGTGTCTCTTGTAGGCAATGAGCCTCTTGTGAGCAGTGTGCTCGGGTAGTGAGCCCTAATTGGCATGTGCCATCTATTTTTCTTATTCTTCTAACAGAGAATAATCCTTGGGTTAATCACCCCGTGGTTTTTCCCTTGACCGGGTTTTCCACATCAAAATCTTGGTGTCTCATGTGTTGATGTGTATCTGCTCTAGTGTTTATGCTTTATGATTTCATGAATGATTAATTTCTATGCTATTAAATAACAAAGTGGATTTAAGTGTTTGAATTGGAAGCAAGTTTAGAATAATTGATTCACCCCCCTTCTCAGTTATCAACAGGAAATGCCTCCACCAAAAAATCTCAAACAACTATGTAGTCTACAAGGAAAATTGTAATCAATCTGGAGGTTTATCACTCAACTCGCTGACAAATGCCACCAATTTTAGCACCTACTCCGTAAAGGGGTACCCTTTGTATGGACAAAACATTGCCAAGAACCTTTTCAAAAGATCAATGACTATTTGTTGTCACCACCAGTTCTCATGCCTCCAATACCAGAAAAGCCCCTTTTATTGTACATATCAACAACACCTTTAGCACTGGGGACATTATTGGCACAAAATGATGAGGAAGGAAAGGAAAGGGCAATCTACTATATCAGTAAAAGATTAGTGGGATACAAACTGAATTACTGTCCTATTGAATGCCCTTGCCTTGCCATAGTTTTTACCACCCAAAAACTATGACATTATATGTTGAATCATAAGACAAAGCTAATTGCACAGATTGACCCACTGAAGTACTTACTCAACAAGGCAGCACAAGATGATTGGCCAAATGGGTTATGGTATTCAACAAATTTGATATAGAATATGTCGATCGAAAAGCAATAAAAGGACAAGTGATCACAGACCACTGGTAGAAGTACCTACAATAGTAGATCATCCTGTGGTCATAGATTTTTTTGATGAATCAATCTTCGTAGTAGACATTCCCAAAACATGGACACTATTCTTTGATGGCTTGTGCACAAATCACAGTTCAGGTTTAGGCATTCTGTTCATAATTGCTCAAGGAGATGCTATCCCTAAAGCATTTCAGATAGCCTTTCCTTGTACAAATAGCATAGCGAAATACGAGGCATTGCTCATAGGACTATGAATGGCTGTCAACTAGAAAATTAAAACGTTGCAAGTTTTTAGTGATTCACAGCTTGTCATCAAGTAGGTTAACAATGAATACGACACAAAAGAGGAAAAACTCATGCCATTTAAGAGAATGGTTGATAATTTTAGATTATATTTTTACATCATGATCTTTTACCAAATTCCTAGAGTTTAGAATAGAGCAACTAACACAATGGAAACAATTGGGTCTCTCCTTAATATCCTGAAAAATGCACCTCAATTCAAGTTCTTAGTGGAATAACTATTGGTCCCATCCTTTGATGTTCCTGAATTTGAGCTAGTCTGCGAGATAGTTGGTCCCACGTCTCCCTGGTATCATGATATCCATACCTACCTACATGACCAAATTCTCCCACTTGACCTAGATCTGTCAACCAACGTAAATCCTTCATATGCCAATCTACCAAATATGTCATCATTGGTGACACCCTCTATCGCCATGGATTTGACAATACCCTCCTATGATGTCTCGACACCGAGGAAGCAGAGGAAGCACAAATGAGCCTATGTGAAGTACATGAGGGTATATGCAGAGCTCACTCTAGTGGTCCTATTGTAGCCAAGAAGATACTTAGAGCTAGATACTATTGGCCCACCATGGAGAAGGACGCCTATCACTTCACCAAAAAATGCAGACAATGTCAGATACATAGAGATTTAGTGTATGCACCTACCCAAGATTTGCAACCACTTATGTCTCCATTGCCATTCTCTCAATGGGGACTTGACCTCGTGGGCAAAATCCATCCCACCTCTGCCAACAGCCACAAGTTCATCATCACCATCACAGAGTATTTCACAAAATGAATTAAGGCCATCCCCATGACATACATCACTAGTAAACAAATAGCCAAATTCATCCTCAACTACAACATATGTCGGTACGGTGTGCCTCAATCTATTGTCACAGATAATGGTTGTCCTTTTAAAAATCAAGATGTTCATGAGTTATGTGAAAGATTTCACATTCAACACCATTTCACCACCTCATATTACCCCCAAGGCAACGGTCAAGCCAAGGCGTCAAATAAAACCATTATAAAAATTCTCAAGAAGACTGTCAATGATGTTGGCCATGACTGGCATGCACAACTCAATCTCGCCTTGTGGGCCTACCACACTAGCATTCACACCCCCACCGGAGCCACTCCATATTCCCTTGTCTATGGTTTTGAAGCCATCCTACCAATCGAGGTTGAGTTACCCTCCCTAAGAGTATTACTAAGGCAATTTGTGGATGATGAATACTATAGAGTATCCAAGCTAAATGAGCTCGAACTACTAGATGAGAGAAGGTAGAATGCTCTAGTACACCTACAAGCATATCAAAACCATCTTTGGCGTAACAATAACAAATGGGTTAGAGTTTGACAGTTCAACATTGGCAACTTGGTCCTGAAAGAGAACCCTAAGAATCAAATGGAAAGGGAGAAGCTAGGAAAGTTTGAGCAAAACTGGTTGGGTCCCTATATCATCATGGTAGCATATGGATTAGGAGCATATCATCTTGCTACCCCTGAAGGTGAACCGTTGTTAGAGCCAATCAACAACATGCACCTTCATAAACATTATATCTAACCAAAAAAGAAAAAAAGCAAAAAAAATACAAAAAAAAAATCAAATAAGTAAAAAAAAAGTAAAGAGAAATAATTCATCCAAAAGTGAAAACCACTTCAGTGGTGCTTTGGATAAGTACCATGGTAGAAACCTGGAAAATAGGAACCATGTGTAGTTGATCTTGGCTCCATTGTCTACCATTACTCTATTTGGTCTTTTGCTTTCCACAAATAAACGCCATGTGATCCACACCATAATCCATATCATAATCCACATTGTACTTTTCATGGCTTGGAAATAAATTGGCATTTTATGTCTTCCCACTTTTCCTAAAGCACTTTATCATCATCCACATTCCATCCCGTCATGGTCATAACTTTGTCCCACACTTGACTGGGGGCAATTCTCAATACTAAATTCAGTATTGGGGGACACCTTTCAAATATTTCAAAAATCCAAAACATACAAATATTCCTATTACTAAATTATTTTCACACCTAATTTAGCTAGACCTAATTTGCAGTTGTTACAAAAGGAGTAAAAGAAAACTTTTAAGGTTAATGCAATCAGTGAATGTATGATGTCTTGACAAGAGTAAAACAAGGATCAATTGTCAGGATAATTTGACAGTCCAATCAGGACTGTCAAACCATCCTGACAAGTGAATATCTAATGGCAAGATATCAGACAGTCAATGAATGACAGAATAGATCTAATTGGTTTTATCTTTTAGTTATGAGACAATTGAATTATCCAAGTGATCACATTTCAGTGTGAAAAAAAGGTATTTATAAAACTGTCATTTCATATCATGTTTTGAACATACATTTCATATCAGTTTTAGTTATTCTATCCTATGCATTTGATTCAAAAAAGTAAACATACATAAATCATTTGCATAAGGTAAAGTAATTGATCATATTTATAGAAATGTTTAAATGTGTCCCACACAAGCCATGGGAGTGACTAAATTGAGCAATGTTGACATATACAAGCTATACATGTGATGATAAAAGGAAACAGAAGGAACATATGAGAATATTTAATATCCATCATTGCCTTTTATCAGAAGGTTGATGTCATTAGTTGAGAGCTGGTCATCATATCTTTATCTTCAGCTCCTGGCCATGACAGTGTACCTGCAAACAATTGGGGGAAAACCCTATTAGAAGCCTTGAATATTTAAAATTATCATATGTTTTTATCAATAGACATATAAATTGTAGACATTATGCATCATATGTGTTTGGATCAAATCAGACATGTGCAATAAATCAGATCATCATGAGAAAGATCTTTCAACTTCAAGAGGTATGCTTTTATGCTAACTTGTTTGTTCACTATGCAGGTATAGGAAAAGTAATGTTGCTGATTTGAAGACATTTAAGCATGTGGAGAAAATGTGGCCCACACAAGGCTTGAGCCCAACATGCTCAAGCACTATTATTAATGATAGTTTTGACCAAGCAACATGTTTCTTTTAGCCATAATGAATGATCAAATCATATAGAATAGCCATGAAGAACCCATTATACCATCAAGAGGTATTTCTCTTATCCTTTATCATAAAAACAACAATTTAAAATTAGATGATAAAGTCATGTATAGTACTAAAAACAGATGAACAAACCTATGTCATACAAAGTACAGCCAAGGCATATGGAACAACAATAGCAAGTTGAGATCAAAATGTATATGCCATCTAAATGCATAAAAGAAGATATCCTTATTCCATCTTCATGCCATAAGCATGTTCAAGTACATTCAACATGAAATCAAAAAGACAGTGCTTAGCTACAAGTAATTACATCAAATAATTGATCATGAGGATGCCCATGCCTTCTGTATATTTTGCATATTGCACGTAGTCATGTTCAACAAGCCATATCTCATCACTGTATAGGTGAAACAAGCTTTATCATACGCCTTGGGACAGTCATATAGAGCAACATGCATAGTCATCAGCAAGCAGTTATGTAGACATGCTACAAGTATGAACAGTGAACAAGAAACTCTATATTGCAGTAAAGAAGGATAGAAGAGTGAATACAATGCATGGGATGAGAGGTTACTATCAGGCAAAGACAACCTTGATAGTCCTTGCATTAGCTAAGAAGTTTTTGAAAGTATTATTAAGGTGTTTGGAGACTCAACAAGATGGATCCATCCACTGTCAACAAAAGGACTATCACCAAGAAAATAAGTATTATATCACAGTGAGCAAGAGGTATTCTTGTATGTCCAAGTATCTAAGAACATTGCTGATGACAATCAACTTCCAAGGAGGTTTAGTCAGCAAGGATAGTGTTCAATAGCCATAGCAGTCACTAGTTTGTATACTATAAAATGCAAGGCAAGTAGATGAAGGACCATACCTCTGTACTAGAAAGGAATAGTAGTAACAACCATCAACAAAGAAATTGTGATCTAACAGTCATAGAAGTCAGGAAGGAGATAGAGTGCACAGAGCCACATAAGATGCTACCAACTTCATACATAAGCTCATGAAACAAGTCATGAAGAGATAAGTCCTTGAGACATTTAAAAGTAGCAATCCAACAGTCATAGGGGCTCTAATAGCCATGAGTCTTAGAGTTGAATGAAAGGCCAAACCCCATCAGATCATGGAGATAGCAATGCCTTTAAGTGAGGAGACAAAGAAAAAAGAGAAAATATAGTGTTAATGTGGACAATGGAAGAGGGAGTGTTAATTAGGTTAGGAGTCTTAATGTATGCAGCCATCATAAAACCTTCCACTAGATATTCCAAATATCATGGTCCTTCAAAACCATACAAAGAGCTGTTCAGAGTAATGCAAAGATCTGTGCCACTGTTTCATACTTTCTATCATTATCAAGCATTGTGAAAGGTAAAGAAATAGAAATGCAAATGTGCTAGGTAGCAATAGTCTTGAAGATGTTATAAATAGTCAAAAATATAGGAACAGTCCTAGACGACTGTCCAAGGAGAACAAGAAGCAGTTCTAGTACACAGTGTCCAAGTTTATTTTCTTCTTCATGTAGTGTCAGTAGCCATTCGAGAGGTAGAGTAGCATCCCCAACTCTATCTTCTAGAGGGAATCTCAACTCCCATCATTCAATGTCTATAGTCAAGCCATCTCTGTGTTGGGGTAATCACAAAGAAGAGATAAAGGATATATAGTGTCTTGCCATTGTTAGGAGGGTAAACTGAAGAGAAGCATACTGAATCAGAAACAACCAAATAAATAGCTATTAAAAGTAATTTTCATGGAGAACATCCAAGACTTAATTTGAACAATACAAGTAGACTAATATTTACCACTTTTTGTTGTGAATGAGGTGTAAATTTGCTGATAATGTTGTAACAATAATCTAAATGGTTGTAACAACAATCTAATTGACTGTAACAACAAGTCATATAAGTATAACATTAGTTTTATGTGAAAGAAGTATGGCAGAATCTACAATCTCTAAAGGAATAGCTTTAAAGCGTGATAATACAGTTGACAAAAGATTAAAATGCAGAGACAAATTCACTTATCTAGATAAATATTTTGTTTACAGTGAAAGAAACAATATACAGTGCACGATATGTATGCCATTGAAAGACCTTTTCTAAAGAAATGATAAAACCCATATGAAAATCTTAAAACCCCAATGCATTTTGTCAAATTATAGTCAAGGAAATGTGAGAATAGTTACCATAGCCATGACCATGGCAGGGAGGTTTTTCTCTTAAAAGAAATCAAACACCCATATGAAAATTTTGAAACCCTTATCATTTTGCAAACACAGTTCAAGAAGAGAAGATATAGAAAGGGCCGTAAAGAAGAACACACCTCATTTTATTTTTGTTTGAAGAAAGCTAGGCCGTGACCTCTTTTTGAAATCTTCTTAGAGAAATGAAGTCACATTGAAATGAAGAAACACAGAGAAAGATAAAGAGCTTGTTAATAAGCTATTGAAGAAAACTCAGAAACACAGCCACACAGTCGCGGCTAGAGTGTGAAGAAAGCCACAAAAATAACAAAGAAATTTCTAGTCAAAGCTCAAGATACATGCTCACTTTTCCTCCCTACCTTCATTTTGACTAAAAATGCTTGAGATTTGACCAAATGGAGAGTAAAAAACTAGAGAATAAATCATTTCCATGACACCCTAGTGGCTACCAAGAAAAGTTGCAGAGCTTACAAGTGAAAGAAAAATGAGAAATGAAGTAACTTTTTAGGGTTTGCCCTTTGTTTTGTTTGATGGTCTCTTGCCTTTTCTTAGCTGTTTTGACTTTGTGAAATAAAATCATCATTCATCTTATCCAGATCAGGGTTAAGACCTTAGTCTCGATAAATCCTAATGATGATGCCAAAGAGGGGTCGTGGGCCAAAAAGGAAATCATTTTCTTTTGCATTCAAATTTCTGCTAAGTCAAAAGATGAAATCATTGGAAGGTGAGGTTATAGTGCTTTTATTATCTCATGGAGGTCAAAAAAACATGGTTGAAGATGCCGTTTTGCCATAATGGAAAACCAAGTCAACAATTCAAGATTCCTCATCATGCATGGAGACCAAGTGTTGTCTATTTTCTTTTTGCCTTATGCATTATGATGTATATAAAGTCAAAATAAGAACATCATATGATGACATGGTCATATAAAAGGTGATAGTCAAATCCATGGCAAGAAGACATCATGAAGACAAAGATAAGGTAAGGATTTTTTTAATGGTGATATTTGCAAGGTGCATTATGAAGACAAGGTAATATTCTTATGCCTTGAGTGCATGTATTATGCAACTAGGAGGTTTTCTTTTGCATGGAGTTATAAGGTGACAATGATGCAATTATCATTACTTTTGATAGTTCATTATATTATTTTGCATGTAAGTGACCTACAATTTTGCATGGGATGCATAAGCGGGTAATTTTTCATTTTTTTTCATGTATGAAGACCTAATTTTGGCATCAAAATCATGCAAAATTGTGCAAATCAGGCAAATGTAAAAGGAGATATAAGGTATTTTCTTTTCTTCCATTTTTTTTCATAATTTTACGACAATATATCATGTAAACAAATTAATAAAGTAATATTTTATAAATTACTTTATTATTTTGTCACAAGTTGTAAAATTGGAGAAATTATACAAGTTAAAACTCATAATAAAGTAAGTCATGAAAATGATTACTTTATTAATTTTCCACATGATCATCATGCAAAATCATGCAAAATGGAGTTAAGTTAACGGAGGTCTTTTACATGACTTGGGGGTCAAAATAGGCAAATTTGGTCAACTCTTGGGTCAAACACGTGGAGACTCGCAAATTGGAGCTATTTTTGCTCATTTTGAGGCAGTTTTGACCCTTATTTTTAAGGATTTCTTGGTTTGCTTGTGGATCAAATTGGAGAGCTTATTTTTAGAGGCAGTTAGTTGCAGTTATTTTTTCATGTCTCTTGGAGAGAGCAAACTATATATTGTAAGAAAAACTTAGGTTTTTCTAGTTCTTGCCTTTTTGCTCTTTACACTTTGAGAGAGAGAGAGGTTTTGTAACTCATTGATTACAGATTTTATAGAGATTACAGTAGGTTACAGATTCCATTTTCTTGTCTTTTATGTAATATTTTCCTTTATTTTTCATTAGAATCAAGTGTTTGCCTTTCCATTAATGGTACTTGTATGAGTGATTTGATAAAATTTTATTGTGTTTAAATATCAAAACCTTTAAAATTATTGTCTCATTCTTACTTGCAAGTGTTAAGTGTAGTGATATCATAGGTCTTAGGTTGTGCTATTGAAGTCTTTTTCCTTCATGTTGTGAAAAACCCTTTTTCCTTCATAAAGAAGATAATTTCCATCCTTCCTTAGAAACATTTTTGTGATCTTATTGCCCAAAAGTGGATTGTGTAGATAGATTTTTGAGATCTATTGTGAGTTAGATTTGCAGGTTCTACCATCAATTTTAGGTGCATCACCTTTTTTAGATTATAGCTATAGTGTTTTAAAAGATCCTTTTGACCCTTTTCAACATCAAAGTCATAGATCCAAATAAATATTTTAAGGGAACTAGCCCATAATCTGGAGGTTCAAACTCGACATAGGTCACCCATAGCTTGAGTTTGATCCCATGTTTTGAAGGATTGTTGAGTATCACAACTTTGCATCACGAGTGCAATCCTAATTGACAATAGTTTTTGTCACACCCAGTGGGACTTTGAACTAATTATTAGTTCAAAAAAGAACTTATTATTGTTGTTGTTTTGGTATGACCAGCAGTTAATATAGCCTTTTTAGAGGTTTTATTTTCAAGTACCTGACGTCTCTAATTTTTTGGTTGAATAGATTAGATTTTTGCAGCCTATGAGAAGAATTTCACAAGATCAGGTTTTAGTTGTTTTTCAACTTTTTGAATGAGAAATCATGTCTATCCTTCATAGAAACATGTCATATCATCCATCATATCATGAAAATACTACTAATCCTCCATCTTATCAGCCATATCAGATCAACCATGCTGCTGGTTTCATCCCTAATTCCTTTGATTTACAAAGAAACCAGCTTACAGTATATCCTCCCCAATCAGCTTCAAGAGTATGCAAAGGAGGAGATTGCAAGCATAAAAAGTATGTCGCTTGATCTCAATAATACATTGTTGGAAATCAATAAGTAGATAGGAGAATTCAAGAGGCAGCAAGAGTATGATCAGTAATAGGAAGAGATGGATTATCAAGCCTATCTTCATGAGTAGGATTTGGAGGCACAAATGATATAGTTTGAGGAAGGTTTTAGGAGGGAGATAGTAGCAAAAGAGGAGTAGATGAAGTTTTTTGCACAAGTACAAAGGCAAACGATCTAGATAGCTGCATTCATTCTAGATTAGCCTATTCAAAATGAGGTTAATAGGTATCAAATTCCAAGTTTTAGAAGTTCTGATTTTAATCAAGAGCCTATTTGCATTCAGAATCAGTCCATTATTCTTTAGTATCAGTCACATCAAGTCATCAAGCTTTTAAACAACCATGGCAGCCTTCTTAGACCAAATATCCTGATTATAAAATGCCAAATCTTATTAAGGCTACCCCTTCCATACCAATCCAAAATTAGGAAGAAGAAAAGGTAACAATTTCTGAACCAATCAAGATTCCAAGTTGGTATGGTGAACAAGAGCAAAAGGTTTTAGAGCCCAAGCCAATCAAAATTCCAAGTTTCAGTCCAGTAGCTGAAGGTGCTATTGTTTTTATTGTATCCCCTATTGAAAATAAGCATAATTCATATGAAGAGGATGTTGGTTCAAATTTGGCACTCAATCCTTTACATTTTGATTCATTTGAGAAGTTTTCTAATGTTGTTTATAAGATAAATGAAAGTAGGACACATATATTGGAAGGGCAAAATCTTCAGCTGAAAAAATAGATTGCCCAAGTTTCATTGGAGAAAGCCTCGTGTGATGAGGAAGAGTTGGTTTCTTTGTTTGATTAGTTACCTAATTTTGTTGAACCAGATGAAGAGCTCATACCATAGGTAGAAATAACAAAATAGCATAAAGATGCAAGTAATTGTGACAGTTTGCTGATTTACCAAGAATAGAATGAGGACAATCATGAGAACACTGGGAGTTTGGAGTTTAAATAAACTATTATATTAGTTGTTCCTAAAAGCCTTCAGAGATTTGATAGTTTTGATGAGTTATTGGTTGTTCTAATGGAAGAAGATGATTCATTAACCATGGAGGAGGAATTGATATGGAAGGGTATCATGCAAGGTAAAAGTATTGAGCAGTAGAGAGATGAAATTCATATGGTTTCAGTGCAAGATTATCAATTGGATGAGAGGATGTTTTCAGGTATTATAGAGGATTTCTGTTCTAACATTGATAATGATCTAATACCATGTGAATCAACAATATGCCATCAACAGGATCAAATCAAAGAGGTAAGCATTATTTCATTTCAATTATGTGAGCTAACTTTTCTAATTGCAAGTGAAAATAGGACAACATATCTAAAATACATCACTGCAAGAGGCTGTCCCATCAGGGACCTAGCTTAATCAGAGCTAAATAAGGAGATATAGATTGCTGTTGTACCCATAGAGCAGATTTTAGCCTCAGAACAACAAAATGAAATCACCTGTTCACCTCATAACAAAAGTACACATGACTAGGTTCAAATGGTGAGTGATTTTATTTTCATTCTTCAGATAGTTTTGCAGCATTCTATAAGGTATGTCCTTATGAATCATATCTTATCAGTAGCAAAATAGCTTGCAAGACTTCCTTCCTTAATCAGAAAGGGAAGTTATTTTACAAAACTAGTTAATGGATTTGTTTGACTAGCTTCAATGGCTGGTTATTGTAGGGTAGATAAGTGCTTTTGCACATTTATTTTCAGTTATTATTTTATTTTCCAAGAAGTACTTTTGCACATTTTACTAGATATGTCTTAAGCAAGCCAGAGTAGTTTCAGTTTTCAGTTTTGTTTTGGCTACTGTAGTTTTCTATCAGTTTGAGTTGTAGAAAATTTTTCAAAATTCAAGGTAGAAGAAGACTCATGTGCTTAGTGGAATTGCAAGGCTATTGGTTCTAATTTGTTTAGCAGGCAAACACCCTTGAGAGGTCACCATAAATGTTACTAAATTATGTTCACACCTAATTTAGTTAGACTTGATTTGTAGTTGTTACAAAAGGAGTAAAAGAAAACTTTTAAGGTTAATGCAATCAGTGAATGTATGATGTCTTGACAAGAGAAAAACAAGGATCAATTCTCAAGATAATCTAACAGTCCAATCAGGACTGTCAAACCATCCTGACAAGTGAATATCTAATGGCAAGATATCAGATAGTCAATGAATGACAAAACAGATCTAATTGGTTTTATCTTTCAGTTATGAGACAATTGAATTATCCAAGTGATCACATTTTAGTGTGAAAGAAAGGTATTTATAAAATTGTCATTTCATATCATGTTTTGAACATAGGTTTCATATCAGTTTCAGTTATTCTATCCTATGCATTTGATTCAAAAAAGTAAACATACATAAATCATTTACATAAGGTAAAGTAACTGATCATATTTAAAGAAATATTTAAATGTGTCCCACACAAGCTGTGGGAGTGACTAAACTGAGCAATGCAGACATATGCAAGCTATACATGTGATGATAAAAGGAAAGAGAAGGAACATATCAGAATATTAAATATCCATCATTGCCTTTTATCAGAAGGTTGATGTCATCAATTGAGAGCTGGTCTTCATGTCTTTATCTTCAGCTCCTGGCCATGATAGTGTACCTGCAAATAATTGGGGGAAAGGCTTGTTAGAAGCCCTGGATATTTAAAATTATCACATGTTTTTATCAATAGACATATAAGCTTGTAGACATTATGCATCATATGTGTTTGGATCAAATCAGACATGTGCCATAAATCAGATCATCATAAGAAAGATCTTTCAACTTCAAGAGGTATGTTTTTACGCTAACTTGTTTGTTCACTGTGCAAATATAGGAAAAGTAAAGTTGCTGATTTGAAGACATTTAAGCATGTGGAGAAAATGTAGTGCCCCTCATTTTTGCTTTTGATTAGTTTGATAGTGGTGTTTTTGGAGTTAGACTTTATGAGACTCTGTTGATGTTGGATACACTGTTATGTGGATTATTTGATGATACCTTAATGTGTTAGATGGCATTGATGATGTTACTAGTAATGATGTTTCATGCTTATGATATGCTTTCATTTGGATTTAATTGATTATGTGACCAATCTTGCTATGAGTGTCATGCGATTTACTTGATGATGATTCTTATTTAGTTGATTAGTAACTAAATATGTTATTTTACTTGTTAGACAATTATATGATATGCATAATATGATTTATCTGATTGATGTATTGGTGTGAGGGATAGTTTAGTATTACTTATGCATGAGTACCCTACTATGCTGCAAATCCCTCTCACGGTGTGTTGAGGTTATAGTTATATGCATTGTTTAATCTTTTGATTTGATACAGGATGCAGGTACATGACACCAACTCCACTTGGATAATCAGGTCTGAGTGTGTCCTAAACCCAATGGAATAGTGGAAGGGAGATAACATGAGGTTCCCTCTATCAGTAATATTCCCTATGTGGATGAGTTTTAGTCTCAGATTCTTCAGTTGGTTAGTTGGTCTCTTGGAGTCTATTTATGAGTATCTGTCAATTCCTTGGTATGTTGTTATGAATGGTATTTAGCCTTTGAATTGGTTGTTGGTCTTTGGTTCAATCAAGTAGACTATTAATTTATATGTTGTAAGTAAATAATAATAAGCTTAAGTATATTAATGTTAGTTTATTTTGTAAATAAATAGTAGAAATTAAATTAGTAATCTTAATAGATAATAATAATACTAATAATAATATTAATGATCAAATCTTACGTATTGATATTATATTAGTTGTTTAAATATTATTTTGCTTGGTATGAAAGATATTATCTTATATTAACTATTAATTTAATTGTTGAGTGAGTTGTTGAGAATTTCCAGAGTGGAGAATCTCCTGCAGATGGAGAATAATGCAATTAATTTTTTTTTTTTCTGAAGGTGGGATTTTCTATAACGGAAGTGTGGAGTGGGAGATTTATTGTTTTGCCTATTTTTTGTATGGAAGAATATTTGAAGGGTGTATTGGGGGAGAAGGGACACACATAAAAAGATTAAGAGAAATTTTAGAAGAAGAAAAATTTTGGGGGAAAAATCTGGAGAATGGGATCAAGTTGAGGAAAATACTGGGGGAAAGTTTTTTCTTCAAATTGTCTATTCCCATCTGTTTCATTTGGCCAAGAGTACTCTGTTCGGTGTTGCCCACAAACCTTGGTTTATCTAGAATAGATCTCTTGGGTATTCTCATCGATCCATGCTTTCATCAAAGGACATTGATGGCATCATGCCTAGGTTTCTATTGTATTAATGCAACCATCTTATAAAAATAAACTTCAGTCGTGACCCAACTTATACTCTGCCATTCACTCTTGTTGGAATATATTTAAGATCACTGTAGTTTCTTCTCTATCTGTACCTTAAGAAGTAGACCTCGTCGCTCATGCATACCCTACAATTATTAGCTTTGATTAAAGCCATTGAAGAGACGTCAAATGCCATGGGTGTCGTGTGACTCTTGATTTCTGGTACGAGATATGCCTTTAACTCATGGTGAGTCAGCATCTTCCGTACTAGGGATTGGAGTCAACTCAATAACCCTTAAATGCATTGGTATCAATGCATGGATAAATTTTGTCAACAGATTGCATCTTTGTTTATGTTTTCATCACGCCGATGGTTGCTATTTTCTATGAGCTCGACCCTTGCTATGTTAAACTTTCCCCAAATCTCATCATGACAACGTGACTATTGTAGAATTGAATTCTCTGGTATTCCTATTTATAGATTGTTCCATTAGAAATCCCTTCTATGATATTGACACTGGCAGTCAGCAAAACGGCTTTGAGATAGTAAATTTAGATTTTTGTATGCCAACAAACATTTATACATATATCTTTTATCAGATAAATATCATTTAAACATACAAAAGAACCTTACTGTGCTAAATGCCCTTGCGACCCCCTCGTGGCTTTTAGTGTGGCAATCAAGTGTAAATGATCATGTTGTGGCAATGTGAAGCTTGATCTGGGTCTTGTTATGCTTAATCAACAACCTTCGATGCTTTCTGAGATTCTGATCAGAGTGGTCCTCAAAAGTATTGTTTAATCATTCTAGCTATTTTAATCTAATCCAGTCCATGATATGCCAAACTCATCACTGTGGCAAAATCTTATACCCATAATCATTGCAAAGCTCTTTAAACAAATTACAAATTTAGCCTGCAACCACCATTTTCTGAGATGATCAACCATGAGGCATTCCTTCTGCCATTCGTACGCATAGCCCTATCTTGTGCATTGCCGTGGATGAAATTTTGTGTTGTAGAAATTATTGTGACTGAATATGATTATGTAGAATTATTATCTCTGAAATTATGAGATTTTAGAAAGTTTCAACTTATACTTGTGATTAGAAGATATTAAAAATGGAGATTAGAATCTTTCTTTATTTGAATTAGAATTAAGACTAAGTCGATTTAGAGAAAAGTAAGAGTGCCTTTCATTAAAATTAGCATGTGTAATCATTGATATGTAGTTTCATTAGATTATTATATTTGTGATTTAATTTAATTATATTAGAGTAAGTCTCTTTAATTTACTAGTATATTAAATTAAGATATGTAATTATACCTTTTAATTTATGTATTGTGAGGGAATGGGATAAATGCAATTAAATGTATTGGATATTTTCATAGGTTGGATAATAGGGTTTTAGATTAATGTAATTTAGTTGGGTATTAGAATTATAGGTATTTCATAGTCAACTTAGTATATTGATTTAATGTTTAATAGATTATAGAGGTATAGATGCTTTCTTATTTTATTTGTAGTTATGTCATTTACCCTCGGTATTTGATCTTTTATTTTCTCTAGAAGATATTAGAACTAATTTAATTTGGGTTGTTAGCATTGTTGGCTCCAGAGGTTTATTTGGTGTGTCCCGGGATTGTCTTGTGATTGAGAAGTGTCCTTGTTACATCTGTTAGTATGAGGTTAAAGTTGCTTCCATGAAATATTGTTGTTATGAACCTTGGACCTTGGATAGTGATTCTGAGGTGATATTGGTATGCAAGAGGAGTAGATGCCTTGCTTTATCATTGTATGTATGTCAAAGGGGAAAATTCCTATCAAGTTGTAGGATTACTAGTTGCATGTAGGAGGGTGGATTTCATAGAGTGGCTGGTGCCCAAAGTGGCTGCCTAGATAACCCTATAGAAGTTTTAATTAAGTGAAAACATAATAATTTATCTAGGAGGGTTTGGGTAGTTAAATCATTTAATAATATAATTTGAATGCCTCACCCATGCCTGTAGCACTCTCTCAGGCTAAGGATGGGATGAGAAGGCTTGGTTGGCATGGTCGACTTCCTTGTCTTCACGAAAGGACAGTCGATTCCGCATGGGTCACCATATGGGGCCAGTGCCTAGAGAGAGGCTGCTAGGGTAACCATAGATGGGGGCTGGTGTCTAGTGAAAGATAGCCAAGATAACCCATGTTAGGACCATGCGATGACACTCTTCCTCTTGCAGCATAGTTATCCCTCTTATTGTATACTTGTTGATCATGTGCCTCTGGGAATATTGTCAAGTCATTGTTTTATTCTTGAGTCAGTGTGTTCATTGTTGGTCATTGTATCTGTATATATGTACCATCTTGACCTTTGTCTTGAGGGACCTTATTGTTATCTCCTAGCTCGAGGGGTGGATGAGCTATATTGCATTGGTCTTTTGGCATCATAGATCATGTTTTGGGTAGATGTGCCTCTCCAGTTCCCAGTACTGTATTTGCATATGAAAACATATACTGTACCTTATGGATCTAGATTTGTGTATCTATGATATCCATTATGTAATTTTGATGTAATCAGATAGGAAAGACTTGTATCTATATAATTCAGTATCATGATCTCCTCTTGTAAACATTATTGTAAAAGAATGATGTGATTATCTGTAATGAGACAAATGTTGTTAGTAGATTTTATGTCCATTCAAGATGAGTTATGTATGTTATTGATCTTTGTTTAATTTCCTTAAGGTAGTTATGTTCCCTAGAGATGTTAGTTTTGCTAGATAGCTATGTTGTTGTAATTAATTGATATTATATCTTGTTATCATTACTTTTAACATGTTTTAAATTTTTTTTTTGCATTTTATTGCATAGTTGAACCTAACTCTCCAGGGTTGCATGACGGGGAATTACATTTGGTATTAGAGCCAAGTTTAAACATTGGGTACTCTAGTTATGATTGAGCCCATTATGTTGACCTAGTGCTTAAATTCTGTAGATTCAATTAAGTCCCTTTCTAAGTATTACTTGTCTTATGTTTTAAACTTGTCCCTTGGTGGTATGTGTGTGTAGGAAGATGCCTAGGGATCGAGGTAGAGGTCGAGGTAGAGGTTGGGGTAGAGGTCGGGGTAGAGGTCAGGGTAGAGGACGTTGGAGAGGTGGTGGTGATACACCTCCTCCCAGTTCCCCTCATGAGAGTGCTCAAGAAGGCGGGGGTCAGAATATGCAAAAATTAGGGTCAGCCGGAGGGAGCTTAGTTGCGTCAATTACTTAAGGAGGCCCTTGCCCATCTACGTCATAGATAGAAGGTAGAATAGTTGGGAGGGGGCCAAGAGGTAGATCAGCCAGAGGATAGGGAAAGAGAAAGATCACCTAGAAGGAGGGAAATGACAGGTGAGCAGGAGGCTACCTTAGCCAGTCACATGAGAGATCTTTTGAGGGCACGCCCTCCCAATTTTGACGGTTCTGGTAGTGGTTTGGAGGCAAAGACCTGGTTACTAGATTTAGGTAGGTGTTTTTCCATGCATTCGTATGGTAGTAACACTAAGGCTAGATGTGCTATCTTGCATCTCAAAGGTTTTACTTCTACCTGGTGGCATTTAGAGGAGTAGAAGTTGCACTTGGACATTGGTACTATGTCTTGGAATTGTTCTTAGAGAGGTTTAGAGCTTGCTTCTTGTCTGATCATTGGAAGTAGCACCGTGCAGATGAGTTCCACGAGTTGAGACAGATGGCCATGTTAGTAGAGTAGTATGAGTGTAGATTTTATGAGCTCAAGCAGTATGCAGGCATCAGCGATGATGAGGCTATGTTAGTACAACATTTTATCAGGGTCTTGAATGCCTAAATTAGTGGAGGAGTTTGTATGTTCGAACCTAAGACTATGGAGGTGGCTATTGCGAAAGCCCATCTGTTGGAGGAGAATTTGGCTATGGCTCTTGGAGGTCATACAGGTGTACATATTGATAGTGCACCTTTTGCAGGTTTTGGGTCTTGTGGTGGTCATAGTTAGGCAGCAAGCTCATATAGAGGTTATCATGCACCCACAAAGAGTGGACAGCAGCAGCAGCAGCATTCTTAGGCCAAACTAAAGAATTCTCAGCCTCAACAGGGTAACAGATTCTAGAATAAGAAGAATCAGAGTTGGCAGTGAGCTAGGCGTGATCATGTAGATCAACTAGCTCAGAGTATGTAGTCAGTAGTGAGTAGAGGGAGTTATCAGTAGTCTAATGCTTTTCAGAGTGGTAGAGTTTTTGGTAGAGGCATAGGATGTTTTTCTTGTGGCCAACAGAGCCACATTGCTAGACAATGTCCTCAGAAGCATGTTTCAAGTTTTAGTTAGAGACAAGCAGCTTCAGAGCTGACTGTAGGTGATGCAAGCATATCACATAGAGTATTTGCAGCGGTGCATAACCTCCAGGTAGAGCATCAGGGCACCGTGGTGGAGACTTCTGGATTGATGCGAGGTATTAGTTTTTCCATTCTTTTTGATTCTGTGCTTCTGACTCATTCATTTTTCCTTCTCTTATGGAGCGTTGTGGTTTAGTCACAGTAAAGCAGGATGTTAGGTGGTAGGTTGAGTTAGCCTTTGGGACTAAGGTCACAATTGAGTCTCTAGTGCATGGTTGTGAGTTGAGGATTGGTCCTCTATCTACCATAGTAGATCTTCGAATCCTACCCCTTGGTTCATATGATATAGTTTTGGGTATGGATTGGTTAGATGCTCACCAAGTAGTGATAGATTGTCGGCATAAGTCAGTGAGGTGTGTGGATGATTTTGGTAGAGAGATAGAGGTAGTTGGCATCTAGAGACCTATTTCCTTGTGTATGATCTCTGCTATGTAGCTAAAGAGATGTATGCGTCAGGGATGTCAGTTATTTGCAGTGACAGTTAGTGACATGGAGATGGAGGAGAGTCGAGAGACATCTCTTGATGATCATCCACTTCTTAGAGAGTATGCAGATGTTTTTCCTAATGAGATTCTAGGGATGCCACCTAAGCATGACATAGATTTTAGGGTTGATCTTGTTCCTGGCGCAGAGCCTATCTCACAAGTTCCATGCATGATGAACACTCAGGAGCTTCAAGAGCTTCGATTGCAGTTAGAGGAGTTGTTAGCCAAGGGATTCATTTGACCTAGTGTTTCTCCATGGGGAGCACCTATGATCATTGTGAAGAAGAAGGATGGATCTCTGCGGCTATGTATATACTATCGATAGCTTAATAAGGTGACTGTGAAGAATAGGTACCCCTTGCCATGGATTGATGATCTATTTGACTAGATTAAGGGGGCTAAGGTGTTTTCAAAAATTGACCTTAAGTTGAGATATCATCAGTCACGTATCTTTGAGGTAGATATTCATAAGATGACATTTTGCACCTGCTATGCACATTATGAATTTACAGTTGTACCATTCGGGTTGACAAATGCACCCTCTGTATTCATGAGCCTGATGAATGGTGTATTTCGTACTTATCTCGACAGGTTTGTCCTTGTATTTCTAGATGATATATTGATTTATTTGAGGACTATGGAGGAGCATGAGGAGCATTTGCGATAGGTTTTGTAATGTCTGAGAGAAAATCAACTTTATGCTAATTTGGCAAAATGTGAATTCTTTCAGATAGAGGTGTGATATTTGGGACATGTCATCTCTGGAGAGGGTATTGCAATGGATCCTTCGAAGATCCAATCTATTGTAGACTAGCCTACACCTACTAATGTTGCTAATGTCTATAGTTTTATGGGCTTGGTAGGTTATTATCACCAATTTGTACAGGGTTTTTTGAGGATAGCTCACCCCATTACTTCTCTTCAGAGGAAAGGGAAGAAATTTATTTGGTCAGAGTAGTGTTAGGAAGCATTTCAGACCCTTAAGGAGTGGTTGACTAATACATCTATTCTAGCAGTTCCTAATCCTACCAGGGACCTTTTTGTGTGTATAGATGCTTCTTTGGAGGGTTTAGGAGCAGTTTTGATGTAGGATGGTCGCGTGATTGCCTATGAGTCTCGTAAAGTCAAGGATCACAAGTTGAACTATCCCACGCATGATCTAGAGTTGGCCATAGTTGTGCATGCTTTGGTGAGGTGGAGACATTTTCTCTTAGGGCATTGGTTTGAGCTGCACAGTGATAATCACAATTTGTAGTATATTTTTACACAGCCAAACTTGAATGCGAGGTAGAGCCAATGGATGGAGTTCTTGTGTGAGTATGATTTTGAGGTGAAGTATATCCAGGGAAAGGAGAATGTTGTGGTAGATGCTCTTAGTCAGTGGAGATATGAACTTTCTTCAGTCACTCTTGCAGTTGATTTGAGAGGTCAGATTCTTACAGCACTTCCTACCGACAACTGGTATCAGAAAGTGAAGTCAGAGGTTGAGTCAGGTAGACCTTTGGAGGGTAGGTTCACTAGTTATTCTCTTGATTCATATGGTCTTCTACGAAACTTGGGTCGTATCTATGTTCCTAGTTCTAGGGGTCTTCGTACCCTCATCTTGAAGGAGGCACATCATGCACCCTATTTTGCTCATCTGGGTGTCAAGAAGATGCACGTAGATCTTCGTCAGCTATATTTTTGGAGTGGTATGAAGTGGGATACTGTAGATTTTGTGTCAAGGTGTCTTGAGTGTCAAAGAGTGAAGGCAGAGCACTAGCACCCCGTAGGTCTTTTATAGTTGCATCTTGTCCCAGAATCAAAATGGAACATCATTTATTTAGACTTTATAGTTGGGTTACTTGTATCCTCCTAACATCATGATGCTATTATGGTCACTATGGATAGGTTGACAAAGGTAGCTCACTTCTCTCCTATTCGATCATCATATAATGCTTCTTCTGTGGCCAGAGTATTCATGGAGGACATAGTTAGACTACATAGGATTCCTCACAAGATCATCTCTGATAGGGATCCAATGTTTACTTTAGCTCTTTGGACTTCCTTGCAGCATGCTTTAGGGACATAGCTAAACTTTAGTTTAGCATACCATTTGGAGATTGATGGTTAGACTGAGAGGGTTAATTAGGTCTTCAAGGATATTCTTAGGATGTATGTCATGGACTAGTAGAGTTGTTGGGAGGACTATTTATACCTGGTGGAGTTTGCATACAATAATGGTTATCACATCTCTATCGGTATGTCTCCATTTCAGGATTTGTAGGGTCATCCTTGTCGGACCCCATTAAGTTGGGATCACCTTGAGGATAGAGTTCTTCTAGAACTAGATATGCTTAGGGAGATGGAGTAGTAGGTTGAGTGGATTAGAGAGCATTTGGTGGTAGTGCAAGATAGATAGAAGAAGTATACAGATGCTCATAGGGTCGATCGTTAGTTTTTAGTTGGTGATCAGGTGTTCTTGCAGGTGCGTCCGCGAAAGAGTCCAATCCATTATGGAAAAGGCTCTAAGCTCGCACCATGCTTTGTTGGGTTGTTTGAGGTGTTGGAGAGGATCAGTCCTGTTGCTTATCATCTTGCTTTGCCACCCAGTTTATCATGCATCCATGATGTGTTTCATGTTTCTATACTCAGACCCTATTATCCAGATACTGCTCATGTTCTTGATTGGAATGCTCTACAGGTAGAGGATGGGGAGCTAGATTTGGAGCCCGTAGGCATTTTGTAGCACAGGAGACTCATACTCAAGGGCAGAGATGTGGAGTAGGTCAGGATCCAATGGGATCCTAGTGATGAGACTTCTACTAACTGGGAGGATGCATCCAGGATGTGGGAGTTACATCCCTACTTATTTGCAGGCTTCCAAGAGTAAGCCTAATTCTAGGGGGAGAATGTAGTGCCCCTCATTTTTGCTTTTGATTAGTTTGATAGTGGTGTTTTTTGGAGTTAGACTTTATGACTCTCTGTTGATGTTGGATACACTATTATGTGGATTATTTGATGATACCTTAATGTGTTAGATGGCTTTGATGATGTTACTAGTACTGATGTTTCATGCTTATGATATGCTTTCATTTGGATTTAATTGATTATGTGATCAATCTTGCTATGAGTGTCATGGGATTTACTTGATGATGATTCTTATTTAGTTGATTAGTAACTAAATATGTTATTTTACTTGTTAGATAATTATATGATATGCATAATATGATTTATCTGATTGATGTGTTGGTGTGAGGGATAGTATAGTATTACTCATGCATGAGTACCCTACTATGCTGCGAATCCCTCTCATAGTGTGTTGAGGTTATAGTTATATGCATTGTTCAACCTTTTGATTTGATGCAGGATGCAGGTACATGACACTGACTCCACCTGGATTATCAGGTCTGAGTGTGTCCTAAACCCAATGGAATAGTGGAAGGGAGATAACTTGAGGTTCCCTCTATCAGTCAAATTCCCTATGTGGATGAGTTTCAGTCTTAGATTCTTCAATTGGTTAGTTGGTCTCTTGGAGTCTGTTTATGAGTATCTATCAATTCCTTGGTATGTTGTTATGAATGGTATTTAGCCTTTGAATTGGTTGTTGGTCTTTGGTTCAATCAAGTAGACTATTAATTCATATGTTGTAAGCAAATAATAATAAGCTTAAGTATATTAATGTTAGTTTATTTTGTAAACAAATAGTAGAAATTAAATTAGTAATCTTAATACATAATAATAATACTAATAATAATATTAATGATCAAATCTTATGTATTGATACTATATTAGTTGATTAAATATTATTTTGTTTGATATGAAAGATATTATTTTATATTAATTATTAATTTAATTGTTGAGTGAGTTGTCAGGAATTTCCAGAGTGGAGAATCTCCTACAGATGGAAAATTGATGCAATTAAATTTTTTTTTGTGAAGGTGAGATTTTCTGTAACAGAAGTGTGGAGTGGGAGATTTATTGTTTTGTCTATTTTTGTTTATGGAAGAATATTTGAAGGGTGTATTGAGGGAGAAGGGACACATAGAAAAAGATTGAGAGAAATTTTAGAAGAAGAAAAATTTTGGTGGAAAAATCTGGAGAACGAGATCAAGTTGAGGAAAATATTGAGGAATAAGCTTTAAACTAGTATGTATTCTTTGCCTAATCTGTGTGATGTCTTGTCTGATGGTTACATGATTTTTTTGGTGTACATTTGTCGATTTATCTTTCCTATTGAATTCGATGCTATGCATATCTTTCCATTCTTGCTTGGGCTATTTGATGCTAGGGGAACATTTTTGCTTCAAATTGTCTATTCTTGTCTGTTTCATTTGGCCGAGAGTACTTTGTTCGGTGTTGCACACAACCCTTGCTTTATCTGGAATAGATCTCTTAGGCATTCTCATTGATCCATGTTTTCATCAAAGGACATTAATGGCATCATGCCGAGGTTTCTATTGTATTAATGCAACTGTCTTATAAAAATAAACTTCAGTCGTGACCCAACTTATACTCTGCCATTCACTCTTGTCAGAATATATTTAAGATCACTGTAGTTTCTTCTCTATCTTTACCTTAAGAAGTAGACCTCATCACTCATGCACACCCTACAATTATTAGCTTTGATTAAAGCCATTGAAGAGGCATCGAATGCCATGGGTGTCGTGTGACTCTTGATTTCTAGTAGCAGATATACCTTTAGCTTGTGGTGAGTCTGCATCTTCTGTAACTTCGATCTTAGTCCAATGTTTATAAATTGAGATTTCTTATTATTTCCTGGGGATCAGAGTCGACTCAATAACCCTTAACTGCATTGGTATCAACGCATGGATAAATTCTGTTAACAGATTGCATCTTTGTTTATGTTGTCATCACATTTTTTTTGTGAGCTTGACCCTTGCTATGTTAAACTTTCCCCAAATCTCATCATGACAATGTGACTACTGTAGAATCAAATTCTCTAGTATTCCTATATATAGATTATTCCATTAGAAATCCCTGCTATGATATCGACACTGGCAGTTAGCTAAATGACTTTGAGATAGTAAATTTAGATTTTGGTATGCCAACAAACATTTATACATATATCTTTTATCAGATAAATATCATTTAAACATGCAAAAGAACCTTACTATGCTAAACGCCCTTGTGACCCCTTCGTGGCTTTAGTGTGGCAATCAAGTGCAAACGATCATGTTGTGGCAATGTGAAGCTTGATTTGGGTCTTGTTATGCTTAATCAATAACCTTCAATGCCTTCTAAGATTGCGATCAGAGGTGTCCTCAAAAGTATTGTTTAATCATTCTAGCTATTTTAATCTAATCTAGTCCATGATATGCCAAACTCATCACTGTGGCAAAATCTTATACCCATAATCATTGCAAAGCTCTTTCAACAAATTACAAATTTGTCTTGCAACCACCGTTTTCTAAGATGATCGATCATGAGGCATTCCTTCTACCATTCGTATGCATAGCCCTATCTTGTGCATTGTCGTGGATGAAATTTTGTGTTGCAAAAATTATTGTGACCAAATATGATTATGTAGAATCATTAGATTTGTTTATCTCTAAAATCATGAGATTTTAGAAAGTTTCAACTTATACTTGTGATTAGAAGATTTTAAAAATGGAGATTAGAATCTTTCTTTATTTGAATTAGAATTAAGACTAAGTTGATTTAGAGAAAAGTAAGAGTGCATTTCATTAAAATTAGTATGTGTAATCATTGATATGTAGTTTCATTAGATTATTATATTTGTGATTTAATTTAATTATATTAGAGTAAGTCTCTTTAATTTACTAGTGTATTAAATTAAGATATGTAATTATACCTTTTAATTTATGTATTGTGAGGGAATGGGATAAATGTAATTTAATGTATTGGATATTTTTATAGGTTGGATAATAGGGTTTTAGAGTAATGTAATTTAGTTGGGTATTAGAATTATAGGTATTTCATAGTCAACTTAGTATATTGATTTAATGTTTAATCGATTATAGAGGTATAGATGCTTTCTTATTTTATTTGTAGTTATGTCATTTACCCTCGGTATTTGATCTTTAATTTTCTCTAGAAGATATTAGAACTAATTTAATTTGGGTTGTTAGCATTGTTGGCTCCAGAGGTTTATTTGGTGTGTCTCGGGGTTGTCTTGTGATTGAGAAGTGTCCTTGTTACATCTGTTAGTATGAGGTTAAAGGTGCTTCCATGAAAGATTGTTGTTATGAACCTTGGACTTTGGATAGTGATTCTGAGGTGATATTGGTATGCAAGAGGAGTAGATGCCTTGCTTTATCATTGTATGTATGTCAATGGGGAAAATTCTTGTTAGGTTGTAGGGTTACTAGTTGCATGTAGGAGGGTGGCTTTCATAGAGGGGCCGGTGCCAAAGTGGCTACTTGGACAACCCTATGGAAGTTGTAATTAAGTGAAAATGTAATAATTTATCTAGGAGGATTTGGGTAGTTAAATCATTTAATAAGATAATTTGAATGCCTCACCCATGCCTGTAGCGCTCTCTCAAGCTAAGGATGGGATGTGAAGGCCTGGTTGGCATGGTTGACTTCCTTGTCTTCATGAAAGGACAGTCGATTCTGTATGGGTCAGCCTATGGGGCCAGTGCCTATAGAGAGGCTACCAGGATAACCATAGATGGGGGCCGATGTCTAGTGAAAGACAGCCAGGATAACCCATGTTAGGACCATGCAATGACACTCTTCCTACTGCAACATAGTTATCCCTCTTATTATATACTTGTTGATCATGTGCCTCTGGGAATATTGTCAAGTCATTGTTTTATTCTTGAGTTAGTGTGTTCATTGTTGGTCATTGTATCTATATATATGTGCCATCTTGACCTTTATCTTGAGGGTCCTCATTGTTATCTCCTAGCTCGGGGGGTGGACCTCAAGGTTCCACATGGTTGGGTGGATGAGCTATATTCCATTGGTCTTTTGGCATCATGGATCATGTTTTGGGCAGATGTGCCTCTCCAGTTCCCAGTACTGTATCTGCATCTGAAAACATATATTGTACCTTATGGATCTAGATTTGTGTATTTATGATATCCATTATGTAATTTTGATGTAATCAGACAGGAAAGCCTTGTGTCTATATAATTATGTATCATGATCTCCTCTTTACTTGTAAACACTATTGTAAAAGAATAATGTGGTTATTTGTAATGAGACAAATGTTGTTAGTAGATTTTATGTCCATTCAAGATGAGTTAATTATGTTATTGATCTTTGTTTAATTTCCTTAAGGCAGTTATGTTCCCTAGAGATGTTAGTTTTGCTAGATAGTTATGTTATTGTAATTAGTTCATATTATATCTTGTTATCATTACTTTTAACATGTTCAAAAAAAAATGTTTTGCATTTTATTGCATAGTTGAACCTAACTCTCTAGAGTTGCATGACGGGGCATTACAGAAAATGTGGCTCCCACAAGGGTTGAGCCTAGCATGCTCGAACACTATTATTAATACAGTTTTGATCAAGAAACATGTTTCTTTTAGCCATAATGAATGATCAAATCATATAGAACAGCCATGAAGAACCCATTATGCTATTGAGAGGTATTTCTCTCATCCTTTATCATAAAAATAACAATTTAGAATCAGATGATAAAGTCATTTATAGTACTAAAAACAGATGAACAAACCTATGTCATACAAAGTATAGCCAAGGTATATGGAACAACAATAGTAAGTTGAGATCAAAATGCATATGCCATCTAAATGCATAAAAGAAGATATCCTTATCCATCTTCATGCCATAAGCATGTTCAAGTACATTCAACATGAAATCAAAAAGACATATTGCTTAGCTACAAGTAATTACATCAAATAATTGATCATGAGGATGCCCATGCCTTATGTATGTTTTGTATATTGCAAGTAATCATGTTCAACAAACCATATCTCATCACTATATAGGTGAAACAAGCTTTATCATATGCCTTGGGAGAGTCATATAGAACAACATGCACATTCATCATCAAGTAGTTATGTAGACATGCTACAAGTATGAATAGTGAACATGAAACTCTATATTGCAGTAAAGAAGGATAGAAGAGTGAATACAATGCATGGGATGAGAGGTTACTATCAGGCAAAGACAACCTTGACAGTCCTTGCATTAGTTGAGAAGTTTTTGAAAGTATTATTAAGGTGTTTAGAGACTCAACAAGATGGATCCATCCACTGTCAACAAAAGGACTATCACCAAGAAAATAAGTATTATATCACAGTGAGCTAGAGGTATTCTTGTATGTCCAAGTATCTAAGAACATTGTTGATGACAACCAACTATCAAGAAGGAGGTCCAGTCAGCAAGGATAGTGTTCAATAGCCATAACAATCACTAGTTTGTATATTATAAAATGCAAGGCAAGTAGATGAAGGACCATACCTCTATACTAGAAAGGAATAGTAGTAATAGCCATCAGCAAACAAATTGTGATGTAATAGTCATAGAAGTCAGGAAGGAGATAGAGTACATAGAGCCACATAAGATGCTACCAACTTCATACATAAGCTCATGAAACAAGTCATGAAGAGATAAGTTCTTGAGACATATAAAAGTAGAAATCCAACAATCATAGGGGCTCTAATAGCCATGAGTCTTAGAGTTGAATGAAAGGCCAAACCCTAGCAGATCATGGAGACAACAATGCCTTTATATGAGGAGAAAAAGAAAAAAGAGAAAATATAGTGTTAATTTGGACAGTAGAAGAGGGAGTGTTAATCATGTTAGGAGTCTTAATGTATGCAGACATCATAAAACCTTTCACCAGACATTCCAAATATCACGGTCCTTCAAAACCATACAAAGAGATGTTTAGAGTAATGCAAAGATCTGTGCCACTATTTCATACTTTCTATCATTATCAAGCATTGTGAAAGGTAAAGAAATACAAATGCAAATATGCTAGGTAGCAGCAGTCTTCAAGATGTTATGAATAGTCAAAAATACAGTAACAGTCCTAGATGACTATCCAAGGAGAATGAGAAGCAGTTCTAGTACACAGTGTCCAAGTTTATTTTCTTCTTCATGCAGTGTCAGTAGCCATTCGAGAGGTAGAGTAGCATCCCCAACTCTATCTTCTAGAGGGAATCTCAACTCCCATCATTTAATGTCTATAGTCAGGCCATCTCTATGTTGGGATAAACACAAATAAGAGATAAAGGATATACAATGTCTTGCCATTATTAGGAGGGTAAACTGAAGAGAAGCATACTGAATTAGTAATAGTCCAAATAAGCAGCTATTAAGAGCAATTTTCATGGAGAACATCCAAGAGTTAATTTGAATAATACAAGTAGATAAATATTTACTAGTTTTTGTTGTGAATGATGTTTACAGTTGTTGATAAGGCTATAACATCAATCTAAATGGTTGTAATAGCAATCTAATTGACTGTAACAACAAGTCATATAACAGTAGTTTTATGTGGCGGAATCTACTGTCTCTAAAGGAGCAGCTTTAAAGCATGATAATACAGATGATAAAAGATTAAAATGCAGAGACAAATTCACTTATCTAGATAAATATTTTGTTTACAGTGAAAGAAACAATATACATTGCAAGATATGCAGGCCATTGAAAGACCTTCTTTTCTAAAGAAATGACAAAACCCATATGAAAATCTTAAAACCCTAATGCATTTTGTCAAATTATAGTCAAGGAAATGTGAGAATAGTTACCATAGCCATGGCCATGGCAGGGAGGTTTTTCTCTTCAAAGAAAACAAACACCCATAAGAAAATTTTGAAACCCTTATCATTTTGCAGACACAGTTCAAGAAGAGAAGATACAGAAAGGGCCGTAAAGAAGCACTCACCTCATTTTATTTTGTTTGAAGAAATCTTGGTTGCATTCTCTTTTTGAAATCTTCTCAAAGAAATAAAGTCACAATGAAATGAAAAAACATAGGGAAAGATGAATAGCTTGTTAAGAAGTTATTGAAAAAAACTCAGAAACAAAGCCACACAGTCGCAGCCAGAATGTGAAGAAAGCCATAGAAATAACAAAGAAATTGCTAGTCAAAGCTCAAGATACATGCTCACCTTTCCTCCTTGCTTTCATTTTGACTGAAAAATGCTTGAGAATTGACCAGATGGAGAGTAAAAAACTAGAGAAGAAAGCATTTCCATGAAACCCTAGTGGCGGCCAAGAAAATTTGCAAAGCTTACAAGTGAAAGCAAAATGAGAAATGAAGTAACTTTTTAGGGTTTTCCCTTTGTTTTGTTTGATAGTCTCTTTCCTTTTCTCATCTGTTTTGACTTTGTGAAATAAAATCATCATTCATATTATCCAGATCAGGGTCAAGACCTCAGTCTTGATAAATCCTAATGATGATGCCAAAGAGGGGCCATGGGCCAAAAAGGAAATCATTTTCTTTTGCATTACAATTTTTACTAAGTCAAAAGTTGAAATCATTTGAAGGTGAGATTATAGTGCTTTTATTATCTCATGGAGGTCCACAAAACATGGTCGAAGATGCTATTTTGCCATAATGCAAAACCAAGTCAACAATTCAAGATTCCTCATCATGCATGGAGACCAAGTGTGGTCTATTTTCTTTTTGCCTTATGCATTATGATGTATATAAAGTCAAAACAAGAACATCATATGATGACATGGTCATATAAAAGGTGATAGTCAAATCTGTGGCAAGAAGACATCATGAAGACAAAGATAAGGTGAGGATTTTTTGCATGGTGATGTTTGCAAGGTGCATTATGAAGACAAGGGAATATTTTTATGCCTTGAGTGCATGTATTATGCAACTAGGAGGTTTTCTTTTGCATGGAGTTATAAGGTGATAATGATGCAATTATCATTACTTTTGATAGTTCATTATATTATTTTGCATGGGAGGCATAAGGGGGTAATTTTTCATTTTTTTTCATGTATGAAGACCTAATTTTGGCATCAAAATCATGCAAAATTGTGCAAATTAGGCAAATGTAAAAGGAGATATAAAGTATTTTCTTTTCTTCCATTTTTTTTTCATAATTTTACGATGATATATCATGTAAACAATTCAATAAAGTAATATTTTATAAATTACTTTATTATTTTGTCACAAGTTGTAAAATTGGAGAAATTATACAAGTTAAAACTCATAATAAAGGAAGTCACACAAATGATTACTTTATTAATTTTCCACATGATCATCATGCAAAATGGAGGAGTTAAGTTAACTGAGGTCTTTTGAGGTCTTTTGCATGACTTGGGGGTCAAAATAGGCAAATTTGGTCAACTCTTGGGTCAAACACATGGAGACTAGCAGATTGGAGCTGTTTTTGCTCATTTTGAGGCAGTTTTGACCCTTATTTTTAGGGATTTCTTGGTTTGCTCGTAGATCAAATTAGAGAGCTTATTTTTATAGGCAGGTAGCTGTAGTTATTTTTTCATGCTTCTTGGAGAGAGCAAACTATATATTGTAAGAAAAACTTAGGTTTTTCTAGTTTTGGCCATTTTGCTCTTTACACTTTGAGAGAGAAAGAGGTTTCATAACTCATTGATTACAGATTTTATAGAGATTACAGTATGCTACAGGTTCCATTTTCTTGTCTTTTATGCAATAATTTCCTTTATTTTTTATTAGAATCAAGTGTTTGCCTTTCCATTAATGCTACTTGTATGAGTGATTTGATGAAATTTTATTGTGTTTAAATATCAAAACCTTTAAAATTATTGTCTCATTCTTACTTGCAAGTTTTAAGCGTAGTGATATCATAGGTCTTAGGTTGTGCTATTGAAGTCTTTTTCCTTCATGTTGTGAAAAGCCCTTTTTCCTTCATAATGAAGATAATTTCCAACCTTAGAACCATTTTTGTGATCTTATTGCCAAAAAGTGGATTGTGTAGATAGATTTCTGAGATCTATTGTGAGTCAGATTTGCAGGTTCTACCATCAATTTTAGGTGCATCACCTTTTTTAGATTACAGTTATAGTGTTTTAGAAGATCCTTTTAACCCTTTTCAACATCAAAGTCATAGATCCAAATAAATATTTTAAGGGAACTAGCCCATAATCTGGAGGTTCAAACTTGACATCGGTCACCCACAGCTTGAGTTTGATCCCAAGGTTTGAAGGATTGCTGAGTATCACAACTTTGCATCATGAGTGCAATCCTAATCGACAACAATTACAAAAATCCAAAAATATCAAATATTTTAAAAAATTCAAAAACCTTCAAATATTCCAAAAAAACAAAAAACATCAAATATTTTCAAGAATCCAAAAACATCAAATATTTCCAAAAATCCAAAAACATCAAATATCATCAAAAATCACAAAAAAAATGAATAACCAAAAAAAAATCCAAGCAATAAACCATGTCAAAACCACCTGGTCGAACTACATCACCTCTGAGCTTTCACGTAGGCAAGGCCATCTCTGATGAGCCCTCAAGGCATTCCATCCCTAGGTCTAAGGTCACCTAAAGTCCACCTGATTGAACTGTGTTGTCTCTACACTGTCACGTAGGCAAGGTCGTCTTTGACGAGCCCCCAAGACATTAGTTTAGTCCCTTAGGGCCCGTCGAGTCAACTGTCATAATAAGTCATCTCTTAACGAGATGGAAACTTTGACCATATTAAGGCAATCAGTCTTTCACAAGGAAAGCAACCTCGCATATCAACAAGATAACTCATCAAATAAATAGCCAAACAATCATTCCTCATCAATCGCATGGTGATAATCAAAAATCACCATGAACAATCTTCATCAACAACTGCATGGAACATGGTTGAAACTAGGCTGTATGCCTTAGAAGACATGTTTCATCTTTCAGACATCATCAATCCTTGCACGTCAATCATCTCACAACTTGTGGTACTTTCGAAACTAGACGACATGTGTTATATGAAATGTCACAATCCTATCACTTGCCTTAGATGGGTAGGGGCATTGTCAAAACTAGACCAGGTGTCTTATATGACATACCTTCCATCCTAAAACCAGACATCATTCAACCCATCATAACCAATCAAAAACAAACACATGCACACTTAGCAAACAATCTACATGGCTATTGACTCTAGGTCTTACCTGTCTTATTCATTTTGTAGTCTTGTTCTTATGCTTCTTAAGGAAATCCCTAAGTGATGAAGAGAAGCAAGGATAGAGCGAGACCTTTTGTTTGATTACTATTTGTAGTTTGTCTTGGCAAAATGATTGGGGCAACTAGGTTTCTTGCGTGTGATTGGGATCCCATTAGGTATGAATCAAATACATCCTTGCATCAAGATTTGCATACCCTATGGTTATCTCATCGCATATACTGACAAGATACCACAGTTACTTAGTCTGAGTCAAGCATTCCTTGTCTATCTTGTCCCTATTTCACAAGGGACCACACTTTACACCTTGGTCTTTGACATGCCATAGTGATTGTAGTCCTTTACATAATAAGCTCTATGATGATAAGCAATAACTTAAGAAAGAAGCTCAAAAATGTATCAAGGCAAAATTTGGATCCATTCTTCTAGCTAATCTTCATCTTTCATGCATTTCTCATCTCCATTTCTTATGATCATCTTTCATCCTACTGTGACACATCAAAAAGTGCATTAGATCTCATAGTCCTGCATGCATACACATGTTAGTCCATCATAAGCATAATACCATAACCATCATAAATATCATCATATTAGATCATCAATACTGCATTATAACACATAAAATCATCATTTGCATACATCTATCATAAAACATTTAACACATACGTATTTGCATCCATGAAGTACACATATAAGCATCACATAAAAATAAAATACCATTGCATAAACATGCAATAGCATCTCAATATATGCATCCATGGGTCACATCATACCTTACATCATAAACATCATCATATAGCAATGCATAATAAATAGGAGTACATCATCTCATCATGAATCATCAATCACAAAACATAAACACAAAATCATAACATAAAAAATAGCATAATTATAAGCATCCATCACATCACATGCATATAGAAATAAAGAGATCATCATCATAAGTAAACCGCTGCACACACACACACACACCAACATATATATATAATCTCAAAAATATGTGTCACAGTACAATAACAATGTCCATGTCAAAAATGGAGCTCACAGACTCAATAAAAAACTAGAGCACACAGGCTAGATCATAAAATACATCATACACATCAAAATGGCCTAATGACTGTTATCATGGCCTCTAGACCCTATTGGCCCTGCAGGAGGACCCCTGTGCTCTATCCCTGCCCTAGAACCAAATGGCCACTCATAAGGTGAAGCCCTCCTATGCGAGTGAGAAACTCCCACACGGCTATGAGACCTTCCAGAGTGAGACCTGCTGGCACTCCTACTCTAGAAGCTTGACACCCTCTGATCTGCTGGCACCAACCCCTCATATAGGCCTCTATATTACTGAGCCTCCTATGCTACTTGATACAAAGCCTATGCAAACTCCACAGCTGGCTCACTAACAATAGTCATGAAATTGATGCTCCTTTGCTCAGCTCTTTGGGCCCTGATGACAGCCATATCCCTCTCTTCTATCCTTTGTTTCACCTAACCCTCTAGCTCTTGAATGCATAGACACATCCCCTGCATCTGAGTCTAGAGAGACTCTATCTAAGTAGCCAAATCCCCTCCTTGATCTCCAGCATCTTCCTCCACCTCATCATCACCAATCTCCTCAACTAGCACATCCTAAAGTGCCTCCTCCCTGACCCACTCCTCCTCCTCCATATCATCTCCACTGACATCCTCTCCACCAATGTCCTCCATCACCACATCCTCCTCCCTCTCCTCCACCTGCATCTCCCTCACTGTAGCAACTACCTATCCCACAACCCCCTCTCCCTCCTCCTGAATTAGAGCAAGTCGAGGACCTCCCTGTCCGTCTTGTCCTCTAGCCCTGGCTCCCCTCCCCTAGCCTCCTCGGTTCCTGCCTCCTCAACCACCACCTACACCACCATCATCATCTCCTTCATTGCCATCCCCCCTGCGACCATCCCCTCGGCCTCTACCTCTGCCTAAGTCCCGTCCTCTAAACCTGCCTCTCATCCCCCTCCCCAATCTCTCCACTGGAGCTAGCTCATCAAGATGAAGAAAAGGAACAGGCCTATGATCATGCCACTAAGTATCATACACAGGTGTGGTACCTGCATCAGCCACATCATCTATCCCCCAATGTATCAATTGTAACTCGACAATCTCATCGATCACTATCTGTACTGCAATCATAGGCCCCCACCAAGGGATCTCTCGAGTAACTCGAGAAAACTCTACAATTCTAGCTAGATTATCCTAGTGCTCTCCAAACTATCTAAGCACACACTCTGGAAAATACTGCTCTATGATATGCTAGCTTTGTATTGTCTATCCTATCAGATATCATGTGTGTCTGTAAAATGGGAAATGCTATGCATCATCTTTCCACCTGGGACAAGATCTATAAGGCCTCCACACAAACGTATCCAAATGATCGATGGTGTGCCTCCAGTAGCCAACATCACCCATCTACATCTGTGTGACTACCCTGGTGTAGCAAAAGACATATGGTAGCTCATCTAGAATCTCCCACTCAACTGATGGTTTAAACACAGGAATGTGTTCCCAAGCCCAGATCATCATAAAATGACATCGCTATTGATGGATTGCTCGCCATGGTAAACTACCCCATGCAACTAGAAATATAACTGGGCTAGAAGGCAGGGTCCCCATGCGTATACTATAGCATCCACCATCATGCCCTCCAGCATCTCAACCCAGCCAACCAGAAAACCATGCCCAGGCTGGTTGGGACATACAATACTGCCAATGCAAGTGCATAAGACCACAATCAATCGATCTTACCAATTTTCCAGAGTATCCCAGTGAATCTCGTGATCCTCAACTCCCAAGGTGTCATCATCATCAATCTCAAACAATCACCAGAGTGTAGGCAATCCCCTCTCTAGACTATAGATGACTCGCTCTCTGCGAATCAGCAGCCGTAAAATATGCCAGACATCTAATAGGGTAACAAAGGCCTCTCCTGTCGGTAGATGGAATGAACTCGTCTCCGAGTGCCACCGCTCTGCTAGCACAGTTAGTAATGTTGGATCTAGGGCATACAACTGAGAGGGGGGGGGTGAATCAGTTGTATAAAACTTCTTCTCATTCAAACACTTAACTCACTGTTGTTAGTTAGCAGCATATCAAATAATCATTCATGGAAGCATAATACATAAACACAAGAGCAGATAAGCATCAACACATTGAACACCAAGATTTTGACATGGAAAACCCGGTTAAGGGAAAAACCACGGGGTGATTAACCCAAGAATTATTCTCTGTTAGAAGAATAAAGAAAAATGAATGGCACATGCCAATAAGGGCTCACTGCCCGAGCACACTGCTCACAAAGAGGCCCACTGCCTACAAGGAGACACACTGTCTACAAAGTGATGAAAATCACAGTCTTGAACTGGAGAATGACATCTCTACCATGTCCGGATCAGTTCCAATTAAGCCCAACAATCTCTGCTCTGCCTTTCGCATGTTTCTTCGCTATACCATACTCATCCTCTCACCACGCACTGAAATGAACTCACAAACCGTTATTTATACAAGACATCGACTTAGGAACAAACATCTAAGTCGGCAAACAACCATAGGAGTATCCGCAAGATGAATAACACATCCGGTCGGCCATCACAAGAACATTCGCAGGATGAACAACTCATCCGGTCGGCTACACAGAGCAAGAACTTCATCCGGAAGAATAACTTCAATTCCGGGCTCTACCATCAATGCGGACCAACAACACAACCTAAACAAGATCCAAGAACCTTCACAAACCTGTCTGAATGTCCGGATACATCCGCACTTCCTCTACTTACTGGGATCTCTTGTCTTCCTCATCCGGAACTTTAAGAACACAGTCTGTCGCCACTGTCATAATCCAAGAGGTACTTCCAGACCTCCAAATCATACACAAATCAGGATGATACATCACAAGGACATCCCAAACACTCTTTCCAATCCGCAGATTGGGATAATACAATTCCGGACCTCACCGGACCTTTTTGTGATCCTCTGTCACCTCCGGATACTTGCCGGACCCGGTTCTATACCGGCAGCCACAACTTCTTCAGATCTTCATGCGGACCTCTGAAATCTTAACTGTAGCATCTCAAGACTCATATCTACTAACCCTTTGATCCGCATCCTCCGGTTCTCATCCTATACAGTACATTTACCTTCTTCTTATCACTGTTCTTCACTGTTCCTGACTGAGTCTAATTTTCTCAATATCCTCAGCACACAGCTCATCAAATCCTTCTTGTCAATGCAATATGAGTATGTTGACATCAATGACAACACTGGTTCACCTCATACTTGCAACAATCTCCCCCTTTGTCATTGATGGCAACATATGATGTGAAAAACCATTAAGATAAGAACTTCAACTTTTCATATGTCTTCTCTTCCTTTACTGCTCCCCCTTTGATCATCAACCACTTGTTTTTCACATGTCTTCTCTCCCCCTTTGACATCAATGGCAAAGGGCTCATACTTGCAATTCTCATGCATCAGAATCATACCAGCTGCTCCCCCTTAGTTGCAGCTCCCCATTAGTCCGGATCACAAGATATGACTGTGATAGCCACCGGACTGATGCACATCAGTGCATCTTAGTTCATCACCGGAGGGGCCATGACCCCTAACTTCTCCCGGAGATATTCAAAAGAGTCCTTGGGAAGAGGCTTTGTAAAGATATCTGCAATCTGATCCTTGGAGGGAACATACTCCAATCTAACTTCTTCCTTGTTTACTTGTTCTCTCAAAAAGTGAAATTTGATAGATATGTGCTTAGTCTTAGAATGCAATACCGGATTCTTGGAAATATTAATTGCACTTGAATTATCACAGAAAATTGTGATAGGCTCCTCATATTCAACTTTGATGTCTCTTAGCATCTGCTTCATCCACAAGATTTGAGTGCAACTACCTGCTGCTGCAATGTATTCTGCTTCAGTTGTAGACAGAGATATTGCATCTTGTTTCTTGCTTAGCCAAGAAACCAATCTCTTCCCCAAAAAGAATGCTCCACCACTAGTGCTCTTCTGGTCATCCACATCTCCTGCCCAATCTGCATCTGTGTAAGCATGAAGAGAGAAATCCGGATCTCTAGGATACCATAGACCATACTCAACTGTTCCTTTCAAGTATCTAAAAATTCTTTTGATTGCCATAACATGAGATTCTCTAGGATCAGCCTGGAATCTTGCCACAAGACCAACAGCCTGCATTATATCTGGTCTAGTTTGAGTGAGATACAACAATCCACCAATCATTGATCTATACTTTGTCTGATCTGCCTTTGGAGAATCATCATCTTTGCTTAACTTACATCCGGTTGCCATAGGAGTGTTCATAGGCTTTGAGTCTTCCATACCAAATTTCTTTAACAATTCTTTCACATATTTGGTCTGAGAAATGAAGATCCCTTCTTTTGTTTGAGTAATTTGCAGACCCAAGAAGAAATTCATTTCACCAAGCATAGACATTTCAAACTCACTTTTCATCTGAATTGTAAAAGTTTTGCACATACTATCTCTTCCTCCAAAAATGATATCATCCACAAACACTTCAACAATCAGAATGTTTTCATGATCAATTTTGAAATATAAGTTGCTATCAGCAGTACCTTTGTTGAATCCAATCTGCACAAGATGCTTATCCAACCTTTCATACCATGCTCTTGGGGCTTGCTTCAATCCATACAAAGCTTTCTTCAACTTGCATACCATATCATTATTATCAGACAATTGAAATCCATCCGGTTGTTCAATGTAGACTTCTTCTTCCAGATCACCATTTAGGAAGGCAGACTTGACATCCATCTGATATACCTTGAAGTCTTTGAAGGCAGCAAATGCAAGAAGTAATCTGACTGCTTCAATTCTTGCTACCGGAGCAAAAATCTCTTCAAAGTCAATTCCTTCTATTTGTGAGTAGCCCTTGCAGACCAATCTAGCTTTGTTTCTGATTACTTCACCAGCTTCATTTAGTTTGTTCCGGAAGACCCACTTGGTTCCAATTACATTCCTGTCTCTAGGTCTGGGAACAAGATCCCAAGTATGATTTTTCTCAATTTGCATCAGTTCATCTTCCATTGCTTTGGTCCAGTTTTCATCATTGCAGGCTTCATTTATTGTTTTAGGTTCAATCTTTGAAATCAGACAACATTCATTCTGATCTTGAGCAATATTCCTTCTAGTTTGTACACCTTTGCTTCTGTCACCTATGATCTGATCTTCAGAGTGATTCAATCTTACATACCTTGGAATTTTGGGAGTATCCAGCACTGCTGTTTCTTGATCAGGCTCATTCAGACCTATCTCTTCTTCCTGATTTACCGGATCAGGCTGACTCTGTCTCACCGGAGAGGATTGAGGTCCTTGAACACTGTCTTGGTCATCTTCATCAAACTCATAAAATCTTGAGGGCTTCTCAATTCCTTCATCAACCTTTACATTGGTGCTTTCTATCATCTTCCTCAATCTCTTATTGTAACACCGGTATGCTTTGCTTTGAGTGGAGTAGCCCAAGAAAATTCCTTCATCACTTCTAGCATCAAACTTTCCTAGATCTTCATCTCTTTTAATATAACACTTGCTACCAAATACTCTGAAATATTTCACAGTAGGAATGATGCCAAACCAGAGTTCATAGGGGGTCTTACCGGTGTTGTTTCTGATTTGAACTCGATTGAGAGTGTAGACTGCAGTGCTGATAGCTTCTTTCCAAAACATTTGAGGAACATTTGCTTCCAACATCATTGTCCTAGCAGCTTCCTGGATGGTCCGGTTCTTTCTCTCAACTACTCCATTCTGCTGTGGAGTCTTAGGAGCAGACAACTGTCTCCTTATACCCTGTTTCTCACAAAAGTCAATGAATTCACCAGATGTAAATTCACCACCTCTATCAGACCTTAGACACTTTAGTTTTAATCCGGTTTGATTCTCCACCATAGCTTTGAAGATTTTGAACTTCTCAAAAGCTTCTGATTTTTCTTTTAGAAAGGTAACCCACATCATCCGGGAATGATCATCAATTAACAACATGAAATATCTATCACCTTGCAGACTCTTGATTCTTGTCGGACCACATAGATCAGTATGTACTAATTCCAATAATCCGGTAGAAGACTGATCTTTGCTTTTAAAAGAGACTCCGCTTTGTTTGCCTAACTGACATTCTTTACACACACTATTTGTAGGTTTTATCAACTTTGGAAGATCTCTCACAGCCTGAGTATTGCTTATTTTGATGATGTTATCAAAATTTACATGACACATTCTTCTATGCCATAACCAACTCTGATCAATTTGAACAAACAAACAACTTTTATTTGAACCAACCAGATGAAAGATGTTACCTCTTGTCTGAGTACCGGATGCAATTTCAGTTCCGGAGCTTGTAAAGATTCTGCATTTTCCATTCTTGAACCGGAGATCATAGCCTTTGTCCACTAACTGACCAACACTGAGAAGATTGTGCTTCAATCCTTCAACATATAGTACATTTCCTATTTTGCTCTTACCATCAAAGGAAATAGTTCCCCTACCTCTGATTCTGCCAGCAGAATTGTCACCAAACTTTACCATTCCTCCTTCATATCTTTCCAAGTCTAAGAACTTATTCTTGTCACCAGTCATATGGTGAGAACATCCACTGTCAATAACCCAGTCATCCTTTTCTTCTACTTGAGCAGCCAAGGCTTTTTCAACAACTTTGTGATTGACAGATTCAGAGAGCAAGGAATCTTCTTCCTTGATGGCTATAAACACCCACTCATTTCCGGATTTGCTTCCTGGTTCTGATTCATCATCTGTTACTCCTTCATTGTCATCTTCTTCATGAACATAATAGCAATTCTTTTGAAACCTTTGTCTGTGAGTATTAGATCTTGCAGATCTCTCCGGACATCTTGAGGCAAAATGACCAATCTTATTGTAGTTGAAACACTTAAAGGGTAGTTTTCCTTCATACTTACCGGATCCTCTTGGCAGTCTCTTTGCAATGAGGGCTTCAAGTTGAGCTGTTTCTGCTTCTTCTTCTTCCATGTCTCTTCTTGCTTGATCATACCATGACATTTTCTTTGATGAGTTTTCACCCGGATCAAATCTCTGTTTGCCTTTTACATAGGCACTGGCTTTGAAAGCAGATTCAGTCTTGGGAGGATCATCTCCAAACTCGGTCATTTCAAATGCAGCTAGTTTGCCAGCCAGTTGTTCTCTTGTGACAGTTGTGTGGGCTCTGAATTCATCAATGGCAGCAACTTTGATTTTGTAGGCAGCAGGAAGGGATCTTAGGATTTTGCAGACAATCTCATTTTCATCTAAAGTTCCACCAGCATTTCTGATTCCACATACCAGCTCATTTACTCTTGGCATAAAGGTAGTGATGTTTTCATCATCTCTCATTTTCAATCTTTCAAATTTCCCTTTCAGACTTTGCAACCTTGCACTTTTGACAAACTCATCTCCTTCATACAAAAGTTCCAGTTTAGTTAGGATCTCATATGCAGTGGGTAGGTCAATGACATTCGAGAGATCTGAGTCGTTCAATGCGCTTAGAAGAGCTTCCTTGGTCCGCAGATTGTTTTCAGCTTCTGTGATTTCATTCAGAGTTGTCAGACCACCTTGTGGAGGTACATATGGTTTTGAAATCATACCCAGGTATGCTTTTCCCATGCATTCCAAGTGACACTTCATGCGACCTTTCCAGAGAGTGAAGTTGGTTCCATCGAACTTCGGACTATCCTTCTTGTATGACGACATCCTGGATCTCCTCAAGCGGTTAAGCTCTTGTCAGAGGAACTTGGCTCTGATACCAATTGTTGGATCTAGGGCATACAACTGAGAGGGGGGGGGTGAATCAGTTGTATAAAACTTCTTCTCATTCAAACACTTAACTCACTGTTGTTAGTTAACAGCATATCAAATAATCATTCATGGAAGCATAATACATAAACACAAGAGCAGATAAGCATCAACACATTGAACACCAAGATTTTGACGTGGAAAACCCGGTTAAGGGAAAAACCACGGGGTGATTAACCCAAGAATTATTCTCTGTTAGAAGAATAAAGAAAAATGAATGGCACATGCCAATAAGGGCTCACTGCCCGAGCACACTGCTCACAAAGAGGCCCACTGCCTACAAGGAGACACACTGTCTACAAAGTGATGAAAATCACAGTCTTGAACTGGAGAATGACATCTCTACCATGTCCGGATCAGTTCCAATTAAGCCCAACAATCTCTGCTCTGCCTTTCGCACGCTTCTTCGCTATACCATACTCATCCTCTCACCACGCACTGAAATGAACTCACAAACCGTTATTTATACAAGACATCGACTTAGGAACAAACATCTAAGTCGGCAGACAACCATAGGAGTATCCGCAAGATGAATAACACATCCGGTCGGCCATCACAAGAACATTCGCAGGATGAACAACTCATCCGGTCGGCTACACAGAGCAAGAACTTCATCCGGAAGAATAACTTCAATTCTGGGCTCTACCATCAATGCGGACCAACAACACAACCTAAACAAGATCCAAGAACCTTCACAAACCTGTCTGAATGTCTGGATACATCCGCACTTCCTCTGCTTACTGGGATCTCTTGTCTTCCTCATCCGGAACTTTAAGAACACAGTCTGTCGCCACTGTCATAATCCAAGAGGTACTTCTGGACCTCCAAATCATACACAAATTAGGATGATACATCACAAGGACATCCCAAACACTCTTTCCAATCCGCAGATTGGGATAATACAATTCCGGACCTCACCGGACCTTTTTGTGATCCTCTGTCACCTCCGGATACTTGCCAGACCCAGTTCTATACCGGCAGCCACAACTTCTTCAGATCTTCATGCGGACCTCTGAAATCTTAACTGTAGCATCTCAAGACTCATATCTACTAACCCTTTGATCCGCATCCTCCGGTTCTCATCCTATACAGTACATTTACCTTCTTCTTATCACTGTTCTTCACTGTTCCTGACTGAGTCTAATTTTCTCAATATCCTCAGCACACAGCTCATCAAATCCTTCTTGTCAATGCAATATGAGTATGTTGACATCAATGACAACACTGGTTCACCTCATACTTGCAACAAGTAAACCCTAGTTAGCCCTAATCATGGGCATAATGGAAACACCATATAACCCTAGGGCATCAAGAGTGTCCTGCTCCCCCACTAACAAATGATCCTACAACTGGTACCCTGTAGGACGACTCTCACGAGTGTAAATGGGTGGCAATCTCACTTGTATTCACAAAGGCAGGACACTATGTCAATTTGAAAACCCTAAACAAAGTGTTCACAACAAAATAGGGGCAAAAATTAGGGCAAAATGCATTTCTAAATTGCTAAACACACGCATGAGTCGCACTATCATTTCCATGCATCACGGTTAAGCACATGCATCATACTGCCTTGTGCATGTGTTGCACTTTGGCAAGTGCATTGCACTATCTTTCGCAGGCATCACACTTTCACACATGTGTCACTCTACTTTGCCCATGCGTCACATTTTGTAGATGTGTGACACCTAAATCGGAAGTGTCACACCTCCTTGCATAAGCGTTGCCGAAAACCGCATGTGTTGCACGAAAGGCATGCGTAATACACCTTTGCGCAAGCGTCACACGCAATAGCGCATGCTGCGCACAAAAGTGCACCCCATGTGTGCCCTATTTTTGGGCCCCTAAATCTAGCAAAAAATGTCAAAATTGAAAAGCTAGGGTTAGATACACATCGTCGTGCCTGTCCTGAGGAGCCGACCGTGGGTCTTGACTCTCATGCCACAATGCAAGTGAAGTGGAACGGGCGACATACTGACAAGAGCTCTGCAGGAAATCTCAAACTCATTGCTCTACACTCTCTAAATTCTCTATAAGCTAAGTGCACAAATGAGCTTTATGGGCCCCTCTAAGGGCTATTTATAGCACTTTTTGACCTACGTGGGCCCATTTTTGTGAATTTGAATAAACTGAAGCCTCTTTTTACGCATCGAACACCTTTCAGGAATGATTTTTCACTCCTAGACTACCTTTTGGCATCTCGTACACCTTTTCGAAAAATTTTCCAAATTTTTTGAAATTTTTTTAGAAAATTTGAAAAATTTCCCAAGGGGGCATAAGGCCATCATGCCTCATCTGGGGCACACCAGGGCATGTCTAGAGCATATTTCTCAATTTTTTTCTTTGACACAATGCTAGAATCGACATTGTATCAAAGAGGGGCAAAATATAGACACTTAAAAATGTCTCGAGCCTACAAACACCATTTCGACACCTGATTCATCCCAATTTGACATTCTACTATTAATTAAATAATTTTAATTATTTAATTAATTCACTTTCCCTTTATGCTTTTAATTAAATAAATTTTATTATTTAATTACTTAGCAATTTTCTTCTAATTTCTTCTATAATTAAATAATTAATTAATTATTTAATTATTCACTATTCCAATGTCCACCTTACCTTATTAATTTAAATAAATATATATTATTTAAATTATAGGTCTTGCCCTAATTAAATAGGTCCTACTTATTTAATTAAATCACATTACACCTCACCATTTCCTCAAATAAAAAATTATCCTTTGTCATCTAGTGACTAGAAACCCTAATCAATCTACACCCTTCATCATGGCAAAAGTCAAACTCTCAATCACAACCCTTCATTCAAACCCTACTCCTCTATAAAACCACTCTTTATGTCTCATTTCTTCACTTCCCACTTGCATAATTTGAGCATCCTCTCTTTGATTCTGCCATAATCACACTCTTGAGCTTCTCATTGTATTTACAGGTCTGCAAATTTGAGAGCAAAATGCTGTAAATTTGGGAGAAACAATGGAGGATTGACACTAGTAGTCTAGGGTTTTATACTTTGTGCTTGCATTTGTTTGATCCTAGGTTATTTAGTACTCCATTAGGCTATTAGGGCATGCATTGTACTATTTGCAAGTTTTAGAATGTTTTTCCCTAACATCACTTGTAGCTTCTGAAATAGTCTTGTTCTTTATTTTCATTACTCTACTCTACTGTGGAACTTTAGGATCAGATAGCTGCCTCTTTATCCCATGATTCTCACATAACACATTAAACTTATTAGAAATAAACTCTTCTCCTCTATTAGACCTCAAACATTTGATCTTCATATCCAACTCATTTTCAAACATTGCTTTAAATGCTTTAAAACCATCTAGGGCTTTTGATTTTTCCTTAAGACAAGTAACCCAAGTCATTCTAGAATAGACATCAATGAATAGCATAAATTACCTGTCATCATGGAAACTTCTTACTCTTGTGGGACCACAAAGGTTTGCATGAATCAGCTCCAATAGTCTGGTAAAGGATTTTTCTTCATCTTGTAAGCTTCCACTTGCTTTCTTTCCATCTTAACACTCCTTGTAGATGATACTATTAGGTTTTGTAATCTCTGGTTGGTCTTTCACAATTTGAGTTGAGCTTATTCTTACCGGATCATCAAGATTGATATGACACAATCTCCTATGCTAGACAACACTTACTGATCTGAGTCATAGAGCAATCATAATTACCTTCTCTAAGATGATAGAGGTTTCCTTCTATCCTTTTTCTAGCAACTATCACAATTCTGGATTTCTCTCTGATCTCAAAAACATCATTCTAAAATACAAGACTGTATCCTTTTCTACAAAACTATCCAACACTTTAGAGATTTTGCCTTAAACTTTTGACATTAATAACATTATTAGTATGATGTTTCCATTTGAGACTGACTAAACCTTTTCCACATATGTTGGCAGTACAATTTGTTATCACCCAAATTTGCACCATTGCTTGCAGTTGTGAAACTTTAGCAATCTGGAGTAACATGGGAATGATCTCTAAGTGTGGGACTTTGCTAAATGAGATCAGACCTCCGGAGAAGGCCGGCTTCCTTGATTGGATATCACCTAAAACTACTAAATCTTCAGGGGAAAAGGGGGAAGGAATGCTTTTAATGAAAAATGAAAACAGGAAAACTGAAAGTAAGGGTGATGCACCAGACTAATTAAAAGAAACTTTCATAGAACTAAGAAAATGCACAACATAACTAGATACATCAAGTAGGGATGCACATATTCAAATGATCCTAGCAGATGTGAGAAACATAACAATTGAGAGGAATGAAATATTCACAGACAATCATATGAGGATTCACACTAAACTAAAATCAGAAAAAGAGGTAAAATGACTTGCATATATTTAGTGAGAAGGCAGAGTTAAAGTAACAGAAAGCTCTATTTGAAAACAGAAAGCTTCAAAGCCAAAAATTTCCAACCCTATTTACATCATTCGAATGCATATATATAGCAATTCAAGAATGCTCTAAGTCGGTTACAAAATTCACTCAAAGAGTTGCAATAGGAAAAGATCCCCGAAAGGGACATCCAACTGCCAGGAGTTATGGTGCAAAAGATCTGGAATTGATGCAAATGGAAGATATTTTTAGTCTTCAATGCAAGCTACTACATCATCAATCTGCTCCCCTAAAACGGTGGAAGATATTTTGGTATTGAATGCAAGCAACTTATGTGTCTATCCTCAACCATGACTATATGCAGTATCTGGAACAAGGCGGTGGAGAGATATTTTCTGATCATGAATGCGAGCTGCTTCGTCTTTTTGCAGCAATAAATGCAAGAAATATCTGCATCTGCCCCAAAATGGTCTCTAAAATGTCCCTTCACCCAAATATGCAAATCCAGATCTGAAATTGAAAAGTGAGAAAAATCCCCTGAAAAGCCCGCCAAATGAAAGAGGAGGCAAAAATATGCATTTTTCTCTCTTGCATCATGTCAAAATTTGCCAGGATGGACGAGATACAGGTGGTCAAATCTTCGTTCAACCGCATGTATATATCACCTCACATTTGTGTATATATCGCTATCCGGATCAGCCCCTAAAATGTCTTTGTATGTGCAAAGCACCATGCATGCACCTCTGCTTGGAGCATCACCTGATCGATCGCTGGGCTGACCCTGAAAAGCATCACTAAAAAACTGCATCTTCTTCGGCCTTGCATCCTTTCCTTATGAGGGATATGATGGTGACATCACCACCATAGACAGGCCTTATTGAAACGTGAAAGGATGATGTCATGGTTATGTCGCATGAAAATAGGGTGACATTTTGCGACGGGGTGATATTTGAAATGTCGGGTGATATTGTAAATGTGACCCCCCGTAAAATACATGAGACTAGGTGACATCATCATCATATCAGCATTTGGCTAGATGACGTCATCATCATATCAGCATCTAGCTAGGTGATATTTCAGAGATCGGGTGATATTTTAGAGATTGGGCTGATATAGAAAAGATCAGGTGATATTTCAAAGATTGGGGTGATCTAGAAAATATCGGGTGATATTTCAGCGATCGGTGTGATCTTGAAAAGATCAGGTGACATAGAAAAGATAGGGTGATATAGAAAAGATCGGGTGATATTTTGGAGATCGGGGTGATCTTACGAATATCACCCGATGTTCGGAATATGACCCCTCCTTAAAATCAGGTTTGACTAGAACATTGACCACACATAACTTCTCCATTTGGCCGAATTTCAGGGTGTTGTAAAAAGCAAACTTGCCTATTTTTTCAAGCTCTTTCACATGGTAAGCTTCTTCAAGCAAGTTTTAGACCTTGAGATTTGGGTTCAGACTTGAAGATCACAAATATACCCTACATTAGGCATGTGCATACTGAATGATGCTGCTTTCACAAGGATTTTCAAGAAAACACAAGGTGAATTATTTAACTTTGACCGGAGGAAAAATAGGTCAACAATTTGAAAAGTTGTTATCACCTAGATTTGCACCCTTGCTTGTAGTTGTGAAACTTTAGCAATCTGGAGTAACATGGGAATAATCTCTAAGTGTGGGACTTTGCTAAATGAGATTAGACCTCCGGAGAAGGCTGGCTTCCTTGACTGGATATCACCTAAAACTACTAAATCTTTAGGGGAAAAGGGAGAAGGAATGCTTTTAATGAAAAATGAAAATAGGACAACTGAAAGTAAGGGTGATGCACCAAACTGATTAAAAGAAACTTTCATAGAACTGAGAAAATGCACAACATAACTAGATACAACAAGTAGGCATACATAGATTCAAATGATCCTAGCAGAGGTGAGAAACATAATGATTGAGAGGAATAAAATATTCACAGACAATCATATGAGGATTCACACTAAACTAAAATCAGGAAAAGAGGTAAAATGACTTGCATATATTCAGTGAGAAGGTAGAGTTACAGTAACAGAAAGCTCTATTTGAAAATAGAAAGCTTCAAAGCCAAAAATTTCCAACCCTATTTACATCATTCTAATGCATATATATAGCAATTCAAGAATGCTCTAAGTCAGTTACAAAATTCGCTCAAAGAGCTGCAACAGGAAAAGATCCCCGAAGGTACGTCCAACTACCAGGAGTTATGGTGCAAAAGATCTGGAATTGATGTAGATGGAAGATATTTTTAGTCTTCAATGCAAGCTGCTACATCATCAATCTGCTCCCTTGAAATGGTGGAAGATATTTTGGTATTGAATGCGAGCAGCTTGCGTGTCTATCCTCAACCATGACTGTATGCAACATCTGCAACAAGGCGGTGGAGAGATATTTTCTAATCATGAATGTGAGTTGCTTTGTCTTTGTGCAGTAATAAATGCAAGAAATATCTGCATTTGCCCCAAAATAGTCGCTGAAATGTCCCTTCACCCAAATATGCAAATCTGGATCCAAAATTGGAAAGTGAGAAAAATCCCCTGAAAAGCCCACCAAATGAAAGAGGAGGCAAAAATATGCATTTTTGCCTCTTGCATCATGTCAAAATTTGCCAGGATGGAGGCGATACAGGTGGTCAAAGCTTTGGTCAACCACTTGTATATATCGCCTCGCATCTGTGTATATATCACTATCCAGATCAGCCCTTGAAATGTCTTTGTATGTGCAAAGCACCATGCATGCACCTCTGCTTGGAGCATCACCTGATCGATCATTGGGCTGACCCTGAAAAGCATCACTGAAAAACTACATCTTCTTCGGCCTTGCATCCTTTCCTTATGAGGGATATGATGGTGACATCACCACCATAGACGGGCCTTATTGAAACGTGAAAGGATGACGTCATGGTCATACCACATGAAAATAGGGTGACATTTTGCGACGGGGTGATATTTGAAAGGTCAGGTGATATTGAAAATGTGAACCCCCACAAAATACATGAGGCTAGGTGACGTCATCATCATATCAGCATTTGGCTAGATGACGTCATCATCATATCAGTATCTGGCTAGGTGATATTTTAGAGATCGGGGTGATCTAGAAAAGATTGGGTGATATAGAAAAGATCGGGTGATATTTCGGAGATCAGAGTGATCTAGAAAAGATTGGGTGATATAGAAAAGATTGGGTGATATTTCGGAGATTGGGGTGATCTTGAAAAGATCGGGTGATATAGAAAAGATCGGGTGATATTTCAAAGATTGGGGTGATCTTACGAATATGACCCGATGTTCGGAATATGACCCAATGTTCGGAATATGACCCCTCCTTAAAAATCAGGTTTGACCAGAACATTGACCACACATAACTTCTCCATTTGGCCAAATTTTAGGATGATGTAAAAAGCAAACTTGCCTATTTTTTCAAGCTCTTTCACATGGTAAGCTTCTTTAGGCAAGTTTTAGAACTTGAGATTTGGGTTCAGACTTGAAGATCACAAATATACCCTACATTAGGCATGTGCATATTGAATAATGCTCCTTTCACAAGAATTTTCAAGAAAACACAAGGTGAATTATTTAACTCTGATCGGAGGAAAAATAGGTCAACAATTTGGTGACTTCTATGGGATGTTTGCCTACTAAACATTAGATCATTGGACTTAAGCATCCATTGGGCATGGGGTCATACAGAGACTAGAAATATACAGATATATCTGACTTTAGGAACTTAGCACAGCAGTGAAGAACATTGGAGGACCAACCCAAGATAGAAATGTTAAATGCAACCCCCTCTACCTGTGCTAGACAACACTTAGAGAAAGCAAAAGGGATCTAAATTAAGGTGCAGCAGCACTTATTGAAAACATAGAGACCTAGTCTACTAATTTACAAAGCACTCATACCTCAAAACACCTCTTCAGGTATATCCCATTAACTGGGATAGGCAAATTTTGTCCATCCATATTTGATAACTGAAATGCATTGTGCTCCTTGCATTCAATAATGAGAAATGGGCCACTCCACATGTTGTCAAACTTGGACTATTTTCCTAGCTTGCTCTTCAATTCATCTCATTTGAGCGCCATATCACCCTCCTTAAAGATTCTGGGAGTGGCCTTCTGATCAAAATTTCTTTTGGTCTGAAGCTGATGATACTCCATAGTTTTCATAGCCTTGACTTTGATTTCTTCAAGCTCCATAAGCTGAGCATATCTGACAGCCATGGGGTCTTGCTCTTCAACCATCTCCAGCTGATTTATAATGTCTAGTGCTAGAAGTTCCATAAAGACAGACAATCTTGCCTCCTTCCCATAGACTAACATATATGGAGAGTTTCCAATGGACATCTTAGGAGTTATTCTATCTCCCCATAAGGTATATTTCAAATTAGTGGGCCAGGTCCTTTGGTTGTCCTCCATTGATCTTTTAATAATCCTTATGAGATTTTTATTTGTAGATTCTGCCAAACCATTACCCTGTGGGTAATAATTTGATGAAGTATTCAAATAAATCCCATTCTTAATAGCCCAGTCAGTTATCTTTAGGCCAACAAAGGCTAAAGCATTGTCAGAGATGATTGACTCAGGCACTCCAAACCTGGCTATCAAATCATGATAAAAAGTCAAGACAACATTCTCATTAGATTCCCTTAGAGCCACTGCTTCAGTCCACCTTGTGAAATAGTCTATAGTTGTAAGTATCCACCTGTGGCCTACACTTGATGGTGGGTTAATGGGACCTATGAAGTCAATACCCCATCTCATGAAGGGCTTGTCTACTTGAATTGGCCAAAGAGGCAAGGCTGGCAGCCTTTCTTTCCCTGCAAAGACAACACATTTTACACATTTTCTAGCCCATGCATGGGCATCCTTAAATAAACTGGGCTAGTAATATCTATCTCTCATTATTTTCCAAGCAGTAGTCTTTTGGGCAAAATGACCCCCTACTGTTCCATCATGAAATTCATGTAGCACCTTGTCAGTTTGATCATCATCAATGCATTTTAACAATACACCATTAAGGTCTTTTCTGAAAAGGGTGCCATTTATTAAAACATATGGAATAGACTGCAGTCTATAATATCTTCTTTTGGTTCTATCTAGACCTGTTGGACATTTACCAGTTTGCAAAAATTGAGTCATGTTATTAACCCAACTTGTGCCAACTACTGCTGCATTATCTTGAGGTGTATCTTCAATGGTTAGGAGCACCTCATCCTACTTCTCTATTTCATTCTCAGAACTAGTAGCAAGCTATTCACTTAGTCCCCTGCCTCTAACAAGCTTGGTTATCTTGATCTCCACGTTATATTCCATGACTTTGGTGATCCAAGCAGCCCTTTTCTCATTAACATCTTTGCTTAACAGGAACTCCTTCACGCTAGGGTGAGCCACTATCAAAAGTATCTTGTTATTAGAAACAAGATGCTGAAATTTCTTGAGGCTCCTTATCACTGCAAGGACATGCTTCTCAACAAAGCTATACCTCTGCTCGTACTCCTCCAGCCCCTGGCTAAAGAAAGTGATTGGCTGTTCAAAGCCACCACTTTGCTGATGTACCAGGATCACAGAGATTGTATCCAGACCACCATAAGCATACAGAATAACATCTTTGGAAAAGTCAGGATTCACTAGAGTTGGCATAGCTGACAATGCTTCTTTTATAGACTCAAAGCTGAGTTTGGCCTCTTTCATCCAACTAAAAACTATATTCTTCTTTAACATGGATGTCAAAGGCTTCAAAAGATTCGCAATATCAGGGATGAATCTTCACAGAAAATTAATTCTGCCAATAAATCTTCGAAGTCCCTTCTTATAACTAGGTAAGGGCAGCTCCAAAATGGCCCTTACTCTTTTAGCATCAATGGTAATGCCCTCCTTTGACACGACGTGCCCTAACAGTTTGCCTTCGTGCATAGCAAAAATGCATTTGCTTGGATTAAGGGATATCCCAAATTCTTTGCATCTCTCAAAAACTTGCCTCAAGTGGGATAAATGCTCAGATGCATTCTTAGGAAAGACTGCTATGTCATCAAGGTACACCAGCACCAGTTTCTATAGAAAACCCTTAAAAACCATATCCATGGCTCTCTAAAAAGTCAAGCCAGCATTTGAGAGACCAAAAGGCATCCTTTTGTAGGCCATGGTGCCCCATTTGGTAGTAAAAGTGGTTTTAAACTGATCCTCTTCCTTGACCAACACTTGATTATAGCCAAAATATCCATCAAGCAAGGAGAATCTTTCAGAACCAACCACTACTTGTAGAATCTGCTCCATTGAGGGCAGTGGGTAGTGGTCTTTTAGGGAGGCTCTGTTAAGGTCCCTGAAGTCAACACATAGCTTGATCTCTCCATTCTTCTTCCTCATGGGGACAAGGTTGGAGACCCAAGAAGTATGCTTGATTGGAAAGATGATTTTTCCCTCAATTAGCTTAGTCAATTCTTTAATCTTAGGGGCTCTAGCTTTGGATTTAGAGGTCTTTGCTTCTGCCTCACAGGTTTTGTACCTGTTTCTAACCCTATGGTATGCTGGGCAATATGAGGATCAAATCCCTTCAGGTCTAAATAATCCCAAGCAAACACATCTTCAAACTCTTAACAAAGAGCAATAAAAGCTCTTCTATCCTCAGGCGAACAAATTTTACCTATTTTGAGAAGTTTACCCTTGAAAATTTCTAACTCCTCATAATGTTCCTCTTTTATTTGCATGCTAGTTTTGGTCTTCTTCATTTGATCATCAGTGCCAAAAATAGATTCCAAGGTTACCAATCCCTTGGGTAGCTTGTTTGTTCTTATCTGAACAATTTGATCATTGCCATACTGTTGTTTGAGTTTATCCTGATTCATCATGGAAAACTCATCCTCCTCTAACAGGAACCGCAGAATTTGCTCATCACTCTCAAAGACCTGCCAATGAATATTATTGTCAGGGATAGAGGGTCTATCAACTATTTTTACATGAGGCTGCACTTTCTCTCATTGAATATCACTGGGGATATCAAACTGAGCCCCAATTGCAACTAACCTATCAGCATGGGAGTTCTAATTTCTAGGAATAGAGATCAGATTGAAAGCATCAAACTCTTCAATCATGTCCCATACCCTATTCTTATAGCACCTCAAAGTATCATTCTTGGTAACATGCAACCCTCTTACCTAATTTATAATAAGTTCACTATCCCCAAACACCTGCAAATAACTAATCTTCCTCTTTCTTGCCCACTGTAAACCTTGGATCAATCCCTCATACTCAGCAGTGTTATTGGTGCATGAGAAGGCAAAACGGAAAGCAAAAAAATATCTTTCACCCTGTGGAGACACAAGCATTGCACCACCACCAGATCTATTTCTGCTCCTAGAGCCATCAAAGTACATTTTCCATACTTCCTCTTGCTGCCCTATCAATTGTTCTGCATCCTTTACCATACTTGGAATTGTCGTTTCAGGCTCATGTAGTATGTAAACCCCCATACCAGTTTCTTGAATGTGTGCTTTGGGATCATCTATAACATTTTCTGAGGCCCATTCCCTCAATAGCACTTCTGGTATACTCTTAGCTTGTAGTTCTTGAGTAACAACAAGTTCAGGATCATCAGAAAAAATGCAATTTGCATTAACAACACTTGGTGTGTAGGGCTCTATGTGATGATTTGAAAGCAATTCAAATTTTAGGGTTACTTTGGTGCCATATCTGGTCCTAAAAAATATGTGGGACCAGTCCGAGGATAAATATCCTCCTATTTTGGCTGTGAATTCTCTTGATAAGCACGTGGCAAAATAAGGAGGCAAATCAATAATAAAGACCTCTTGTAAGATGGAAACATTTGGGCAAGTGTGCAGAGTGAGACCTAGGTCTTTGATCACACCTATAGTATTAACAGCTATGCCATCTAATTGAAGCACACCTTTCTCTAGGGGTTGGTACCTCAATCCTAGTTGATCTACAATCTGTTTTGGCATCACAGAATTGCTTGCACCACTGTCCACCATATAGTTGTGTACTAACTTATCTCCAATTATCAAAGATACATAAAATGGGAGCGGCCTAGCACTTTTGTTTGGCTGTTTATTGTTATCCTGAGAGGAATTGGTAAGGACAGCCCTAGTTGGGTCGACAGTTGTATCATTGGACACTTTTAAATTAGATAAGGTAGACTGTAACATCCCCTTTTGGCTCGGGATGGCTAGGGAATCCCACATAGACATTGTCACATTCATCTTTTTCATATTTTCAATGATATTGAAAGGTGGAGTGACACTTACCTTTTGTTGTGATTTTGTAGCAACAGTATCAGCATGTAAATGAGGCATCTCCTTTATTGTTGCTAAAGTATTTCTTTGTAAAATATGGGGAATTTGGGATGTAGAAGCATCAACATGTCCCTTTCCTTTATTTGCAGCTTGCTCAATCTCATAACCCCTCTTCTTGGCCCTTGTATTTGCTGCAACTGGAGTATTATCACTGTTAATGCCGCAGAATTCACCTTCCTGCCAGTTCATGAAGGCAGAATCACTCTAAGGTTGCTCTTGCTGTTGCACAACCCCATCATTAGGTGCATTTGGCTATGAGACTGCAACATTCTATACCATCAGAGCCTGATTTATGACCCCATTCGAGCAAGCTGCCTGATCGTGTGGTTGATTGCATGGAAAACACCATTCATTATCAGCTACAAGGTTATTCTGAACAGGGACAAGGTCCCTTACTGCATTAATGGGTGCCAGATTGTAAGGCTGAAAAGGCCTCTGGTTGATATTTTGCCTGGGACCCTAATAATTGCCTTGATATGGAGGCCTGTTGGCTTGGTAAGGCTGATTTTGCCCTTGATATGGTTGATTCTGCCCTTGACTAGGTTGCTGATAAGGCTACCTGCTCTGGGATTGCTACTTCTTTATGTTCACCAGCTCATTGCCAAATATTTGAAGGATGCTCTCTATCTTTTGTTGACTATTTTTTATCTCTTTCAACTCTTGTGATGAGCTAGAGGCAGCATTTTCAGGATTGGTAGTACTAGGTAATGTTGCGATAGTAGGTAAAGGGCTAAAACATGGAATTGGTAAGGGCATGGAAGCTTGAATCTCAGGGAAAATGGGCATTGGTGGTCTAGGTGCTATTTTTCTGGCCTAAATCAGGCTATTCTCTGCTCTAATGGCAATTTCATATGCATCAGGTAAGCTAGTACCTCCTAATGATTGTATCATCACTGAAATATCACTATTTAGGGCTTTCAAAAAATACAGAAAAGCATATTCAGCTGGAGGCCTTATCATGGCAAGAATTCTATCCCATGTCTTCTGGAATCTGAAGTTGAAATCCATCATTTGCTCCTGAGGAGCTCTCTTTATTGTAGTCATATGTTCAACCAATGACAAGTTCTCTGATTTATCTTGAAATTGTTTATTTAACTTATCCCCTAGATCATCCCAGGTTGTAATGGTTTGCATTGGTAAACTCCTAAACCAATGTAATACTTTACCCTTGAAAGAGGTAGCCAGCAACCTGATGGCTACGTTTTCTTGGGTTATATGATGCACTCCGCATAGAGAAGCTACATCTCTAATGTGCTCAATAGGGGTAGTTTGATTCTCCCCTGTGAAATAGGGCAGACTCTTCAAAGCTACCATGGGTATAACATCATGTACTATTAAATTCAAGGGTTGCCCCCATCAAAAGACACAAATGGCTAGTTTCTTGCCATTGGAATCGCTAGAGGTAGTATTGCTTGAGCTGGTACAGGAACTACAGGTGCAACTAGCCTAAAATTTGGTGGAGTTGACTGTATTCTTTTAGAAACTGGAGTCCTTGCCACAACCCTGCTCTATCTTCTAGGTGGCAACAACTGCAAGTAATCAAATGTACTTGAACTCCTAGTTTGAATCTTTCTCATAAAATGTCACAACAACACTGATCTGCTTGTCTCTCCTTAGTATGAGTCACCAGATATGCAAGTTTTAACCTCTTATAGGTCTGAAAATCATTGGCTGCACATCAAAACCAGCAATAATGATTATCTATTTGATTGTTGCTCTAAATCTTGGTCCCATTGGGTGTGCCAAAGTTGTTATCACCCAGATTTGCACCCTTGCTTGCAGTTGTGAAACTTCAGCAATCTGGAGTAACATGGGAATGATCTCTAAGTGTGGGACTTTGCTAAATGAGATTAGACCTCCGGAGAAGGCTGGCTTCCTTGACTTGATATCACCTAAAACTACTAAATATTTAGGGGAAAACGGAGAAGGAATGCTTTTAATGAAAAATGAAAACAGGAAAACTGAAAGTAAGAGTGATGCACCAGACTGATTAAAAGAAACTTTCTTAGAACTAAGAAAATGCACAACATAACTAGATACAACAAGTATGCATACACAAATTCAAATGATCCTAGCAGAGGTGAGAAACATAACGATTGAGAGGAATGAAATATTCACAGACAATCATATGAGGATTCACACTAATCTAAAATCAGCAAAAGAGGTAAAATGACTTGCATATATTCAGTGAGAAGGCAGAGTTACAGTAACAGAAAGCTTCAAAGCCAAAAATTTCCAACCCTATTTACATCATTCGAATGCATATATATAGCAATTCAAGAATGCTCTAAGTTGGTTACAAAATTTGCTCAAAGAGCTGCAACAGGAAAAGATCCCCGATGGGACATCCAATTGCCAGGAGTTATGGTGCAAAAGATCTGGAATTGATGCAGATGGAAGATATTTTCAGTCTTCAATGCAAGCTACTGCATCATCAATCTGCTCCCCTGAAATGGTGGAAGATATTTTGGTATTGAATGTGAACATCTTGCGTGTCTATCCTCAACCATGACTGTATGCAGCATCCAGAACAAGGTAGTCGAGAGATATTTTCTAATCATGAATGTGAGCTGCTTCATCTTTGTGTAGCAATAAATGCAAGAAATATCTACATCTGCCCCAAAATGGTTGTTGAAACGTCCCTTCGTCCAAATATACAAATCTGGATCCGAAATTGAAAAGTGAGAAAAATCCCTTGAAAAGCTCGCCAAATGAAAGAGGAGGCAAAAATATGTATTTTTGCCTCTTGCATCATGTCAAAATTTGCCAGGATGGAGGAGATATAGGCAGTCAAAGCTTCGGTCAACTGCTTGTATATATCACCTCGCATCTGTGTATATATCGCTATCCGGATTAGCCCCTAAAATGTCTTTGTAGTGCAAAGCACCATGCCTGCACCTCTGCTTGGAGCATCACCTGATCGGTCGCTGGGCTGACCCTGAAAAGCATCACTGAAAAACTGCATCTTCTTCAGCCTTGCATCCTTTCCTTATGAGGGATATGATGGTGACATCACCACCATAGATGAGCCTTATTGAAATGTGAAAGGATGACGTCATGGTTATGCCGCATCAAAACAGGGTGACATTTTGCGACGGGGTGATATTTGAAAGTTCGGGTGATATTGAAAATGTGACCCCCTACAAAATAAATGAGGCTAGGTGACGTCATCATCATATTAGCATTTGGCTAGATGACATCATCATCATATCAGCATCTGGCTAGGTGATATTTTAGAGATCGCATGATATAGAAAAGATCAGGTGATATTTCAGAGATCGGGGCGATCTAGAAAAGATCGGGTGATATAGAAAAGATCGGGTGATATTTCGAAGATCGGGGTGATCTAGAAAAGATTGGTTGATATAGAAAAGATCAGGTGAAATTTTAGAGATCGGGTTGATCTTGAAAAGATTGGGTGATATAGAAAAGATCGGGTGATATTTCAGAGATCAGGGTGATCTTACGAATATCACCCAATGTTTGGAATATGACCCGATGTTCGGAATATGACCCCTCCTTAAAAATCTGGTTTGACCAAAACATTGACCACACATAACTTCTCCATTTGGCCAAATTTTAGGGTGATGTAAAAAGCAAACTTGCCTATTTTTTCAAGCTCTTTCACATGGTAAGCTTCTTCATGCAAGTTTCAGACCTTGAGATTTGGGTTCAGACTTGAAGATCACAAATATACCCTACATTAGGCATGTGCATAGTGAATGATGCTGCTTTCACAAGGATGTTCAAGAAAACACAAGGTGAATTATTTAACTTTGACCGGAGGAAAAATAGGTCAACACAATTATCTCCAAATATAACTAATCCTTGAATACATTTCTCAAAATTAATATACTTACTTTGAAAACTAGTCATATGATTTGAGAAATTGTTGTCAATAACCCAATAATCCTTTTCTTGAGAAATATCTTCAATATCAGGACTTACCTCTGGATCATTTTCTTTCATACATCCTTCAGGGTCAGCACCACAAGTGACATCCTTTGAATTAGTAGGCAAGAAGACATCATAGTCTTTAACATCATAATAGGTTTTCTTATGCATTGTGATTTTATTTTCTCCTTTTTTACTTTTCAATTTCTCTTTGGGCATCTTGATGCATAATGACCAATCTCACCACACTTGAGAGGCAGCTTGTCCCTATGCATATCAATATCTAATTTTCTTCCTCCAAAGTCAACCTCCATATTATCAACAATTTTCTGACTTATTTCCACAATCTTTTTAGACTTGTCGGTCCTAACTGAATTCTAGACAACATGTACAAGAAAGATTAGATAGCTTACTATTCTCATATTTCAGAAGACAAGCAGAGAAACATCCTTCCTATGCATTATCCCAGATCTTCCTTAAGCTGTTAGGCTTTCTTCTAAGGAACCAAGGTCTGATACCAATTGTTGAAGGCACAAGACAACTGAGAGGAGGGGGGTGATTCAATTGTATAAAAAATTTTAACTCTTCTTAAACAAAATCACATCCACATTCACTTACTTTAACCTCTTTATCTATTATGAAGATTAAACATGAAGTGCAGAAACATAACTTAAACACATCAACACCATACACACATGAACACTAGATTTTTACATGGAAAACCCTAAAAGGGAAAAACCACGATGAGTGTTAGCTCACAATATAATGTAGTAAGAATACTGAATAACAAAAGATGCTCATTACTAGAGGGCTCACCGCCCAAGGACTCACTATCTAAAGAAATGCTCACTGCAAATAGGGTTCACTGCCGAAGGGTGGCTCACTACTGAAGGGCTGGCTCACTGCCAGGAGGGGTGGCTCACTACCAGGAGGGGTGGCTCACTACCATGAATTGATATAATAGCATCTACAACATGCCTGAGTTTAGTTCCATTAAAGCACAATACAGATCACCTTCACTACCCTTACCACACACACACTCTCATCTGTGCATCTTCACATCCCCCACCTCAACACACGGATTCATTATATTTATTTATACCAATCATCAACCTTGAAACAAACATCAAGGTTAGTAATACAATCTACAACCTTTGGAACAATCTCCAAGGTCGAAAAACATACATAATTCAAGTTAGGTATCGACCTAAACAAACTTGTAGAGAAAATGAATTAAGGAAGAACACTTCACAGCTTAGCTCTGACCCAAATACATCTTCACATGCTTTAGCATTCTTCTACAATCTATGAAACGCATCCGCAAAGAGTGTTAGCATTCAAGTCGACCAAACTTGTGCAAACACCAAGAATGCTTAAACACATGCTTCCAAGAACTTCATCATAGCTTGTGGATCAAGCACATGCCTTCAAACAATCTAGATCCACAAACAACATAAAATCACCTGGGAGCGATCTCACTTGAAGACAACAAATATCACTTGAAGATAGATCACAGACTGCTCACAACAAACACTGTCGAACTCTGCTAATCAATAAATTGCTTTCTAGAGAACCAAATCACAAATCCTTTAGAATGAAGATAGATAAGGACCTTATAAACATATGTCCAGAACTGTAAGACTAGAAACCAAACTACGGAGAAATGCGGAGCAAAATACTTTCTCCCTGTTACATTGCAAATGCTGCCAGGCATAGTCTTCAAACTGGTGAATAGAACTTCTGATACACAATGAGCCAGACCACCAAATTATGAAATTAGCATCTTCAAACACTTCTCTAAAATATATCTACATCTCACACTTTGGTCTTCAACACAAAAGAAATACGGAGCAAAACTTAGACAGTATCCAGTAAGCCAGAGTACATCTTCACAACTTTTATCTTCAGTATGAACCAAATTTTCTCAAAAGCACTTGGATACTTAATATTATGAACATATTCTTATCATCTTCAGCACTTATATAATGCAATACAAAGAAACTAACTCATCACAATCAAGTAACAAAACAAGAGCACAGTTGACACTAATGACAACACAAACATGTTGACATCAATGACAACACCGATTAGCACATACTTGCAACACACTTGCATATCTTGTGAAAGAATATTTCATGCTAGTTTGGAAGGTCTGGTTCAAATTAGGGAATTTTTAATATCTCTACATTTCCTAGGGAGCGATGTTAGATGGTGTTTTCCATGACTATACCCTAGATACATTTCATTTAATTCTACCTTAGTCCTTCAACAATCCATTTCAATCGAATAATTTGAAATTGTAACGTTTGCTTGCATAGTGATGGAGTTTAGGAAATTTAATCATTCAATAATTGAAAGGGGTTTCAAAATCATACTTGATTCTATGGTTGTTCTAGGAAATATGGAGTTTGTAGCTTGTCTATTGAGGTAAGCTTTGGATGTATCTGTAGGAAATGGTAGAAAGACTCTTGTAGGATCGCTTGTGGGCACTTGCAGATAGAGCATGAAAACTTGAGGGAAAAATATAGAAAAATGAATCATTAAAATCCCTTAAATACTCCCCATTCTACCTAGGTGATAAACTATTAATGTAGGTTTGTGTATGATGTGTGAGGATGTGGAATCCACTTTGTTGAAAAATGTAGGAAAAGATAGACCTCTTGGATATAGGCAAAACTCTGCATTGATCAAGAATATTGCTTTTGCAAGACTTTGTGTTAGGATGGGATAATTGGGAACTAGACATAGATCTGGACATGCAACTAAACTTCATAAATGCTACAACTTCACAAAACTCTGCAATTTTTACAAAAAACCCTTGAAATTGACTTGCGAGAAAATAAGGTCTGGAAGGACCAAAATACTCTGCAATGGGAATATCTAGACTTAGCTTGGAATTTTGCATCTAGGACCCCATAGAAATTCTATAAAGCCCAAAAATATGTAAATCTTGAGTCCAAACTTAAGGGGAAATCGACATAACCCATCCAAGAGATCCAAATTTTTTTTTAAAAAAAACATGATAATAAGCATTCAAAGTGTTGAACACTCAGAGTACTGAGAGGGGGGGTGAATCAATATTAATCTTTGAAACCACTTAAACATTTAAACATTCATTCCACATAGCATATTTAATTTACAGTAAGAAAGGAATGTTGCAATTATGTGCCTAATAAGTGTTGTCATTGATGTCAACATATCTTTTGTTGTCATTGGTGTCAACTATGTCCTATTCTATTACTTGTTTAGAAGCTTTGTATGTTGAGGATATTGAGAAAATTGGCCCTTCCGGAAGAAACAAGTAAGTTACATTGAAGTGTAGTATATACAGTGAGTTGTATGGTGAAGAACAGTCTGGTAGATTTCTCCATATTTCTCGCTGGGCGAATATCTTGGTCTGTGGATTGGAAATTATTTAAAGGGATGTCTAAAGATGCTAAATCCTAAGTTTGAGCCTTTGGTGTGAAGTTTTGAGAAAGTTGCATTCACTAGAGTAAAACTTGTTCTTTCTGATTATTCTTTGGTGACAGGGAGAAAGTATTTTTCTCTGCATTCCTTTGCAATAAAGTATTTTTCTCTGTAGTTCTAGAGGGAAGTCTGGGATGATGATAAGTGCCTAAAATTGTAGTGGTTCATGTTTTGGTGGTCCGCAAGCTATCTTTCTTTTATATCAGTTGAAGACAGTGAAGTTCATGTGTTCCGATGAGAAGATTCCTATGGCTAAAGTAGTTGAGGTTCATGTAGTTTCTCCTGATATCTATAACATGCTTGTGGATGTCCCCTAATCATGTTCCTATCTTGACATTGGTTCGCATTAAGGAATTGAGATTGTGTTTGAAGATTGTTCCCAAATAATGTAGTGTGTAACCAATCTTAGCTGACTTGGTTAATTCTAGTAATTGCAGAGATTCCTTGAAGATTGTGGAAGCATGTTGTGGCATGGAAGATTGTGTTTGAGTCCCATCTAAGGTGTGGCATGATCTGCATACATCTTTACTTCATTTCATTTGCATAATGTTGTAATAGGTCATGACCTATTTTGTAAATGTTTGTAATGTCAACCTTAGAGATTGTTCCAATGGTTGATGATTACAATGCCAACCTTGATGATCATGCCAAGGTTGATGAAGTGTATAAATTCTTGTAATTGAGTCATGGAAAAGGTGTCCTTGTGTGAAAATGGGAAGATAAGGAAAAGGGCGAGGAGATAAGGCAGAGCAGGACAGAGCAGAGCAGAGGAACTGTTGTACTTCAATGTACTAATCTCATACATGAAGAAGATGGTGATTTTGGTAGTGAGCATGGTAGTGAGCCACCAGTAGGGTTTAACAACCCTTATTGTAATCTTTCTAGGTTTAGGGTTGAGGTAGTGAGCCTGCTAGACCTAGTTGTACTTCATGGCAGTGAGCTAGTATGTTCTGGGCTCATGGAGTGACAAGCCTGAACATCATTTTTCAAAGATTACAATATATTTTGAGAGCTAATCCTCTCCATGAGTTTTCCACATAAAAATTAGGTGTCTCTTGTGTATATTGTTGCATCTGTGTTTAAGTTTCTGATTTCATGCATTCATTGTTCAATCATAATAATTGTGGATAAGTGATTAATGTGTAAGTGAAGAAGTGTTTAAGTTTTTGTGACAACTAATTCACCCTCCCTCTCATTTGTTTGGCACATTTCAACAATTGGTATCAAAGCGAGGTTCCTCTGAAGAAAGTCTAACAGCTTGAGGAAGATCCAAAATGTCTTATAAGAAGGAAGTGCCGCATTTTGATGGGATGAACTATGCTCTTTGGAAGGCACGAATGAAAAGTCATCTTCTTTGTCTTGGTTACAAAGTATGGAAAGCTGTAAAAATAAAATACACCTTGCCCCAAAATGGTTTGAAGACTGAAGATGAAATCAAAGAATATGAAGTGGATGTTAAAGCAAAAGATTCTTTGTTAAGCTCATTGAATGACTCAGTACTAACAAAACTGGTGGACCTTGAAACTACAAATGAGGTATGGAAAAAGCTAAAAAATTTGTATGAGGGAGATGATTCTATGAAGAAGGCCAAGCTACAAAGTCTGAAAGTGAAATATGAAAGTTTGAAGATGAATGAAGATGAAAACATAATAGCCTTTATGCAAAGAGTTAATGAACTTGTCATCGGAATAAAAGGTATGGGGGGAACTCTCGGTGATAAAGAAGTTGACATGATATTTCCACAGTCCATGATATTGTATAGAGCTTTTGGGAAAATTGTGTGTAGCTTATTTAGGATCGATGTTTTGGATCACACTCCATGATCCATCATCAAGGAGAAAAGAGAGAACATTGAGTTGTAAATGTAGAGATAGTAACATTAAAAAGAGAGAGGGAGAGGGAGGGGTGGGCACGGAGTACTAAAATCTATTTAGGATAATAGTTGGAGAGGGAGGAAAAAAGAAAAAGTGGGAAAAATAAAAGGCAGTTGAAAACAAGAATAAAGGAGTAAAAATCTTACAAAACAAAAGAAAATAAGAGAAAATAAACCTATATATTATAAAATGAAGACTAAAGTGAGAAAATACACAAAGAAAAGATTAGATAAGACAAGAGGGGTGGAAGGGAACATATAGAGCAAAGGGTTAGAAATATGTAAAAGAAAGACTTCGGAAAACATAGTTATTTGTTTGTTTTCTGAAGTCTTTCTTTTACATATTTCTAACCCTTTGCTCTATATGTTCCCTTCCACCCCTCTTACCTTATCTAATCTTTTCTTTGTGTATTTGCTCACTTTAGTCTTCATTTTATAATATATAGGTTTATTTTTTCTTATTTTCTTTTGTTTTGTAAGATTTTTACTCCTTTCTTCTTGTTTTCAACTGCCTTTTATTTTTCCCACTTTTTCTTTTTTCCTCCCTCTCCAACTATTATCCTAACTAGATTTTTGTACTCCGTGTCCACCCCTCCCTCTCCCTCTCTCTTTTTAAAGTTACTATCTTTGCAATTACAACTCCATATTCTCTCTTTTCTTCCTGATGATGGATCACTAAGTGTGATTTGAAATGTCAATCCTAAATAAGCTACACATAGTTTTCCCAAAAGTTCTATATGATAAGGAAGTTGTAATGAAATTTTTGAGATCATTGCCAAAGTCCTAGTCACAAGGTAGTTGCAATTGAAGAATTTATGCAATTAAAAGATATTGACATAGATCAGTTGCTTGGTAAGCTTACTGTCTTTGAAATGAGAGTTTGGTGATGCCCTGCCAAAAGTAGAGACTGCCTTCAAAGCCAGTACTTCTGGGAAAACCTCTAGATTAGAAAAGTACAAGGTAGAATCAGATGATGAGTTTGATGAAATTGAAGCCAACTTCATGGATAGACTACAAAAAGGATCCAGTAAGTTTAAAGGTAAATTACCCTTCAAATGTTTTTCTTGTGGTAAAGTAGGCCACTTTGCTTCTAGAAGTCCTGAAAGAATTGAAAGAAATAGGAAAAGTTATGAGAATAGGCCTAGGATCCAAAAGAAATGTTATTATGTTGAAGATCTTGATGATGATGGAGTATCAGATAATGGTGAACCAGATAATGATAGTACTTCTGGTAATGAATGCTTGTTTATTTCTATTAAAGAAGAACATGTGTCTACTAATCCTACTAGTTGTGTGAAGAAAGAAAAATCAGTGGAAAGTGCTTTGGCTGCTTAGGTTATTGAAGACAAAGATGAATGGGTTATTGATAGTGGCTACTCTCACCGCATAACTGGTGACAAAAGTAAGTTTATGAGTTTGGAAAGATATGATGGTGGACTGGTTAGGTTTGGAGATGATACAACTGATAAGATTTGTGGAAAAGGATCTATTTCTTTTGATGGCAAGCATAATACTGAAGATGTCTTGTATGTGAAAGGATTAAAGCACAATCTTTTGAGTGTGGGTCAGATGTGTGACAAAGGTTATGACCTAAGCTTCAAGGACAATGGATGCAAGATCAAGGAAATCTCTAAAACAATCATTGCAACTGGTAAGAAGACCAGAGGCAATACCTATCACTTGAAAGAAACTGATAATTATTGTTTGTTGGCTTAGATTGATGAAAGTTTGCTATGGCATAAAAGGCTGTGTCACATCAATTTTGACAACATTATGAAGATAAGTACTGCACAGGCTATTAGAGATTTGCCCAAGCTTGTGAAGCTTGCTAATCCTATTTGCAAGGAGTGTCAATTTGGGAAACAACAAGAACAAGTTTCAAAATCAAGGACCAATCAGTTAATGGATTACTAGAACTAGTGCATATAGACTTGTGTGGACCTACCAGAGTAAGAAGTTTGCAAGGAGACATGTATTTCATGTTGCTTATTGATGATTATTCTAGAATGACTTGGGTTACCTTTTTGAAAGAAAAATCAGAAGCTCTGGATAAGTTCAAGGCATTTAAGGCAATGGTTGTAAATGAGATGGATTTGAAGATCAAATGTTTAAGGTTTGATAGAGGAGAAGAGTTCACTTCAAATGAATTCAATTTCTTTTGTGAAGAACATGGGATAAAGAGACAATTATCTGCAGCTAAAACTCCACAACAAAATGGAGTCGTTGAAAGAAGGAAGAGAACAATTCAAGAAGCTACTAGAACCATGATGAAGGAAGATGATCTTTTGGAAGTATAATGGAGAGAGGAAATTCACACTACTATATATATCCTAAACAGAGTCCAAGTCAAAGGTAACAGTTCTAAGACTCCTTATGAATTGTGGTATGGTAAAATTCCTACTGTGAAATATCTCAAAGTTTTTGGTAGCAAATGTTATATCAAAAGAGAAGATCTAGGCGAGTTTCATGCTAGGTGTGATGAAGGAATCTTCCTTGGTTACTCAACCAAGAGCAAGGCCTACTGGTGTTATAATAAGAGGCTAAAAAAGATCATTGAGAGTGCAAATGTCAAAGTTGATGAAAGCAAGGAAAGGTCTCCAAAATCAAGTGGATATGAATCAGATAAACTAGATGTTTCAGAAGTGGTGTAGCATGAAGATAGCTCAGATGAAGAGGGTTAAGCTCTAGAAAGTGGGTCCAAGACACCAAGGTATGTAAAACTTAATCATTCTGAAGATCAAATCATAGGAGATAAATGTAAATGAATCCTAGCCAGAAGAAGGGCTACAGAAGAACAAGTAAATTTCTATCTAATTTCTAAGATTGAACCTAAGAATGTGAATGAAGCTTACAATTATGAGAATTGGGTAAAGACTATGAAAGAAGAATTGATGCAAATAGAGAAGAATCAGATCTGGGATCTTGTTCCCAGACCAACAGACAAAAATGTAATTGGTACCAAGTGGGTTTTCAGAAACAAGATGAATGAGAATGGTGAAGTAGTAAGAAACAAAGCAAGGTTATTATGCAAAGGATACTCTCAAGTTGAAGGAATAGATTTTGAGGAAACATTTGCACCAGTAGCAAGGATTGAAGCTATAAGAATGTTTCTAGCATTTACAGCCTACAAAGATTTTAAGGTATATCAGATGGTTGTAAAGTCTACATTCTTGAATGGAGAGTTGGGAGAAGTCTATATTGAACAACCAGAAGGATTCCAGTCATCAGATCAGGGTGACATGGTATGCAGATTGAAGAAGGCTTTGTATGGATTAAAACAAGCTCCCAAGGCATGGTATGCTTGGTTGGACAGGTATCTGATACAGATAGGGTTCAGTAAAGGTACTATAGACAACAATCTCTACTTCAAGATCAATGATGAACAAATCCTAATTGTAGCAGTCTTTGTTGATGACATTATATTTGGAGGCAATGAAGGTATGTGCATAGTTTTTGCTAGAGAAATGTAAAGTGAATTTGAAATGTCCATGTTTGGTGAGATGAATTTCTTTTTGGGTCTGCAAATAAATCAATCAGATAAAGGTATCTTCATTTCTCAATCTAAGTATGTGAAAGAGTTGCTAAAGAAGTTTGGGATGGAAGACTCCAAACTAGTAAATACTCCCATGATAACCGGTTGTAACTTGAGCAAAAATGATAATTCACCTATGGCAAATCAGAAAAGGTACAAATCTATGATTGGAGAATTACTTTATCTGACTCAAATCAAACCTGACATAATGCATGCATTTTGTCTTGAGGCAAGATTTTAAGCAGAGCCCAAGGAGTCACGTGTGATGGCAATCAAGAGAATTCTAAGATATTTGAAAGGCATAATAGATTATGGTTTGTGGTATCCAAAAGATAATGATTTCACTCTCAGTGCATACACTAATGTAGATTGGGCCAAAGATGTGGATGATAGGAAAAGTACAAGTGAAGGTGCATTCTTTTTGGGAAAAATGTTGGTATCTTGGTTGAGCAAGAAATAAGATTCAATATCCCTGTCTACTATAGAAGTAGAATACATTCCAGCAACATGTAGTAGCACTCAAGTATTATGGATGAAGTAGACTTTGAAGGACATCAGAGTTATGTATGAAGATCCAATTGCAATATTTTGTGACAATACAATTGCCATTAACATATCAAAGAATCCAATAATGCATTCAAGGACAAAGCACATATCCATAAGATATCACTTTCTAAGGGAAAAAGTGATAGAGAATGAAGTTAAGTTGGAATATGTATCTATAAAAGACCAGATTGTAGACATTTTCACCAAACCTTTGCCTAAGGATACTTTTGAGTATCTTAGAGAAAAGTTAGGGGTTATTACCCCTCCTACTCTAAACTAAGATGCACAAGAGTGCATTAGTTTGGTGGTGCTTCTTCAGATCTAGATTGATGCTTTTAGGGCTACTTCTCAAGGGGAGTAGTTAGAGAGTTCAAAAGAGAAATTAAATCAGAGCATAAGAGTGCAAGTATGTGCCCTTTGCCAGTGATGTCAAAGGGGGAGAGAAGTCATGTGAAAAACTCAAAAAGAAAGGTGAGAATCTTGGTCAAAAAGAAAGAGTGCAGATGTGTAAAGAGATAGGGGGAGAATCCTGTCTTGATGGTTGTTCTAGTTTTTCACATCATATGTTGCCATCAATGACAAAGTGGGAGATTGTTACAAGCATGTGCCTAATCAGTGTTGTCATTGAGGTCAACATATATTTTATTGTCATTGGTGTCAACTATGTCCTATTCTATTACTTGTTTAGAAGCTTTATATGTTGAGGATATTGAGAAAATTGGCCCTTCCAGAAGAAACAAGTGAGTTACAGTGAAGTGCAGTATAGATAGTGAGTTGTATGGTGAAGAACAATCTAGTAGATTGCTCTACATTTCTCGCTGGGTGAATGTCTCGATCTATGGATTGGAAGTTATTTAAAGGGATGTCTAAAGATACTAAATCTTAAGTTTGAGCCTCCAGTGTGAAGTTTTGAGAAAGTTGCATTCACCAGAGTAAAACTTGTTCTTTCTGATTATTCTCTAGTGACAGGGAGAAAGTATTTTGCTCCACATTCATCCACAATAAAGTATTTTTCTCTGTAGTTCTAGAGGGAAATCTGGGATGATGATAAGTGCCTAAAATTGTAGTGGTTCATGTTTTGGTGGTCTGTAAGCTATCTTTCTTTTATATCAGTCGAAGACAGTGAAGTTCATGTGTTCCGATGAGAAGATTCCTATGGCTAAAGTAGTTGAGGTTCATGCAGTTGCTCCTGATGTTTATAACATGCTTGTGGATGTCCCCTAATCATGTTCCTATCTTGACATTGGTCCGTGTTAAGGAATTAAGATCGTGTTTGAAGATTGTTACCAGATAATGTAGTGTGTAACCAGTCTTAGCTGACTTGGTTAATTCTAGTAATTGTGGAGATTCCTTGAAGATTGTGGAAGCATGTTGTGGCATGGAAGATCATGTTTGAGTCCCAACTAAGGCGTGGGGTGATCTGCATACATCTTTACTTCATTTCCTTTGCATAATGTTGTAATAGGTAAGGACCTATTTTGTAAATGTTTGTAATGCCAACCTTGGAGATTGTTCCAATGGTTGATGATTGTAATGCTGACCTTGATGATCATTCCAAGGTTGATGAAGTGTATAAATACCTGTAATTGAGTTGTGGAAAAGGTGTACTTGTGTGAAAATGGGAAGATAAGGAAAAGGGCGAGGAGATAAGGTAGAGCAGAGCAGATGAACTATTGTACTTCAATGTACTAATCTCATACATGAAGAAGATGGTGATTTTGGCAGTGAGCTGCCAATAGGGTTTAACAACCCTTATTGTAATCTTTCTAGGTTTAGGGTTGAGGTAGTGAGTCTACTAGACCTAGCTGTACTTCATGGCAGTGAGCTAGTATGTAATGGGCCCGTGGAGTGAACAAGCTTGAACATCATTTTTTAAAGATTATAATATATTTTGAGAGCTAATCCTCTCCATTGTTTTTCCCCACCTTGGGGTTTTTCACACAAAAATTAGGTGTCTCTTATGTATAATGTTGCATCTGTGTTTAAGATTCTGATTTCATGCATTCATTGTTAAATCATAATAATTGTGGATAAGTGATTAATGTGTAAGTGAAGAAGTGTTTAAGTTTTTGTGACAACTGATTCACCCCCCTCTCAGTTGTCTGGCACATTTCAACAAGGAAAGCATGAAAGAAACCATCAAAACACATAACACATGAAAACCAAATTTTTACGTGGAAAACCCAAAAAGGGAAAAATCACAGTGAGGATTAGCTCACAATATATTATAATGCAACTTATTACAAGTTTGATACAAAATGGTGGACTCACTGTCCAAAAGAGAAGTGCTCACTACAGGTGGCTCACTATCCTAAATAGAAATACATAAAAGAAGGGGTGGCTCACTACCAAATATGAACTGTTAGTAATGCATTTGACTTATGCTAAAGATACAGTTCCATTAAAGCTCAAAATACTGAATTGACACACTTCATCTTCACCACAGTCTTATCTTGCCCTTCTCTGCATTAGATTTCACACACACACACACACACACACACACACAGAGTTGTTTCACCTTCCTTCTACACTCCACATGAGAAATAAATCTTGTATATATACCATAATCAACCAAAACATCAAATAGGACAACATACTAGATGTACCATTGATGAGGTATAAACAACCTCATTCTTATGATGAGCTAAATACCCCTTTTTGTTCTTGCTAACCACCCCAACCATGCCAATTTGTTTATTTTTAAAAGCAATAATTGTCTACTTTTGATAAAATGGTGTATAAATTTTCATTTCTCAAATTGATTGGAATTAGCTACTAATGTTAATATAATGGTATAGACTTTGAGTATTTATGTAGGACTTATGCAAGGCCTATGAAAGGAGTGGACTTCAAGTGGTTGAAGCCAAAGTGCCAGAAGTTGGGGCACCAAAAATTTAGGTGTGCATAGTGGAAGACTTCTTTTAAAGCATTCTGTTAAGAATATTTAAGACTTTACGGCTCCACTCAGAGCCTTCATTATGTTTTATGTCATGAAAATTAGTTAGTTTAAATTCTATTTGCTTTTAATACTCCTTCAATGGCATTTAACCGCCATTTGAAATATAGGATCTTAGAGTAGGGCAGTCATAAATAGTTGCTCAAAACTTGGATATATATACTATGTTGTGTGATTAAAAAAAAATTAATCTGTTTGGGAGCGATCAATAGTTATGTTATGTGTTACATTTTTCAATGAAATGGATACCATTAGTTTTATTCTAAGTACTCTTTTTTGAGCAATGGTGATATGGATGGAATTTACTTCATAGTTGTTATAGTGTTGAATGTGATATGAGTTGATAGTAGAATCTCCCACGAGCTATCCACTCGAAGGATTATAGAATAGATAAGTATTTTCATATGTGTTATTTCTATTCTTAAATGTTTTGTTTAGATTAATCTCATCTCGTATATAGCTCTGTTGTGTTCCTACAGGTTGTGGTGTTAAAATAATGATTTTTCTTTGATGTCTATTTATTTGAAATTTCTGGAGCATCTGTTGTATTTGTTAACTATTTAGTTTAAAGTTTCCCACGTGTTTCAATTAGCAAATTAGCCTTTCAAGTTCATAGTTTAAATTGCATGTGTGAATTTATAGATTAGAATTTATCTGTTTTCTAGATTAAAGATTTGAATGCTTTCTAGCTTAGAATTTACATGCTTTCTAATTTAAATTATGTTTTAAAAGCTTTTCAAAAATTTAGAAAACTGTTCCTATATGAGATGTCCAAAAATATCCCCTATTGCATATAGCCTTGGTCGCTACCCAGTCGACAAAACTAATATATTTTTTAACTAAAGTGTTAGGACCTCATGACAGCCTATCAACCGTGTGACCTCTTGACTTGTCGGCTCAAAACTCAACCTCATGCACTTTGCAGAGAGAACCAAAGTGTGTGACACATTAAGATAGGTCAGCATAACCTATAATTACTCCCATAATTCTACACCATACATAACTCAACTTCCACACAACCTCAAAACTTTTGGGTTAGCACCACTGGTGAAGTAACAATTTAGAATGAGCCAACTATTTACACACAACTCAACACGTGGACCACCAAAATGATTGCCACTTGGAGAACACATATTTCTATCATCTATAAGCTTATTCTCAAAACCACATAGCAAAATAATCATCTCTGGTGGAATGCGGAGCATTCTAATATACCACTAATATTGTCATTATACTACCATTACAAAGTTCGATACTATGTCAATTCTATCTTCAACTACGGAGGACTTCAAGCCTTGAAACTTTGGATTTAGACTCCTTCAATATGTACCAAAATTACCTTAGAACTGCATTAAAATTTTTTTCATATTGGAGCAATGTGGATCCAAAAACTAGTTCACCAAACACTGAAGCTTGTACTCTGAGACTTAGACAAATCTACAAAACAATTGGTGCTTTGGTCTTCTCCAAATCAACACTACTGCACCTCTATAATTGGTTTTCATAAATGACAACACCATACACTATCATGCTCTTCAATATCCATCAGTCTCTCCATTTAGTTCATGTTGCCAACACACAAACTTCAATGACAGACTTCTATCAATATCTCAACAATCGCCCCCTTTGTCATTGATGGCAACATTACTCAAACTTCTCACATCTTCTCCCCATTTGACATCAAGGGCATAGGGACCCTTAATATCAAATTTTTTAGGTGACATGTATAGTTCTCCCCTATAAGATATATTTGTATGTACATGAGAATGACTCCCCCTTACTGCTTCACTCTTATACTCAACATTTCTTCAACAATTTACATTTGAGAGACTCCTTTTCACAAGGTTATAAAAAAAATATACTTCACATATGTACACTACAATAAGGAAAGCTACTTATACAGAACAAAAATGTACAACTTAGCTTTAGGAGGCTAGACTGCCTTGATTAGATTCCTTTAATTTTTCAAGGTGTGACTCTAGATCCTTCTTTGCTATTTCCCACTCATTTTTAGTGAAAGCAAGTACTCCACACTGGTTCTCAATCTTCACATAGAGTTCTTCACCTTCAACCAGAGAGTTGGGTACTAGATTCTATTGTAGCATTTTCTCTACATCGGCCAAAATTTGAGTCAAAGAGGTAAGCCTTGCACTTACTTTGTATCAAAGATGATAGTACTATATTATTATCTTCTCTTTTTGCTCCTATAGCTAAAAGAACTATTCATGCAGATTCTCAATTACTAACCTTGTTGTTCCATCTGCATCTCCCATCGGATCATAAACACTGGAGGTATGAGCAATCTGAGAGTCTATTGAGTCCATGTTGTCCTTTATGCTCTTGGTGGAAATAGGCCATGTCAAACAAAATTGAAAAAATGATTTTGCTTCTCCAACACAATCCTGAATATCTTTTAAGTTGATGTGCAACTTACCATGTGAAATAATACATTTGTTGGAAATATCTGCCAATCTTTTGTCATTTATCTTCTCATTTATTTCCTTTTCCAATTTCTCCTCTAATCCAGTAGAATATTCCTTAAAGGAATCAATTAGTATTCTTAGCTACTCACATTGGATAAAGAGTTGTCAACATTTACATCGAGAAGGCTATCTTGCAGTACTTTTACTGCTTCATCAATCATTTCAGCACTCTTTTGATTAGTTTTTATAATCTCATTTCTCGCTGAGGCATGATATGCATCACCAAGTTATATTTTTTGCAAGGGAGACATTTTTTCCAAGTCAACTTGTCCTTGTTGTATAGGGACTTGTAGCAACTGTCCTGACACTACCAGTTGAAACTGAAACTACATATCCAATAGATTTTTCAAAGAATCTCCAAATGCACTTGAGGATTCATCAATATTTTTCTCTTTTACTTTCTACCCACAGTCTTGAACATCTTTCTCTTCCTCTGCATCCTTCTTATCTTCTGAAGGGGGCAAGATTTTATTCTTTTATTCCTCATATTTCTTTGGGTTCTCTTGCTTTTCTATTTCCTTCTCCTCTGCAGTCTTTTGCATATCTGGAAGAGGCAGTTCTTGTTTTGCTTGATCATTTTCCTTCTCTAGAGTAGTCTTACCATTATCATTTTTATCTCCTTCAATAGTATTTTCCTTTATCAGATGAGGATTATTTGTAATAATATTTTCTTATACAACAGGCACATTGACTTCTGGAATCGATACATCATTTTGCATTTCATTTTCTTTGATCAATTCCAAAGCTATAACTGTAACCTTTTATATTGTTTCATTCTTTAATTTCTCTATGTCTTCCTTGGCCCTACTCATTAGAGTGCTAACTCTCATTTTGTTATGAATTCCCTATTATAAATTTGAGCTAATTGGCTCTATCTACATTAGTGAGAGCAGAACCAACTTTTTCCAAGGCAAAATTCTTGATTTTTACATCTTCCTCAACTTATTTTTGTCTTCTTGTACTTAGGACTTCTTTCAAGTCATCTGGAAGATGACTCTGATTGTCATTTAGACCAACATTAAATATAACCATATACTTTAGAATAGCTTCCTCAATGGTAGCTTTATCCTCATTATTTGACATAGGATACATTTTTGCAGTTTCTTTCAAGCAACCAAATTCTAAAATACTATTAAACAATACATCTAATTTCAGAGGGCTATGTTCCCTTACCAGAGGATAGTTGTCCTTCTTCTTCCCCTTTCCTTTACCCTTAGGAGACTTTTCTTCTTTATCGGATTGCATTTCTCCCTTCTTAAGGATAAATCCTTCCTTTTCCTTCTCAACCTCTTCTTTACTTTCTGTTTCAATAATGTTAATTTTTGTTTTCTTTGTCCTTGTCTCTTCTCCAAAGGCTTGAGATGTTCTCTTCTTCTTCTAGACCAACTTAGGTTCTTCCCCTTCCTCTTCTTCTTCATCATCACAACTGATGTACTTTTCTCTTGTGGCCTTTTCTTTTACTCTTCTCCTCTTAGGAGGTTGTTGATGTACAGAGGCACTGGATGCAACTTTCTTCTCTAAACTTGCTGAAGGTATGGCTCTAGAGGCTTTTGGAATAGTAGGAGAGGAGGTAGAGGTCCTAGCTGACCTTCTTGTGCTGGGAGACCCTTCCGATGTGGCAGATATGCCTTTGAATTTCTCCATAGGACTCTTTGGTGAAACCATCTCCTCTAACGTAGTCCTCATCTTCTCAACATTTGCCTTTATTTCCTTTTCCTTATGCTTCAAGTGCACTTCATTGGATTTCTATTCATAAGTTCCAAATCGATCTATAGAAGGATCTCTTGGTTTGGTCAACATTAAGTTTGCAAGTCCTGTGATTATGTCTTCTGCCACTTCATATCCCATTTCTGAAATCCAGTTTGTTCTAGATTCTACAGCTTCCATAAAGTACTCATCTTTGATAACCATAGAGATAATTTCATTCTTGTACTTCTCAACAATACCTTTTGGAATTCTTTCCCTTGCTTGCATGTTCTCCTGAAATGTCTTGAAGAAACCCCATAATGCAGCTTTTTGAGTTATCCAATCTTCTTAAGTGGTCTCTAATTTGCACTGCAACTAGAATATCACCCAACCGCACAATATTCTTTATACCAAGAATCTCTCTAAGAAAGTAAAACAATAAGCAGTTGATCAGAGTACCAAATTTGAAAGAGTACCTGGAGCGCTTGGTCTTTTGCAGGTTCTCTAGCAATTGTGCTCTCAACAATTCACACAGATCATAATCTGCACCATCCTTCACCATCTCATATGTTCTGTTAATAGCTGTTGCAGAGACTAAATTCTCTCTATTAGTGAAGTATATCTTGTATCCAATCATCATAGCAACATACTTTACTACAGGATCTTCAATATCATTCACTGAACATTAGGGAATGCTTGTCAAATTTCACATTGGTGAGCTTCATTACTACATCATTCTTTACAAATTATAGTGCCAGGACTGGTCTAGTGGAGCATAACCCTGTCACAACCCTAATGGCTTCCTTGTTGATCATGTGTGGTAGATCCAACCACATAAATTTGTCATGAATGCGTCTCAACACGTACTTAACCCAAGCATCCTCATAACAGAAAATAGGGAAATTGTTCCCAACATCTAGCTTCTTCTCTGTAAAACCCTTAAATTCAGTCTTCAGCTCAAAATCATCATCAATTAACTCATTTACCCACACTTCTCCCAGTTGTACATGATTATACTCTTCCATCTTTGTGTGGATATAGATCCTCACATCCTCTATATGCATTACACCATATGGAATACTTGAAAAAGCACCATCTAGATCCATCTCCATGGATTTAAAAGGATGTCATCTGAACTTTGGATGGGGTCAGTCCACAACTTCTACAAGTTGTGGGGTATACATTTTCAAAATACTTCTAAAAATTTAGGGCAAGATAGAAGTTTGTAAATACATTTCAATCGCTTTCAGTTACGGTTTCATGTGCAAGAATTCTGAAAAGCTTCGCCTTGCTCTTTCACTACTTTTCTCTCTTCAAATACTCATATGCAAGTGATCTTTTGTTAAGTTAAATTACTTATAAATCTTTTTTGCATAACTTAAATTGCATTCAATGCTCAAATTGATAAAGCTATCAAACCCTAACTATAATGTATAGTCACCTTCAACTGCTCCGCAAACTTCTGCAACATGACATTGTCCACCGCTGTCTTCTCCAATAGGTCAAGCATATCAACCTACACCTCATATCCATGTGCTGAAGGAATCAACACCATATCTTTGGTAGGGTATTAAAGGATTTTCTGTTAAAACTCCCCCTAAACCAAAGCTTTCTACTTAGTTTTCAGAGGAAACATCTACACCAGAGGGTGGCATAGCCTCATTCTTCACTTCATTTTCTTCATTCTTTTTCTAGACCTTGTTCATTTCTTTCTTCATCTTTGCTAGATCCACATTCTTCACTAGATCACTCTTCTTTACTGGATCAACCTTCACATTCTTTACTTCTACAAAACTTAGCAATGTGTCCTAATTTATTGCCTTTGTGACATCTGACATTTTGAACAAGCCTGCTTCCATTCATCCTAGATCTGCATTGATTAGCCTTATGTCCAAATCCATTTCATGTATAATAGTAACCATTGAAAGATTGAAACATCATACCATTAATGTAACCATTCATCATCTAATTTTTGCATTCACTAGCTCTATGACCAAATCTTTTGGATGTAAAACATTGACCAGAAAATGATTGAACATCCTGAGTCATTCTGCTTCTACATTCCATAGCCTTATGTCCAAATTTATTGCAAGAGTAACAATAACCAGACTACCTTTGTGTAGCCAGTTGTCTGATAGGTGGCCTTTTGAAAATTTTATTTTGGTTCCAAACCTTTTTGTTATTACTCTTCTTATCTTCAATCTTCTTTTGGTTAATGTTCTTCTTTTCAACATTGTTTTAAGTATGATTCGCCTTTGAAATTTCACCCTTTTCAAATCCTAATCCTTCTTTATCTTTAGGAGCATTTTGATTTGTAATCATTTCATCAAGAAGGATGGAACTCTTCTTGAATTTGTCTTCTTGATTCTTTGCTTTCTCCAGCTCTATCTTTAGGACCACAATTTCTTGTTCAAGCCTTGAACATTCATTAAATTTTCCTTTTAGTTTTACATTTAGGCATTCTTAAATCCTTTTTCCTTCCTCAATTTGCATTTTAGACTTGTGATTGTCTCATTTGATTATTTAAGCTGTTCATTTACTTCCTTGTATCTTTCTTTGAACTTCTTATTTTTCTCTCTCAACTTCTTGATGCATTCATCTTCTTCCTTAATATTTTCTTCCATATCTTTGTTTTCACATTGAGTTCTTTCCAGATATTCAAGGGCTGATTTGACCTCTCCATTCATGTCAATCATATAGTCTTCTTCAGTAAATCCTTCCATAGGAATTTCTTCCAAAGGGATAGGAAACTTTCTCATTGCCATGTGTTCAACCCCCAAGATCGACCTCAGCAATTAAGCCAATTGAAGGAACCTTGCTCTGATACCAATTGTTGAACACCTGAAATACTGAGAGGGGGGTGAATTAGTATTCTTTAAAAACCACTTAAACATTTAAACATTCATTCCACATAGCATATTTAATTTCCAATAAGAAAGGAAAACATGAAAGAAACCATCAAAACACATAACACATGAACACTAGATTTTTCTATGGAAAACCCAAAAAGGGAAAAACCACGGCGATGATTAGTTAATAATATATTATAATGCAATTAGTTACAAGTTTGATACAAATGGTGCACTCACTACCAAAGGACTCACCGTCTTGAATAGAAATACATAGAAGAAGGGGTGGCTCATTGCCAAATATGAACTGTTAGTAATGCATTTGACTTATGTTGAAGATACAGTTCCAATGAAGCTCAGAATACTGACTTGACACACTTCATCTTCACCATAATCTTATCTTTCCCTTTTTTGCATCAAATTTCACTCACACACACACATAGTTGTTTCACCTTCCTTCCCTACTCCACAAAAGAAATCAATCTTGTATATATACTGCAATCAACCAAAACATCAAGTACGTCAACATACTAGATGTACTGTGTGACCTCTTGACTTGTTGGCTCAAAACTCAACCTTATACGATTTGCAGAGAGAACCAAAGCATGTAGCACATTAAGATAGGTTGGCGTAACCTATAATTACTCCCATAATTTTGCTTCATACAACCTCAAAACATTTGGGTCGGCACCACTGGTGAAGTAACAATAGAATGAGCCAACTATTTACTCACAACTCAACACACAGACCACCAAAATGCTTGCCTCTTGGAGAACACATATTTCTGTCATCTATAAGCTTATTCTCAAAACTGCATAAAAAAATATTCATCTATGGTGGAATACAGAACATTCCAATATACCACTACTACTGCCATTATACTACCATTATAGAGTCTGATACTCTGTCAATTCTATCTTCAACTGCAGAGGACTTCAAGCCTTGAAACTTTGGATTTGGACTCGTTTAATATGTACCAAAATTACCTCAAAACTGCATGACAAAATTCTTCATAGCAAAGCAATGCAGACCCAAAAATTGGTTCACTAAACACTGAAGATTATACTCTAGGACTTAGACAAATCTACAAAATAATTAGTGCTTTGGTCTTCTCCAAATCAACACTACTGCATCTCTATAATGGGTTTCCATCAATGACAACACCATACACTGTCATGCGCTTCAATATCCATAAGTCTCTCCATTTAGCTCATGTTGCCAACACATAGACTTCAATGACAGACTTCTATCAATCTCTCAACACAAAGCACTTAGGAAATCACTCCTTAAGCTAGGATATTGAAATTTTGAGACTTGAAGCATACTGACAAAACAAAGAAGGGGGGCCAAATTTGTCAAAGCAAAATGGGGCGTGTGTACAAGGCACAACAAGTGGTGATTCTACTGGGGAAATTCTCTTGAGCATTTCAAAAATAAACAAAAGTTAAGAACCCAGAATCTCTACGTTCACCCACACATTAGGCCAAATAAACATGAGAATATGACCAAGGGATCAAAACCAAAAGCTAGAATAACCCTCCATATTTCAAGGATCCAAGTGTGTGCAATTATAATCATTCCCATCTTTTGGTAACTAAGTTCATCTAAGCTCCCTTATGTTAAGCTACATGAATGATTCTCACCTCATGAACTACCTAGACATTGCCTCACTACCGATCAAGAGTTTATAGCCCCAATGAGTTTGTCTCTATGATTCCACTCAAAGCATAGCTCTACAATTAGCCAAGCATCTATAGCCCTAGTATAGATACTTGAAACCTCTAGCTAGATGTATTTGATTGGAGTACTGAGAAGTACTACCTTTTTAATGCTTTTATTACTTGAATGATTAATTTGATATGAGTACTAAGAAGTACCGCCTACCCATAGCACATGCTTTTTCCACATAGGCTATGTGTATTGTTTCAACTTCTCTAGGATACGAATTGAGTAGTGGTGGCAAAGGTAAGACCTTAAGAATTTTCACTTAATGCAAGATCACAAAGACTCACTTAATTACTTCAAGATTCTTAAAATGTGAAAGGTATAAGATCTCAAAACACTTCAAGTCATACTAGACAATTGAATCATCTCCAAAGAACAAGCATCATGCCATTCAACACTAACAATGGAGCCCACAAGAAATCCTTAGGTTATAACTAATGTTTCTAAAAGGAAGACTAAAAGACATAACCTAGAAAATTGCATTGCATACACTTGCAAACAACCCTATTATTTAGAAAAAGTGTAGGTTCCCCAAATCAAGCAACAAAACAAACAAAATAGAAAAACAAACAACAAAAAGGAAACCTATACTAACTATGTGCAAGAGGGGTAGGCATTGAGGCTACCTAAGCCTAAAAATAGTGCTTGAGGAATTTCTCATTAACTGGAAATGAGACATCTTCATCGGTTAGAGTTTTCAATATATAAGTATTATCTCCTAGGATCTTAGCAATTTGGAAAGGACCTAATCAAATCTTATCAATATTACCATGATCTTGTTTCTTCTCATTAGCTTTGTCCCAATATAAGACTAGGTCTAAAATGTGAAAGGTTTTGACTTTATCTCTTTTATCAAACCAATGCTTGACGACATTCTGATGTTTGGAAAAACTATTTATGGTTGTGTCTCATTTTTATTCTACATGTAGGAGCTTCAAAAGTCTGGCTTCAATTTTGTCATCTATACCTAAGTAATCATTCATGAACCGTAGGATTGGTATCTTAAGATACACTAGGAAAATAGGCTCAAGACCATAAGCTAGGTGGTAAGGTGAAGTACTTAACACAACCTTATTTCTAGTCCTATTAGTCCGTAATGCATACTTCAACTAAGTGTGCCCCTCCCTTAGGTTTTGTCTAGCAATTTTTTGATGACATCGAGAAAGTTTTTGTTCATTGATTCAACAACTCCATTGCCTTGGGGATAATAGTTTGATAAAAATTTTAAAACAATCCCATAATCAAAAGCCTAGTTAGAAAACTTTAGCAAAGAAAATGTTGGCCCGTTATCACATACTAAAGAAAAGGGACATCCACACTTAGTTATTACATGTTCCTCAAGGAATTTTATTACCACCTCAGTGGTGTATTGCTTACATTCCTATGCTTTCATCCATATAGTGCAATAATCTGTAACGATTAGGATATACTTATGTCCTATTGGGGAAGGTGGGTTTATCATACCAATGAAATCAAGTCCCCATTGTACAAATGGCTACATTTTTATCTCCAAATAAAGATGGCAAGTAGGGTTCCTCTCTTTGGATATTGCATTATGAAAAACATGGTAGGTTCATGCATGTGCATGTGCATCCTAAAAGAGAGTAGGCTAATAATAGTCTGCCCTTAGAATTTGATGAGTTGTTGCTAATCCAGAATTGTGTCCCGTGCCAAATATTTCATGAAAACTAATGAACACCAAGGAAACTTCTATTTTTTGAGACACCTTAGGTATATCCCTTCATGGTTCTTGTACAATAATTATCCTTTTAACATGAAGTTGTTACTCTTCAACTATAGTTCCCTTCACTGGATTGAATTCAAATATGGCAGACATCTTTGATTTAGTAGATAGAAGATAATATCATTGTATCATTTTTCCTTGGAAACATCTTCGAGGATGTATTGGTGAGAAAAAATCTCAAGATCAACTTCATCTATAGTCCTAGTGAGTGCCTATCTGTTGGTCATGATGTTAGTCATTCACAAACATAGAATAAAAGTTACACAACAACCTTTACTCATCTTGAAGGATACGATGAATTCAAAGAATTCATGATCCCAAGTCTCCGTTGATTAGGTCTTAATCTACTGACGTTACTCAGTGGTTGATGTGTGTTGCTGTTTTCCATTCAGGGGCCTTACGTGTTTCTGCACTGTTCATCATCATCATCTTCAAATATCCTGCTCTGGATGTTCGCTCTGCATAAGTCTCCAACAATTCTACCTCTGCACTGTAAATTTAGTCAAATAATGTGCATACAGGCTGATATTTGCATGATTTCTACCATTATTTATGATTCTTTGCATGATATTTTCAATATTACATGCATTTAACCAAATATGCTAAGGATCTTCAGTTACCTACGGGATTTCAGCATATTTCACTGTTTCTGCTTGTTATTTATCATGATTTGCAGTTATGGTGATGAATTAATGAAATTAAAAAAAGGAAAAGGGTTAGAGAGTGAGATTCCCAAAATTACTGGACTTAGATCACTGATTCACATACAAGCTCCCATACTTGCAATGAAAAGAAGGAAAACTAGAAATCATACTTCACCAGGACATTCCACAAATCCGCATGATCTAGTGCAAAGCTTCAAAGGAAAGTTGACAACAACATGTAATGAAATGAAAGCGCTTCCAGTTGAACACAACATTCACCAGTACATATCCAGAAATCAACAGAAGATTACGAAAAATTTACAATCAGGATGTAATCTGGAACTTCATATTCATTCAGTATGCTCAAGAACAGGTACATTTACAGTGATCTGAAGAAAGAACCTTGACATTTCAACAATTCTATCCTCATTAGTCTCAGTAATCCGATCTCCTAACTTATTCTACAGTAATTGACTCTTTGCGCCAGATGCGTCTGTGTATTCTAATGTATTCCTCCCCTTAAAATGACAAGCTCTGGATGTTATATAGAGCAACTGCCAGAAAACGGTTACAACGATCCAAGGATCAGGATCCTCTCATAACAAACAACGGTCCAGATGAAAAGCACACGCTTCATCAGTTGGCAAATGTACAGCTGGCACAGAATATTCCAGCATCTTCAACTTGATTCGGCCTCCAGCTGGTGAACAGCATATTTGACAATATCCTCTTCATGTCTGGCCCATGTTGACTCCATGCGTAACTTTGTAATGCTCAGCTTCAGCAGCATCATCATGATTTCAACGTTCAGCTTCAGCAGCATCATGACTTCAATGTTCAGCTTCAGCAGCATCATCATGATTTCCTGCAAGTAAACAGACAAACATTAGGTTCATCATCATCATGATAAACAACAGGAAGTAAACACTTTATTAAACATACCTCCCCATGTGCAGCTATAGGCAATCAGGCTCTACCTGTGAAAAATATGCATTAAATGCATAAACGGCATAAAAACAACCAGGTCAACCCTCGTTGACCAAAATCAGGCAGTCGGGCTTTCAAATTTCTATCGCTTCATGTTTTTGCCCATTTTCATGTATATCGGGTTCAAAATATGATGATGATGATCTCAGATTATACAAGGAAATAATCGCCTTTCAACCACCCTTAGAAATCGGCTTTGCATCATCATCATATTTGCATCGGCGTGACTACATATGATCAGGGTGACAATTTTACCTTAGGCCGACGGCAACAGTTATACCGACGCCAAAAATCATGATGATGACCAACTATATACTTCAAAGTGGCCGCAGGATATCACAAAATATGATGATCCTCCCTTCCTAATGCCCTGATAAAAAGCACATCAGGATGTTTTGTTTTTGCACATTCGGGAAAGAAAGACATCGTCATCATCATCATGATGAAGACAAACAGGAGGACTTGGAAAATGATCCTGCCGCTGAGGAAAAACATGATGACGTCATCGTCATCATCAGGCTTCAATAAAATGCAAAGGGATGACGTCATCATCATGTTTCGTTAAGATCAGGAGGTAAATGGAATATCGGGTTCCCTCTAAGGAAGATGATCAGGTCAAGAAAGCAGCATGACCCCTTTTTCGGCTAAGGCGATCCTCGGAAGATCAAGATGATGAACATCATCATCATCATATTCACACTGGGTGATCTAAAATATGATCCTGCTGAAAGTCCTGATGACGTCATCAGGATATCCGGGGCTTGTGTTAATCCTCGAAGATGACGTCATCGTCATCATCATATTGGCGAACAGGATCATACCCTGGAAAATATCCTGCCGAAGGAGAAGGTGATGATGACGTCATCGTCATCATCATATTTGCAAAAGGTTATACTCGTCGGCAGGATGATATTACGAACTGTTGGGAGAGACGAACAAGATCATGATGATCTTGTTCAACATGACTTAAGAAATGAAAATCACCCTCCGCTTCGAAAGATAAGGTGATCATCATGATCACGCAAAAGGAGGTCAGGAGGATATTAAGAAATGTCGGGTCCTGAAATATCATGATGATGTTGATCACCAAGACTTGGTCGTGCGCGCGCAAATTATGCAGATGGCAGATTTCTCTAAGTAAGGTGATATTATAATATCAGCATGATATTATAATATCGGGTGATGTTGGAATATCATGATGATGCTCGCAATGTTTCTAAGGTTACTCGACGGGTAAAACACACCTGCACTTAAGATTGACGTCCGGATGTTTCGGGACCGCATGATATTCACCGGGTGATAGAGTAATATCATGATGATGACCTTTGGCGATACAAAAGACCGCCAGACGGGGAGAACCTACTACGACTTAAACTTGACGTCCGGATGTTTCGACCTCAGGATATTATCGGGGGGCTTTCCAAATATCATGATGATGATGTTCATATAGCAATTATCAGGTTTGACCAAAACTTTGACTGCTCACAACTCCCTCATATGGACGAATTTTCAAGTGATGCAAAAGGCAAACCTGCATGAAATTTCAAGTTCTTTCTAACCATGAAGTCATAGAAACAAAATATGAACTTTGACAAACTAACCTCATGATGATGACCTACCTCATCCTGACCTTCATGATGATGATGCACCTGACTTATTTTTACCAAACCGCCAGAAACAGACAACACAAGCCAAAACAAAAGCTGGGTCCCTGTTTTGCCAAGTCAAAATGGGGCGTGTTGTGTAACCACACAACAACTTGCCACCAAAGAAAACAACAAAATTCAAATGATTCAAGTGATGTGATCTCATTCATCTATAGTGTTCTAATTCTGTCCAAGTAAATCATCATGATCCTTGAATGATAAAATTTCATTATGGTGATAAAGCTAACAAAGGATCAGGTGTGTGCAGATGATTAATTATCCTCATCTTGAAAGCAAGTTGAAAACATAAGTAACTGGTGTTAAACTACATAGTTGGAGATCATCCCTCATAGCCAACCTGGATAGAGCCTTGCTGCCAGCAGGTGTCTATAACCCCGGCAAGGTTATCTATACAATCTCCCTAAGTAGAGCCCCACTGCCAGCAGGCGTCCATAGCCCCGGTAGAGTTACTTAGATGGCCTAATTTTATTTCATTTCTAATTTTCCTTTAAAAATTTAAATTTGATATCATCATGTCTGCTCATTTGTACAAGGTGTAGTCACTTGCAGCTTTAGGTTGGAGATTGTATTGGTAGCGAGGGAGTCCCTTTAGATTTTTCACTTAACACCTATACTCATATCTTCAACAAACCAAAGGCTGTTAGGTGTTTCATTGTGTTTGATTCACTTTGGACAAGAAAAAGTACCCTGATGAAAAGACATCATAAACCTGATCATGATTATTTATCAGAATGAATTACAATCTATATCTAAATCTGATCTCATCACTTGAATCCTAACAATTTAGTTATTTTCTTAGGTGATGAAGTGCATCATCCTGACTTACCAGAACAAGGTCCCAACCAACAAAACAACAACAACAACAAGCAAACACTGTACAAACAACTATACAAAAATACAATATGATACACAAGACTGCCATGAAGTCACTCAGGCCTGGAAATAATGTTTGAGGAATTGTCCATTGACTGGCAACGGGACATCCTCACCTGTCAGGTTCTTAAGCCTATAAGTGCTGTCTCCTAAAATTTTAGAAATCTGAAAGGGACCTATCCATAGTCTATCGAACTTACCATGATCACCTTTCCTTTCATGGGCTTTATCCCACATCAGGACTAAATCTGATATCCTGAAAGCTTTAATTCTGGCTCTCTTGTCAAACCAGCGTTTGACAACAGCCTGATGTTTTGCGAATTGGTCAATTGCTTGGCTTCGTTTTTCTTCCAGATGCATCAACTGAAGCAACCTGACTTCTTGTTTATTATCTATGCCTAGATAGTCTTGGGCAAACTGCAGAGTAGGAATTTTCAAGTTTACAGGGAGGATAGGATCTACCCCATATACTAGCTGGAAAGGTGAGTTTCCTAATGCAATTTTCATTCTAGTCCTATCTACCCATAAGGCATATTTCAGAAATGAATTCCATTCCCTGGGATTTTTCTCTATCAATTTTCTTATGATACTCAGTAAATTCTTATTGGTGGATTCTGCTAATCCATTTCCCTGGGGATAGTAATTGGATGAGAACTTAAGTATGATCCCATGATCAAAAGCCCAACTTGACAATTTAGTGGAAATGAAGGCAGAACCATTATCACTTACCAATGCATAAGGAGTTCCATACCTGGTGACAATGTTGCTTTCCAGAAATTTAATGACATCATCAGCAGTACAAGTTTTGCTGCTGATAGCCTCAGTCCATCTGGTACAATAATCAGTAATTGTTAGGACATACCTCTGGCCTGAAGAAGACGGAGGATTGATTGGTCCTATGAAATCCATGCCCCATTGTGCAAATGGGCGCTCCTCCATCACTGGCTGCAATGGTTGTGCAGCATATTTCTCTCTGTTGGCAGCAACCTGGCAAACATGACAACATTTAACATGATCAGCTGTGTCTTTAAAAATTGTAGGCCAGTAATATCCTGCTCTGAGGATTGCATGTGTTGTGGCCAACGCTGATCTGTGGGCAGTTCCAAACTTGTCATGTAGCTCTGTCAAAACTTTATTAGCTTCTGGTTTCTCTAAGCATCTCAGGTATATCCCTTCATAATTCTTTTTAAACAGGGCTCCTCCCTTCATCATATATTTCTGGGATCTCATCTTTAAGGCTCTTCTCTGTGAAGCCTGCATCCTCAAAGGACATCTTCCAGTGATCAGGATGTGCCTGATGTCTGAATACCATTCTTTATTGTCCTTCTCATCTATCACATACTGCTGACTGATGATGTTTGGATCAATTTCAGATATCATCTGGCTCAGAGCCTGTCCTCTTACTAGCTTCATGGGTGTGATCTCCATGTCATATTCTTGTAGTACCGTAATCCATTTGGCCCTTTTTTCACCAGGTTCACTCTGCATCAGCAACATCTTTACTGCTGCATCTGGTACCACAGCAATCACTTTGCTCCTCAGTATATAATGTCTGAACTTTTTTACTGCTCTGACTAATGCAAGAGCCTGTCTTTCAACATCTACATATCTCAACTCAGCATCCCTGAAAGGACAGCTCATGAAGGCAATTGGTTTCTCTTCTTTATCTTCATTTCTTTGAGTTAACACTGCTGCAGAAGTATGTTCTGAAGCAAATGAGTAGATGTAGAAATCTTTTGTATAATCTGGACTAATGAGGACAGGAGCATCTGAAATGGCCTTCTTTATATCTTCAAAAGCAGCTCTGGCTTCTGGTGTCCAGTCAATTTGTGCATCTTTTTTCAACATGGCATTCAGTGGTCTGACAATCTCAGCAAAGCCAGTGATGAACTTCCTCACAAAATTTATCTTACCAAAATAAGATTTAAGCTCCTTTTTGCTTCCTGGAAGTGGTAATTTCATAATAGATTCCACCCTGTCAGGATCAATGATAATCCCATCTTCTGTGATCAGGTGGCCTAGTAACTTTCCTGTTGTGACCCCGAATATGCACTTCTTGGGATTCAAAGATATTCCATATTCTTCACATTTCTTTAGCACACTTCTGAGATCAGCAACATGATTTCCCCTTTCCTTGGAGAATACTGTCAGGTCATCCATGTAGATGACTATACATTTTCCTATTAAGCCTCTGAAGGCTATGTCCATTGCTCGCTGGAATGTAGCTCCAGCATTTATCAATCCAAACGGCATACGTCTATATGCAAATATCCCCCATTTTGTGGTGAAGGCAGTCTTTAATCTGTCAATTTTGTCCACCATCACTTGGTTGTATCCTGAAAAACCGTCCAAGAAGGACATCATCTTGGCTCCATTTACCATCTGCAGAACTTCATCCAAAGAGGGCAAAGGATAGTTATCCTTTTCTGATGCTCTGTTCAGGTTCCTGAAATCCACACACAATCTGATGTCTCCATTCTTCTTCCTGACTGGTACCAGATTTGCCACCCAAGTGGAGTGCCTTACCGGAAATATTATCCGTGCATTTAACAATTTCTTGACCTCTTCAAGGATGATGGGCTCAAGCAGAGCATTGACTGGCCTCTGCTTCTGTCTGAAAGGTTTTGCATCTGGCTTGAGGGGTATAGTATGAGTTATGACAGAAGTGTCATATGTCTTCAGCTCGTCATAAGTCCATGCAATTACATGTATATAATCCTTAAGGGCTTGAGTTATTCCATCTAACTCTTCAGGTGTACAAACCTTACCCAACAAGACATTCTTCTTGTCATCAGCTTGTCCAATATTCACCTGTGAATATTGACCTCCATCTGCCTTAGGCAGATCCTTATGCTTGAGCATATTATCCAGATCAAAGGCTCTTTCTAATTCAATCATACCTTTGGGAATTGTGTTGCCAGGCAACTCTAAAATCTCATCTTCTTCCCAGACATGATCTTCCATACCATTTTCATCTATGATCTGAGCTTCAAATACATCTCTGTTTGATATGAAGTCCAGGATGTGCTGATCATCATCAAACACTTGGAGATTAGTCACATTGTCAGGTACCGAAGGTACTGACACCAATTCTACTGCAAATCTCTTCAGACCAGATATAGACAGTGGTTCCAGCGTACTGGCGGCCTGAGCAAGTGCATCTGCCCTTTGGTTCTGTTCTCTTGGCACGTGAACGATGTTGAAGGCATCAAAGTCTTCAATCAGGTCCCACACACGATGTCTGTAATTTGACAGCTTTCTGTAGTTACAAGAGTAAATTCCTCTTACTTGTCTCACAACTAGTTCTAAATCTCCAAAGACATGCAGGATCTTCACCTTCTTCTTATGTGCAAACAACAGTCCATGAATCAGAGCTTCATACTCTGTGACATTATTAGTGTAGGGGAACTGTAATCTGTAAGCTGCTAAATGGGATTTCCCTGATGGATCAGTAAGGTCAATCCCTACTCCAGAACCTTGCTTAGATTTGGATCCATCAAACCTCAGGATCCAAGGCTTATCTTCAGCGGGACATTTATTTGAACTTTCCTTTTTCTTTGCAGCTCTGGCTGCTGCTCCGCCTGATATCCACCTTAACTTAGGTGTGTCATCTTCAAGCTTCCTCTTTCCTTTATCTGATGAGCCTGATGGCTTTTCTGTTTTCTCTTCAATCCTAGCAGGAGGATGATGTTCAGCACATACAACTGCATGCTTCCTCAAAATGTGTAAGCACAGTGAGCAAGTGGTTTCTGAGTGAGGCGCCTCATGCAGCCTACACCAACTTTTGATTAAAACCTCCTTGGGAGATCTACACTGTTGTGTCATTTTCTTTATTTCTTTGACCAGAAATTCTTCGAACTTCGTCAGGTCACTGCCTTTATCCTCATCAGACAACTCGTAATCCGGTTCCATGAAGCAATCACTACCAGGAGTGATCTTTTCCTTTCTCGCATCATTTGTCTGATTGGACACCAGGATCTCTTCTGTTTTTCGGATATGATCCTCATCAGGATCCGTCGACTCTTCTGTTCCTGCAGAAGACAAATAAAAATTAGTACCATCATCATCATCAGATGTAGCACTCACCTCGGAATATGATGATGATGATGCTTCACTATACGTCTGCTCCAGCATGATCATGTCTAAGCATGGTTCGCAAGTCTTTTCCGAGTGTGCTTCTCCATGCAATCTGCACCATCCGTCAATCAAAATATCATTAGCAGGTATATTTAATAATTGACAACGTTTTATCTGAGTAGATAAATGCATCTGAAAATCCCTGAAGCGATCTATTTCATTCTCATTATCAGGATCATTATTAAGTTCTACGTCTGGCATATCCTCATGATAATCATCATCATGATGATGATGAACATCAAGCATCAGGACCTCTTCTATTTGGACAGTTTGCGGCCTGATGTGATAAACTCCAGGTTCTACGTTTACATACATGATCTCATTTGTTCTGTTATATTCGGTGATCATATGTTTCATCCTAGGCTCAGCATCAATCCTGATCTGATTAGGTATACCTTTCCATGGCAACCACATGTGACTGAAGTCTGTGGACATGTATCCGTTAAGCGTTTTAGACCAGTCCCGGCTAAGCAACATCCCATATGCATCAGGTATGTCAACTACCTGAATGTCATTGTAATACTGGATCCTAGGATCAGACGCTAGCTGCATGTGAATATGAGTGAGTTCTCCTACGACACTTACTTCTGTCTTGTCCAGTTGAGTGACCTTCTTTAAGGATTTAGCAGGATGCAGTCCTAATGCGTTGCATATTGACAAAGGCATAACATTAGTTGAGGCTCCTGAATCAACTAAGCAGTTGTGTAAATTCTTACTGAACATTCTTATGGTGAGGAGAAACGGAGGTGATTCAGTTTTATCTCTGTACAAGGTCATGTGAGAGGTTTCAGCAGCTTGGACTGTGGCTGACACTTTGGGCTTGACAGTGTTATCTTTAGCAGTATGGTCTCTGCTATTGGATTGACTCGAAAGGTGATTATCCTCTTTAGAAGCAGGATCATCCAGCGACTTCATGAATGACTTTTTGATGGCAGGAGTTTTCAGTAACTCAGATAGGGACAGGCTGATCTTGATTTTCTTCATTTCATCAGCCAAATAGCTGACTAACCTGTCAGATTCATGAGGTGCATTTGCAACTTTTGTTACTGTGTTTTGAGGAGACAAGTACTGAGCATTTACCTTAGGGAACCCAGGGTTATTGCTAGCCTTAGGATCAGGAGGTGTGTTGAAGTTATTTGGAGGTAGAGATGATGTCAATGGACCGGCAGGTCTGTTGGCATTACTCCTCAGGTTATAATTGTGCTTACCAGGGTATTGCTGCTGGTATGCATGTACTTCCTCATGCTCTCTTGTAGGTTCATTTTCATCCTCAAAAGGGAAGACATAGTTTGCTTCAAAGGTTAAGGCAGATTCTTCATAGGTCTGATTATAATCCTGATGAGGCTGATTAGTGTAGGTTTCCAGCACAAAAGTTGAATCATATCCACAAGGAACTATTTCATTTCCTTCTGCCTGAGGTGGATTTCCAGAAGTATTAGACACTTCAGTCTGAAAAATGCTGGCAGCAATCCTAAATTGTGGACAATCTAATTCTGCATGTGCATTGGTGTTGTGAATCCTGCACCAATTGGTAAGGGCTGCTTCAGCAAGATTGACTCTAGTAGTCTGTTTGGCTTCACCAGGAGGCTGATTGTCTAGGGGTGATGGTAATGAACCATTATTTGGCCTGGAGTTCCACACTCTGGGCTGCCTAGGAGGATTATTGTTATTTACAGCATTACTGTTGAAGTTATTGTTGTATCCTCTGTCAGGGTAATTTGGTCTGTCATTGGAATAACTCCTATTCTGACCTGACTGTGAATAAAACCCTTGATTTCTCAAGTGTGTCACTTCTGTGGTGAGTTTTCTCAACTGAGCAGCAATTTCTTTGATTTCCTCTTTCTCCTCTTGAGCTTTGGCCACTACATTTTCAGGCTGAGGCTGGAAAAAGGAAGATCCATGGTTATTATGAGATAGATCTGTACCCTGAGGTGTCTGAGTATGTGCAGGATATTGTGGCAATTGGCCATTTCCATTAGGAGGAGGCATGATACTCAATGGAGGTACTTGCAAAGGTGCAGGCATGATTGCTGGGGGCATCACTGCTCCATTTGGATATTGTGCAGGATATTGCGAAGGATAAGCTGCAGGATACTGTGCTGGATATTGTGACTGCATGCCGGGCAAAGCAGGGAATGCTATATTTGGAGTAGGAGCAGGTATCAGCTGTTGATTTACCTTGATAGCTTCTTGAAAAGCTCCTGTCAATGTGGTGATCGCAGGATGTGTTCTCCTGATGAACATGGCGGTTAATGGATCCAGGGCTGAATAATAAATACTTCTAGCAGCATCATCAGCCACCACATATGGGGTAACTAGCTTGGACAACATTTTCTGGAACCTAGCATTGAAATTTGCAATAGGTTCATGCTCCAATCTCTTAATTGTGGCAAACAGGTGGTAATTCATGGATGGATCAATAGGGACCTTGAATCTGTCAAGAAAGGCCTTCTCTAAGACAGCCCACGAACCTACAGAAGATTGACCAAGACTGATGAACCAATTATAAGCCTCTTCCCCTAAGGAAAAAGGGAATAATCTGCACACCACATCCTGATGCTCTATTCTGGCTCTGCAGCAAGCTTCTTTAAACGTCCTGATATGATCATCCGCATCCTGGTAAGGATGGTATTTTGGACAAAGCTTGTCCGGATACTTTGGTAACTCATGATACGCAGTAAAGGTCAATGGTGATTCTGCTGCAAAGAACGACATTGCAACCTGAGGGGGCTGAACTGGTGGTGCAGTTGGCTGAGGTTGGACTAAAGGTATACCCTGAGGTTGAACAGGAGGTGTCACTGGTATACCTGAAGGTATTTGCAAACCAACAGGAGTTATAGGGGGAGGTCCTGGTGAAGCTCTGGACTTACTAGACTCTGGAGTATGGTGAATGTCTACAGTCCTAGGTCTAAAACCTCTAACAGGCAATTCTTCGAAAATTTCACTATGTCTAGACCTGGTATTTATCCTGTGAGCCAGGATTTCTCGATTTGGAGGCCAATTAGCTGAAACTTTGCAAATATTGGCTGGATTCCACCGGACGAGGTGATATTTGCGGTCAACTTGCAAATCAGACTAAATATTTGCGCAATATTTGCGAAGATACTGCAAATATGACAGGATATTGGGATATTTCGACCAGTAGCACCAGATCTCACGGGTTTAAGGCTCAAATTCTCAAAGCTTGAACAAATTTATGCATCTTTGGCCAATATTTAGTGAATTTAAAGAAATCTACTGTAAAGCTTGCAATATTTATGTGAAATTTGGAAATCTTTACACAGAATGTGCAAATACAAACTTGTCGCAGCAAATATTTATGCAATTTGATGAAATTCACAAACGATCTGAAGTTACCTTACTCTGAGCGTCATCAAACCTGGAAATACTGATGATGAACGTGATCTTCCGGACTCAGGCCCTCCTTCTAGCGCCAATTTATGTTGGTCATGATGTTAGTCATTCACAAACATAGAATAAAAGTTACACAACAACCTTTACTCATCTTGAAGGATACGATGAATTCAAAGAATTCATGATCCCAAGTCTCCGTTGATTAGGTCTTAATCTACTGACGTTACTCAGTGGTTGATGTGTGTTGCTGTTTTCCATTCAGGGGCCTTACGTGTTTCTGCACTGTTCATCATCATCATCTTCAAATATCCTGCTCTGGATGTTCGCTCTGCATAAGTCTCCAACAATTCTACCTCTGCACTGTAAATTTAGTCAAATAATGTGCATACAGGCTGATATTTGCATGATTTCTACCATTATTTATGATTCTTTGCATGATATTTTCAATATTACATGTATTTAACCAAATATGCTAAGGATCTTCAGTTACCTACGGGATTTCAACATATTTCACTGTTTCTGCTTGTTATTTATCATGATTTGCAGTTATGGTGATGAATTAATGAAATTAAAAAAAGGAAAAGGGTTAGAGAGTGAGATTCCCAAAATTACTGGACTTAGATCACTGATTCACATACAAGCTCCCATACTTGCAATGAAAAGAAGGAAAACTAGAAATCATACTTCACCAGGACATTCCACAAATCCGCATGATCTAGTGCAAAGCTTCAAAGGAAAGTTGACAACAACATGTAATGAAATGAAAGCGCTTCCAGTTGAACACAGCATTCACCAGTACATATCCAGAAATCAACAGAAGATTACGAAAAATTTACAATCAGGATGTAATCTGGAACTTCATATTCATTCAGTATGCTCAAGAACAGGTACATTTACAGTGATCTGAAGAAAGAACCTTGACATTTCAACAATTCTATCCTCATTAGTCTCAGTAATCCGATCTCCTAACTTATTCTACAGTAATTGACTCTTTGCGCCAGATGCGTCTGTGTATTCTAATGTATTCCTCCCCTTAAAATGACAAGCTCTGGATGTTATATAGAGCAACTGCCAGAAAATGGTTACAACGATCCAAGGATCAGGATCCTCTCATAACAAACAACGGTCCAGATGAAAAGCACACGCTTCATCAGTTGGCAAATGTACAGCTGGCACAGAATATTCCAGCATCTTCAACTTGATTCGGCCTCCAGCTGGCGAACAGCATATTTGACAATATCCTCTTCATGTCTGGCCCATGTTGACTCCATGCATAACTTTGTAATGCTCAGCTTCAGCAGCATCATCATGATTTCAACGTTCAGCTTCAGCAGCATCATGACTTCAATGTTCAGCTTCAGCAGCATCATCATGATTTCCTGCAAGTAAACAGACAAACATTAGGTTCATCATCATCATGATAAACAACAGGAAGTAAACACTTTATTAAACATACCTCCCCATGTGCAGCTACAGGCAATCAGGCTCTACCTGTGAAAAATATGCATTAAATGCATAAACGGCATAAAAACAACCAGGTCAACCCTCGTTGACCAAAATCAGGCAGTCGGGCTTTCAAATTTCTATCGCTTCATGTTTTTGCCCATTTTCATGTATATCGGGTTCAAAATATGATGATGATGATCTCAGATTATACAAGGAAATAATCGCCTTTCAACCACCCTTAGAAATCGGCTTTGCATCATCATCATATTTGCATCGGCGTGACTACATATGATCAGGGTGACAATTTTACCTTAGGCCGACGGCAACAGTTATACCGACGCCAAAAATCATGATGATGACCAACTATATACTTCAAAGTGGCCGCAGGATATCACAAAATATGATGATCCTCCCTTCCTAATGCCCTGATAAAAAGCACATCAGGATGTTTTGTTTTTGCACATTCGGGAAAGAAAGACATCGTCATCATCATCATGATGAAGACAAACAGGAGGACTTGGAAAATGATCCTGCCGCTGAGGAAAAACATGATGACGTCATCGTCATCATCAGGCTTCAATAAAATGCAAAGGGATGACGTCATCGTCATGTTTCGTTAAGATCAGGAGGTAAATGGAATATCGGGTTCCCTCTAAGGAAGATGATCAGGTCAAGAAAGCAGCATGACCCCTTTTTCGGCTAAGGCGATCCTCGGAAGATCAAGATGATGAACATCATCATCATCATATTCACACTGGGTGATCTAAAATATGATCCTGCTGAAAGTCCTGATGACGTCATCAGGATATCCGGGGCTTGTGTTAATCCTCGAAGATGACGTCATCGTCATCATCATATTGGCGAACAGGATCATACCCTGGAAAATATCCTGCCGAAGGAGAAGGTGATGATGACGTCATCGTCATCATCATATTTGCAAAAGGTTATACTCGTCGGCAGGATGATATTACGAACTGTTGGGAGAGACGAACAAGATCATGATGATCTTGTTCAACATGACTTAAGAAATGAAAATCACCCTCCGCTTCGAAAGATAAGGTGATCATCATGATCACGCAAAAGGAGGTCAGGAGGATATTAAGAAATGTCGGGTCCTGAAATATCATGATGATGTTGATCACCAAGACTTGGTCGTGCGCGCGCAAATTATGCAGATGGCAGATTTCTCTAAGTAAGGTGATATTATAATATCAGCATGATATTATAATATCGGGTGATGTTGGAATATCATGATGATGCTCGCAATGTTTCTAAGGTTACTCGACGGGTAAAACACACCTGCACTTAAGATTGACGTCCGGATGTTTCGGGACCGCATGATATTCACCGGGTGATAGAGTAATATCATGATGATGACCTTTGGCGATACAAAAGACCGCCAGACGGGGAGAACCTACTACGACTTAAACTTGACGTCCGGATGTTTCGACCTCAGGATATTATCGGGGGGCTTTCCAAATATCATGATGATGATGTTCATATAGCAATTATCAGGTTTGACCAAAACTTTGACTGCTCACAACTCCCTCATATGGACGAATTTTCAAGTGATGCAAAAGGCAAACCTGCATGAAATTTCAAGTTCTTTCTAACCATGAAGTCATAGAAACAAAATATGAACTTTGACAAACTAACCTCATGATGATGACCTACCTCATCCTGACCTTCATGATGATGATGCACCTGACTTATTTTTACCAAACCGCCAGAAACAGACAACACAAGCCAAAACAAAAGCTGGGTCCCTGTTTTGCCAAGTCAAAATGGGGCGTGTTGTGTAACCACACAACACTATCCTCTCACGAGTTTCATGGGCTAGATATCTAAGTACAAATCTTGCAACATTGTCGAAGAGCAGGAAAACAAAATGAAGCAAAAAACACAAAGATAATGCAATCAAACAAAACCTTTCACCTCAAATCACTCTTACTCCTCCTAGAGCGTAAGTAGAGTGCACCCTTTTTCTACTTTATATGCTCTCTTTATATGATTGATTTATTTCAAATGTGGATTGCTCAATGAACTGACATAATCTTGCTCCTTGTATAATTCTCTTTATTGATCTCTTCATTCATTCAAATGGATTGATTAAGGATGCTATTTATATGCTCTTGGATAATAGGATAGATGGCTAATATCAAATTAGAGATTGATGGCTAATATTTCATGAGACATGGATTGATGATGGATGGTTGTGATTAAAAGTGTATAGATGGACAAGATTAAGTGAGAGGACATTGTGGGAAGGATAGGGCCTATCCTTATGTGGTCATCTAAGATTAAGAGGTAAAACTTATTTATTTGTGGAGGATAGATAAGAATGGGGTGTAATTATGATAAATGGAAGGTTAGATGTGGAAATAAAACAAATTAATTAAATAATAAAAACTATTTAATTAATCAGTGCAAATGGATGTGGAAAATTAAATAAATAAAATTTATTTAATTAATGTGGCGATGGGGAAAATGGATTACAATTAATTAAATAAATATAATTTATTTAATTAATCTAACTAATGGAAGGGGACATGAAGGGGTCCTAGGATGAAAGTGTCACAAGGTGGATGTCTAGGTGATGTTAGAAGTGTTGTAAGGACATGGTAAATTTTAGGAGTCTACATTTTGCCCCTCTTTAAGATTATGTAGTGACTAAAAGAAGTAACATAATTTCAAAGAAGATAGGATATGGATGGAAAGGGATGCCCTAGCCACTCAAAGGAGTGATCAAGAGGAATGATGTAAGGATGGGATGCCCCCTCGAGAGGTCATCCAGAAAAAAATTCAAGTGGGCTCTCAAAAGGAAGAAATGGTAATTAGAAGTGGATAGGAAATGGAAAAGGAAGACAGGAAAAGAAAAAATGGAGGAAAAAGGATATGGAATGTGGAAGATTGAAAAAAAATTAGATGTAATTAGTAGGTAGGTATTGTAATAGTTAGCGGGATGGGATATTAGTGTGAGTTAGACGGGGAGGATAAGCCCTACGGTATGGTGTAGGTTGGGAAAATTGGTTTATTGTATGGGACAAGGGATGGATGAGGGAAAATGAAGAGAGATGAGTGGGATTAGATTATGCTGGTATGTGGAGAGGAATCCTATATTTTGATATAACAAAGTATATTATGCACAAAGGTATAAGGAACTAGGGTGACAAGGTATCCATTGCATGAACTTGATTCTCAAACAAACAAGTTATCCTTATACACCCAAGATATAAGATAACCTTAGGGGATCATGTGAGGAAAGGGACTTAAAGCATGAGGAGGTCCTTGTGCACACAAGGCATTGGCATGGCCTTGGTGGGTCTATGCAATGAACAAATGTCATATATAAATCCATTCCAACGCATGCAAGGTTGATAGTAGCCTTGGTGATTCATGTAAAGGAACAACCAACAAGAACAACACACAAAACAAAAGATTGTATACACCTAAAAATGACACGACTCTATCTAAATAAATATTTTAAATATTTATTTCATTTTAAATTCCTCTATCAATAAATAAATAAATCAATTTATTTATTTGATTCATATTTCTCCAAAAAATTAAATAAAATCATTTATTTAATTAAATCATCCAAATTCTTCTAAAATCATTCTAAATTAAATAATACCAAATTATTTAATTAGTTCTTCTAAATTCCAAAGTCTTCAACTCCATAAATATCAAATCATTCTATTTATTTATATTGTCTATTTCCTCTAAAATTGAATTAATACCAAAAATAATTCAATTAGTCCATGTGCACATGTAATTAAATATTTTAATATTTAATTAGCTAATATGCCCTCACCCACATGTCTTATTTATCCTCCAGTCAAATTAGTTAACTCATCAATCAAATCAGTTAACTAATTAGTCATTTCACTTAACTAATTAGTCTATTCTGTTAACTGGTCAATCATCTCAGTTAACTCCCCAATCTATTTTGTTAACTGGTCAGTCATCTTAGTTAACTCCTCAATCTATTTTGTTAACTCCCATATCTCAAAATAGAGCAAGACACTTGTCCTCTCCCTATTCATGCACATTCTCTTAAATTTCCTTAGCCATTGATCTTCTTATTTGTTCTACACCATTGATCTTCTTTTTCATAAATCTATAAATACAACCCCTATTCCTCCATTTGAAGAATCCAAGCTTTTTATAAACTTACTCTGCAGGAATCACAGTTTGCCTTTGGCACAAATCACTCCATAGCTTGAGATCAATTGTCACACCATTATCATTGTATTGTGAGGATCCTCTTCATTGCAAAACCAATAAACAACCATTCTCCATTGTCATCTTGGAAAAAAGCAAGGAAGTGCACCTTTTGAGGGCTCTATTCATACATGAGATCAATTCGAGATAGGCGACCAACGGAAGTCACGGAATAGAAAAGTTTACAAGGTATTGTGTTCTTTGTGTTTGATCTTATTTGTTTCAATTTCATTGAGATTATTGATTTATTAGTAGCTTTTGTGTTCTTTGTGTTCTTTCTACGCATCTGTCATATTCTGTTGTGCATCTACTCTCTATTGCTACGCATATATCAAATCTACATATCAACTCACTATTACGGTGCATACATTCTCTGTTATTGTGCATCTATTGAATCTACGCATCCACTCACTGTTACGATGCATACATTTTTTGTTACTGCACATCTATTTTTGCACATTCATTCACTGTATCTACGCATTTATTCTCTGTTACGGCACATACATTCTTTGTTACTACGCATCTGTTTCTGCACATTCATTCACTGTATCTATGCATTTATTCTACTAGGGTTTTTGAGCTATTTCTTAGGAAATTTCTAACGCTAACATCATTTGTAGGAATATTCTCATATCCACCTTGTAGGTTAAGAGCTGGTCAGGCATATAGTTGCATGTTTAACTCTCATCTAGATCTAAATAGCCAAAGATGTAATTGAGCTTGTTCATGCAAATTTCAATTAATAGGAGGGAAGTAATTTGTACTTGTTGCATCACAACTTGAACATAGTCCCAACTAGGAGGATTAAAATTGAACAATTGCTCTCAAAAGCTTTTTCAAAGTTAACAAATCTTGTGTGCCTGATAGAGTAACTCATTTAGTTTTTCTCTTTTTAACTAAGAGGAAAGAACCAGTGTTTTCCAAGATTTTGGAATGATGATAAGACTATGCTCTCCCCTTAACTGGGTGACCAAAATGCCAAAATCATCATTTCGCATGTGTTGTCTTTAGAGAGGCTTGCCCTTGGATTTCCTTCCTTCCAAGTGGGACGACCTTAAGTGATAACGGCTAAAGCCAAGTACCTCCAAGTCACTATAAATAAATTACATTTGTGACAAAATTTGCAAGTGACGGGTGATGTTGTATTACACTGACCAATGTTTCCCCCAAAACCTTGTGGAACATAACCTTTGCAGGCTAGGAAGCCTTCTTATCAAAGCGAATGGCTGCACATGTAATCACCTGAACGGATGCCTTGACTAAAATCCTTTTGTTATAGTAAGCCAAAATCCCCTATTTGGTGACACAGGAGGAAAACATTCTCCGGAGCTGTCCAAGGTCATACACTCATTTAGTGTAGAGACAGACAAGTTCAACTCTTCAGAAGAACTATAACTTGGTATGCATGAGAAGTGAGTGCCGCGGAGGGGAGCCGGTGCTACCAAGTTATTAGTTGTTTGCCTTTATGCAAGTGGCTGGTGTAAAAACTAAGTTGGAACTCATTAAATATTGTCCTTGCCAACCTTAGGATTGTGCTTGCATTGTAATAAAAAAACAAAAAAATAAAACAATCATGAAAATATTCTTTGTATGTGATGTGTCTTTCTTGCCATAATTGAAGAAACAAATCAAAAAGAGCAACATTCAAACAAAGAACCCAAAAACATTGAAAAATGTGCCTTTACCAAGTCAAAATTAGTCAAAATCAAACAAAACAACACATATCTACACATATACTTCATCCTACTATGCATTTGCTTCACCCTGTTGCGCATCTATTTTCTGTTGTGCTTTTACACAATTCTACTGCGCATATGCTTTTTCACCATACCTGTGCATACACTTCCTGAAGTTGCACATTTATACTTTGTTCTAGCGCATCTGCTTTTCCACCAGATCTGCACTTTTGTTTCCTGTTGCTGTGCATATACACTTTGTTCCAGCGCATCTGTCATAGTGAGTACTTCCGTACAGCTTGTCAGAAAAACACCTACCTTTTTGAGCACCCATTCCAGTCTTGTATCAATTTCTGAGGTCAAATTAACCATGCAGTCACTTCTCCCATTCATTTTCGTAGCATACCCTCTTTTCCATCAATCACCTCATCAAAATTTTGCAAAACTTCCCAAGAACAAATCAAACTATCAAAAACTAGGTTACTACAAGGCAATTCTTAGATCATACTAGATTCAAGCATTGCTAGTAAGTGTCCACTAATAGGATCTATCATCCTTTTATCTCGGAACTTCACTAGTTTGTTTTGGTGCAAAACTAGCCTCTACCAAGTAATCAGATTTCAATCATCCTTACTTTTGGCTACCATTTTGTATCAACCGACTTGTTTGAAACCATTGATCAAAGAAAACCCTTTTTCAAATCTTATCACCACCAGTATCCCCTTCACTACAACCTCCAAACACATCTTACCAAAGCGTCCAATGTTACTCCACTCCATTCCAAATCACATTACATGGTACTAACTAGATCGCAAAAGAAAAAACAAATTGAAATGGCTGAAACGTTCGACAAAATTATCTCCTCCCCTCATGACAGTGACGAGGAGATATCTCACGAGGACTTACAAGAAGCTCTCCAAGACATAAAATTTCAACGAATGATTGACAAAGTACTCCACCAAGACCCTACAAAGTTCTCTCTCCACCTAGCAACCCACGGAGTTAAGCTCTCCATTGACTTTGACATCACAACGTTGAAAGAAACTGAAGAGGAAAGAACTCATGAAGACAACACACATGAGGAAAGAACCCTTAGCATAGACAAAGGCAAGAAAACCACAAACTCAACCACACCTTTAGAAATGTTGACAAAACAAATTCAAACCCTACAACAATAATTAGTGGACCTCCAAACAAGGACGTCCACTAAACACTATTTGTTGGAGGATATCTCGTTGTATCCCTTCGATAAGAGCTTCAATATGATCCCTTTTCCCCTTAGATTTGAAGTTTCAAAATTTGACAATATAGAGGAAAGGGTGACCCTAGAGACCATATAAGAGAATTTAGTGCCACATGTCTAGAAGTTGCTCACAATGAAACTTTTCTCATGAGACTCTTCCCTAGATCTCTAGGAGGGCAAGAGATGGAGTGGTTCTCTCGACTCCCCCCGGGTATCCATACTTTTGATGAGTTAGTGAACAAATTTGTCACACATTTCTCATATAATATCGAACATGAGGTATCCATGCTTGACCTTTGTAACACAAAACAAAAGAGTGGTGAATCCTTCATTGCTTTCTTACAAAGGTGGAGGCAACTTGCAAGCAAGTGCTCATATCATGCCCCTAAGAAACAAATGATAGAAATGTTTGTCCATAATTTCAATCCTGATCTAACCTATCAAATTCAAATCCAATGCCCTACCTCATTCACAAAAGTCATTGAGATGGGGTTATTCATTGAAAAAGCTATGATCACGAAAGGACAAATTAAATTATTCAAAGACACTCCTAATTCAAACTATACCACAGATGAGTCAAATTTCTGGACCAAAAACAAGAACATCGTCAATGATGGAGTGGTTTATGCTAAAGTAGTGGCTCCTAAGCAACCAATTTTAAATCTCAAAGGAGCATCAAACAACGCAACACCGAGCAAACCTTCATCAAATGAATCGAGACAACCATACAATTTTCCTCCTAGACAAAAATTTACACCACTGGGGGAGTCATATGAGTCCTCTTTGAGAAAATTAGTGGCAAACAATGAGATCACCCTTACCACCGCAAGAGACTATGAACCTCAAGTCAAACCTTCCTGGTGGAAAGATACCGATTTCTATGAGTACCATAGAGGCAAAGGCCATAAAACCAGTGACTATATCCGCTTGAAAAACATCATACAAGACTTACTAGATCAAAATCATGTGGGCACAAAAGATCATCCGTCTAATGAATCACATGTGGCATTCAAGGATCTGCTCCTTAACCATGACAAACAGAACACTCATAACAACAACAATAACAACAAGAAAAATCACAATAACAGGAACAATGAGGCTAACTACATGAATGTGCCATTTGAGTACATCATTAATTGCATATCAAAGCATATCCCGCAAATCAATGTGCTCACATTTAACAAACAATGAGATTCCAACACCAAATCTGATTGCAATGTCACCACCCGCAGTGGGAAAGTCACCTTGCACACACTCCCTCCTAGGTCACCATCCTCACCATCTACCCACCACAAGTACAATGTCATTGACCAACTACAAAAGACTTTGGCCCATATATCCATATTAGAGTTGTTGCATCTATCACCATCCCACAAAGAGATTCTTGATAAAGCCCTAGTGGAAAACACTATGCCCACCAATTTGGCCCAAGAGAAATTTCAAGCCATGGTAGGTCATCTTACCTCACCTAACATCATATCATTCACTGAATAGGATGATCTATCTATATCTCAACCCCATAACACATCATTACATATTGAGGCCTTCATTAATAAACATCACATCAAAAGGGTTATCATTGATGGAGGAGCAGGTTTGAACATTTGCATGCTAAAATTAGTCCTTACATTAGGGTTCTCAGAAATTACAGTAGATCCAAGAAAGAAGATCACAATAAAAGCCTATGATGAAGAAGAGTGGACAACCAAAGGAACTGTGGTGTTACCGTTAAGAATTGGACCAGTGGAGAAAGAAGTTGTTTTCCAAGTCCTTGACAGAGAGCTTGCATATAACATTCTCCTAGGTAGACCTTGGATACATGCCATGAAAGTTGTGCCTTCCACATATCATCAATGTATCAAGTTCCCTCACAATGGCCGAGAGATCACCATCCAAGCTGACCTTGATCCTTTTCAACATTGTAACACTATCCAATCAAAGCCAGATTTCATCATCCCTTACAATAGAGCTTCCACATCTTCCACCTCCTAGCATGATCCTGGCTCCCAAGCTTCCACATCAAAGGCCAAAGAGTAGAAAGTCAAGATTAGAGAAACAGGGGTGGGAGAGTACTCCATCGAGCATACCTTTTGTTTACCCAAAATGCCTTTATCTCTGAAGTCCTTTGGGCAACCTACACCCTTCCCAAAACCATCTTCTCCTCTTGAAACTCCCAAAGCTCCCTTTGTCAAATGGGGCACCCTATTATATGAGAGTGAAGAAAGAGACATTCTGCAATGGCTCTACATAGACGAAGATGACACATCGTGAGGCAAACCAAATCTCCCACCAGCAATCTATGGGCATGGTCAATCTATCTTACATAGAATGGGCTATGAAGGACAGAGTCCCATAGGCCTAAGAAAAGAAGGAATACCTAAACTCATTCAACCCTCTTCATCCTCATCGGCCCGAGACACAAGAGGGCTAGGATACAAAGACAACGACAAAGGCAAAGCTAAGGCTACTACTTGTTTTGTGGAAGAGATCCATAACCTCCAATAGGATAGTGATATAGATTCTAATGAGTATGAATGGGATGAACTTTTAGAACATTCCTATGAGGACAAAGGAATCGATACCATTCACACCTATAGCTCCTACCATGAGGGACAAACTCTAAGGCCTAGACCAATAGAGTATGATTTGCCCATTCCAGAGAGAACAACTTATGAGGATGGTCAGAGTTCTCACAAGATAGATAATCTTGAGAAAAGTACCATCCCAGATCTTATTCCTATCACTCCCAATCCTGATCATGTATCCATCCTTACCATCATACCCACAGAATCAGATCAACCTATCGATCCCCTCCCCCTTGTACATCCCGAGCTTATCAACTAGGATCTACAAGGAACCCCCCAACTAGACATGTTCCAGAACAATGATGCCTACATTGATTATATGGAACTAAGAGACCACCTATCTGTGAGAGATCATAAAGCTAGCTTTGCCATAGAACTCAATACTGTAGCTTATTTTGGAGAGGGTGCCAAGCCTTCCAGTTGAAAAAATATAAAAATCAAACATGGATTTGATGGTGAAAACTGCCCTGCGGCAGTGTTAGATCCCAAAAAAATAAAAATAAATGACGCATCTGATGGTGAAAACCTCTCTGAGGCACCAGATGATGGAGGCCTTGACACTCTCCCCAACAACATGTATCAAGAGAAGTCACAAATTATAGTAGAACCTATAAAACCTGTTGACATCAGCACAAAAAGTAACCCAAAGATCATATACTTTTCCAAGTCTCTATCTTCGACGGAAAAGATGAAATTTGTACCCTTCTTCAAAAAGAAACAGGTCAACTTTGCTTGGTCCTATGCAGATATGTCCAGGTTAGATCTAGACTTGATCTTGCATCATCTACCACTAGATCTTGGAGTTAAACCTGTTAAACAAAAACTTAGGAAAATGCATCCACATATCTCATTGCTAGTCAAAGAGGAACTAAAGAAGCTACTGGATTCAGGGTTCATCAGAGCAATTGATTATCCAGAGTGGGTATCAAACATTGTACCAGTATCAAAACCTGATAGAAGAGTCAAATTGTGTAATGACTTCAGCAATCTCAACAAGACCTGTTGCAAAGATGATTTCCCTTTGCCAAACCTTGACATCATTGTAGACTTGATAGCTGGACACACTATGCTCTATGTTATGGATGGTTTCTCTGAATACAACCAAATTAGAATAGCGCTAGAGGATCAGCATAAGATGACATTCACATGTCCATGGGGTACCTTCTACTGGAGCGTCATGCCATTTGGGTTGAAGAATGCAGGAGCAACATACCAAAGGGCAATGACTACTATCTTCCACAACATGATGCACGTCACCATGGAAGACTATGTGGATGACATCCTTGCCAAGTCACTTACAAGGGAATCTCACTTAGATGTCCTAGAGAAAATCTTTTAGCAGATAGAACACTTCAAGGTCCAATTGAATCTGAAAAAGTGTGTATTTGGAGTCGCCTCTGACAAACTCTTGGGTTTCATAGTATTAGCCAATGGGATTGAGGTAGATCCTACAAAGGTAAAAGCTATCATGGATATGCCACCACCAAGGAACATCACCCAACTGCGGTCTTTGAAAGGAAGCTAAGTGTGCGGAAATCACTTCCTACACTAATCTAATGAGGGGAGAGCTATGCAAATTCAATTTAATCTTTACAATTACAGCAACATGAAACATATAACAGAGATATTGCAGCAATACACATAGAACAAAAAGAAGACAGAAGAAGAGAGACAAGATATATCGTGGGGAAAACCCTTATCGGGTGAAAAACCCCACACTTGAAAACTTGCACAATGTATTATCAAAATTGAATATGGTTTACAATACACTTGTAATGCAAGCTCTCAATAGTCTTCGACACTCATGTCTGGAGTCAATCCAGCAGCATAACAATACCTGTCAATCACATACTACAACTCCTCCTCAAAGCACCTATTTATATAGAATATACAAGGCAAAATTGGCTCTATCTTGGAATGGGTGTCCAACTTGGCCTCATGGCCCAAAACCCATGCCTATGGACACTTAGTCAACATTGTAAGATGCATTTGACACTTGTCCATACACCCCATCCGAAAGAGGTTGCCTATTTCCAAAATGGGCTATGACAGATGCTTTTATGACTCTTACGACTGTCATAGAATCTGTCAGAGCTGTCATAACTTACAGCTGTAAGAGAATCTATCATACACAGGCTATAAATAGCATATTCTCTTACATGTCATAGTCCACCTTGGGGCACCCAAAAAGATGCCTTTTTCAAAGATGCTCCTCAACACATGTCTTCACTTGTCTTACAAGCTTCTATTTCTGACTCTTACATGTCATAACTTCTTCATAGGAATCCGTCATAACCGTTTCAGTCAACATTCCCTTACACAACATCCAAGATGCCGACACATGGCAAAATATTCCTACCACAAAGTGGGATGCCTATCTCCTCATGTGAGGACAAAATTACAAGTTGTCATCTTCCATGTAGGATGACACATCACCGTGCCACATCCCACAAAATAACAATATGAAATTTACAATTAATTTACATCATAGGCAATGAATAAATAAATAAAATGAAAATAATACAAGGAATTACCAAGGTTGAGACACCTTAATTCCCAACAGTCTTTACAAGGAAAATTATAGGCATTCCATTGGTTTATCTCACAATTGGCGGACTAGTGTCAACCTTTCACTCATCTCTTGCATAAGAACATCCCATTTAGATGGGATGAGAGGTGTGAAGATAGATTTCACAAATTGAAGGAGTATCTCATGAATCCACCTATCTTGATGCAACCTTTACATATCTGCTACACCAACAGCTCTTGGAGCCTTTTAGCACAACAAGACTATGAAGGCAAGGAACAGGCAATCTACTACATTAGTCGCACATTGGTGGGGTGGGTAAATGCAAGAAGTTGTGTCCACTTAAGGTGGAAGTTTCGGAGTTAGAAAAAAATCTGAAATCGGGTTAACCAAAACGGGATCCCGCTTTTTATAAAACGGGATCCCGCTTTTTAAAAACGGGATCCCGTTTTGCTTCGGAATCCCGAGCCAAAAGCGGGATCCCGTTTTCAAGAAACGGGATCCCGTTTTGAGTTTCATAAAAGGTTAATATTTTAACCTTTATAAAACGGGATCCCGTTTTATAAAGGTTAAAATATTAACCTTTTATGAAACGGGATCCCGTTTTAAAACGGGATCCCATTATTTAAAATTTGAATTTTAAGCTCGGGTTTTGCTTTGTAACCCGGTTCGGGAAATGCTTTGGGGACCCGAACCTGACCTCTGGACCAGGTTTGACCTGCAACTTGAAGGTCCTGTTAATGTCACAACAAAATAGTGACTTTGGGCATATATCTGAAGGTCTATTTTGCAGAATATTTTGACGAAATTAAAACCCATTATAGATAAGACAGTGTAGATTCTAAATATGTAATTTTTTTTACAATTGGATTATTTTTTCTATTTTTTAATCAATTTCTGATGAAATAGGTCCATAAACTTGAATTATTAGGGTTTTTTAGTATTTTAATAACTTTTTATTAACATATTTTTTTGTAAAAAAAATTGTAGGAAAACGTACTTTAGACAATTCTTTTCAATTTAAAAAAAAAAATTTCAAAAAATGTTAAGTTTAGGTCATCTTATGCGTGACGTACACGATGATTTTTTAAAAGACCAAAAATGGCCAATAAAAAATTAATGAAAAAAAATATATTCAATAAAAAATTACAAAAAAATATGGAAAACGTGCTTCAGTGAGTTACAAATCTTTTCCCAAAAGGATTTTGAAAAATATGATTATTTAGGTCAAAATATGGATGACGTACATGTACATGGTATAGTAAAAAAAAAGTGACTTTTAAACAGTGGTTTTTAGAAACACCTATTCAAAATCACTTTCTATCATCTAGGTATTGAAAAAAATTACATATTTGGAAACTAGATTCTGAGTACTACATTTCATATTTAGTGACTTTTTCCAAGATTCCACCGTTAAGTGCTTCAAATTTTTAGGTCAAATGTGACAAATTCTGAAAATCAGGGAAAACACTTCCACTTTTTGGCCAATAAGTGGACACAACTTCTTGCACACACCCGGGTATGAATTGCAATATTCTCAAATTGAAAGATCTTGTCTTGCTGTGGTTTTTGCTTCCCAAAAACTACGCCATTACATGCTTGCACATTCCATCAAGCTAATTGCAAAGATCAATCCATTAAAATACTTGTTAAGAAAAGCAGATCTAACAGGTCACCTAGCCAAATGGGTAATGCTACTAAGTGAGTATGGCATAGAATATGTGGAAAGGAAAGCTATCAAGGGTTAGATCATCACAGATTAGTTGGCGGAGGCACCATTTCAAGATACTACTCCAATGACATTTGAGTTTCCTGATGAATCAATTTTTAGTATCACAACACATTCATGGAAGCTCTACTTTGATGGGTCTTATAGAAACCATGGATCGGGGGTAGGAATCTTATTAGTCACTCCTCAAGGCAAGACAATACCTAAGTTCTATCGTCTACTTTTTCCTTGCACAAACAACATAGCAGAGTATGAGGCCTTAGTCATTGGTCTTAAGATGGTAGCAAAGTGGAAAGTGAAAGAGCTACATGTCTATGGAGATTTGCAACTCATCATCAATCAAGTAAATGATGACAATTAGATGAAAGATGACAAGCTAATACCATACAAGCATATGGTAGATGACTTTATAGGATACTTTATGATAATCTCCTTTGAACAGATTCCCCACATAGAGAACAAAGCAATAGATGCCATGGCAACCATCACCTCGCTTCTCAATATACCAGAGAATGAGTCACGTTTTGAGTTCTTGGTGGAGTCAGTCGCACAACCAACTTATGATATCCCCGAAACACAATCCATTTGCCTCTTAGTAGGATTTGATTCACCCTTGTATGGTAAAATTTACACTTACATCAAGGATAACACCTTACTAGCCGACTTATCCAACAACCAATGCCGAACCTTTATTCACCAAACATCCCATTATACCATTATTGCCGACACCCTCTACCACCAAGGTTTGGATGGTACTCTACTCAGATGTCTTGAACATGACAAATCTCAAACTGCCTTATGAGAAGTACACAAAGGAATATGCGGAATAGACTCTAGTGGTCCTACCTTAGCTAAGAAACTCGTGTTTGGAATACTATTGGCCGAACCTGGAGACAGACTCATCATTTTGTCAAGAAATGCAAGTAGTGTCATATTCATGGTAACCTCATTCATGTACCAGCTTAGGAACTGTGACCTTTAATGACACCTTGGCCCTTTTGTTAGTGGGGACTCGACCTTGTGGGCAAAATCCACCCTCCATCATCCAACGGCCACAAGTTCATTATCACCGCCACTAAGTATTTTACCAAGTGGATTGAAGTTGTTGCACTCACCAATGTCACAGGCAAACAAATTGGCTCCTTCATCCTTAATTACCTCATTTGTTAATACAGAATTCCCTCAGCCACAGTCACGGATAATGGAAGACCCTTCAAAAACCAGGATGTCCAAGAGCTCTGTGACAAATTCTAAATCCAACACCACTTCTCCACCCCATACTACCCACAAGGCAATGGTTAGGTAGAGGCATCCAACAAAACCATCTTGAAAATCCTCAAGAAAACTGTCAACGATGCCGGCCGTGATTGGCACATGCAACTAAATCTCACTCTATGGGCCTATCGAACTAGCATACGCACTCCCATAGGTGCCACACCATATGCCCTTGTCTATGGTTCTGAAACCATTTTGCCCATTGAGGTTGAGTTACCATCTTTGAGGGTGTCATTAAAAGGTCTCATAACTGATGAAGACTACAGAGTTTCTAGACTGCAAGAGTTAGAACTATTAGAGAAGAAATGACAGAATGCTTTCAACCATCTCAAAGCCTACCAACAAAGAATGGCAAGAAACTATAATCATAGAGTCCATCCAAGGGCTTTTCATGTGGGTGATCTAGCGCTCAAAGAAAATCCCCGTAATCAGTAGGATCGAGAGAAGAAAGGAAAGTTTGAACCCAACTGGCTTGGTCCTTATATAACCATTGCTGCCTATGGATCAGGAGCGTACCAGTTAGCTACATCAAAGGTGATCTATTCAATGACCCGATCAACAGTATGCATCTTCATTAGTTCTATACCTAGAGAACCCCAATGTAAGGGGGGCACAAAAAAAATGAATCAAAAAAATAAAAAAATAAAAAAATAGAAAAACAACAAAAAAATTGTCCTTTGGTGAAAACCTGGTAAACAGGCACCTTGGATAGATACCATGGTGAAAACCTGGCAAACATGTGTCATGTGTATTTTAGCTTTCGTGCAAATAAAAAGCAAAGTAGTGAAAACCTGGCAAATAGGCGCTCTTTGCGATGCAAACTGCTTCCTCCATCTTTGGGAAACCATCGCCTTGCATCCATTCTTCCTACCATTATCCATCATCTGATCGTATCCATTTTGCAAGACCACCTAATGATAACCTATCATGGCTTGATACTCTATCACCATTGTCGCCTTACTACCTAAGGTTTATCAAATACCCTATCCATAATGTCGTAGGGTCCATCGTTAGTATCTTATCATCTCAAACTACATTGCCTCTATGTCATCACATAGGCAAGGCCATCATTGATGGGCCCCCAAGGCTTCCCATCCATTTCATACCTTCTCACCCATCCTTTTCCACCATTTCCCATCACCTAGGTCCTAGGTCCACAAAAGTCCACACCCTGAACTATGTTGTCTCTGCGCCGTCATGTAGGCAAGGCCATCATCAATGAGCCCCTGAAACACTAGGTTAGTCCTTTAGGGCCCGTTCCTTCATGTCTATTGTCCATTCTTCCATCATAAATTGATCCTTTACCTGATTGGGGCAAGTCCTTGACCTAGTCATAGAGTTGGATTCTACAATGCCACATGTTCTAAGAGGGCACCAATAAGGATTGTGATACCTTTCACTAGACACACACGGGCAATAGAGCCTGCTTCCAAACAGAAATTTTGACGCAAGACATCAACCTATCCGAAACAAAACAAACAAGGGCCTAAACACTCCAAATGATTTTATCTAAATTATGGCAAGAAGACACATCTAATGCAAGAAAGTTTTGTTTTGATTGGTTGTGCCTTAAATTTTAACTTTTGTTATCATGTTTCCTATGCCACTCATGGATGCCTAAAAACTAGAGATGCTATGATGGGGACATGATTATTTTATTTGTTTACTGCTTGTGGGTTTATCTTTAGTAATGTGAAGCTTTGTCTAAAGACATGATCAACATAATGATCATCGAGGACATCAGATGTCTAAACATGAAACAAGTGCAATCCTTGTCTGTTGATATGCAAGAAATACTTAGGTCATCTTGGTTCAATTATAATTAGATACTTGTATTAACTTGCTAAATCAAAATCTATGTAAGCAATACTCACGTCATCATGGTTTAATTATACCTAGATGCTTGTATTTTCTTACAACATGTTAAAAACACAAAAATAACAAAAAAATTGCCCAATGATGAATTAGGCACTTCAAAATACTTGCATTATCAAGGTGACAAATATCCGCATCTATACACATCCAATTACATTTCATATACCATCCATAAAATAATGATTTTGTTCAAAGTGCCAATGTTTACAAATAAAAGCTTGTCATTCTTTCATTCGCATTTCTTCTATCAATCACATTTCTATCTATCATTGTATCTTTCATCAAATTACTTCTACATTGATTGAGTACACTTGGACATAACAAAAACATATCATCATTTTGCATTTCATATTAGATGAGATAGTCATTAAATTGATTAAATCATTCGCATACATATAGGTGCATTCAATCATCCATATACATTTGTATCAACATAACATAGTGTCTCATCAGAAAACCATAAAAAACATAGCTATCAATAATCATCTCATACCATTTTATTTGCATAAGCAGGTGTCGCATATTAGATATCATAAACATTTGCATAGCATACAAACATCAAAAATAGAGTGCATCCATGATCATCACATAACAAAATACATGTAGACCATCATAAATGCATCATCATATACAATCATAAAACATAAAAGTGTCCAAATGTACAAAATCAGTCCGTCATCCATGAGTTTAATCACAAAAGGTGTATACATACATTAAAGTAATAATGATACATGTCTCAGTAGCTATACAAAATAAGAGTGATATATACATAATCTGGCTATCCACGAGCCATCAAAAAATGTATGTACAAAGCAAAAATCTATGCAAAATCGTAGCTAACCCTGCTACTACGGGATGCTTCTCCTAGCACTGTCCTCTCCACCTCAGCCTATCCTAGACTGCTGTGGGCCCATGCCTAAGGCCATCAATCATGAATTGCCTGCCCTCTACGAGGATGCAGCCGTTGACTGGCTCATGTAGCTCAGTGCCCTTTGATCCACTAGCACCATCCCGTGATATAGCCCTCTATAGTACTGTGTCTGTGCTCGAGCTGAACCCAACTCTCCCAACATGTGTAACCTAGGCCTGGGCCTGTGACAACTATGTAACAAGAAGTACTGTACCCACGTCAGTGCCCATGGTGGCTACCGTTGCATCCTGCTCCCCTTTCAAGGCCTGTACCCTGGCCAGTGCAGCATCCTGCTCTGCAGTGATGTCAACAATAATCCCCATGTCTCCCTCTATCTGAGCCTTGGCAGCTCTCAGCTATGCTGTCGACTATCTCAGTTGGCCTCGTAACAAATCTACTATATCCCCTTGCACCTGCTGCTGTAGGTTAGGCTGATCAGGTGCCTGCAGTACCTGCAGAACAACTATCGGTACTTCCTATTGTGCCACTTGTTGGGGTGGGGCTTGCCCCACTCTCTGCCACTATCTCGGCTGATCATCACCTCCACCATCTCCTCCTCCTCCATCTCCTCCTCTCCTCCTCCTCTACCTCCTCCTCCATCTACCTCCTTCATCCTCCTCTGACTCCACCTCCTCTAGGCGAGGAGCTAACTCTTCCGGACCCAAGTACCTAGGGAATGGTGCACAACAAACTAATCCTTAAAATCCTATGTCATCCTTGTATCAATCATCTCTCACCTCATTGGCCATGCCTAATAGGGATTTTACAGGAAGTCCACCTGGGCCTCCTCATAAGAAGCCACATGACCCCATCGCCACCACTCTGTCCATGTCCCCGCAAATAGTGCCTACCCTTATGGCATACCCTGTATCCACCCAAACTGCTGGAAGACATGGCTAAGTATCTACCTCTCCAAAATATGATGGGTCCACCCAATCAACCACCACATCTAAAACACATATGGCAGCTCATCTCCCTCATCATCTCATACCTCACTCTCTAGGTATGGTTGCCACACAACTGCATCCACATTATCCAACGCATGGTGCCAATACTCCAACTCACCCAGCCTATGCTGAGTAAGTACACCTGTGTACCATAGGAATATGGATCATCCCTCTACCGGTGAAACATGACAATAGGTCGTGTCACTACAATGTACTCCCAGGCCCAGATCTGTAATAAAGAAACACCTACAGAAAGACTCGACGCTCCATAGTATACAACCTAATGCATATCATGGTAGAGGTGGGCCAATATGCAGACACCCCAAGAAAAATAGGTGCCCTCAGTCAATATCTAGGGTTTGACCCCAGCCAACTACAAATCCATGTGATCTCCGATCGGGGCATACAACACCTCTAACCAAGCCAGCTACAATCCCTGGGAAGTAATCATAGTAGTCATACATATCCTGCCAGCTAATCACTAATCCCTCTATGTCAGGATCATCAAATATCCTCCTGCACTCAGCTAGCCCGGTGTCATGCTGAGAGTCATACTCTACCAGCTCCCCTACTATCAGAAGTCTTAGGATCCTATAAACATCCTCCAGGGTCATGGTGAGGAGGTGGAATGTACCATCCTTGCTGTGAAATTCCTCTACCAAAGTATTCAGTAGACTAAGGTTTGTACGAACCTCGGGCATGAAGCAAACATAGTACAAACCAATCACTCTAAGCACTAGACGATCCACCTTTGTGAGCATGTGTCGTCGCTGCATGGTCACCGGGAACTGCTCCCAGGACATGAGGCAATCAAAAATATCCTCCTACCATCAACAAAGCAAGGCATCAACCATAACCGTATCAATGCAAACCTGCTCAACTATCAAACCTATCATAATCACTTACTTAACATATCAAATTGATCAAAACACGTATAACATCTCCTATCTAGATTCTATCAATCTCAGAGATTTTGTATCAATTGACGCATTGATCAAGAGGCCAATTGAGTCAATTTTGCTAAGTAACTGAGTATCCTAAGAAAATGTGCCATTCCAGGTAGCATTTGTGTAGTATAAGAGAAAAAGCGCAGCTTCACAATGCATGCACTGCATAAAGACATAGGTGGGCAGTTCTATAACATATGCACCAACACATGGCACATAAGGGCATCTTCCCAATAGATGTGTAGTATCGCAACACATGTGTAGCAACCTATGGCAAATACGAAGAACTTGCACATGCACAGCAAAAAGACCTAAATGCACCTAAATGCTACAAAAGCATAGTTTCGGGGCATAGATATGCCGAAACCCAAAGTTGTGCATATACTCTAGTATCTTTGCCACACATTTATTGCACTAATAAATGCACCTAGCCTAAAATTTTCAACATACATACTGGGGGTCCTACCTCCACTGCCTGCTTGAATCATCGAACCCGCTTGAAACGATGCTCCTCAACCAGAATATCCATCTCTCCGTTGACTGCTCTGGCTCTTGCACTTTGTAAAGCTCCTAATAGCTCTCACGAAATGACAAGTGTGCAAATGACTAGGATTGTGGACCCAACTTCAATATATAGATGTGCAACCCTAACTAGCTATGTGGTGACCTTGTCTACTCTCCGTGCCCTTTCTCCTCTGTTTTCTTGAGCCGTACCTTCTTTTCTCCACCATTCCGCACATTCTTTCACCTTCTTCATCATGAGATTGTCCATCTCATGCCCTTGAAATTTTCTTCCTATTCAATCTCCTCAGGGGGCATCCTACCGTCGTTAAACCTGTACCAGGAACAAACTAGGGCATGTATCAAATCACAAAAACTCTTTATTATTTGAAACAACGTGATTAAACACATTGCATCAAAGAGGGGCAAAATGTATACACCTAAAAATGACACGACTCTATCTAAATAAATATTTTAAATATTTATTTCATTTTAAATTCCTCTATCAATAAATAAATAAATCAATTTATTTATTTGATTCATATTTCTCTAAAAAATTAAATAAAATCATTCATTTAATTAAATCATCCAAATTCTTGTAAAATCATTCTAAATTAAATAATACCAAATTATTTAATTAGTTCTTCTAAATTCCAAAGTCTTCAAATCCATAAATATCAAATCATTCTCTATATTTAAATAAATCTAAATATTTATTTAAATTGTCTATTTCCTCTAAAATTGAATTAATACCAAAAATAATCCAATTAGTCCATGTGCACATGTAATTAAATATTTTAATATTTAATTATCTAATATCCCCTCACCCACATGTCCTATTTATCCTCCAGTCAAATTAGTTAACTAATTGGTCATTTCACTTAACTTATTAGTCTATTCTGTTAACTGGTCAATCATCTCAGTTAACTCCCCAATCTATTATATTAACTAGTCAGTCATCTCAGTTAACTCCTCAATCTATTCTGTTAACTCCCATATCTCAAAATAGAGTAGGACACTTGTCCTCTCCCTATTCGCACACATCCTCTCAAGTTTCCTCAACCATTGATCTTCTTAATCATTCTACACCATTGATCTTCTTTTTCACAAATCTATAAATACAATCCCTATTCCTCCATTTGAAGGATCCAAGCTTTTTATAAACTTACTTTGTAGGAATCACAATGCGCCTTTGGTACAAATCACTTCATAGCTTGAGATCAATTGTCACACCATTATCACCATTATCATTGTAATGTGAAGATCCTCTTTATTGCAAAACCTATCAACAACCATTCTCCATTGTCATCTTGGAAAAAGGCAAGGAAGTGCACCTTCTGAGGGCTCTATTCATACATGAGATCAATTCGAGATAGGTGACCGATGGAAGTCACATAATAGAAAGGTTTGCAAGGTATTGTGTTCTTTGTGTTTGATCTTATTTGTTTCAATTTCATTGAGATAATTGGATTATAGTAGCTTATTACTATTGTTCACATTTTCTGATAACAAAGATTATGCCCCATTCTACACTAGTTAAAAACACACCAAGATATAGGAAGATCTAAGTGGTCTTGAGTAGGCAATAGAAGGGGATTGAAAGATAAATTCAAAACAAAAGAGCAACTGACAAAACAAGTCATGAAACCATCATATCTCTTTCCAAATGATGATAGGTGATATTGTATTGGATTATGCTTGATATGGGAAAAGATATACTCTAAAAGGCATAGTTGTGATGATTAGTAGAGGATAGTTGGACAATGAGTATGCTGATTTAGTATTGTTTTAGAAGCTAAACTTATGTCTGATATACGTTATGATACATTGTTCTATTTGTGGTCTATTGAGTTTGAATGTCAAATCTTGTGAAGGGTCATTATTTTGGGATGGGATGGTGTGAAAGTGTACTATTATGGGATGCATGAGACTTGTTAGTATGAAGGGATACCCCAAAACTAAGGGCCACAACTTTTTTAGATGGAAGTGTTCACTAAATACATATGTAGCATCACTATGGGGCCAATTTACCAAAAAATAAATTATTTGAAAAAATTGATGTTCTAACAACTCCTACTCACATAAATAATCTTTTAAAAAAAATTTAAAATATCCTTTTGTAGATCTATAATTGTAGTTTTAAAAAATATAATTTTTTAAATATTTTAATTAGTATTTATATTTTTCCTTTTTATTTTTACTAAAAGTAGGTCATCAACACCAAAATATAATACTTATTGTCCTCTACAAAAATATACTAAAGGTTATTAAAAAAGTTTGAAAAAATGTGATGCACTAGAGGAGAGATTCCATGTCAAGATGATATAATTTTTTTCCTATTTTGGATAAATAGTTAAGACAAAAGGTTGCATCCCATCGAAACAATTGTGTTTTTATTAAATACAAATTTTGAGATTTATTTTAAAAGTATATTTATCAAAATAGGGAAAAAAATGAACCATGGATTAATGTTTCAAGTTATAAATACAAAAAAAGAGAAGAAAATGAATCCACAACAAAAATATGAAATATTCATTGAACATAAAATTATAGAAAATAGAGAAAAAATGATGATGCCGAATTCCAGTGCTGTATGGTTTCGATTGCTGCGAGTGTTGCAGGTGAAAACAAGGTTTCTCATGGTGCTTCTATGCTTAAGCGCATGTGCTTTGGTGCGGTGAGGAGCACGAGCAAATAGGTGCAAAAGGATGCACACACTGCGGCACCTCTATCTACTCACAGGGGCTTCAAAGGGAAGCCTTGTCTCTCGGTTGTGGGGGAAAATGATTCTGCCATGTCTCTTCAAGTCCATGAGGGGGGCCTATTGCCAGGTTCTGATGATGTAGGAGGCTTCTCTAAATTGCCAATTTTGTGCTCCAACTTAGCTAGGGTTCTGGAAGTTTGATGCTTAGAAATTTCTATGGCAGGTTATTCAATTCCTCTCCTTCTTGGTGGTGGGTCTTGGGAATTGGTAGGCTCCAAGCATGAGGATAACCTATCATTTAGGGACATGCTTGTTGGTTTGAATCAAGAGAAAAATTCAAATCTGTGGCCTAGGATGCTTAGCCATTGAAGGACAACTCGATCTCCAAAGGGTACAGGATTTCCACGAGCAGTCCAAAAACTCTCATAAAAAAGGCATCCTCCTCCCTTGTTCTGGTATTTTTAGAGAAGCTAAAAAAGGAGGTCGATGCTGGTGAAATTGGTTTTTCTTCCAATGGTTTGATTGGCTAGTTCAATCGTCTATGACCAAAATTACTAGATCTATATGACTAGATCTCAAGGGCTTTGCAACCCTCGCTCAAAGGTAACGTAGAAATTTACCCTTGTGCTCAGGGGGTTTTTATTGTGGTGTTTGATTGTATATAGGAAAAAGATGCAATTCTACAAGAGAAATGGTGTTGGGGGCAAAGCCTGTTCCTCCTTAAGCCATGGTTTCTATATTTTAACCCTATAATTGCAGCTTTCTCTGTAAAACCTATTTGGATTCATCTTCCAAATCTTTCATTACAATTATGGTTTGCTAAATGCTTTCAAGTGATTGGTGATGCTTTGGGATACTTCCTAGTAGTGGATTCAAATACATCTAATTTTACCCACACAATCTTTGCCTGCATCTTGGTAAATATGGATGTCACAAGAGACCTTCCGACATAAATCACTTTCAAGTTTGCTGACCGCAACTAGATGCAACTTCTAGACTACGAAGGTTTACCCTTCCATTGCAGAAAGTGTTTTGAAACTAGACATATGGCCAATTCCTACTATAGAATCATCAAAAATTCAGTTCAGCAGTCTTGGTGGAATAATGCTCTACCTCATCATTACTCAATCACAGCCTTGTCAAAGGTGGAGGAGAAATTAGAGCCCTTTCACAATATTGGGCCCTTCCCAAATGTTGGGGCAGAGGTAGTTAAGACACATCATACTTTGAAACCTTCTTCAGAAGTGATTATGGCTCGGAAGTAGTGTCTCCAATCAAGTAAGGAAAATTTAAACCCATCAACAGGTGATCTTAAGTTGGGTGTTCTTAGGCAAGGGGTGGTGGGAGTTCTCCACAAGCTGATTTTGTGGACTCCTTTAAAACGCAACAGAAAGTGGATGGGGAGGGGTGGTAGGAAGTTCATAATAAGAAAAAGAAAATGCTCAAGTCAGAATGGAATCAGATTAAATCGTAGTTGCGTTCTCACACCAATTTTGGTGCCCATAATACAACTTGAATAAGGAGATGTGTTTGTACCTCTCTGATGCAATTTTTGCATGTTGGCCATGGAATTTGTGTGCTAGCCATGGCTGGTCTTTTTTGTAAGTTTTATTTTTAATCAATAAACTTTCTCTTACCTATCAAAAAAAAAGAGAAGAAAACAAATGAAATTTACTATATAAAGAGCTATGTCCCACTAAACCTTTTTTTTCAGCATTTTATCAACAACTAAATTATAGTGTCAATTTTACAAAAAACTACATTCAAATAAATTTTATTTTTATTTAAAAAAAATATAAAATACACTAAAAAATATACATTTTATTAGTTTACATCATTCCAAATTTTAAAACATATATGTAACTTTGTAGTGATTCAAGTTAAAAAGTTAGATCAGTGCCATTTCCTTTATAAAAATGTGACGCATCTTTGAACATTCATGTCCTTAAAACATTTATATGTGATTTGATGGAATGGAATTTGGTATAATTTTTTGATGTAACATCTTATTAGAACTAATTGGTATCCCTCAAATCTCAACCACTTTACTAAACCAAAATGTAAGTTTATTCATTATCTTAAGGATATCATTTATTTCTTCTCACATCAATTATCAAGTCAATATCAGATGAAGTTTTTTCCTCTATTCACAATAAAGGAAAATTGTCTCATATCGAGAAAAATATAGTGATGTGTTAGAAAGTAAATCTATTCAAAAAGAATATAAAATAATTACATTATTAATTGGTTTGAAATATTTTTTTCTTCACTATGGGCATGTGCAAAAAGATGGGGGACCAAAACATGGCCAAAACCACTTTTTGGTCCAAACAAGATATAACATGAGCATGTTATAATGCACTTGCTTTACGGCTTGGTAGTGACTGAGCCTAGGCATGGTCACTATTGAACCATAACACGAGCACATTATAATGCAAGTGTGTTTTGACGCACTCGCATTATTTATTTATGGAAATAAAATCTACTCTCCCCTTTATTTCAAATCTAAATATAATTTTTATGATAGAAGACAATTAAGCAACCAATAAGAAAGAGTTTTAAGGTATTAATATGATCAAGCAACAAGATAGTGGGAAATTTAAGGATGTTAGACATACACAATACTAAATTCAATACTGGAAGAAAAACAACAGATAGAGATATGGAGAGATAGATAGAGAGATGGAGAGGGGGAGAGGGACAAGGAACAATAGAGGGAGAGGGAGAAATAGAGAGATAGAGGGTGGGAGTGAGGGAGAGATAGAGATGGAGAGATAGAGGGAGATAGAGAGACATAGAGAGGGATGGATAGAGGGAGAGAGAAGGAGAGAGGAGAGATAGAGGGAGGGATAGATGGAGATATAGAGAGAAAGAGAGATAGAGAAGGAGATGGAGATAGAGAGGGAGAGATAGAGATATAAAGATATAGAGAGAGGGATAGATAGAGAGAGATAGAGAGGGAAAGGAAGAGAAAGGGGGGAAGAGGAGATTGAGAGACATAGATAGAGGGAGAGATAGAGAGAGAGGTGGGGAGATAGAGAGAGGTGGGGAGATAGATAGAAAGAGAGAGGGAGAGGGATATATATATGTTATGTGGAAAAATGGGGATGATCAAGTTGTGTGTTAATTAGATTCAATCAAACCCTTCTTTCACACATAGATTCAAGGACATAGATCGAGCTAAGTCACAACTATGATAGAGGACTCAGCTACAAGTCTGATGTCACTATGAGATGCTTGGAAAGATAGAATAGATTGATGTTTTGTTAAAACCCTAATATGATTAGGCCTAAAACCCTAATGATGCAAAATCATAAACAAACTGATGAATCCTGACAAATGCTCGCACAGGAAGACACTAAATATAGATTAGAAACATACTAGGATTTTAATTTTAGGAAGTAGAAAATTTGGGGATAAAAGAGGGATCGCCCTTGTCCAAGGTGGCACAATTTCTAGAGGTCGGGAGACAAATATGTTGTAGACTGTACCTGCTCAGGGATTTATGATAGTGATAAGTTGAGGGAAAAAAGAGGGATCACCCTTGTCCTTTTAGGGATATTTTTAGCAGCTTTTTTCAGATATGAAATACTTATGCTCTGCAATGATCCTCTTCAACTCCTCTCTATAAGATCTGACACTTGTCACCTACAATCACAAGAGAGGGTTGGGGGTTGTAGTGTTTAGGAGATTGCCTTAGTCAAGCCCTGAAATGGCATTCAAGCCTTCCAACACCATTGTTAGATAAAGAGTGTGTTCTCTTGGTGGATAGAGGCAAAAGAAAATGATATGATAAATGATTGAAACACAAAGTAGATGTCACCTCGGAGGTGAAGCTCTCGTGGGGAGATGAAGATCTTTCACACCATGAGGAGATGGATTGATGAAGACAAATCTGCAAAAAATATGAATATACACAACACAATACTACTGTGCGACACAATGAAAGCCTTGAGTATCCTTAGCATAAGATCACAAGTTCACATTATCCATCTAGTTGCAAAATTAAGTCCTAAACATGATTATATATGCATTCCCACTAAGATTTCATAATTCAAACTTAAGATGCCGACAAAGAAAACCTTTTAACAGTCATAAAATTGACATTCAAATTTAGGACCCTAACAAAATAGGGCAGGACAAGGGCGTAGGATCCCTTGTCTAGGGACCTATTTTAGGGCCTGGTTAAGATTTAGAATTCACCTCTAGGCCCCATTTGACATGGGTTTCGGGGGATTTTTCTCTGGGATTCATTTTAAACATGCGTGATTAATCCTAAGGGACCTAGGAGGTAAACTTAGGAGGTAAAATTCCTAGGGGGACATTTTATGACATAACATTTAGCCCCCACTTTAAGGTATGTATGATATTATGACCCATACATGCATTAAAGTACAGTCAAAAACACATCAATTAGGCCAGACACTTAAAGCTAAGGCATACACAAAGATTGAGGAACTATTTCTAGTTCCCCAATCTTAGGTAAGCACTAGAAGACACATCACAGACATGCAAAACACAATGAACACAGTAATAGCATGCAAGACATGGAGAAGACAATATTGAAGACACACAAAACATGATGAAGACATGAGAGCAATCACACAAAACATAATGAATACACAGATATAACATTTTCATTTTCATATGTATATATGCATGAAAATAAAAATTGCAACACACAAAACCCCAAAATGTAGGAAGAGCTCATCACTAAACCATTGAAACTACACCAGAGGGGAAAACATGTCATACAAAACCCAAGTGTGGGAGGAGATCATTGCTACACCCTTGAAACCACACACGGGGGAAAACACGCCATACAAAACCTGATTGTGGGAGGAGCTCATCACTAGACCCTTGAACCACACATAGGCAAAAACACGCCAAACAAAGCCCAAGTGTGGGAGGAGCTCATCTCTACACCCTTCAAACCACACATGGGGGAAAAAACATGGAAGACACACAGAATACACGAGCATTGTATAGCATGCCAAAGACATACTATACGTCTTAAACATGACAAACAAGGCAATGGAAGGAGCTTATTGCTAAGTCCCACCATCTTAAACACATTGTGGACACACTTGATGGTTGGGCTTATGCCACAACAACCACCAAAGACATGCTTAAGCGAGGATAGTCTCAAGATCCAACCCCACCTCCACAAAGGAATCTTGTAATAAAAGGATGTGTACTAGCTCAAGAGATACACCATCCTCCTTGCGATGAGGGATTTTGAATAAATGGATATGCACTAGCTCAAGAGATACGTTATCCCACCTCCATAGAGGGCTTCTTTGATAAAAGGATATGCTATCCCACCTCACAAAGAGGGATTTTTGTTTGCAATATAAATAAAGATGTGTACTAGTGCCGAAGATACAACATCCCACCTCACAGGGAGGGCTTACAAACACGCTTCGTTAGTACTAAAATCATTAGACAGATAACCTCATATATGCCCCCACCTTAATGTGGTTGATGTCGTGTACCAATATCAAGTACATTAAGGTAGAGAGAAAATACACAAGGGAACAAGAGCTCTCGCAAAGCCCATGCCCCCAAGACAACATATGCTCATGATCACCAAGTGTTCCCACAAACACATTGACAAGATATGATAAGATAAGATAAGATAACAAGATGGTTAGAAAATCTTACTCTAAGATAACAACCATATCACATAATAAAAGCTATACATGAAAGCAGTCACATCAAGGACCAAGGCTATACTGTGGGTTCAGATCTGAGTATAACCATTGGGATATACTACAGATACCTCAAAATTGAGTGTAGCAATCAAAGTGTACAAGAGCAGATTGAGTGTATTGTAAAATGTTAGTCACAAGAAATGCCACAAGATGATACATCACATGGAGTGATTCTACTAGTCAAGCATCATATATATATGTATGTATGTATCAACCCCATCATCATGTATGGACTAGGTCCATTTTTTCTTTGCTTGCTGAAGGGACACATGGTCTGTATCAGTATTTGTTTGTTTTCATCATTCGCCGACTAGGTAGAATCACTAGAAGAAGGTAAATAATAAAAATGAGAGAGGAGAACAAGCGCCTTAGGAACACCACGTAGGAGGATGCCCCTAAGTCATCAACCACAATGCTATGCCCCTAAGGCATGACACAACAACAAAATAGAGGAGAGGAACAATAGAATAATGATGATACAAATAGAAGAATGGTCACAATAGAGGCGGTCTCCCAGTATCCTTGACCTTACAAGAGTATCAAGGGTCATCCAAGGAGGCCTAAACAACACATAACACATTACAGGGGAAACACACCACATATATATAGATATATATATTTTTGTATTTTATCTAAGAGGAGTTCAAACTTGTGAGTATCTTAGAAAGGTGCTCCATCAAGTTTTATACAAAGTGTGAGTGATTTATACTTGATTGATTCTCATTTCCAGTATGGCCTTGCAGTGCTTATTTCTCAAATCCCTGTTTATTTAAAATCTTTTGTTTCTTGTGAGGAGGGGAACCATTGCTATTTCCCATTGATGATAACCACCTTGTTCTTTTCCAATCTTTTTCTTTCTTATTTTGATGAATAAATCTTTCGTGGTGGACTGGAATACTTTCCACCATGGAAACCTTTTCTTGTATCATAATATCTTGTCGCAGTTGTTCAATTTGTGAATCTAGTGCATCTTAGTTATTTTCTGATCCTTGAAGGGATAATGGTGGAGGAACATCAGCGTAGATACCTTTTCCTCATGGATGAGGTGAATCTTCAATTTTCTCCTTATCCACTTCTATCATACCACCTATTTCATCATAGTCAAGATAGTCATCTTCTTGCTCTATTGTATTTTGCTCTACCATATCATTGTTGTTATGCTTAGGAAATGGATTATTAAAGATCTATAAATTTTGATTTAGAGGGGCAACTGAATTATTTCCATTTTCATTCACACCAGTTACCTGTATTACATTTGAGTCAATGAGGCCTTGAATTTCATGTTTGAGATGCATACATCGTTCAATGTCATGCCCTTGTTGTTGATGATAATGACAAAAAGCATTACCATCAAAGTGAGGTCCTTGCATTCTATTGCTATCCAATGGTTTGATTGGAGGAAGTTTCAAGAGATTATTGCTCACTGCTTGATTCATAATAGAATGTAGTGATTCAGAAATTGGAGTAAACTGTCTTTGTTGTTGTCAAAACTAAAACGGTGCCCTCTTTGGATTATTAATAGCAGAGACTTGTGATTGAAAATTGTTTGAATTTTTCCCATTTACTTTAATAAAATTCTTGTTATTCCTCTTAAAATTGTTCTGTGAAGGTCCAATCATGGATTGACCAACTTGAGCTGATGAGTTTTGATATTCATACTAACTAGATGAAAGTTGGTAATCACGAAGGGTTGTGCATAAATGTTGAAAAGAGCTATACTTCATCAAGAAGATCTTATCATAGATGTTAGGTTGTAGATTTGTAATAAACACCTTTTGAACATCCTCATCATTCATCTGGTATTGAATCTATGCATATAGAGCTTGATATCGATTGATAAACTCAGTTAGCTTCTCTTTTGGACCTTGCTTACAATGAACTAAATAAATCAATGAGACTTAAGGTTCAATATTTTCTTGAAAATGTTGTAAGAATTGATCAACGAGTTGTGATAAAGAATGTATTGAATTTGGAGTCAAAGAGAAAAACCATTCTAAAGTTGTATCTTTGTGAGATTGCGGGAAGAGTTTCACTAACAAGTCCTCTTCAAAGAAGAAATCACTACACATAGCTATGAATGCTACCACGAGTATTAGGATCACCTTTTCCACCATATTTTTCAAAGCGAGGAGTCTCAAACTTATCAGGCATAGGAGTTCTTAAGATTGCAAAAGATAAAGGACTATGAGCATGATATGTTGGTATACTAGGTTGAGAAGAATTTGTCAAGCTTGTCACCTTTTGTTGTAAGGAAGTCATGCTTTACAAAAGTTGATTTAGGAGGGCATCATTAGGAGATGCGGTTTGAGAATTAGAAGCTGTGGTCATGAAATTTTAAGGTGATTGATTATGAGTGGTAACAAAAGGTGGTTGAGAGTAATTGTGAGTGGAAGGTGGTTGGGAATAATTGTAAGTGAAGGGTGGATGAGAATAAATGGAATGGAAAGGTGATTAAGAGTGATTATTCATGTAAGAAGTCACCCTAGGTGATAGGTTTTAATAATTGAGTCCAAAATCCTTGTAATTCTGTGAATTAATGCCATTAGATACTCCAACACTAGTGGTAGCATTACTACAAGCATGCGCATTGGTAGCAAGAATTGATGATGTAAAAGTAGACATTCCAGTAGTTTGTATAGGTTTTGATACTTGTGTATGAATCAGTGATGACATATTAATAGTATTTGCACATTCAATCACTATCATAATGTTGTTATGTACTATATGGGATAATCCACATATTGTATTAACACCATCTTGTCCTTCTTTTAATAGCTCTCTTAGATTATGAATAACAGTTACAACCTCTTCAACAATCCTTTCTTTTTCCACAAATGCTTGAAAATCAGCTAGTTCATTATCAAGTTTGTCTATTTACTCATCAGGTACATGTGTTATCACATCAATAAGATCTTCAAAATCATGAAATTTTTGTTCCTCCATTGTAGTTGTAGGAGGTATGACATCTTGCAAAGTTTGTGTTTCTCCTTTTGTAAAGAAGGTGTTTAATGGATTTTCCAATGTAGGAACACCATTGCTATTAGTAGCACTAGAACCCATTAATCTAAGAATTCTCCTTAAAGGGATATTTCTATTAGGGTAGAGGGTTATAAGACTCATGCAAAAGTATACAACACTTAATGCACAAACTAATAGAACAAACCTGAAATACTTGTTGAAATACACAATGTTTAAATGCAAAATTTGAAATGTAGATGTAATAGACACTATGATGAAACACTACTGTCCAAAATTATATTTGAATGAGTGTTTAAAGTGAGTATTAAAATCTGAAATAGGATTTTAGCTACAAACCCTAGGTTTTGGAATTACTAGGTTATATGAAAAATGCAAAGTTTCAAGCAAACCCTAGCAAATAAAGTATGTAAATGCAAGGTAAATGATTATAAAATGATTTATTGCTGTAATTTATGTCATATCTGATGTAAATATCAAATATTTAAATGATTTAGATGAAATGCAATGAAAATAATGCAAGCCTAGGATGCTTGATTTTTTTTAAAATTTCAATTTTTTTGTAAGATTTTCAAATGTATAATGATGAAAATGAAATGTATGAATACAAATCTGATTTACAACTATCAGCAAGATGCAATGTTCAGCAAAAAATAGGTTCACCAAAATGTTATGTGGAAAAATGGGGATGATCAAGTTGTGTGTTAATTAGATTCAGTCAAACCCTTCTGTCACACATACATTCAAGGATATAGATCGATCTAAGTCAAAAATGTGATAGAGGACTCAGCGATAGGTTTGATGCCACTATGAGATGCTTGGAAAGATACAATAGATTGATGTTTTGTTAAAACCCTAATCCGATTAGGCCTAAAACCCTAATTATGCAAAATTGTAAATAAACAGATGAATCCCGACAAATGCTCACACATGAGGACACTAATTATAGATTAGAAACATACCAAGATTTTAATTTCTAGAAGTGGAAACTTTAGGGATAAAAGAGGGATCGCCCTTGTCCAAGGTGGCACAATTTTTGGAGGTTAGGAGCCAAGTATGCTGGAGACTGTATCTGCTCAGGGATTTCTGATAGTGATAAGTTGAGGGACAAAAGAGGGATCACCCTTATCCTTTTAAGGATATTTTCCATAGCTTTCTTCAGATTTGGAATCCTTATGCTCTGCAATGATCATCTGCAACTCCTCTCTATAAGATTTGACACCTGCCACCTGCAATCACAAGAGAGGGGTTCAAGGTTGTGGTATTTAGGAGCTTGCCTCAGTCAAGCCCCAGAATGGCATTCCAGCCTTCCAACACCATTGTTATGTAGAGAGTGTGTGCCCTTAGTGGATAGAGGAAAAATAAATGATATGATAAATGATTGAAACACAAAGTAGATGTCACCTCAGAGGTGAAGCTCTCATGGGGAGATGAAGATCTTTCACACCATGAGGAGATGGATTGATGATGACAAATTTGCAACAAATGTGAACAAGCACAACACAATACTGCTCTGCAACACAATGAAAGCCATGAGTATCCTTAGCATAAGATCACAAGTTCACATCATCCATCTAGTTGTAAAATGAATTCCTAAACATGATTATATATGCATTCCTACTAAGATTTCATAATTCAAACTTAAGATGCTGACAAGGATACCTTTTAACGGTCACAAAATTGACATTCAAATTTGGGACCCCGACAAAATAGGGCAGGACAAGGGCGCAGGTACCCTTGTCCAGAGGCTTATTTCAAGGTCTGGTTAAGATTTACAATTCACCTCTAGGCCCCATTTGACATGGGTTTCAGGGGATTTTTCTCCGGGATTCATTTTATGGCATATATATATATATATATATATATATATATATATATATATATATATATATATATATATATATATATATATATATATATATATATATATATATCCATGATTAATCCTAAGGGACCTAGGAGCTAGACTTAGGAGGTAAAAGCCCTAGGGGGACATTTTACGACATAATATATATATATATATATATATATATATATATATATATAGAGAGAGAGGAGAGAGAGAGAATGGGAGGATAGAGAGATATAGGGAGAGTCTCTTTATACCTATCCTCTATCTATCTATCTCTATCCTCCCTCTATCTCTATCTCTAACACGTTCACATTATTTTTTTATAGAAATAAAATCTACTCTCTCCTTTATTTAAAATATACATAATTTTTATGATAAAAGACAATTGACCAACCAATAAGAAAGAGTTTTAAGGTATTAATATGGTCAAACAACAAAATAGTGGGGAATTTAAGGATGTTAGACATACACTGATACTATAGTCAATACTAGAAGAAAAAACAACAGATAGAGAGATGGATAGGGGGAGAGGGATAAGGAAAGATAGAGATAAAGAGATGGATAAATGATGAGATAGAGGGGGGAGAGTAAGGGACATATAGAGATAGAGAGAGGGAGAGGGAGATAGAGAGACAGAGAGAGATAGAGTGATGGATAGACAGAGAGAGAAGGAGAGATATAGGGAGGGAAATATAAAGATAGAGAGAGGAGGAGAGATAGAGGGAGGGAGATATAAATATATAGAGAGAGGGAGAGATAGAGAAGGAGAAGGAGAAGGAGATGGAGAGGGAGATATAGAGATAGAAAGATATAGAGAGATAGGGCAGGGAAGAGAAAGGGGGAAGGGAATATATATATATATACAGAGAGAGAGAGAGAGTGTGTGTGTGTGTGTGTGTGTTTATGAGAGGAGGGAGAGGGGAGATAGAGAGATAGGGATAGAGAGGGGGAAAGGGATATATATATAAAGAGGGAGGTATAGAAAGATAGGGAGATAGGGAGGATAAAGAGATCTAGATATATAGAGGGAGAGTAGATAGAGATATCTAGTGAAGATGAGAGAGAGGGAGAGAGAGATAGATGTAGAGATAGAGATAGATATAGAGGGAGAGATAGAGAGATAAAGGGAGGATAGAGAGATATAGGGATAGTTTCTTTTTTACCTATCCTTTATCTCTCTATATCTATCTTCCCTCTATCTCTATCTCTCTATCCTCCCTCTATCTCTATCTCTTTATCCTCCCTCTATATCTATCTCTCTATCCTCCCTCTATGTCTCTATCCTTCCACTATCTAGCTATCTCTTTCTATCTCTCTCCCCCTTTCTCTCTATCTCTATATCCCTATCTCTATCTCTATCTCCCTCTATATCTCTCTCTCACTCCCTCTATATCTCTCTCTCTCACTCCCTCTCTATCTCTACCTTAATCCCTCTTCCCATCTCTCTCCATCTCTTCATTCTCTCACTATCTCTATATGTCTATCCCCTCCCCCCATCTCTTTCTATCTCTCTCATTATCTCTTTATATATATATATATATATATATATATATATATATATATATATATATATATATATATATATATATATATATATATATATATATATATATATATATATATATATATATATATATATATATATATATATCCATTTGTCTAGATCTCTCTCCCATCCCTTTCTCCATTTCTCTCTTCCTCTCTATCTCCCTCCCTCTCTCCCTCTCTTTATCTCTCCCTCTCCCTCTCTATCTCCTATTTCTCTATCTTTTTCTCTTTCCCTCTCCCTCTCTATATACCCCCTTTCTATATTTGTCCCTCTCTTTAACTCTATCTCTCTATCTTTCCCCTCTCTCTCTCCCTCCCATCTCCCTCTCCCTCTCTATATCTCTATGTCTCCATCTCTTTATCTCTCTCTATTTCTCCCTCTCCCCTCCCTCTTTCTATGTTCCCCACCTCTCTCTCTCTCTCTCTCTCTCTCTCTCTCTCTCTATATATATATATAATATATATATATATATATATATATATCCCTTTTTTCCTCCCTATCAATATCTCTATCTATTTATCCCTCTATTTCTTTATCTCTTTATCCTCCCTATATATATCTCTCTCTTTCTCTATATCTATCTCCCTCTCTCTTCCTCTCTATATCTCTCTTTATCTCTCTGCCTCTCTATCTCTATATCTCTCTCCCTCTCTATCTCGCTCTCTCTATCTCTCTCTCTATCTATCCCTCTCTAACTCTATATTTCTATCTCTCCCTCCCTCTCTATCTCTCCCGCTCCCTCTCTATCTATCTCCCCCCCCCTCTCTCTCTCTCTCTCTCTCTCTCTCTCTCTCTCTCTCTCTCTCTCTCTCTCTCTCTCTCTCTCTCTCTCTCTCTCTCTCTCTCTCTCTTCTCTCTCTCTCCTCTCTCTCTCTCTCTCTCCCTCTCTAACTCTATCTCCTCATCTAACAAGGTGCATATGATGCTACTTGTTCCAACAATGCCTCTTCTATTTGAAAGTATGGAGGATTTGAATCTTCCTCCTCATCATCACCCAATGATATAATGGTTCTCTCTTCCTAGACATGAGGCTACTCTAGAGTGAAAGAAGATGCAAGGTTGACATGAGTTTCCTCATATAATTTGTCCCACTTATCATCCATAGAATTTTACCTGATTTGAAATGTGAGTGTGTGTACATTTTTTATTGCTTTGTGAAATTCCAACCCTAAGGGTTGGATTTGCCTTGTGTATCCAACCTAAAGGGTTGGACCTACCTTTTAGATGAAAAGACATTTTTTCAACAAAACATAGAAAATCAACTAAATCCCAAGCATGCTCTCCATCAGGTTTACACATTTTTCAATGTTTATAGAAAAATGTCAGGATGACTTCAAGTTTTTTATTATCTTTCTAACCATGTAATTTTTCTAAAATCTGATAAAATTAAGGTTTCCATCTTCAATTTCTTTTACTAATGTGTTCTTTTTTGGTATAAAACATATGTGTAGTATTTATGGTGTCATTTTTTACATGTTCGTTGAAATTTGAAACAAATTACATTTTCATTTTTAGATTCTAGACTCTATTCTATTACACATTGAAAAAAATTGATTTTTGATTAGTTTTCACAAAATTTAGGGGGGAGCACGCTCAAATTTTTATTTTTCAGGATGTGTCCACTTTGAAAATTCACAAAAATTCATATATTTATTAAAAAATTTATAGAAAATTCAGGCATAAACTACATGATGTTAGCTAATTTTCTATTGAAGTGATTTGTGAAATACTTAAAAAAAAGTCAACATTTTATGGGGAGCACACTAAAGGCTATGTTATATTTTTCTGACAAAAATAGGGGAACTTTGTGTGCTCCTCCTATTTGAACCTCTTAATCTCCACCATTTTTAGAAAAAAAATAGTAGTTTAGAAACTATATTTTGAGCACTACAAATCTTGTTCATATCACATCTTCTAATTTTGAGTGCGGCTATCTTAAATTTCTCATCCAAGATCAGTTTTTACTAATTTTAAAAAAAAGTGGCCACTTTTGACCCCCTTTTGGTCCCCCATGTCCATGCACATACCCCTATAGTTTACCTAAAGTTCAAAATTGAAATTTTCATGATTCTCTAAAATTATTTTAAAATATTTTTGACTTCTTATTATTTCTTTTGAAAACATTTATTATGTTGCTGGCAATGAAGTTATGTCAATCATTTATTATCAAGGGAAACATTAATTGGCATTTGTAAGTGCACCCAAAGACATTTAACGAGTTAAATACTCTACATACATTGTAGATATCGATAATGGGATGATGCATCATAAAATAATCACATTTCTAAATTATTTGATGTGTGCCACTGCTACCATTAGTTTATACTAGGCTCATTATTTTTCACACTTGACTTTAAAATAACCATATTTTTCATACAATTGTACCATGATTTATAAGCATGCACACACTTATACATTGTAATATTGTGGACATGTATGTTTCCATAAAACTACCCAGTGCCCATCAAAGAAGCCATTAATCACTTCACTTCCTACATTCCCATGTCACTTTTACACATGCCTCTAATAACCATAACACACCATATGAGAGAATTTGCCTCAAGTTTTAACCCTAATTAATCTTGTAATGAGTTTTTAGAATCTAAGATAGCTCTTTTAAGGTTTTCCTTGACCAATATTTATAAAGAATGGTAAATGCTAAAGAGAAAATGTGTTGGACAAACATGTGACATACTATTGGAGTAGCCAAATCAAGAATGTAAAATCCAATAACTTCCACAAATAAACATGCATAGTAAAATGCCAACACTATCATACAAGTGAATGAATAAAATACAATAAGCTCCTTGTCTATGACAAGGAAGAAGAAGGAAGGTAGGAATAGAGGATTGACTACCCCTCCAATGTGGTGAAATATGTGGGCACACTTGGGACAAGTTTGAGGACACATGTAGTGCATTTATGAGGTGAGACTAAAAAAGAAAAGTCTCTAAGTGAGCTTAAGAAGTAGTATGACTAGGACCAACTAGGTAGGGATTGAACTAGTTAGATAAAACCACTTTCCACACTAACACATCCCACTAAATCATAATCTTTATACTTGTTCCTTCTTGAAATAAAATACTCTATATATACCTATTTATGAAGGTTTAAATTGTCACCAACCATTTAACTATGTTATGATTCTTCTTAAGACTAACAAACTCATTTTGTAATCTACTTTGGCTTAAAATGCAATTCTAGTTTAGGTGCACATGCAAATGAGGAAATATGTGTGCTTTTATAGAAAATAAGAACAAATTCAAAATAATTGATCATGACTCCATGCATTTAACATTTCCTTTCCATTCTAACTACTAAAAATTCATAGAGTGTCCCAATATTTTCCATTAGTTGGTGTGGCCATGTGGAATGATCTATTTATACTAGCTTAGATTTCACAATGAGGGTTTACATATTATTTTTTGACATGTTTTCATCTCCCCTTCTTTACTTTCTCTAAAACAAACTTGCCATCAACTAGAGATAGGATCTCAACTCTCAATACTAGACCTCTATTTTTTAATCACTGTAGTAAAATAATTATTGATGGCCACATGTAGTGGAAATAAAGCCATGAGATGCCAACCATTTTTAGCATTAGGGGTTGGTGGTACTATGAAATAGATACTTGGAATTTGAACTCACAAACTTGAGAGATCATTCCTCCTCCACCAACGATTTTTTAGTGGCTAATATTCGCCAATTGGCTAATAGTTAAAATTGGTGATTCAAATTTTGTCTAATAGTATAAGCTATAAGGTGACATGAATCGCCACATTTTTACAAAATTTTATTTTAGTCCTAGTTAAATCACCAAAATATTTATTTTATTAAACTTTTAAAATCAAAATTTTGCCACAATATTCGATACCTAATTAGATCGGATTCACCTAAATTTTATAAGTTTTAGTATAAAATGAAATTAATTCGCCAATAATATTATATAATTATTGGTTACTTTAGGGTCATATCACTAGTTTTTAATCCCCATCGTTGATTTTATTTATAATCTAACAATTGTGATTGTATTCGATGGGTTAAAATGTACCCATGAAGCTCCAATACCCATTGAGCTTGAAATTGTATTTGGGTCATTGACCTCAATTTATAATCTAATAGTTCGGGTTAAATTTAGTGAGCCAAAATGTACCCATAGAGCTCCAATGCCCATGGGGCCTAAAATTGCATTTGGACCCCATGGGTACATTTTGGTCCATGGAATAGAACCCAAAAAATTAGATTATAAATAAAATCAATGGTGGTGAAAAAGAATTTAGGGCCAATTTAAAATATTCAATGTTTGATTTAAAATATTAAGGAATTATAGACACAAGCACTACACCTTAAACTAGTCAATCATTGCCACCTTCAGGCCTTTATTTTTCCATAGGAATTTAATTTGTTTTTTAGGAAGGATTTGCCATTTTCTAATTTTTTGTCAAGATTCGCCAGGATTTTCTACAAATTTCTAGTGATTTAAAAAATTCGCCAATAAAATTAATATTTTTTCAAAAAAAAGGAAAGATTCGCCAATAGAAATTAATATTTTTTTCCAAAAAATGGAAGATTCGCCAAGATTTTATTTCTTTTTTCAAGAGCAGTTTCTTATAGTTATCACTATCCACCATACCCATATGCATACACTTTACTTTCACTCTACCCACTTCCTCCATCCTCTTTTCTTCACCGACCAATAGTGAATGTGCCCACACCCATCTCTTATCATCTACTTTCCACTGCATTTGTAGATGAATTATATTCAATTAATAACTCCACCAAGTTCTTTCCCTATGATGGGTTGCTCTATTCTTATTCCTATTGTGAATACTCACTTTTCTAGTGAAAGCATATTTGGTCCAACTTCCTCTACTCTATTGAATGTTGATTCTAACTAAGATTTGGGATTTTTGTGAAGCATGATCTAATTTACAACACCGTCATTTCTATGCTATCAATTAAAGTTTGTGGCAAAATAGTAGATGGCCTAGAAATATAGTGCTACAAATCATATCATGATTTAGAGCATCACAATGAATTTTTTGCCATTAATGTAATTTAAAACATGTTGGGGTAGGGCCCTAAGCCATTATGTGGGGCACTTATGCTTTTATACAATCACATTAGGGGTTTGATCTAAGCCTCTTTGATTTAGGTGGTGTACAAATGAAGTGGTTTCGATTAAACTCCCTTCAATTGAGAGTGCTTCAATTGAGCCTACTTAAGGCATGCCCTTCTAGTAACCTTTTCTTCTTGTATCCACATGTTGCATTTTTATCTATCAAAACAATCAACCTTTCATCATGTGGGCAAGGGCCAAATGAAATCACCTAGAAATAAAATTTTAAATTGTGTATATATAGGCTTTAGAATTTTCTTTCCAAAAAGTATAATATATAATTATTTTTTAAATATTATATTTCTTAGATATTTTATAACCAAGATAGGTCCATTACAAAAAAAAATAAAGACTTCTATTTGGGACACTAGGAAAAACAACAAACTAGTAAAAAAAAAATCAAACAATGCCCTTCACTTCACACCAATTTCTTTATTTCAAAAATAAAAAATTAAATAAGTAGGGAAAACGAAATGCCTTGCGATAAAATGTAGGTAGGTCTAAATTTGTGTTATTATCAATTAAAAATTGATAATAAATAAAATATTCAATAAAAAATTACTTAAAAATATTTGTGCACTATATATTGGAGTTAATGATCTAATTCCAAGAAATCCTAGAAAGGTTTTATTTGTAGTAGCAATTATGTGTTACGAGAAAATGTCACTCACTATAAAATAATAAAAAATGATTCAAAACTAACCAACATGATAGAAATATTTTTTTAATAATTCTAAAAAGAATTATAAATTGAATATGCAAAACACTAATTTATATTGTCTTTAAATTTTATAGTATGTTGAATGTTGAAAAATGTTGATTTTTGTGGTCTAATAATGATAAAAAGTGGGACACACTATTGTGTTTTGACTCCTCCCTCTAAGTAGTCATTATGAGTAGACTAAAGCATAAAATATTTCAATTTACATGTTAGGGTATTGTACAATAGGACAAACCCTAATTCATTTGAACATATCTCTAGATCTCTAGACATCCTTAGAAATTAAGAGAAATATTCAAAAACATCTATGGGCATCAAAGCATTATTATGTGATATCAACATTAGATTGACATCTTCTAGGTATATTGCATAACCACATGTTGCTTTGATTATTATTTCGTACTATTGATCTACCAATGGGGGTTTGACCAAAAGGGTTTTTACCAAAGGAGAATAATCCTACTCTAGCAAGCCCCTGAATGGTGTCTATTGAGATTTCTTTTTAGGCCATAAGTTGCAAACATTAAGAGGAACAAATTCTCGACATTAGAATCTATGAAGTTTAGATCTGTATATAATGTTTAGATCTAGGGGCACATAAGTGAACCAAAGCAACAACCAATAATTTTCTCAATCTCAAGTTGGTCCTCTAATATATCATTATTTTCTAACATGTTAACAAATCAGTTACTAACATGTATCATAGTCAAATCTTCTTTAAATATAGTCTGAAATACCATTAATTTAGTTTATTTAAAATTCCATGCATTTGGCTCAAAAGCTTAATCAGTCCTAGCTTTTTATCCTACATTGGATTGGTATTTATTGTGATTTGATTGATTTACAAATAAGTAATTTCAGATTAACAAAATCTTTTAAAAATAATCATTTTCTATTGATCAAAATGCACAGCAGAAGGGAGGATTTTAAGAAGAATTTACAAGCATCTTAGGGTGTGGATGTTTTGTTTTGGCAGCTGTGTACGGTTCTGGGTTCCATAGGCTGCTGTGGCCTTGTGGATGCTATTAAAATCTTTCATTTCATTTCATTTCAGGAAATTTATTATGTTAGTTAGGCCATTCAATTATTTAACAAAAAAAATAAAAAATTATATGCTTGGTTTTTACCACATAACCCAATAAGGATTGGAAAAGAACACAGAGAGACGAATTGATTGATGGAAATTTCAGTTCAACTTTTGTTTAAGGGGCTATTCTTAAACATCATCCACTTCAATGGTCAAAAGTTAATTTTGGTCAATAGAAATAGAACAAATATTTACCATTTTTTGTTGTGGATGAGGTATAAAATTGCTATTGATTGTTTAATCATTGATGATGTTTAAGTAGAATGATGTTTAAGGTTATAGGAGATGAAAGTGAACTCCTAGACAAATTCCAAGGGATGATAATGACTATGCATTTACCCTCTGATGTTTCTTTCTCTACTCCTGACTCATTCCAGCAGAGAAAGGCCAATTTTGAACAAACAAATGGCATAAAATTTCACTAGACAGGAAGCATAGACCTTCAGATTTATCCAGGATTAGAATTCAGACAAGTGACAGTTATCAAAGCATAAAAACATTAAATCCTCTACAGGACCTCTGACAATACCTTTGTACAATTTAAAGTAGGTAGCGTGGGAGGATGTCATGAGTTTCACAGTGGAAACAAAATGTTCATCAGGTGCCTATTTTTGACCAGAACAGTAGCTGTATAAGCTTTTGTCTGTTCTACTCAGCAAAGTTGTAAAGGAAAAGGAAATGTGTCGTATTGTTAAATTTAACGTACGCACAAGACTGTCTTGCAAGCCAAACGGTACAGAAGTATAGTCCACCAAATGCCTGCTTAAATGACTGAAATCCAAGGCACATAACTAATTTTTACTGTTTAAACGTCTGTGTCTATCCAGAACCAATTATAAGCTGGTAACTTAAATTGTGTTTTCCAGATGAGAAGCAACATATGGTATTCCTATTGGCGGGGGTGACAAAGTGTACTTGTTTATATATTTAATGGGGAATTTTGCCGTTCTGCAGTGAAAGTGAAGCTAAAACGTGGGCTATCGTCAGTAATGGCGTCAGAGAGTTAGACTTAGCCAGACAATCTTTTTTCTCTCTCTTTTCTTTTTGTTTTACTCCTACAAGTCTCTTGCTAAGTCAAACAAGAAAGGTGCTCTGGTTCACAACAAGACAATGCGTTAGAAAAGAGGAGCAGGTAATTAAAATCGTCGGCACTTCGATGCACTGTATTTTCTTCCAGTCAAAACAAAGTGTGGAACTGAATATTTTTTCTGACACACAAGAACAAAACAACATGGGGAAGCCATGGAAAGGACATATGGTTGTTTCTTCATGTGGAAGAGTCACTGTATCAAGAAATTTGTGCGGCCGAGACTCATACACCAAAGCTAAAACCCTCACTTGTCCCCTGAAACAGAACTCCAGCCTATCATTTTCTGGCTTGCTCTAAAATGAGTACCATTGACTGGGACAGCTCCCCATCACACAGTTCTTTGTGAGGGCTTTGTCTTTTAGTCTCTAACTCATGCTTGTAGAAGTGGTTCTTGGTCTCTCTATTGCCATGTGATTTTGAACACCCCATCCTACCCTACCCTTCAAGAAAACAACTACTATGAATGAATCAATCACATTTAATGTACAACGAGGCTAAAAATAGCTTATAGGACCATCAGCCTTGTCATTTTTTGTCTTCTGCATTTCAATCTTTTTGTTCTCAAGGTGATGATGAGCTACCCCAACTTCTCTACAGTCCCCTCGCTGAATAAATTGTACCAAGAAACGGCTGTCAAGATATTGACATATTTGTCCTTGATGTCCCTAAAAACATCACACTCCATAATAGAATGTTTTTTTCTGATTCCACTGCCTCAGTAGTGTAAAAAATAAATACCCTTTCTCCCCATGCTTCTTTAGGTCTTCTCTACTGCCCTGTTTTGATGAGAGTTAGTTTTTAATTGAGCAATACTAATATGATCTAACATGTCAAATTAAGGCTCCAAAACATTTAGGATGTTTAACTCTTTTTGTTGTTATTTGGATGGGGAGATTGGTTGAGTTATTGTTTTTTATTAGAGATAAAAGAGAGGTTTTTGAAAGGCTGCAACCCTTTTACAACACAAACTAAAAGAGAAGCAAAAATGAGTTTGCTACAACAAAGCTACAATAACACTTCATCACAACATTGGTTGAATTATTGTTATGAGATTATGGATGTTATTTTTACTAATTTGTTTAAATAAATTAATGTGAAATTGTTGATTATATATTATTATTATTGATGATGTTTAGTGTAGGTGCTATTAATGTATTTGTAGGTGTTGATTAATTATAGGTGCCCTAGAGGAAAGGTAGATAAGTAAATAAGGAGAATGAAACAAGAAAGCACATAGTCTCAAGGTAGACAAGTAAACAAGGAGAATAAAATAAGCAAGCACATAGTCTTAATCTTTGTAATATTGGTAGCTTGATTATGAAATGTGTTTATATATGATTTCATTGTGGTTATATGTCTTGCATAGTCATAGTGTTGTGCTTAGGTGTGAATTAATTAATTTACATATGATATTTAATGTTTCTCTAAGTACATTCACCCTTTGTTTTTATTAATGATAGTTGATAAATTAAAACTTATTTTAAACTATATAAAAGTGAAAAGGAAAAACTAACTCAGTGTCATAAATCAGGGTAAATAAATAACCCAAGCATATTACCTTAAATAAAAGAATGTTGAGTCGTTGATTGTGTTGGTTTTTCTTCTGAATCAGCATTAGGGTTTGCCAGTTCTAATGCACAGGCAGATTCAGCCAACTGAATACAGGAGGTTGCATGAGCTCCTCCCCTTCACTTCTGGTTCTACCGCACCAAGGGGGGTTTCCCTACTTGATAAAAGTATAACCTTGACTAGCTCAATGACAGAAGGATTTAACTTGACATCAATAGGCAGAATACTCTCATGTATGGACCAAGATTTGTGTAACAGATCACAAGGTTGGCAACATTCTTGGACATGATGTCTGGTTGGGTATGAGAGCATGCAGAGGTTCCTAATCCTAATCCTACAACTAACAGATGGAAGGATGAGATGGTTTGAAATGGTGTTTGGAGTTATGGGACTTTCCTAGACCCATTGAACAGACAGATTCCCAAACCAGTGCCTTATCTGGGCAGCAGAGTCATATCTAAGACTGTAAATGTCTCCCCATGACAACATAAATTCATATCCAGAGGACCTAAGAATAATGCTACTGCCTAACAGCAACATGTCCAAGAAAGAGTATCATTAATGATCATACTTGATAGATCCTATGATGCAATCTATTTCCCTTTGTATCTGATCAAAAGCCTATTTAACCACTCCTTGAGCAGACGCAATAAATCAAACACACAGTATGCATATACTGAAAAACTTGGAAGCCTTAGACAACCTTGTTTGAAAGGAAAACAAATGACATACAGGAGACAATCAGAAACAATACACACACAGGTGTTTTTCATTTAAAATCAATCTACATAGAAGGTCATCACAGAGAAAATCATCATTTACAATCCAAAATAGATTAGTACACCAGACTAAGGACCGAGTCTGTAGCAAAAAATGCCTTTCAAAATGTGAACACCTTATGTTCAGAGTCAGAGCAGAAAGCCCAAAAACATCCAACCTCTAAAATGTAACACAGCTAGACCATTTATACAGAACCGTGTACATTCAGTAATTAATTACATGGCCAGAAGTCAAAAATTCGCCAGAGACATTCACTCTGAGGAAAATGGCCTGCAAAGAATAAGCGCAGCAGGGGACAAAACATGGAGAAGCAGGAAAAGGACAAGGGGCAGATGAGCTCGAGCCTTGTGCCACTGTCAAAGAATTTTCTTGCCATAAATTAGATACATGGCCGTTCAACCGTTCGCCCATGCCTCTGCAAATCACCATTGATGGCTCAACCACCCATATCTTCTCCTGGAAATAGTCGTACAACTTAAATGGAAATTTTCCGCTCAAAATGTGCCTGAAGCCACAAAGGAAACTCATACTCCATCTTTAAAACATGGTCGTCGACCCTTCCATCGCTTGAAAATTGATGGCACCAAATCCACGTTGAAAAGTCACTATCCTACAAAAATGTGCCACGTAGGCACCCTGAAAATGCATGTTTTGCCTTGCATATCATGCCATCAGCGTGACCAAGACCATCGGGAAGACCTTCACATCTGCATAAATCAATATCCCACATTCGTCCTGCAGAGACCATTTTATCATTTTAAAAACATGGCCGCATGGATACTAAGTGTCGAGCGTTTTGCCACGCTCGACACACGACCCTTCGCCCACAGCCCATCGCCATGACATATACCATCGGCCTTCCTCAAAAATCTCCTGCCGATCACAGCGGTCTCGCCGATGCCTATCGTAATCCCCTGTCGGCCAGACTCCTCGCTCCCATTGGCGAGATCAACACTATCGGAGCAACTGAACACTTCTTTGCCGACCTCAAGAGTCTTACCGATAACACCCAGGCCTCCCACCTCTGTCGGTGTGACTTACACCATCGGAGCAACACCTCAAACCTACGCCGACTCCAAAAGTCACGCCGACGCCCATAGGCTAATTACCGCCTATCAGCCAGACCCATGCCATCGGCTCAATCAAAAACTCCCTCGCTGACATCACATGTTACGCCGATACAGCTCCATCGGCCAGAGTACCCCTGTCGGCCCAACTCTCCACACTCGCCGATGGCAACTCCATCGGTCAGACCTGCGCCATCGGCCAACAATCTGCCCGTTCACCCGATAGCCAAAGTCTTGGCGATAGCACCCCAAAACCCTCGTCGGCGAGACCCAGTCCGTCGGCAAGCCACAAAACACCTTCACCGATAGGTAAAGTCTCAGCGATAGAAGATAACACGCCATTGGTACCAAAAAGATCGCCAAGACACATGCAAACTCATGCCGATGGAGAAAACAAGAAGACCACCTCCTTCAAGAAAGATGATGTGGATGTTACAAAACACTGAAGGGGTGCCAAAACTAGAAAATTTTTTGGATTTTTTGGGATGGTGCCTGCATAAAAATTGCTCAAGAACTGACAGTCAATTCAGGCACCAACAGTGGCTCTGATTGGGGACGTGCAGGTGCAAGATTGCAGCGAGAACCCTAGATCTCTGGGATGCAGACCACTGCCTTATCCATTGGGCACAGAGTCATGAAGTTACAATGATCTGCATCACCAATCAAACTTGATGGCCTAGGGCCACCAAGAAAAGGAGAACCAATATTTCCCCTTATCAAACACCTTATTCTCATCTGCATACACTGGGTCAAGCCTGAGAGTGCTACCATGATCTAACCATAAACAAACCTGGTCATCTGCACATTCAACCTTCTGATTTAGCTTGTCACTGTCATCCCTGTGCAGATAACCTTTAGCATCCGGCAACAAGTGGATGCAGAATGTATCAGGCAATGCATACTCACATGGCATAGAACACAGGTTATCATTTGTATCAGCATTATGCATTGCAAAATGATCTCCTAGCTAGACTAAAAACTGAAAACACTCAAAGTCCACCATGCAGCTAGGAAGATCAGAGCTCATCTCATATGCTGGCCTCTCAAAAGAAAAGCTTTCAAATTGACAATTGTATACATTATGCACACAACCAACAACAGCCTCAAACTGGAAAAGATCAGGCTCTAGCACCTCTTTCAAATCAGGCACATTTTCATAGTCAATTACCTGATGTATGTTGTTTCCTCTTTCATCAGGATGAGAAACAGAATCCAAACCAAAAATAATGTCTAGATCCTCACCATACTCAAATAGATCCTCATCACCATATGTGTCAAAGATGGGTGACCCAGGTACATAAGCTTGATCATAATATGCCATTTGTTCATGGGTAGCAGAGCACACATCTTCATCACCAATGGATTCACTCTGTGGAGGAGTATCAGCCTGTGTGTCATAAGCAAAACAGCCATCAAATGAAAAACAATCATGCTCTGAACTAGCACTTGTTTCAATCCCTGACTGCTCTTCATGATCTCCATGTGTTTGAAAGGTAGGCAATGGGTCACACATAGGACTGCTTCTCTGTTTGCTTATATCTTCTCTGTCTTGAGTACAATACTCACAACTGTCTCCACAAGTCCATTCCAAAAATTGCTCATTGCTGTCCACAACCTCGTTATTGTTTTCATGGTCATATGCCTCATCATTGCAATGGGAATCCTCACTAGTCCTTTCACTGGCATCCTCAACTGGTGAACAATCCAGTTGAGCAGTATTGTTAGCATTGTGTTCAAATACAACAGTCTCAACCTCTATGCTTTCATTTTCATTTTTATCTGCACATGATGCCATAATCATTTGGTCATTTGCAGCTTCACAACCCGTTCTCACACCAAGGCCTGGGGACAGGGATATCAACAGGCGCCCATTTCTAAAATTTTCTATATTTTCAGCAAATTTGTATGCCATCTGCATACCTGTTACCTTGAAATCCCTCAGTATTGCACTAGAGCCCTCCTCAAAAGCCTCAAAGAATATGCCAACACAGGCTGAAATATCAGGTCTGAAGACTTCTGGGATCTGTGAAAGGGCTACTGCAAACCTATGACTGAAATTAACACATGGCTCTTCATCTTGTTTTCTGATGTTCATCAATTCTGCAACAAGATCAGCAGGTTCTCTTGCAAATTCTTCTTTGAAACAGTCAGCAAGCTCATCCCAACAGGCAAAAAATCTCTTTGGAAGGCTCAAATACCAGTCTTTTGCTTTTGCATCAAAGGACCTAACAAAAAACCTCATCCACATATCCTCATCTCTGAATGAATGTTTTCCCATAAAACTGTGAAAATTTTGGATATGTGCATTCCCATCACATACATTGTGACCACTAAATCTAGGCATCTGATAGTATATCCTAGCAGGCATAGTTTCTACTTTATAATCCACCCATGACAAATCCAGTTGGTCATACAAAGGATCAAAAGGGCTGAGAAGAGGTTTAGCCTTCTGACTGGCAGACACAACAGGGTTACTGCTTTTTAACTGGGCCTGCTCAGCCTCTAAGAATATCAACCTATTTCTTATCTCTTCTATTCTTTTATCCAACATTTCACCACTGAGTATGGGATAATTCATACTTGGATTCATGAAATTTCTATTTTCAGACATCCCTTGCATTCCTAAGACCTGTAACCTCCCCTGGCATCTAACCTATGCAGCAAAATAGCAAATATAAAGGGGAAGGAACAAGGTACCTTTCTTATACAGATGCTGAAGTCTAAACAGCACATTTTCTGTCACAACACACACATCAACTTTTCATGTGCACTTGAATTTTTTGCAGAGTCGCCACCTCTCCAAAGAGGACAAAATTTACAGCAGCTGAAAGCTCATCAAATATGTTTCTGAGTTCATTCCACCAGCAGAGCAAAACTTCACCAGAGACTGCAGGATATCACTTTACATCAACATACCCAGCAGAGTCGCCACTTTGTTGGTTTTTCTTCTGAATCAGCATTAGGGTTTGCCAGTTCTAATGCATAGGCAGATTCAGCCAACTGAATACAGGAGGTTGCGTGAGCTCCTCCCCTTCACTTCTGGTTCTGCCGCACCAAGGGGGGTTTCCCTACTTGATAAAAGTATAACCTTGACTAGCTCAATGACAGAAGGATTTAACTTGACATCAATAGGCAGAATACTCTCATGTATGGACCAAGATTTGTGTAACAGATCACAAGGTTGGCAACATTCTTGGACATGATGTCTGGTTGGGTATGAGAGCATGCAGAGGTTCCTAATCCTAATCCTACAACTAACAAATGGAAGGATGAGATGGTTTGAAATGGTGTTTGGAGTTATGGGACTTTCCTAGACCCATTGAACAGACAGATTCCCAAACCAGTGCCTTATCTGGGTAGCAGAGTCATATCTAAGACTGTAAATGTCTCCCCATGACAACATAAATTCATATCCAGAGGACCTAAGAATAATGCTACTGCCTAACAGCAACATGTCCAAGAAAGAGTATCATTAATGATCATACTTGATAGATCCTATGATGCAATCTATTTCCCTTTGTATCTGATCAAAAGCCTATTTAACCACTCCTTGAGCAGACACAATAAATCAAACACACAGTATGCATATACTGAAAAACTTGGAAGCCTTTGACAACCTTGTTTGAAAGGAAAACAAATGACATACATGAGACAATCAGAAACAATACACACACAGGTGTTTTTCATTTAAAATCAATCTGCATAGAAGGTCATCACAGAGAAAATCATCATTTACAATCCAAAATAGATTAGTACACCAGACTAAGGACCGAGTCTGTAGCAAAAAATGCCTTTCAAAATGTGAACACCTTATGTTCAGAGTCAGAGCAGAAAGCCCAAAAACATCCAACCTCTAAAATGTAACACAGCCAGACCATTTATACAGAACCGTGTACATTCAGCAATTAATTACATGGCCAGAAGTCAAAAATTCGCCAGATACATTCACTCTGAGGAAAATGGCCTGCAAAGAATAAGCGCAGCAGGGGACAAAACATGGAGAAGCAGGAAAAGGACAAGGGGCAGATGAGCTCAAGCCTTGTGCCACTGTCGGAGAATTTTCTTGCCATAAATTAGATACATGGCTGTTCAACCGTTCGCCCATGCCTTTGCAAATCACCATTGATGGCTCAACCACCCATATCTTCTCCTGGAAACAGTCGCACAACTTAAATGGAAATTTCCCGCTCAAAACGTGCCTGAAGCCACAAAGGAAACTCATACTCCATCTTTAAAACATGGCCGTCGACCCTTCCATCGCTTGAAAATTGATGGCACCAAATCCACGTTGAAAAGTCACTATCCTACAAAAATGTGCCACGTAGGCACCCTGAAAATGCATGTTTTGCCTTGCATATCATGCCATCGGCGTGACCAAGACCATCGGGAAGACCTTCACATCTGCATAAATCAATATCCCACATTCGTCCTGCAGAGACCATTTTATCATTTTAAAAACATGGCCGCATGGATACTAAGTGTCGAGCGTTTTGCCGCGCTCGACACACGACCCTTCGCCCACAGCCCATCGCCATGACATATACCATCGGCCTTCCTCAAAAATCTCCTGCCGATCACAGCGGTCTCGCCGATGCCTATCGTAATCCCCTGTCGGCCAGACTCCTCGCTCCCATCGGCGAGATCAACACTATCGGAGCAACTGAACACTTCTTTGCCGACCTCAAGAGTCTTACCGATAACACCCAGGCCTCCCACCTCCGTCGGTGTGACTTACACCGTCGGAGCAACACCTCAAACCTACGCCGACTCCAAAAGTCACGCCGACGCCCATAGGCTAATTACCGCCTATCGGCCAGACCCATGCCATCGGCTCAATCAAAAACTCCCTCGCCGACATCAATGTTATGCCGATACAGCTCCATCGGCCAGAGTACCCCTGTCGGCCCAACTCTCCACACTCGCTGATGGCAACTCCATCGGCCAGACCTGTGCCATCGGCCAACAATCTACCCGTTCACCCGATAGCCAAAGTCTTGGCTATAGCACCCCAAAACCCTCGTCGGCGAGACCCAGTCCGTCGGCAAGCCACAAAACACCTTCGCCGATAGGTAAAGTCTCAGCGATAGAAGACAACACGCCATTGGTACCAAAAAGATCGCCAAGACACATGCAAACTCATGCCGATGGAGAAAACAAGAAGACCACCTCCTTCAAGAAAGATGATGTGGATGTTACAAAACACTGAAGGGGTGCCAAAACTGAAAATTTTTTTGGATTTTTTGGGATGGTGCCTGCATAAAAATTGCTCAAGAACTGACAGTCAATTCAGGCACCAACAGATTGTTGGAAATTTTGATAAATGGAATAGAATTAAATATATAAAAATTATATAATAAAATAAGAATACCTAACTAAAACCTGATGTACATAGGCTATGTTAGATGCTAGAAAATGATTTGTCTAGGTATAGGAAAATTAGTAAAGTTCAAACTAATGTTCTAGAACTAATAAAGTTTCTATTTGTCACTTTCACAACTATTGGATCAGTCGTGCACCTTTCAATCTAACATGCACAAACATGTATCTAATATGGACCCATGGATCTAATCTCTATCAATCTCTAAATGTTCACCTTTAGTGTGTCATAAGTTTTTGTCTATCTCTCCATAAAAATTTGGTTGTGTGATTAAAAGTTTATATATGATAGAGATAGTATTTACCTTGTGTCGAACCTCATAAGAATATTGAGTTAATGACTTTGAGAATGATCGAAGACAATGGGAAAACATGTAATGAATTCCCTAACAGATGATGCAAACAAAAATATAGTAATAAATGCTATGTCTAGATGCTAATGAATGTGTCTTGAATGCTCTTGTCACTCTATTCTAGAATGATCTATAGGAGATGTACTTGTTTAAATATAACTCCAAGTGTCATAAATGAAACATTTCATGCATCTAGTTAGCAAACAATAATTAAGTGTGAAGGGTAAGTTGGCCCTAAATTTGAATTTAAATATTGAAAATATAACTAATGCAAGAATATCCCAAGCCTACAAGCAATCTTGCATCAAACAAAAAAAACCTTTGCATTTGTTTGTCTTTTGCAAAGTTATAAGTTTAGTAGTAGTCATTTTAGTTTGTTGCAATTGGATTTTCTAGACATAGTTATCATTTTGAGCATTCATACTTGAAGATAAAATCACTTATGTGATAATGCATATCATTAGTTTGTCATGAGATTTTGTGTAGAGCATATAGAGCTTGTCCATGTGTTAGTTTTGTACTACATGTTATTTGTATGAGGTGTCTTGCCCTTCTTCAAAGCTTCAAAGGCTCTATCCAGCTCAATTATCCCCTTGTGAGAGATACTTTGTAATTTCTCCACTATAGTCTTCACTTGATGCTCCAGTTGAGCCAAGGGTTGAAGAACTATTTCAAGTTTTGTGATACTCAGTGTCTGTACCCATCCTTAAAAGGATGTTTAGTCTACTTTTTTTACTTGTGAGCATTGCTTTATATTCTCCTTCATCTAATGCATCATCATCACTTTGGAAAGGGGAAGGCAATCCTTGTTGCATCAAGGAATCAATATTATTCTTTATTTCCTTCATAGCCTGATCTAAAGTGACTAATTGGGACTTGCACTTTAGGGCAGCTTTATTCCCACTCTTTACCTCATTTACTTTTGTAGCTACAGTGTATCTATTATCAATTATGGCTATCAAAAGAGATTCATCAGGCAAACTATACAATTTTTCCAAAACAACTTGAGCTTGGGACACTTTGGAAGCAAAATTTGAAGGGTTTGATCTACTTTAATCTTTACTTGTGAGATGAGCATCTAGGATGATGAGATGAACTTAAGTTCTCCCTTAATCTATATTGTGTTGTTGGTTATCTTGGTCTAGTGGGATGCATATAGGTCCATTATTAATTAAATAATTTGTGGTGCATGACCTACTATTTGTATCTTTATTTGTAATTGTTGAAGTTACAGTTCCTTAGTGGTGAGTTGAGTCTTGAGTGATTCATTTGTAGTCCTCAACACTATTGAAGTATTGTGAAGCTATGTCAATTCTTCAACTCTCTTCTTCTCCTATTCCTCTGCCTTTTCAAACCTCTTCCTATAGCCTTCCAAGGTCAATTTCATTTTATCTAACTTAGACTGCAATGCCACCGGTTTAGATTTCAAGGCTTGATAGCTTTGTTGAGTGAATCATGCCTACATCTCCAAGGTCATTTTGTTCACCTCTTGCTCCCGAGCCTTTACTTTTTCTTGCAACTAGTTTATTGTATCTTTTATTTGGGATAGCTCCAACTCCCTCTTCTCAAACTTCCTTCTCACCCTAATAAAATCTATCATAACAAAATTTTGAGTTTCTTCCATTAATTCCACCCTATCTTGTGGGTGAGCTTGTTCAAGATTCATCCCCACTATATGATTTGAATAGTCCTTGAGGCACATTTTCTCTTGTAGCTTATCTACGTTAGGAGTCATGTGAGCAATCATAAATGATTGTTGTATTGGGTCATATGATGACCTCATATGGGGCTGAGTTGGGGCTTTTCCATGCTTTTGTCTCCTTGAGGCTCTATTCTTGCTTCTCTCACTTAAAGTGCACTCTACATATGCTTCCAGAAGGTGGTGGGTGATTGTATGACTCCTCCAGCAAACGGAACCCCCTATGGGAGCCCATATGGAATAGTGATTTGTTGATGAGTGAGTGTGAATACAACTCTAGTGGGTAGTGGGGATGCTATAGTTAGTGTAGATGGAGAAAATGGAGGCAATTTTAGGATATGAAGGGTGGATGGTGCAATGGTGAATGTAGGTAGAAATAGAATTTGAGGCATGCCAAAAGGTTGCATCAATGGCAAGGAGGTGGATGGAGTTGTGGGAGTGGCTACGGAAGTTGGGTGTACTGCAAATATGGGTGCGGCAATAGAAGATTGAAGAGTGGACTGAGTAGCAAAAGAGGGATGAGGGATACTTACCTACATGACCGCATGGGTCGTAGGCTCTGTTTGTGCTCCAATTGGCGGCATCAAAACCATTGCATCTATATCCTCTTCATTTGGGTCCTTTTGAAGCTTCAACTTCCTCTTCTTCAAAGTTTTCTTTGCTAATGATAGGCTAACTTCTTCTACCATAAGAGACACTGCAAGAATTTGTGCCTCCTGGTTACTTGCTAAGAGTGTCTCTATAGTGGTGGAAGAGGTTTCTTCAACTACACTCTAGTAACAGCTGCTCGCTCAGAGGTGGAATCTACTCTAATGTCTCTTTTTATTTTTGAGTGACTTTTTGATACGTTGTTTGCATAGCTTGACGGGCTTGCATGAGTTCTTCTCGAGCATCCCCAAGTGCTGAAGCTATTTAGACCAAGTGAGAAAGAGTTTGTGAGATTTGTAACTCCGCTTGATATATTAGATGGGGCCATTGTCCATGGCTTGTTCCAAAATCAGGTACTTCCTCTACAAAATCACTACATACTTTTGATTCATACATTGCTCCAACTTCTTCCCCTTCTTCATGTGCCTCAAAATATCCTTCAGGATAGATATTGCTCATGTCATATGGTTAGGTAGGTGAGTTATGCTTGTTGTCCCATAAAGTCTCCTAAGTTTCATCTATGTCAACATCTCTAAAGGCTTTTTCTGGCTCAGCTATCTCTTGCCTATATTTCCAATAAGCCTTTACTTTCTCCTCACTCCAATCATCTTTTATAAGGGTCTTTCTGAGAACATAAGTCATGATCTTAGATGGGTCATAGGCATGCACTAGTTTATAGAAAGTTTCCCAAAGAGGGAGCAGGTTAGAGGGGAGCTCATGGAGCTCTATATGTGTTTAGGGAATCTACCTAGGGTGACTTCTTGGCTTCAATTGTTAGGTGGCTTTGATGAACAAACATTTCTTTGGTCTTCAACTTTGTGACCCATGTTTCCATGAATCCTATAGAATCATATTGCAAGCAATCCTCAATGAGGTCAAGCCCTAATTCCACCAGTTTCATTGTTAGAAGGTGCTTGGTTCCCCTCTTATTTATTGTTATTCCCCTCTAGACAAGGGTATATCATAAATGACCTTCTTCTTTCTCCCAACCCCAAATTTTAAATCAATTATATCCAGTTGGAAAAAAAATTCAATAGCCAAGATTTGGTCTATGAGAACCTTTAGAATCCTAAAAACCTCCTCCTTGAAACCATGCACCCAGATGATAGTATAATGGGTGCCAAAGAACTAGTCACAGGGAATTTAATTATTGGTCATGAGTCCCTTTTGTTTGTTTCTCAACCTAAATGTGATGTCCTCTAGGCTGAGATCAATGAGGGCTGGGGTGAGGAAACACTTAGAAAACTCATAATAATTGAAAGTTTTAGAAAGAATGTGAGTCCATGTTGAAACAAGTATAACCTTTTGTGCATCAACTGATGCATCTGTTGGCAATAAATGGGGAGGACTAAGTCAATTTGATTGAGCCTCAGTCAAATCTCTAAAGTCAATTTATACCCCAGAAGATACAGTGAGAAAATCATAAGTAACAGTAAGTAATTATAGCATGCGATAAGAACACATCATTCATACACATCACATACATTCATATACACATATAGATTAGATCAAACCCTTGTATCTCCATTATATATTTATTATAGACTTATATACAAAATGGCAGGTCTAAGTCTCTGCTCTGTTGTACCATACCAACTCTTAATACCCAAAATTATCCAACTTAATTACCATTAAGTTCAAGGTCATGATTAACATAATCACAATTAGGCATAGTAATAATCAACATCTTAGACAATAATCAATGTGCATATCTTTTGTATAATTTCAAAACTGAAATTTACAACAAATTCCAAAGATAACATAAGTTAGTGAATCCTTCACTATACATTTACAATGTTTTTCTTATAGCATCAATGATAAGTTGATACATAATGTTTGATTATCAAGTCATATGAAAGAATGTACTGCATCTGGAGTTTTGACATCTGGCTTCATAAGTCTTAGCTTGTCTTATACTTGGAAAGGAGAGCATCACCTGAGTGCTTTTCCTCCAACCACAGACCGGTGGTCCCCCACATAACTTTCTTCCTAGAAGTGGCCCTTCCCTTCACGAAGGGAATAGATATAAGGAACCATTAGGTTTGCCATATGAGTATCTAGTGTTGTGTCCTTCATAATACTTCGTGGTCATACAACTATAGATCTACTCTAACAATGTATGACACTACTGGAATCATTATGCCATTTGGAGCACAGTGAACTGACTAATGCATGTAGAGACGGATGCATTATTTTGGCCAAAGATTTATATACATAACATTTCGCAATGAACATAGTCATTGTTCACACACCTCGACTCAACATAGAAGATGTCTCATCCTACAATGTTCATAAATTGACCCCTTTAGGTCATAATAAAGATTAGTGCTATACACCCTTTGTCCACTTGTCTTGGATTTCCAACTCCGTTTCCAAGAGTGTGTTCTCAAAATTATTTTGTCGCTTAAGCAACCAGGAACCCTTGACCTCCATGTCACTTTGTTCTAGTTCTTTTCTTAAAAATATTTATTTGAAAGTTCATGGTTTCATGTCTTAAGACCTTTTCCAATCTAAGGCTCTATGACCATCTTATACCAAAGATTCTTGTCAAATCGACATTGAATATAACATCTTTCCATTATATTCGATAACATTAATATTGAACTATATAAAATAGACTTAAATTCTAAATGTTCAAGAAGGGTTACATCACCCTCTATTTCCTTTCCAATACATTACTGCTATAATACAAGAAATATGTTAGGATTTGCATGCAGAAGATATCAATTAAATGCAAATAAAGATTAAACAGAGGAATGAAAATACACAAAAATAATAATAGCAAGAGACAAGTTTTAACGTGGTTCACCCAAACTCAGGCTACATCCACCAACAGAGAGTCCAATATTATTATCCAGCAAATCAAACCGATTACAACTAGCAATCCTTGCAACTCAATACCACTGCAAAATGCTACAATATAATATCAACGGAAACCCTAATCCTTAGCCGCTTTTATCAAGCCTTATGTCGGTTACAAAATAGGTTTTTTGTTTTTTTTATGTTGGCCAATAGAAAAATAACTCCCGACACCTCTATAAAATAATAAAATTTGTTTGAGGGGTGCTACCTCTGGACCCCACAAGGGGTGTTGCCCCCAAACCCCCGTTAAATAATTTGGGGGGAAACCGCGCTGATAAAAGTGGGGAAAATTTAACCTTCAAGTCTAATTAGGCTCCATATAACAACAAAATATTTAAATAATATACATTTAGTTGACATATCAACTCTTTAACAATTCGTGGGTTAATGACCATTCAAGCTTTATCTTCCTGTTGTTCAAAACTTATTATACACTTTGTGCAATATAGTAACAAAGGTTAATGTTTCCTAGCTTTTCTTTCATAGTCATGTCAAGAAGTATCTCATAGAGATTAACTTCCTCTATAACCACATTTAATACAGTCCACTATACGGGACTCAAACATTAACATCTTGTCATCACAAGTTTGCAGACCTGGAATAAATACACAAAGATTTATGGTTTGAACACATGTAATAAACATTCCCATATAATGCTACAAAACAATCATAATCAATAATAATATATTATATACATTGTGATGCAAGATAGTCATTATCATAACTACTTTATGCTCTTCACTAGCATTCACAGTCATTTATTGACAACAATATCAAGTGTTCTAAACAGTTTAGTCTCAAGCACATTGGTTGACATTGTGGCCTCTAAGTATATCAACACAACAATCATTATATACCCCCAACCTTATGGCCTACTGGGTTTGTTTTTACTAGACTGCTACATCAGTGCTTAGTATACTATCAGCCTTCGGCCCAACAAAGATTAGTTTCTACTACTAAAACAATGTATGATATACCATCGGCCTTTTGGCCCAACAAAGATAAGTTTATATCAATAGTGTCTTAAGAACCATCATAGTTATTGATACATCATGGTATCATTTTATATTGTCAAAATCTTACATATATAACAAAGATACCTGATAAAGCTTTTGAGTTTGACGTAGAACTATGTATATGTCATCATCTGGTCTTTCTACAAACCTCATTGTGATTGCTTTCCATAGAATATCGTCCTTCATTCTTGGTTATTCTCTCTTTTCTCCCTCTGAGAGCCTTTTCTTGTATGTCCAAGAATACCTTCTACTCTCTCCTCCATAAGGTTGAGAAGAATAAAATAGTTAGACTCCCTTCCCATCATGGATAACAATCCACTCATCTCAAAAACTACCTTCAGGGGCTCTTTGCAAGGCATAACACATATTGTGTTATCATTGTGGAACCAGCACTCTTCCACTCTTCATGGATTATGGGCACGTTCCCACAAATGAGTAACACTTATCAACTTGATAGTGTTTGATTCCACTATAAGTGGATATTGTTTATAACTTAAAAGATATCATAGATATCTATATGATATTATAAGGGTATTAAAATATTCAATATATCATCAAGATGATATCACCAATCATATTGGTGATGATATTAATATGCGACTTGGGGTTGAGACTCACTCCCCTATGTCAATATTTTAGACTTAAAGGAAAATAATTAATGTTATTAACAAAACTTAATATAATATTAAGCAATAACATAGGAAATCTCTGACACTGACAACATTTTCACTAGGTTATACTAATGTTCTAAGAACATCATTAAGTCAATCGACTTAAGTGGTGTTGAGAAAATATGAAATGAAATGATTACTATAGTCAAATTGAGTTTGACTTAATCAAGGAAATAAGATCAACACTTATGCTAATTGGCATCAGTTCACAAAGAATAATTTTGATACTCAAATGGCAACCTGACCTTTTCCATAACATTTATTTCCTTCTCCCAGGTGATACTCTCCTTCCACTCTTGAAGGAAGATTCTTTTCCTGGTTACACTCACAAGCATATAATCATGATTAGTGTATCATCATTGAATCATAAAATATTATAATAAGATAATCTTAGTTCAACATGTAATCTCATGTCTAATCTAAACATTAATTGTAATCCATATAATCAATGTTTCACTTGATATTTTCCAAAAACATCAAATCATTAATCTAAGACTCTTTATCCTTTTTACCACATAAAAGTAAGATTAAACTTAATCAAAAGTTGAGGATGTACCATATCTTCCCCCATAAGTATCATCATCCCCAATGATTTAGTGTCTCCAAAGATCAAACCAATATAAAGAAAAAGTGTTTACTCATCACAAAGAAAAGATTTAAAAGAGACGGGGAAACCTTTGATAAATATCCTCATAATTTTCCCAGGTGGCATTCTCTTCTACATACTGGTCCCATTAGACCTTGCATTGAGTTATCTCTTTATTATGTAAGTGCAGCTTACGCATTTCGAGCACCTTGATGGGCTCGATCACTACCACCCTTGGGTCCTTCACCTGTATGGCATTCCAATCAAGAATAGGAACATGATTATCTCCTAAAATAAAATTTTTCAAATAGGAAACATGGAAAACATTATGCATCATGGCAAGAGTTGGTGGCAAAGCAATCCTGTATGTAACTGGGTTGACCTCTTGAAGAACTTCGAAGGGACCTACATATCTAGGAGCTAGTTTGGACATCTTTCCAAACTTAATGGATCTCTTTTGGGGTTTGATCCTTAGAAGGACTTTTTCTCCCACTCAGAAATGCCTTGCGATGCATTTAACATTTGGATTGTTCTCCTTAAGGACCCTCCTAACTGTGACTGCACCAAGTGGTATCAGAGTGAAAGTTTGAATCTTTGGGAGTGAATTGTGAAAAGTTGGCAAATGAATTCTATAAGATCTTGATGTGGACAGATCACCGAATCTGAGGTAGGTTATTTGTGTCGCAACCAATTTCCAATTGTGAGGCAATTGTCACCTTGTAGTTTGATTGCCGAACTTGAGGTAGTTTGCACTTGATCCTAGGAAGATGCCACCGAGGAGAGTCCTTACTGTTGGAACAATGGCTGGAAGAATGGATGAGATCATGGAAATGATGAAAATAATGAGAATTCGATTAGATGTTGTTGAGGAAGATAGGCGAAGAGGATTGACACCTAGACCTAATGTTGAAAGTGATGATGAAGAGGAATTTCAATCTGTTGATCAAATTGGAGAAACCCTAGGAGGTGAAGAAGAAGAAGAATCATATCAAGTCAAGATGTTGTGAGCTATTTCAAAGATTGGGAAAAGTCCTAGAGTTGATGTACCTAATTACATTGGCAATTTGAATCCTAAAGAGTTGATTGACTAGATAAATGAGATGGAAGAATACTTTGAGTATGAGGAAATTGAAGATCTAGAGAAGGTGAAATTTGTAAAGACAAATTTGAAAGGACATTGCTGCTATATGGTGGAAATAAGTTCAGTTGGATAGAAATGGAAGAGGAAAATAAAAGATTACAAAATGGGACAGGATGGTGACAAAATTGAAGAATCAATTTGTACCTATTGACTATGAGTTGGAGCTGTAGAAGAGATTGCAGAACTTGAGACAATAGGAGAAATCTGTGAAGGAGTATACTGAAGAATTTCATAAGATGATCATAAGGACATGACATAGTGAAGCAAGCAAGGAGAAAGTGTCTAGATACATCAATGGACTGAGATTCAACATTCAAGAAGAACTGAGTTTGGTAAGGATGACAACACTAGAAGAAGCATATTAGTTTGCCCTGAAAGTTGAAGAAAAGTTGAACAAGAGGCATGATCAGAGAAAGAGAGGTAGAGGAGATAAATTTCAAAGAGGAAAAACATTTTCTAGAGGAGAGAGATCATTTGCGGAGAAGAATAGATAAGAGAATACTTTCAAGAAGGAGTACAGAGATAACAATGCATATCGGAGAGATGATAAAACTTACTATCGGAGAGGAAACCCTAATGCATATCGGAGTGAAGGATACAAAAGAGAAGGAAGATGAACTGATAGGAGAACATTTAGAAGAACCTATTTCAAGTGTGGAGGTGAAGGACATAGAGGATTTGAATGTAATCAGAGGAGTGCAAGAAAGAGGATAGAGAATAGTGGAAGAGCAGCCTATGTGGAAGACGAACTTGTTGGATCACCGAGTTCAGTTGGTAAACCTGAGAAAGGAGAATCAATTGTGATGAGGAGAGCACTATTTCAAGTAGAGACAAATGAGGAACCATCACAAAGGAAGAGTTTGTTCAGAACCAGATGCAAATTAGGAGGTAAATGTTGTAAAGTTATTATTGATAGTGGTAGTTATGATAACCTAGTTTCAGAGGAGATGGTGACTAAGTTAAAGTTGGAAAGATTGAAACACTCTAAGCCCTATCAGATAGCATGGATTCAAGATGAACATAAGGTCCTGGTGAGTGAACAATGTCTGTGAAATTTCATATTGGTTCTTATCATGATGAAGTCTTGTTTGATATTATGCCTATGGATGTTTGTCATATTTTGTTGGGTAGACCTTGGTGGTATGATAGAAAAGCTATACATGATGGGAGAAATAATACATACACTATAACATCAAATGGGAAGAGAATTACTTTGATTCCTTTGGAAGATGATCCTAAGAGTGAAGTATGTGGAAATGCTAGTGTCATGCCCACATTTCCCATGTGGTCATGACACGCAACACACGTGTCATGTCCACATTTGACATGTGGTCATGACACGAAATATGAAAAACTTTTTCGCATGTCCCTAGGAACCCCCTTGTAAGCATCTGCATGCTCGGTGGCAATACGCATGAGGCGTAAACATGTAATACATAATTAGGAAAATGCATCTTCCTATGCCATCCCCTGCATGATGAAAGCCATCTAGGGGGTATGTGACGTGATGTGCACCGCTTCTAGGGTTAGAATGGTTTTAATCTGAACCCTAAATTTCCTAGGTGAAGAGGTGATATTGTTAGATTCAAAACCAAACCCTAACTCTAATGCATAAATGAATTTACATAATTAAAATAAGAAAATCAATGGCATGATGGACGCATGATAAGATGGAGTGATAAAATGATAGTCACCAAAGGGTCATAAAAATAAAACCCTAAAATCTACAAAAAATTTGACAGCATAACGCACTTTCAATAAATGAAATAAAAATTTTAAAAGAAAGATTCTAAGAAGAAATTAATGCAAAAATTAAAATAAATAATCGTAAGGGAAGATTAAATAAAATTTCCAAGGTTAAGTAAATTGATTATTCAACTAAAAATTAAAATTCGAAAATGATTAAATAACCAAAAATAAACTTCAAAATTAAGTCCTTTAATAAATATAATTTTCGACCATTATATTTATTAACTAACTCAAAATAATTGATAAAGGGGAAAAATTTAAATATCTCTCCCTGTAAAAATAATAAAATCAATTAAAATAAAAAATGAGAAAAAAGATTTCCCAATGCAATAATTTAAAACGCCCTGAGAAAATTAAAATAAAAGCCCCAAAAGAAATAAATTACAAGGGGAAAACACTTCCCACAAAAAAATGAAATCAACCCATTTACCACTAAAATAAACCTCCAAAAGAATTTAAAATCAAACCCAAAATAAAATTAAAACATTTAAGTGATGCATAAAGAAAGTCGATAAATTCAAAAGGAATTGAATTTCCAAGTGGAGGGAACTTAGTTTCTCATGCACATGGAAGAGAATTAAAGAATTAAATAAAATTAAACTTCTCAACTTACAACCCTAAGTGCTCTCCAATATAATATTAATTTCCTACACTAGAAAGCCCTAATTTTCTTTTCTATTATTATCCTTATGGATTGCCCTAACTTATTCCTTTGCATTCTCTATTGTTCCTTTCTCTTCTTGTTTTTTTTATGTTTTCTCTTTGTTTCCCCATTTCTTGTCATGTTGCCTCCATTGTTTTGTTTCTTACAGGTTGGGGGTTTTGTTTTCACATGGCTACCAAGGAGAAGGGATACAGAGGTATATTTTACAATATACATAGTGGGTTTCCCTTTTTTTGGTTATATATATATGTGTGTGTGTGTGTGTGTGTGTGTGTGTGTGTGTGTGTGTGTGTGTGTGTGCAGAAGATGTAAATCTGGGTTTGTGTTTTATTGAACATCAATGGTATACACACACCCACACACAGATATATATATATATTCAGATCACAGAATAATGATAGTAGATGCAACGGTCGAACGACATAGAAAGGTGGGCGACGTGGGTTGGTAATATCGCCACCGTTGCCATGGACAGTGGGTCTGAAGATTCTTAGAGGTAAAAAAAAAGCAGCAATGAAAGGTTTTTGGGGAAGGCGGTACTCCCACCCACCCCCCACCATAAGGTGGGAGGTGGGTGGGGAGATCGTCCCCCCCACTCCCCTCTTTAACTCTTCGCAGGTCTTTGGGGAAGGGTAGCGGCATGGCCGCCATCCTTCCCCTTACTCTATTTTTTTTATTTATAAAACATTAAAACTTGGAAACCCCTATGGGTCTGCTCAATGCAGAAACTTTATTCAGTATGACTTTTGATCAGCATAAAAATGATTTCCAACTGATTTATATGTTAAAAGAAATACAGATTGCTAATGTTTGAAGTACACACACACACACACACACACACATATATGCATAGTGTTAACAATGGTTAAATTAGATATGGAAGCATATATATATATATATATATATATATATATATATATATATATATATATATATATATATATATATATATATATATATATATATATATATATATATATATATATATATATATATATATATATACATTCCTCTAATAGGATAATATGACCAAAATTTGAAAACATAACATAGGCCAGTAGTGTATACTCTTTTTTTTTAAACATTAAATAACACAAGGGTAATATTTCCATTTGACAACAATATAAATAAATCAGATATCTATATTTCTTTCTTCTTTTTAAACAAAAACAAAACCATAACATGAGGATATTACTCTTCTTTTTTATTTCCTAAAAAATATTTCAACAAAACTAGTCTATTCTCCTTTCTATTTAAACATTCAATAGGATCAAAACTGCAACATATATATTTATTTATTTTTTTGAATGATAGGACAGAAACTATAATTTCCCTTTGTTTTGTCAACTTCCCATAACCAAATAAGCACAAACAGTAACTTAATAATATATATTTTTTGAAGTCAAAATAAGAGATGTTTCTTATCTAAGTTATTTACAATAGCAAGAACAATGGAGACCAATAAATTTGGCAATAATACATTTAGGCCTCTAAGGCCGTGGCTCCAAAAATAGCCAACCAAAATAGTGCCCAAACACCAAAATGGACTTCAACAAGCTCCATTTTTTCCAAACTGAAAAACTTGCAATAAACACACAACAATGGAGAACCAAGCCACAAAGAAAAGCCCTCCTCCCTACCATAGACCGGCAAGTGGGTCACCCCCGAGCTAGGGAGATAGGATTCACACGGTTACACACACACCACAACAAATGAAATTTTCCAAACACACAAAATAATTTTAACTCCCATGGATTTGCACAATACTAAACTCATGAAAATGAATTTGATGGGGGTAGGGGAGTGGACCCCTCAACTCAAGATGTCACTCCATGGTCTCAAAATCACCAAGCCTCAAGGCCTCAAGCCACAACCACAAAATGCATATCTCCAAATAACTCAAAAAGAACTATCATGGCACTCTTGCCGTAAAAAATGCTCTCACACCAAAGAAAAGCCCTCAGGGCTATAAGTAGTACAAAAATAAGGAGGTGACCTCAAGGAGGTTCACTCTCCCCTACCCCATATAAGTTGAGCCTTATCTCCAAATGGAGGTGCTCTCACCAAACTCCCAACCCACACAAAAATGAAAAGAACAACCAACATAAAACCACAAACACAACATAAATGAAATACACAAGGGAAAATGGCCATAGCCATGGAGCTTACCTTCAAAAGCCCTAAAAATGGAAGCACGTTTTGTGAAGAGCTCCAAGCTTCTCCAAGTCTTCCAATCTCCAAATTTCTCTAACTCCCCAAAAAGAACTCCAAGAATAGAAGAAAAATATCCCAAAATGCAAGAACCCCACACTCCTCTTCAAGAGGAGGTATTATAGGCCTTCCAATTTGGCCTTGAGGAATGAGAAGTTGACACTTGTCACCTTTTCCTTCCTCATCCCATGCCACCTACAAGGGAGAGGGAGTGTGAGGGTGACAAGTGTCACCCTCCAATTCCATTTCAAACCTCACCTTATCCACTTGTGCTCTCACACATGTGTGAGAGACCAAGTGGTGAGGTGGCAATCCCCTTCAAGCCTCCATGAGGATAAGGGATGCCATATGGCATCCTCTTATTCTCCAAGAGAGCCATATCCCTCCAAGATGCTCTCACATGTGTGTGAGAGTCTTGGAGGGAGATCCCACACACTTGGGAGTCTTGGAGACCTCCCAAGTCTTCTTGGTGAAGGGATCCCCAAACTTTGGGAAGGGAGATGAGTCTTTCCCAAAGCATGACTCATCTCCCACCCTTAGCCATTTCAAAATTCGTCACTTTGACTAAACCTCAGTTTAGAGTGACCAAAAGTGAGTTACCCCAAGGTTTAGTTATTAAAATTGACCCTAGACCCATGGGTAACCACCTAGGGTAAGTTTTGGGACACTAAGGTACACCTAGGGAGTCATAAATTCACTTTAAATGGCCCATAAATGAAAATAATACCAAGTGGTGTAAAACAATAAAAAATATACAACACATGATATAAATTAATTTACAAAAAGGGGTACTAGGCCAAAATAATAAATCAAATAAGTACTCGAACAACATCCGATCAAATGTGATCCTCATCCCTCTTGGGAATGGATCGGTTTCACAAGGAATAACATATGTGTGAATACTACCTTCGATTTCCTGTGGCCTAGGAATATAATCCTGCACAACTAGATCAAGTGTCAATCATATCATGAATAATCATAGACGAAGCAACTGAAATCAAATTCATGCCATTGTATACAACATTAATTATTTGCTACATGATTTAATATTAAAACTGTGTCTTTTATCCAATGTCTCATTATGAGGCCGATTATTTTTCCTTCTTCATTTTGATCATTTTATGTTTCAGTTGATGACATTATCATACTTTTAGAGACCATGGTTCCATTATGCTGATTTGATTATATCCTAATTTTGATATGACATTGATTAGACATATGATGATTCGATTTGATCATATTTTGATGTTATATTGAGACTAGACATGCGAGATATATTAGATGATGTTTTCTGATGTGATTTCTAGTTCTTTATGTGATGATGATTTTGCGACATTAGATAGAAAGTGCAGTTTAATCTTGAATAATGTTGTAGATGATTAATGTTGCATTCAATGGCATGAATTTAATTCTAGTTGCTTCGGCTATGATTATTCATGATATGGCCACTTGATCTAGATGTGCAGGATTATATTCCCAGGCCATGGGAAATTAGAGGTAGTATTCACACATATGTTATTCCCCGTGAAACCGATCCATTCCCAAGAGGGATGAGGATCACGTTTGATTCAAATGTTGTTTAAGTGCTTGTTTATTTTATCATTTTGGCCTAGCACCCCTTTGTTTAAATTAATTATATCATGTGTTGTATAATTTTTTATTGTTTTATACCACTTGGTATTGTTTTATTTTTGAGGCCATTTAAAGTGGATTTATGACTCCCTAGGTGAACCTTAGTGTCCCAAATCTTACCCTAGGTGGTTACCCATGGGTCTAGGGTCAATTTTGACTAACTAAACCTTGGGATAACTCACTTTTGGTCACTCTAAACTGAGGTTTAGTCAAAGTGACGAATTTTGAAATGGATAAGGGTGCGAGATGAGTCATGCTTTGGGAAAGACTCATCTCTCTTCCCAAAGTTTGGGAATCCCTTCACTAAGAAGACTTGGGAGGTCTCCAAGACTCCCAAGTGTGTGGGATCTTCCTCTAAGACTCTCACACATGTGTGAAATCATCTAGGAGGGAGATGGCTCTCTTCGAGAATAAGAGGATGCCATATGACATCCCTTATCCTCATGGAGGCTTGAAGGGGATTACCACCTCACCACTTGTTCTCTCACATGTGTGAGAGCACAAGTGGATAAGGTGAGAATTGGGATGGAATTGGAGGGTGACACTTATCACCCTCACACTTCCTCTCCCTTGCAAATGGTATGGGAGGAGGAAGGAGAAGGTGACAAGTGTCACCTTCTCATTCCTCAAGGCCAATTTAGAAGGCCTATATTACCTCCTCTTGTTGAGGAGTGTGGGGTTCTTGCATTTTGGGATTCTCTTTCTATTTTTGGAGTTCCTTTGGGGAGTTAGAGAAAATTTTGGAGATTGGAAGATTTGGAAAAGCTTGGAGCTCTTCACCAAACATGCTTCCATTATTAGGGCTTTTGAAGGTAAGCTCCATGACTTGTTCATTACCCTTGCATACTTCATTATGTTGTGTTTGTGGATTTTGTTGTTTGTTGTTTTCATTTTTATGTGGGTTGGGAGTTTGGTGAGAGCACCTCCATTTGGAGGTAAGGCTCAACTTGTTTAGGGAAGGGGAAAGTGAACCTCCTCGAGGTCACCCCCATATTTTTGCTACTTATAGCCTTGAGGGATTTTTACTTGGTGTTGAGACCATTTTGATGGCAAGAGTGCCATGGTAGTTTTTGAGATATTTGAAAATATGTGTTTTTTTTGGAGGTTTTGGCTTGAGGCCATGAGACTTGGTGTTTTGATATTTTTGGTGTGGCCTTTGAGTAGAGGGGTCCATTCCCTACCCCCATCAAACTCATTTTCATGAATTTTGTTATGTGTTTATCCTTGGGGTTAATTTTGAGTTGTTGTTGTGTTGCTTGTTGTGGTGTGTGTGCAACTGTGTGAATCCCTACCTCCCTAGCTCAGGGGTGACCCACTTGCAGGTCTATGGTAGGGAGGAGGGCATTTTGTTGTGGTTGGATTCCCCTTCTTGTTGTGTATTTATTGCAGGTGTTTATTGGAGAAATGGAGCTTTGGAGAAGTCTATTTTAGTGTTGTTGTAGTATTATGTTGTTGGCTGTTTGAGCCATGGCCTTTGAGGCCCTATTGTAATTTTTGGCAAGTTTATTTTCTGCCCATTATATTGGCTATTGAGTGAGTATCTAATGTGAGCACTATTTTGGTTTTAAAAAAAGAAAAGAGAGAGAGAAGTAGAGAAGTTGTTATTAAACTATGTTGTTGAGTTTATGAATAAAGGAAGAATGCAAGAGAAAATGTATTTTCTGTCATTTGTTCCTTACAAAAAAATATATATAAGTTGCTGAATAAATTTTAGTGTATGCAAAAGAAGAGAGAGAAATTTAAATGTATTATTTTCTATTATGTTGCTTTGAAATTTTCATGTTATTAGTTGTTGTTTATGGAAATAGGTTGCTGAAATTTAAATGAAATTAGATTTCCTGCCCTATAAGATTTTTGTCAAGGAGTGTTTCTATTTACTTATTTTTAAAAAAAAAAAGTATACAGCGGCTACTGAATTAATTTATGATGAAAAACTAAAAATTAGCATTTTCTATTGTTTAAAATTATTGCTATTTTGAAAGATTAGTTTAATATGTATATATATATATATTAACATTAGAAAAATGCATAAACATTGAGATTGGAGGAACAAACTATTTGTTTAAAAAATTGTGTGTATATATATACTAAATAACCTGTCCACATTTAAAATGTATCAAAATAAAATATATATATAAAAAAATTAAGATGGATTGAACCCTACTAGGGTTTCTATGGTATGGCAGAAAGCTTTTAAAAAAAGAAGTGGAAGGCTGTGGGCGGCGCAGTCCATGGGGTGTGGGGAGGAGGCATTGCCTCCATCCACACCCCCTTCCCCCTCTCACTCCGCATAAACCCCACCCCACACCAAACCTCCGTCGATACACAGCCAGTGGCGTATGGAAGATGCGGGACATCGACCCTGTCAGCATAGTCCCTCCAACCTCCATTTGACACCTGTTGTTTGGCCCTTATTGACATATATATATATATATATATATATATATATATAAACACTTCCATTTTCATACTTATAGTAAATATAGTTATATACATTAAAAACAAAATATATATATATATATATATATATGTATATATATGGGGAATGAAACCCTACTGGGAATGTACAATGAAAATGTAAACCTCTGTGTAAATGTGATAACACCATGGCAGCCATTGTGGAAGAAACTCCATATTTGCAAAAGAGAAGCACACAGAAACAATGGAGGCCATACAAAAAAAAAGTAGTGAAAGACGCAAGAATATGTTAGGGCAAACTTCATAAGGAAAATATTAAAAAAAAGGATTAGGGTTGAGTGGAGAGTGTGAGGAAAATTAGCCTTTTCTATTTTATTTAATTGTTCCCATTTATTCATGTGCATGGGAATCTAACTTCCCTCTTTTATTTATTTTTGACTTTTGGAGTTTTTGCCTCCCTTGTGTTTAAAATATACTTGATTTATAATTTTATTTGGAATGGGATTTTTATCCCTTCATGTGGGTTTAATTAAAAGGGTATGGGAATTTGATCTAATGGGATTCTTAATCCCTTGACTTGTAAATTAGATTGGGCATATTTTTTAAAATTATCTTGTGCGTTTTAAATTTAACGTTTTGGGGAGGTCTCTTTATTGAGTTTAAATTTAGTTAATTCGACTTTATCTTAGTAGGGATATTTTAAATTTACCCTCCTTTCAATTAAGTTTAACTTGAAGTTAATTAATAAATGTAATAGTTGATATTATGTTTATTAATGGACTCAAGTGTTGAGTGCTATATTTTGATTATTTTATTATTTTATTTCAAATTTTAATATTTAATTGCAAGGTCGATTTAATTGGCCTTGGCAAAGAATTTTATTTTTAATTTCAATTTCTAAATCTTTTCTCAAAATTTAATTATTATTTTTGAAATTTTGCTTTGAAATTCTTGTTGCAGTTTTTATTTTTAAATTTTTTATTTGATTATTGAAAACATGTTATGCTGTCAAAATTTTCCTAGATTTTAGGGTTTTAATTTTTACATCATTTTATTGACTTCCTTTTTACCACTCCATTTTATCATGCATTCATTATGCCATTATTTCATATTTATTATTTTGATTTGATTTTGTTTTAGAGATAGGGTTTGGTTTCAAATCTGACGAAATCGCCTTCTCACCTAGGAAGCTTAGGGTTTGGATTAAACTGTCTTAACCCTAAAAGTGCCACACTTCGTGTCGCTTACCCCCTAGATTGCTTTCGTCACATAGGGGACAGCATAGGATGATGCACGTTCTTGAATTATGTTTAACATGTTTATGCCTCATGTGTATTGCCACCGAGCACGCAAATGCATGCGAGGGGGTTCCTAGGGATAGGTAGAAATTTTTTTAATAATTCGTGTCATGACCACATATCAAATGTGGACATGACATGTGTGTTGTGTGTCGTGACCACATGGGAAATTTAGGCATGACATTTAGTATCAGAGCCAAGTTTAAACACTAGGCTTGTTTATGGTACATTATTATTTCTACAACTTTGATTAATTTATGGTTACCTTATTTTTGTAGGATGCCTCCCCGATGAGTTTAGCGAGCAGAATCCCACCACATTGTGTCCGCCAAGGTGCATAGTGATTCTTCAGATGAGAGACAGGCACTGCTAACCCCATAGGTACTGCAGGCACCACCGACCCTACCTATACCAGATATTAGGCCACAGATATTACAGGCACTATAGGTAGTGTTAGATAGGCTTCCATCGGCCGTAGTTGAGTCGCGCATAGAGCCACGTGTCGAGCCCCACAATGATCTATGAGAGGAGCCACATGTGGAGTCACGAGTAGAGTCACGTGTCGAGCCATGTGTGGAGCCTCGCATTGAGCTGCAAGAGGCACCACGTGTGGAGCCATATGTTGAGATGCCTGATATGATGGCAGAGGAGGTTGGATGACCGACAGGGCTTGTAGTAGGAGCCCTCCACGTCATGCTAGGCATGAAGAGGCAGTGCGAGTGGAGCATATTATTCATAGGCCTTATGATTATTATGCAGATGAGCCTATCAGAGGGTACAGATAGAGAGGAGATCCCATTAGGGATTTGTTGAGGCTGAACCCTCCTACTTTCGCCAGGACCACAGAGGGAGTTGAGGTAGAGGCCTGGCTCATCATCTTAGATAGATGCTTTGCGTTGCATCCTTACGAGGGAAACACGAAGGCTCCTGTGGCAGTCCACCTATTGTGAGATACAACAACTACTTGGTGGTGCATTAATGAGTGCAAGCGCCATCTATCATTGGACACACTCACATGAGAGATTTTCATTGAGCGCTTCAACGCGCGATATTTATTAGATCACTATAGGCAGCATCGTATAGATGATTTTCATGACCTTCAGTAGAGAGGACTTACAGTTGCTTAGTATGAGGGTAGATTTACTGAGTTGTCTCGATATGCAGAGTATCTCCATGACGAGAAACTCCTAGTTCATAAGTTTATCAGAGGATTGAACCATAGCATAGTAGGGTATGTACGCATGGCAGACCCCTAGACATTGAGTGATGCTGCCAAGAAGGCATACATAACTAAGGAGATATATGGACGAGGGTAGAGTTCACGCCCTCAGTTTTAGGATCGTGGGCAGCAGCATCAACAGAGTTATCGCAAACCACCACTGCCACCTCAGAGAGGAGGATTTAGTTCCGCATCCTTACCTCCTAGGCCCCCATAGTAGCATCCGTAGCAACATCAAAGACCCAGGACATAGCAGAGGGCACATGGGGGTCATAATTGAGGTTGGCAGCAGAAGGGCCTGCGTAGAGATCAGAGGGAGTAGGAACCACCTGCGGGACCCATGAGGTCGCAGCAGTCATATAGGGGTTCATAGGGGTCCACAGGTAGATCCAGACAATAGTAGTCGAGTAGGACTCAGACTGGACAGGAATAGGCTAGGGGCTCATGTTATGTGTGTGGTGGAGTAGGACATCTAGCCAAAGAATGTCCATAGGGCTTTATAGTAGGGGTAACCTTGTGCAGGAGGATCAGAGTAGATGGTTGGAGATGTGGGTAGGTCCCACTGTATGTTCGCAGCAGTTGATAACCACCAGGCTAATTTTTAGGCATCAATGATTAAGACATCAGGTATGATACGGGGTGTCCCCATTTCTATTCTCTTTGACTCTAGTGCTATTGACTCTTTTATATCTCCCTCGTTAGTGGAACGTTGCAGGCTGGTGGCCTCTAGGCAGGGTGATAGGTGGGTGGTTGAGTTGGCCTGAGGGGCCAAGATGATAGTAGATTCCTTAGTCCATGACTGTGAGATTACTTTGGGACCCTTTGCCATAGTATGTGACCTTAGAGTTATGACATTAGGATCCTACGATGTGGTTTTGGGTATGGACTAGCTTCCAGCTCATCAAGCCAAGCTAGATTATTGCCGAAAGGTGGTTAGCTGCTTAGATGATCATGGTACATCAGTTGAGGTAGTGGGCATTCAAAAGCCCCATATGATATCTGCTTAGTAGCTTAAGCGCTACATGCAGAAGGGATGCCAGTTGTTCGCTATCACAGTGAGTGACAGATCAGATGACGATCCTGAGGCATCTTTGGATGATCATCCCATCTTGATAGAGTTTACTGATGTGTTTCTAGTAGAGGTACTGGGGATGCCACCCCATCGTGAGGTAGACTTTCATATTGACTTAGTGTTGGGTGCCAAGCTAGTGTCTTATGTACCCTACAGGATGACCACTCATGAGCTCATAGAGCTCAAGTTATAGCTTGAGGACTTGCTCAAGAAGGGGCAGATCCGACCAAGCATTTCACCTTAGGGTGCTCCTGTCATCTTCGTGAAGAAGAAGGATGGGTCTCTTCAATTATGCATGAATTATAGGTAGTTGAATAAGGTGACAGTGAAGAACCGTTATCCTCTACCCAGGATTGATGATCTCTTCGATCAGATGCAGGGAGCCAGGGTGTTCTCTAAGATTGACCTGAAGTTTGATTACCATCAGTTGCGTATCACAGAGGCAGACATCCATAAGACTACCTTTCAGACTTGATATGGCCACTATGAGTTCACTGTGGTCCCCTTCGGTTTGACAAATGCCCCTGTAGTGTTCATGAGTCTCATGAACGGGGTGTTTCGTACCTACTTGGATTTGTTCGTGATTATTTTCCTTGATGACATTTTGATCTATTCACAGACCGAGGAGGAGCATGAGGAGCACCTACGTCAGGTTCTACAGTGTTTGAGGGAGCAGAATCTTTATAGAAACTTGGTGAAGTGTGCATTTTTTAGGACAGAGGTACAGTATTTGGGGCATATCCTATATGGTGATGGAATCTCAGTAGATCCATTAAAGATCAGGGCTATTAGAGATTGGCCAGCACCCACCAATGTGACAAAGGTTAGGAGTTTTATGGGGTTAGCTGGTTATTATCATAGATTTGTTGAGGGTTTTTCTCAGATAGCGCACACCATCACTTCCCTTCAGCAGAAAGGGAAGATTTTTCTATGGACTGAGCAGTGCAAGAGAGCCTTTGGGATCCTCAAGGAGCATCTTACCAGTGCTCCCATTTTACCGGTTCCTGATCCTGCAATAAATTTTATGGTTTGCATGGATGCATCACTTGAGGGTTTGGGAGCCATACTTATGCAGGGTGGTAGAATGATCATGTATGAGTCACGAAAACTCAAGACCCATGAGCTGAACTACCCCACTCATGATTTGGAGTTAGCGACAATGGTTCATGCTCTAGTTCATTGGAGACATTTCATATTAGGTCGTCGCTTTGAGCTTCATTCAGATCACGATAGTCTTCAGTATATATTTACACAGCCAAATCTGAACGCCCGTCAATGGCATTGGATGGAGTTTATTTGTGAGTATGACTTTGATGTCCACTACATCAAAGGGAAGGAGAACGTGGTTGTTGATGCATTGAGTTGGAGGTGCCATGAGCTCTTGACCTTGACTCTGAGTGTGGACTTGAGAGGATGCATTATTCAGCATCTACCTAAGGATGAGTGGTTTCTTGAGGTGCAGCAGGAGATCAGTTCACAGAGGGCCCTTGTGGGCAAGTTTTCAGGATAATCACTTGAGGCAGATGGGTTACTTCATCATCGACAGCGCATCTATGTACCCCGTGCAGGTGACCTACGTACTGTAGTGTTATCAGAGGCTCACAAAGCACCATATGCAACACATCTGGGGCTAAAGAAGATGCATGCCGACCTATGACAACTATACCATTGGGCGAGTATGAGATGGGATATTGTAGAGTTTGTTGCTCGATGCCTCAAGGCCGAGCATCAGCATCCAACAGGTCTTTTATACCCTCACGAGATATCTGAGTGGAAATGGGACACCATTTCCATGGATTTCATTGTTGGTCTTCCTATGTCTTCATGTCCCCATCATGCCATCATAGTGATAGTCAAAAAGTTGACCAAGGTGCCACATTTCTCATCTGTACGCATGACATACAATGCACTAGCAGTGGTGAGAGTATTCTTAGATGATATTGTGAGATTACATGGAGTACCTCGCCACATAATTTTTGATAGGGATTCAATGTTCACTTCATCCTTTTGGAGAGCTTTGCAGCAAGCGTTGGGCACACAACTCAAATTTAGCTCCGCTTATCATCCCAAGATAGATGGATAGATAGGCAGGTGAATCAGGTGTTGGAGGACATACTTTGTATGTATGTTATGGACCATCAGTCTAGATGGGAGGAGTATCTGTATCTAGTTGAGTTTGTCTACAATAATAGGCATCACATCTCGTTGGGTATGCCTCCTTTTCAGGATTTATACGACAAACCATGTAGGACACCATTAAGTTGGGATCAGATAGAGGATAGGGTTGCCATTGGTCCAGAGTTAGTTTAGGATATGGAGCAGTAGGTCACACTGATTAGGCAGAGACTTCAAGAGGCACAGGGTAGATAGAAGAAGTATGTCGATACTAAGAAAACTAATCAGAGTTTCTCAATGGGTGACAAGGTATTATTAGAGTGCGGCCACACAAGAGTCCAATCCGTTATAGAAAGGGCTCTAGGGTCACACCATGGTTTGTAGGACCTTTTGAGATCTTGGAGCGGATAGGACCTATTGCTTACTATCTAGCATTGCCACCTAGCCTGTCACATATCCATGATGTCTTTCATATTTTTGTATTGAGGTAATATATATCTAATTTATCTCATGTATTGGACTAGAGTGCTCTATAGGTAGAGGCAGATGGGCAGTTGGCTTTGGAGCCAATTTGCATATTGGCTCGTCGCATGCTGGAGCTTTAAGGTCGAGAGCTAGACCAGGTTAGGGTCTAGTGGGATCGTTATGATAAGGTCACAGTGACTTGGGAGGATGCAGCTAGTTTGAGGGCACTCCATCCTCACCTTTTTGACGACTTCTAGGAGGAAGTTTAGTCTTAGGGGGAGAGGATGTGAGGCCGATTATTTTTCCTTCCTCATTTTGATCATTTTACATTTCAGTTGATGACATTATCATACTTTTAGAGACCATGGTTCCATTATGTTGATTTGATTATATCTCCCAATTTTGATATGATATTGATTAGACATATGATGATTTGATTTGATCATATTTTGATGCTATGTTGAGACTAGACATGCGAGATATATTAGATGATGTTTTGTGATGTGATTTCTAGTTCTTTATGTGATGATGATTTTGTGACATTAGATAGAAAGTGTAGTTTAATCTTGAACTATGTTGTAGATGATTAATGTTGGATTCAATGGCATGAATTAAATTCTAGTTGCTTCGGCTATAATTATTCATGATATGATTGACACTTGATCTAGATGTGCAGGATTATATTCCCAGGCCATGGGAAATTAGAGGTAGTATTCACACATATGTTATTCCCTGTGAAACTGATTCATTCCCAAGAGGGATGAGGATCATGTTTGATTCGAATGTTGTTTAAGTGCTTGTTTATTTTATCATTTTGGCCTAGTACCCCTTTGTTTAAATTAATTATATCATGTGTTGTATAATTTTTTATTGTTTTATACCACTTGGTATTGTTTTATTTTTGAGGCCATTTAAAGTGGATTTAGGACTCCCTAGGTGAACCTTAGTGTCCCAAATCTTACCCTAGGTGGTTACCCATGGGTCTAGGGTCAATTTTGACTAATTAAACCTTGGGATAACTCACTTTTGGTCACTCTAAACTAAGGTTTAGTCAAAGTGACGAATTTGGAAATGGATAAGGGTGGGAGATTAGTCATGCTTTGGGAAAGACTCATCTCCCTTCCCAAAGTTTGGGAATCCCTTCATTAAGAAGACTTGGGAGGTCTCCAAGAGTCCCAAGTGTGTGGGATCTTCCTCCAAGACTCACACATGTGTGAGAGCATCTTGGAGGGAGATGGCTCTCTCAGAGAATAAGAGGATGCCATATGGCATCCCTTATCCCCATGGAGGCTTGAAGGGGATTGCCACCTCACTACTTGTTCTCTCACACATGTGTGAGAGCACAAGTGGATAAGATGTGTCCCTAAGTACAATCTATAAACAAAAATTAATACAACCAATGTATACAAATGGTCACCCTCACACTTCCTCTCCCTTGCAAGTGGCATGGGAGGAGGAAGGAGAAGGTGACAAGTATCACTTTCTCATTCCTCAAGGCCAATTTAGAAGGCCTATATTACCTCCTCTTGTTGAGGAGTGTGGGGTTCTTGCATTTTAGGATTCTCTTTCTATTTTTGGAGTTCCTTTGGGGAGTTAGAGAAAATTTTGGAGATTGGAAGATTTGGAGAAGCTTGGAGCTCTTCACCAAATGTGCTTCCATTATTAGGGCTTTTGAAGGTAAGCTCCATGACTTGTTCATTACCCTTGCATATTTCATTATGTTGTGCTTGTGGATTTTGTTGTTTGTTGTTTTCATTTTTTATGTGGATTGGGAGTTTGGTGAGAGCACCTCCATTTGGAGGTAAGGCTCAACTTGTTTAGGGTAGGGAAAAGTGAACCTCCTCGAGGTCACCCCCATATTTGTGCTACTTATAGCCTTGAGGGCTTTTTACTTGGTGTTGAGACCATTTTGATGGCAAGAGTGCCATGGTAGTTTTTGAGATATTTGGAGATATGTTTTTTTTGGAGGTTTTAGCTTCAGGCCATAAGAATTGGTGTTTTGATATTTTTGGTGTGGCCTTTGAATAGAGGGGTCCATTCCCTACCCCCATGAAACTCATTTTCATGAGTTTTGTTATGTGTTTATCCTTGGGGTTAATTTTGAGTTGTTGTTGTGTTGCTTGTTGTGGTGTGTGTGCAACTGTGTGAATCCCTACCTCCCTAGCTCGGGGGTGACCCAGTTGTGGGTCTATGGTAGGGAGGACGGCATTTCATTGTGGCTAGGTTCCCCTTCTTGTTGTGTATTTATTGCAGGTGTTTATTGGAGAAATGGAGCTTTGGAGAAGTCCATTTTAGTGTTGTTGTAGTATTATGTTGTTGGCTATTTGAGCCATGGCCTTTGAGGCCCTATTGTGATTTTTGGCAAGTTTATTTTCTGACCATTATGTTGGTTGTTGTGTGAGTATCTAATGTGAGCACTATTTTGGTTTTTAAAAAAAAAAGAGAGAGAAGTTGTTATTATTCTATGTTGTTGAGTTTATGAATAAAGGAAGAATGCAAGAGAAAATGTATTTTCTGTCATTTGTTCCTTACAAAAATAATATATATAAGTTGCTGAATAAATTTTAGCGTATGCAAAAGAATAGAGAGAAATTTAAATGTATTATTTTCTATTATGTTGCTTTGAAATTTTCATGTTATTAGTTGTTGTTTATGAAAATAGGTTGCTGAAATTTAAATGAAATTAGATTTCCTTCCCTATAAGATTTTTGTCAAGAAGGAGTATTTCTATTTACTTATTTAAAAAAAAAATACAGCTACTACTAAATTAATTTATGATGAAAAATTTAAAATTAGCATTTTTTGTGGTTTAAAATTATTGCTATTTTGAAAGATTAGTTTACTATGTATATATATTGGGAATATATATATATATAGAGATTTGGAAATCTAAGTTTATTGTTCATTTTATATCACTGTGTATATACTGATATTAAAAAAAATTAAAAAAATGCATATATATTTACTGCATATATTAAAATACACACACATATATAAGTGCATATATATATATATATATATATATATTAACATTAGAAAAATGCATATACATTGAGATTGGACGAACAAATTGTTTGTTTAAAAAATTATGTATATATATATATATACTGAATAACCTGTTCACATTTAAAATGTATCAAAATAAAATATATATATATAAAATTGAGATGGATCGAACCCTGCTAGGGTTTCTGTGGTATGGCAGAAAGCTTTAAAAAAAAAAAAAGTGGAAGGCTGTGGGCGGCGGCATTGCCCACAGCCATATATAGTCCATGGGGTGTGGGGAGGAGGCATTGCCTCCACCCATACCCGCGAGTGTGGGAGGGGGCAATGCCTCCTCCCCACACCCCCTTCCCCCTCTCACTCCACATAAACCCCACCCCACACCAAACCTCTGTTGATACACAGCCAGCGGCGTATGGAAGATGTGGGCCATCGGCCCTGTCAGCATAGTCCCTCCAACCTCCATTTGACACCTGCAGTTTGGTCCTTATTGACATATATATATATACACTTCCATTTTCATACTTATTGTAAATATAGTTATATACATTAAAAACAAAAAATATATATATATGTATATATATGGGAAATGAAACCCTACTGGGAATGTGCAACGAAAATGTAAACCTCTGTGTAAATGAGATAACACCATGGCAGACATTGTAGAAGGAACTCCATACCTACAAAATAGAAGCACACAGAAACAATGGAGGCCATACAAAAAAAAAGTAGTGAAAGACACAAGAATATGTTAGGGTAAACTTCGTAAGGAAAATATTAAAAAAAATGATTAGGGCTGAGTGGAGAGTGTGAGGAAAATTAGCCTTTTCTATTTTATTTATTTTTTCCCATTTATTCATGTGCACGAGAATTCTAACTTCTCTCTTTTATTTATTTTTGACTTTTGGAGTTTTTACCTCCCTTGTGTTTAAAATATATTTGAGTTATAATTTTATTTGGAATGGGATTTTTATCCCTTCATGTGGGTTTAATTAAAAGGGTATGGGAATTTGAGTTAATGGGATTCTTGATCCCTTGACTTGTAAATTAGATTGGGCATTTTTTTTTTAAAATTATCTTGTGCATTTTAAATTTAATGTTTTGGGGAGGTCTCTTTATTGAGTTTAAATTTAGTTAATTCGACTTTATCTTAGTAGGGATATTTTAAGTTTACCCACCTTTCAATTAAGTTTAACTTGAAGTTAATTAATAAATGTAATAGTCGATATTATGTTTATTAATGGACTCAAGTGTTGAGTGCTATATTTTGATTATTTTATTATTTTATTTCAAATTTTAATATTTAATTGTAAGGCCAATTTAATTGGCCTTGGTAAAGAATTTTATTTTTAATTTTAATTTCTAAATCTTTTCTCAAAATTTAATTATTATTTTTCAAATTTTGCTTTGAAATTCTTGTAGGAGTTTTTATTTTTTATTTTTTATTTGATTATTGAAAACGCGTTATGTTGTCAAAATTTTCTTAGATTTTAGGGTTTTAATTTTTACATCATTTTGTTGACTTCCTTTTTACCACTCCATTTTATCATGCATCCATTACACCATTATTTCATCTTTATTATTTCAATTTCATTTTGTTTTAGAGATAGGGTTTGGTTTTGAATATGATGAAATTGCCTTCTCACTTAGGAAGCTTAGGGTTCGGATTAAACTGTCCTAACCCTAAAAATGGCACGCTTCATGTCACTTACCCCCTAGATAGCTTTCATCACACAGGGGACGACATAGGATGATGCATGTTCCTAAATTATGTTTGACATGTTTACACCTCATGCATATTGCCACCAAGCATGTAAACACATGTGAGGGGGTTCCTAGGGATAGGTAGAAAAGTTTTTTGTAATTTGTGTCATGACCACATGTCAAATGTGGACATGAAATGTGTGTTGTGTGTCATGACCGCATGGGAAATGTGGGCATGGCACTCATAATCCTCATCAACTAATATATACACATAATAACTAGAAATCACATCTATAATCATCATCTAATATATCTTGCATGTCTAATCTCATCATAGCATCAAAATATGATTTAACTTGAATCACCACATGTTCTAATCAATGTCAAACTAGAATTAGGAGATATAATCAACTTTGAATAATGGAACAATAGTCTCTAAAATTCTAAATAATGTCACCAACTGTAATGTAAAACGATCAAAATAAGGAAGGAAAAAAATTGACCTCACAGCTAGAATCTGTTTGGTAGATGGAAGAAAATTTCTGGATGGTTTGAGACATGAGAATATCTATTATGCTTTGATTCCTAAGAAGCCTAAAACATTTTAGAAGGGAATTGAAGAATCACAACTGGAGGAGATAGTTGAATTGCTTACAGAATATGAAGACATCATATCAGATAATATACCTAAAGGATTTCCACCAATAAGAAGTATTAGTCATCACATGGATCTTATACCTGGAGTTAGTTTACCTAACAAAGCAACACACAAAATGACATCGGAAGAGAATGAAGAATTGAATAGACAAATACAAGAGTTGTTGAGGAAAGGTTTGATCAGAGAAAGTTTGAGTCCTTGTACAGTACCTATAGTGTTAGCACCAAAGAAAGATGGAGAATGGAGAATGTGTATAGACTCTAGAGAAATAACCAAGATCACAGTTAAGTATAGATTTCTTTTACCTAGGATGGATGATATCATGGATTATTTGAGGGGAGAAAAATATTTTACAAAGATAGATTTGAAGAGATACCATCAGATTAGAATCAAAGAAGGAGATGAATGGAAGACTACTTTTAAGATAAATGAAGGATTATATGAATGGTTAGTTATGCCATTTAGATTGACAAATGCACTGAGTACTTTCATGAGATTGATGAATGAAGTTCTGAAGAAATTCTTGGGTAAGTTTGTTATTGCATACTTGGATGACATTCTAATTTTTAGTAAGACAAAAGAAGAACATCTGTTACACCTGAGACAAGTATTGCAGAGACTAAGAGAAGAGGAATTGCTGATAAACATCAATAAATGTAGTTTCATGAAGGAAGAATTGGTATATTTGGAATTTGTGATTTCTATGGAAGGATTGACGATGGACCCTGAGAAAGTGAGAGCAATTGTTGAATGGCCTATATCGAGGAGCATTAGAGAAGTCAGATCATTTCATGAATTGGCTAGTTTCTACCAAAAGTTCATCATAAATTTTAGTTTAGTTTGTAACGCTATGACAGAGACAATGAGAGGTGACAAAAAAGATTTCAAGCGGACATCAGGAACAGATAAGATTTTTGAGTTGTTGAGACAAAAAGTGACAGAGCAACCTATTTTGGCACTACCATATTTCAATAAGGTATTTCAAGTAGATTGTGATGCAAGTGGGAATACAATTGGAGAACTGTTAAGTCAAGAAGGTAGACATGTAGCATATTTTAGTGAGAAGTTGAATGATGCAAAGAGAAGATATTCAGTTTATGATAAAGAGTTATATGCCATAATTCAATCCTTGAAGAAGTGGAGACATTACTTGTAACCTAAGGAGTTTGTGTTGTATACAGATCATCAAGCTTTGCAATATTTGAACAATCAAGGAAATTTGAATCAGAGACATATGAGATGGGTAGAGTTCATGTAGAGTTATACATTTGTATTGAATCATAGGAGTGGAAAATCAAACAAGTTACAGATGCATTGAGTAGAAGAAGAAAATTCTTGACAGAGATGAGAGTTGAAGTGTTGGGATTTGATGAATTGAAGAACATGTATGAGGAAGATCTTGATTTTGCAGAACCTTGGAAAGCATGCAAGGACCCTATTGTGATAGATAGGAGTAAGTGGTTGGATTATTTCATTCAAGAAGATATGTTGTTTAGAGGAAATTAGTTGTGCATACCTAGAAGTTCAATGAGAGATAATTTGATCAAGGAGAAACATAGTGGTGGATTGGTAGGACATTTTGGCATTGATAAAACAGTGGCCTTGGTGAGTGAAAATTACTTTTGGCCTTAGATACATGATTGTATAAACCTTTGACAATACTAGAGAGACCTTTGGATGATATAAGTATGGATTTTGTAATGGGATTGCCTAAGACACAAAGAGGACATGATTCAATATTTGTAGTGGTGGATAGATTTTTGAAGATGGCACATTTCATACCTTGTAAGAAGACAATTGATGCAGTGCATGTAGCTGACCTATTTTCAAAGAGATAATGAGATTGCATGGATTACCTAAGAGCATAATTTCAAACAGAGATACAAAGTTTGTTGGATACTTTTGGAAGACACTTTGGAAGAAGATGAAGATAAATTTGAAGTTTAGTTCAACATTTCATCCATAGACTAATGGACAAACAGAGGTAGTGAATAGGAGTTTGGGAAACTTGTTGAGATGTTTGGTTGGAGAGGAGACAGGAAATTGGGGTTTGATTCTTTCACAAGCAAAGTTTGCATACAATAATTCAGTGAATAGGAGTACCAGAAGAACACCTTTTGAGATTATTACTAAAGTAAACCCTAGAGGAATAGTAGAATTGAGAGATATTAGTATGGAAGAAAAGAGAAGTGCCAAAGCAAAAGAATTTGTAGGACATATGGAGATAGTGCATAATCAGGTGAAGAAGCATTTGGAGAATATGGATAGTAAGTACAAAGAGCAAGAAGATGAGAAGAGGAGACATAAGGAATTTGTAGTTGAAGATGAAGTGATGGTATACTTGAGAAAAGAAAGATTTCCAATTAGAATATATAACAAGTTGAAGATGAAGAAGTTTGGACCTTGTAAGATACTCAAAAAATTTGATTCAGGAAATGCATATGAAGTGGAGCTACTGGATACATTGGGTATATCACCTATTTTCAATATTGTAGACCTATATCAATATCATGAAGTAGAGTTCAATGATAACATTGAAGAAGATTTGGGGAAGCGGTTACCACAACAAGAACCGGAATAGATTGAAGACATTTTAGATAGCAGAGTTGGATGCAGCACCAGAGGAAGACAATACAAAGAATATCATGTGAAGTGGAAAGGCAGACTGGAAGAAGATTCATCATGGATTTCTCAAGCTAAGGTAGATCATCTTGGTTTTCCTCTAGCCCCAACAAAGTGAAGGACTCAATTTTTCAATAACCTTAGATGTCTGATGTAGGAGCATCCTTGTTTCAAGAGAAATCTTGCATCAACCAAAAAAAATTGCATTTCATTTTGTTTCCTTTCAGTTTTCTAGTTTAGTTTAGGCAGTTCAGTCAGTAGAAGTTTCTATATTTTGGTTTGCATTCTGCCACAATTGCATTTCAGGCCTTGTGGAGTTGGACTTAGTATCTAGATTCATTCATGCACATCATATCCAAATCTTAGATTATTTGGTTAAGGTACCAGAAAGATATTGCTAGCAGACAATCAACTATTTTCTCAGAGTAGAGCATCTTGACAGTCTCAGACAATCAGCTAAAGGAGAAGACTTGTGGAGCATTTCACAACCTTCAAGGCTTAATGACACATCTGTCAATATTGCTTGGTTCATGGCCAACCTTCCCTGAGATCCACACATCATTCCATTCATTTACGGAGGAGTTCTATTCATTTAGGTCTGACCTATCTGTGTACACACATTACAGCTCTTCATTAGAGTTTGTGATCTTCCTTGGCTGACACAGAGGAATCTTTTGTTTTGGATATGATATATATTGATGTAATAGATCCTTAGGAAAGTAGTTCTGATGATTGAGAAGATCGATAGTTTGAATTTGCACAAGGATCTTCAAAGCTATATCTTGTGTATTCTGATATTCTGTAATCAAGCCTCTGAGCCTTAACTATAAGCCTGCATGTTGCTGGCCAATTTGTATTTGGATTCTATGCTATATTGAATGACTGAATCTACATTTTATTTACATCTTTGAGTTGTTTCCATTGTGTTTACTCTAGCTACACGGTCTAGGTTGTTCTCTTTGAGGACCCTCCTAATCATGACTACACCAAGGAGAGTTATGGAGGCCAAATTAGCGTAAGAAGGAATGGTGTAGTCATGGTTGGAGGGTTCACAGAGTGAAATGTCCAAACCATGCAGGTTGAGTAAACACAACAAAAAAACACAAATATAGAATGCAATGGAAGATTCAAATGCTCAATATATCATATATTCATAATGTTTATATGCCAGAAACATGCAAGCTACAATCAAAGGGCTCTCGGGCCTAATTTCTAGATTACAATTGATATGCAAGATATGACATTTAAGTACCTCTCTGAAAAGAATCTAACCATCTATCTCATGAAATCAACTAACTATGAACTACTATCTAGAACTGACTTCCTACTACTCTAAGAGATCTATATATATCATTTGTAAGCTCCAGAAATCCTCTGTGCTGACCAAGAAAGGTTACAAACTCCAATGAAAAAATATAACATGTAGAAGCAAATAGTTCGGCCTTAAACATCTAGTAATGCTCCGCAAATGGATGAAACTTGGTGCGAACCTCAAGGAAGGTCTATCTAATCCATATGTGCCTTGTAATATGTTTCATCATGCTTTGCAAGTCACAGAAGTGCTCTGCAAACCTTCTCTTCCAAATGACTATCTAAATGCTCTACTCTGTGAGAACTGATGATCTTCGGGTAGCAATAACTTTTAGCAAACAAGTCCAAATGACCTAAAATTTGGATATGATGTAGATGATGATATGTAGATGTTATGTCTTGCTCAATAAGCTCTAATATGAAGATGTAGCAAAATGTGGTACAAAATGCTAAAACTGCAAATAATTTAACTAAACTTGAAATGAAAGAAAACAAAAGAATGAAAATGTTTTTGGTTGATGCAAGATTGCTCTGCAACCTGGGTGCTCCTGCATTAGAAACCTAGGGTTGTTGAAAAAGTGAGTCCCTCACTTTGTTGGAGCTAGAGGAAAACCAAGGCGGTCCACCTCAGCCTCAGATATCCATGTTGAATCTTCTTTTGGTTTGCCTTTCCACTTTACCAAATATTCCTCGTATTGCTTGCCTCTAGTACTGCATCCAACTTTGCTATCCAAGATGTCTTCTATCTACTTTGGTTATTGCTATGGTAACTGATCCTTCAAATCATCTTCAATGTTGTCACTTGATTCTCCTTCATGATACTAATATATGTCTGCAATGTTGAATATAGGTGATATACCCAATGTCTCCAGTAGCTCCACTTCATATGCATTTCCTGAATCAAATTTCCTGAGTATCCTACATGGTCCAAACTTCTTCATCTTCAACTTGTTATATGTCCCTACTAGAAATCTCTCCTTTCTCAGATATACTATTACTTCTTCTTCAACTAAAATTTCCCTGTGTCTTTTTTTCTCATCTGCTTGCTCCTTATACTTTCTATTCATCTTCTCCAAATTCTTCTTGACTTGATTATGTATTGTCTCCATATATCCTGCAAATTCTTCTACCTCTACACTCCTCTTGTTATCCATACTAATGTCTCTCAACTCTGCAACTCCTCTAGGTTTTATTATATTCACAATCTCAAAAGGTGTCTTCCCTGTACTCCTATTCATTGAATTATTGTATGCAAACTCTCCTTGCGGTAGAATTAGATCCCAATTTCCTACCTTCTCTCTTACCAAACATTTAAAAAAGTTTCCCAAACTCATATTGACCACTTCTGTTTGTTATCTATCTGCGGATGAAATGCTGAACTAAACTTTAGGTCTGTCTTCTTCTTCTTCCACAATGTCCAAAAATATTCAATGAATCTTGTATCTCTGTTTGAAATTATGCTCTTAGGTAATCCATGCAATCTCACAATTTCCTTGAAAAATAGGTCAACAACATGCACTACATCATTTGTCTTCTTACAAGGTATGAAATGTGACATCTTTGAAAATCTATCCACCACTACAAATATAGAATCATGTCCTCTCTGTGTTCTTGGCAATCCTAATATGAAATCCATGCTTATAACTTCCTAAGGTCTCTCTGGTACTATCAAAGATTTGTACAAACTAGTATTCTAACTACTCCCTTTTGTAACTTGACATATTCTACAACTCTGCACAAACTTCCTTACATCCTTATATATCTGAGGCCAAAAGTAATGTTCACTTACCAAATCCACTATCTTATCAATTCCAAAATGTGCTGCCAATCCACCACTATGCTTCTCCTTTATCAAATTATCTCTCATTGAACTCTGAGGTATACACAACTGATTTCCTTTGAACAACATATCCTCCTAAATGAAATAAACTAACCACTTACTTCTATTTGTCACAACAGATTCCTTACATACTTTCCATGGTTTTGTAAAATCAAGATCTTCTTCATACATGTGCTTCAACTCTTCAAAATCTAATACTTCAACTCTCATCTCTATTAGAAAATTCCTTCTTCTACTTAATGCATCTGCTTTGTTTAATTTCCCACTCCTATGCTTCAATACAAATGTGTAACTCTGCATGAACTCTACCCATCTCATATGTCTTTGATTCAATTTTTCTTGACTATTTAGATATTGTAAAGTTTGATGATCTATATACAACACAAATTTCGTATTCTTCAAAGCTTGAATTATGGCATAGAAATCTTGATCATAAATTGAATATCTTCTTCTGGCATCATTCAACTTTTCACTAAAATATGTTACTAGTCTACCTTCTTGACTTAACACTGCTCCTATTACATTTCCACTTGCATCACAATCCACTTGAAATACTTTGTTGAAATCTAGTAATGCTAACACTAGTTTCTCTGTCACTTTCTACTTCAACAATTCAAAACTTTTATTTACTCTTGATGTCCACTTGAAATCCTTTCTGTCACCTCTCATTGTCTTTGTCATAGGTGTGTATATTGAACTAAAATTTCTAATGAACTTCTAGTAGAAACTAGCTAACCCATGAAATTATCTGACTTCTCCAATGCTCTCAGGTGTTGGCCACTCAACAATTGCTGTAACTTTCTAAGGTTCCATCTTCAATCCTTCTACAGAAATAACAAATCCAAAATATACCAATTCTTCCTTCATGAAACTACATTTCTTGATGTTTATCAAAAATTTGTCTTCTCTCAGTCTCTGTAATACTTGTCTAATGCGCCACAAATGTTCTTCCTTTGTCTTACTGAAAAATTAGAATATCATCCAAGTATACAATAACAAACTTACCCAAGAATTTCTTCAAGACCTCATTCATCAATCTCATGAAAGTACTTAGTGCATTAGTCAATCCAAAAGGCATCACTAACCATTCATACAATCCCTCATTTTTCTTAAAAGCAGTCTTCTATTCATCTCCTTCTCTGATTCTTATCTTATGGTATCCACTCTTCAAGTCTATCTTTGTGAAATACTTTGCTCCACTCAAACAATCCATAATGTCACCCATCCTTGGAAATGGAAATCTATACTTAACTGTGATCTTATTTATTGCTCTAGAGTCTATACACATTCTTCATTCTCCATCTTTCTTTGGTGCTAACACTGTAAGTACTACACATGGGTTCAAACTTTCTCTAATCAAACCTTTCCTCCACAATTCCTGTATCTGTCTATTCAGCTCTGCATTCTCTACTAGCATCATCCAATGTGTTACTTTGTTAGGAAAACTAGCTCCAAGTATGAGATCCATATGATGAATAATACTCTAGATTGGTGGCAAACCTTTAGGTACATTATCTGATATGATGTCTTTATACTCTATCAATAATTCAGTTATCTCCTCTAGCTATGATTCTTCAATTTTTGCACCTAGGGTTCCATGCTTCTTAGCAATCAAAACAAAACACATGTTCTCATGTCTCAATCCATCAAGAAATTTCCTTCTATCAACCAAACAGATTCTAGCATTCCCACATACTTCACTCTTAGGCTCATCTTCCAAAGGTATCAAGTTAATTTTCTTCCCATTAGATACTATAGTGTAAGTATTCTTTCTACCATCATGTATATCTTTTCTATCATATTGCCATGGTCTACCCAATAATATATGACATACATCCATTAGCATAATATCACACAATACTTCATCATGATAAGATCCTATATGAAATTTCACCAAACATTGTTCACTCACTAGTACCTTGTGTTCATCCTTAATCCATGCTATCTTGTAGGGATTAGGGTGTTTCAATCTTTCTAGGTTCAACTTAGTCACCATCTCCTCTAAAACCAAATTATCAGTACTACCACTATCAATGATAACCTTACAACATTTACCTCCTGATTTACATCTAGTTTGGAATTGTAATGCTTACCCTTGAAAATATCAATAAATGACAATAAATATTAAGTTAGTAAGAAATAATGAATTAAATAAGATGAACAAGAGGAATTTCATTCAATTCCAACTTATTAAACTTCTTATTAAACATAAGTATTATTTTATTCGTCGTAAATGAAAATTCAACATAAAACATTTCTTATAGAATTATACACATTTACTATAATTGTCATATGATCATCCTTTCACAAGGTGGGAAACAATTCCTTAGCTCCAGTAACCTGCACAATTAATAGATCTGCACACTAAATGTAAACATTAGTTCTGCATAGTCAATAGAAATACATGGTAGATATCAATGAACTAGTTAATGAAACTAAGGCCCTAAGGGGCTAACCTAATGTCTCTGGGGCTCATGATGGCCTTACTTATGTATGCACAGGGTAGAGACTTAGTATTTTGAAGCAACTAGTCTTGCAACCATAGGGTCGACTTAGATATAGTTTCTCATAAGGAATTAAGTTAATCACAAGTAACCATTAAGTTTATAAATAATCCCTACAGGATATAATAGAAAAAATTAAAACATCTTAACCTCTCTTTGGGATTCAATGCATAAATTTCTATAGACAATTACTTAGATTGCAATAAACATTATGAAATTATCAACTTATAATGATATATAACACTTTTCCCCAATAAATATTTTACCCTATTGATACCTTACTAATACACATATTATCTACACACTTACAATGGATGAAAGAACACACTCAATTATAAATGACTAATTTTATATTACACAACTATACTACTCTTTCAAAAGATCAATACATTCCATTTAACGAAGACACCTTTCTACAATGTCAAGGACATACATCTTAACTAACTTAATAAGGATAAAGTGGAATATCATGCATTACAAAGTACGTGTTATCCAAATCACCTTAACATAACATAATTCTTACTAATTCATAAAAAAAAATCTAATAAATAGAAAATTATAGCTATCAAAACAATATGGAGAAGTATAAGGGTATGATACAATAGTTACCCCAGTAGACCTGCCAACCAAGAAAGAATTGTAGACAAAATTTTGACAAGAATTTTAATATATTTTCATGATTGTCAAACTACAACTTCGGTCATCCTCACATCTAAATAATAACATGCTTGAGACAATATCCTTCCTTAGTTTTAAATCATAAACTCTCCCTTACTGGATGGTGACAAAAACCTCAAGTGTCTTAAAAACAAACAATCCATTCCCTTACATAATACGGTAATCTATAGGGCATCATTAGGATTAAATGTAGACTGAGTTTCTAACCAATAATTTATAACCAAGATTATTATCAAAATCATCAAATTATATTATTATAGGCATTCCTAAATAAATCCTCCCATATTAAACTTACCAAATTTATTCATAGTCATCTCTATCCATCTAATGTATCGACTTCCATCATACTATGATGCACTTACAAATATAAGTATATCAAGACCAAACACTCTTTGCATGAATCACAATATTGGTAATAATATAATATCTCATCTTATCATTAATAATAATTTAATTCACCAAAAATTAAATCAACATATAATCTCATTTTGTCACCTATACAATCATAGTCACTATCATCTAGTAGGTAAAATATGTGCCTATGATGTGTTGTCATTGATGTCAACATATCTCTTTGTCAGAAACAGTGAAAATAGTCCAATTTAGTAAAGTAGATTGCTATGCATTCCTAGTGAGATGAAGATCAGAGTCTGCGGATTAAAGGGTTTTGAAGAGTCTGAAGTTGCTCCAGTTAAGATTTGAGAGATCCACATGGAGGATTGGTGAAGTTATGGCCATCTAAGTAGAATCAGGTTTTGCAGTTGTTCAGAGGTAATAGAGTGACAGGAATTTGGTCCAGATTGCTCTGCATTGGAATATTATGGTCTGCGGTTTTAGAGGTATGTTTGGTATATTGGTGTGTATCCTCAACTCAAGTGGTTTGTGGTTTGGAGGTCTGCAAGCAATCTTTCTTGTGTGACATTCATGACAGTTAGTGTTCTTAAGTTCCCATATGAAGATGCAAGTAAATTTGGTGATTTGAGGTGGTGCAGTTGTTCTTGTTGATTTCATTGTGCTTTTGGAGGTCTCTGGATCATGTGCCTATTGTGTTGGTGGTCCGCATTAAGGATTGGGCTCATAGTTGAAGATTTCTCCTTAGGTGTTGTTGTTTCCAATCTTGGCCAACCGGTTGCTTGGTGCATGTTGCAGATGATCTAAGAGAAGTTCTATGGAGCGTGGCATGTTGTTTAAGGAAGATTTGAGTCCCAGCTATGTTTGGCCGATAGCGTAGTGGTCTGCATGTAGCATTTTGTATTAAGTCAAGTCTTGTGATTGTAATTACTTGTAATGCCTATCTTGGAGAATGTTCTAGATAGATGATTGTAAGGCCAACTTTGATGTTCATTCCAAAGTCAATTTCATGTATAAATAAGTTTAATGAAGTCGTGTAATTGTTTCCATGGGTGTGAAGATGTGGAGGTAGTGAAGAAGTGTTTAGGAGCAGAGCAGAGGTGTTGTGAGATTCAATGGAACTAAACCTTGGCATGGAGAAGATGTTGTTTCTCAGTTCAACCTTTTAGTGTTAACCATGTGAATATTTTTGTAGACAGTGAGTCTCTTGGAGTAGTGAGCTTTGGGCAGTGTGCCCGAAGGCAAGTGCATTACTCCCATATGATGTGGGTCACTTTCTTGAGAGAGAAATCAGAGGCTCTTAACAGATTCAATGTGTTCAAGGCTATGGTGGAGAATGAGATTGGTGTGAAGATAAAGTGTCTGAGATCTGACAGAGGTGGAGAGTTTACCTTCGGTGAGTTTAATGCATTTTGTGAAAAGCATGGAATAAGAAGACAGTTATCTGCCCCTAGGACTCCTCAGCAAAATGGAGTTGTGGAAAGGAAGAACTGGACTATTCAAGAGGCTGCTATAACCATGATGATGGAGGCAAATGTTCCACATGTCTATTAGAGAGAGGCTAAGAGTACTGCTATCTACACTCTTAACCAAGTGCAGATCAAAGGTAATACTGGTAAAACACCTTATGAACTGTGGTTTAGTAATGCTCCTACTATGAAATACTTCAGAGTTTTTGGTAGTAAATGCTATATCAAGATAGATGAATATCTAGGCAAGTTTGATGCAAGATGTCATGAAGGAATATTTATGGGTTATTCTAACCAAAGCAAGGCATACCGGTGCCTTAACAAGAGATTGAAAAGGATTGTTGAAAGTGCTAATGTCAAGGTTGATGAAAGCAAGGAGAGACCTTCCAAGTCTTATGGATATGAATCAGATGATCAAAATGAAATTCCAAATAAAAGAAAGAAAGTTCAAACTCAAACTTAGGTTTAGATTGCTCTGGAGAATCCAATGACTCAAGAAGCTAGTGCAAATGCTGACGAACAAGTTCAAGAAAATCCTAAAACTCCCTAGTACATAAGGTTGAATCATTATAAAGATCAGATCATAGGAGATAAACATAAAGGTGTTCAAACTAGAAGAAAAATTTCTGAAGAACAAGTGGAGTATTGTTTGATTTCAAAGATTGAACCAAAATCAGTGAATGAAGCTTGTAATGATGAAAGTTGGGTAAAATCAATGGAAGAAGAATTAATGCAAATTCAAAAGAATCATACTTGGGATCTTGTTCCTAGACCTAAAAATAAAAATGTAATTGGAACTAAATGGGTCTTCTAGAATAAATTGAATGAAGATGGTGAAGTTGTGAGAAACAAAGGAAGATTGGTGTGCAAAGGATATTCTTAGGTAGAGGGAATTGATTTTGAAGAAACTTTTTCTCTGGTGGCAAGAATCGAAGGAGTTAGATTATTTCTTGCCTTTGCTGCTTACAAAGATTTCAAAGTTTACCAGATGGATGTCAAGTCAGTATTCCTAAATGAAGAGTTGGAAGAAGAAGTCTACATTGAACAACCAAAAGGATTCCAGTTGTCTGATCAAGGAGATATGGTCTGTAGATTGAGGAAAGCATTGTATAGAATTAAACAATCCCCAAGAGCCTGCTATGCAAGATTAGATAAATATCTACTAAAGTTAGGTTTTAGCAAAGGCACATCTGACAGTAATCTTTATTTCAAAATTGATCATGAACACATCTTGATTGTTGAGGTATTTGTTGATGATATCATCTTTGGTGGAAATGAGAACATGTGTAAAAAATTTCTGATCAGATGCAAAGTGAATTTGAGATGTCCATGTTTGGTGAAATGAATTTCTTCTTAGGTCTGCAAATCATTTAGTCAGATAAGGTAATCTTCATATCTCAGTCTAAGTATGTGAAAGAGTTGTTGAAAAAGTTTGGAATGGAGGATTCAAAACCAATGAGTACTCCCATGATAACTAAATGCAAGTTGAGTAAAGATGATGATTCCCCTAAGGTAAATCAGAAAAGGTATAGATCAATGATTGGAGGACTACTTTATATGACTCAAACCATACCTAATATTATGAATGTAGTTGACCTTGTTGCTAGATTTCAAGATGATTCTAGAGAATCTCATGTTGTAGCAGTCAAAAGAATTTTTAGATATATGAAGGGGACATATGATTATGGCTTATGGTATCCTAAGGATGATGATTTGACTCTTCATGCATATACAAATGTTGATTGGGCAAGAGATGTAGATGACAAGAAGAGTACTAGTGGTGGTGCTTTTTTCTTGGGAAAGAGATTGGTTTCTTTGTTGAGCAAAAAGGAGGAAATATCTCTATCTACTGTAGAGGTAGAGTATATAGCAGCATCAAGTAATTGTACTTCAAGTTTTATGGATGAAGCAAATGTTGAAGGATATCAAAATTGTGTTTGAAGAGCCTATTACAATCTTCTGTAATAATTCAAGTGCAATAAACATCTCCAAGAATCTAGTGTTGCATTCAAAGACAAAGCACATATTCATCGAGTTTCACTTTTTGAGAGAGAAGGTAAATGAGAATGAAGTCAGATTGGAGTTTGTTTCTTCAAAGGATTAGATTGTGGATATCTTCACTAAGCCTCTACCTAAGGACACTTTTGAGTATCTCAGAGTAAATCTAGGGGTTATTACCCCTCCTATTTAGAACTAAGGTGCACTAGTGTGCATCAGCCTAGTGGAACTCATAGTCATATCTTGTGATCTGGATTGGTGTTAAGGGGATGCTACTCAGGGGGAGTAGTCAGTATGTTAATTCTAGAGTTTAGTTTGGTTTATCTAAGAAACAAAAAGGGGGAGAGATGATTGCAAATATGTGCCCTTTTCCATTGATGTCAAAGGGGGAGAGAAGTCATCTAAAAAAATTAAAAGTAAGTAGTTGCTAGTGAAAGGGGGAGCAGTGAAGAAAGTGGTTGCAGGTGTGATAAGAGAAAGGGGGAGAAGTCCTTGTCTTGATGGTTGAATCATTTTTTCACATCATATGTTGCCATCAATGACAAAGGGGGAGATTACTGCAAATATGTGCCTATGATGTGTTGTCATTGATGTCAACATATCTCTTTTTTAGAAACAGTGAAGACAGTGCAGTTCAATAAAGAAGATTGCTTTGCATTCCCAATGAGATGAAGATCAGAGTCTGTGAATTAAAGGGTTTTGAAGAGGATTTTCTAAAGTTGCTCCAATTAAGATTTGAGAGATCCATAAGGAGGATTGGTGAATTTATGGCCATCTGAGTAGAATAAGGTTTTGTAATTGTTTAGAGGTAACAGAGTGACAGGAATTTGGTTTGGATTGCTTTACATTGGAATATTATGGTCTACGATTCTAGAGGTATGTTTGGGATGTTGGTGTGTATCCTCAACTCAAGTGGTTCATGGTCTGGAGGTCTGTAAACAATCTTTCTAGTGTGACAGTCATGACAGTTAGTGTTCTTAAGTTCCCGTATGAAGATGCAAGTGATTTTGGTGATTTGAGGTGGTGCGGTTGTTCTTGTTGATTTCATTGTTCTTGTGGAGGTCTCTAGATCATGTGCCTATTGTGTTGGTCTGCATTGAGGATTGAGCTTGTAGTTTAAGATTTCTCCTTGGGTGTTGTTGTTCTTTCCAGTCTTGGCCGACCAGATGCTTGGTGTGTGTTGCGAATGATCTAAGAGTTCTATGGAGCATGGCATGTTGTTCGAGGAAGATTTGAGTCCCAGCTATGTGTGGCCGACAGTGTAGTGGTATGCATGTAGCATTTTTTATTAAGTCAAGTCTTTTGATTATAATTTCTTGTAATGCATATCTTGGAGAATGTTCCAGATAAATGATTGTAAGGCCAACTTTGATGTTGATTCCAAAGTCGATGTCATGTATAAATAAGTGTAATGAAGTCGTGTAAATGTGTCCATGGGTGTGAAGATGCGGAGGTAGTGAAGAAGTGTTTGGGGGTAGAGCAGAGGTGTTGTGAGCTTCAATGGAATTGAACTTTGGCATGGAGAAGATGTTTCTTAGTTCAACCTTTTAGTACTAACCATGTGAATATTTTTGTAGACAGTGAGTCTCTTGGAGCAATGAGCTCAAAGGTAAGTGCCTTCCTATTTTTCTATTCTTTTAATAGAGAATGAATCTTGTGGGTTAACCCCCACCATGGGTTTTCCCTTAACAGGTTTCCACGTAAAAATCTTGGTGTTATGTGTGTTGATTGTGTTTCTACTCATGTGTTGTTGATTCATGCTTTCATGGTTATATCATTAATCTATTAATAAGTGGTAAAGAAGATTAAATGTAGGAAAAGATAAAATTTTGTGATAACTGATTCACCCCCCTTCTCAGTTGTCAACCCTAATTTCAACACTTCCATCATACTATGATGCACTTATGGATATAAGTATATCAAGACCAAACACTCTTCGCATGAATCACAATATTGGTAATAATATAATCATATCATCTTATCATTAATAACAATTTAATTCACCAAAAATTAAATCAACATCTACTCTCATTCTTTCACCTATGCAATCTTAGTCACTATCATCTAGTAGGTAACATATTACTAATATTCTCAAAATAAAACAATATCCAAAAGATTCAGTTTTCTTACCTTGCTTAGGGTTAAAAGTTCCTATTGCTTCATTAATGAAAATAAATAATTCAAAGTATAGCTATATCTTTTAGAAGCAACATCTATGCCTACATTAATATTGAATACACTCCAATCCTAGCTTGATCTAAGGGTTTAAGAAGTCAACTCAAGCATTGGTTGAGTGAAAGAAAAGACTATTACTATTAACTTATCTATTTTACTAAATGAAATGTGAAGAGGCACAATAGAATTTGACACATTTAGGTTAATATAAAATTCTGACATAATACTAGATATATCTGAGACATGCTTAAAAGCTAACACTTAAAAACTTATAACCGATTGAGCTACCACTTAAGACTAGTTTGAAAAATAGGAATAAACTAAACACTTCATGCTATTATTCTTTTCAATACATTCTATTTCAAAACAAAGTACTTAATTCTAAGAGGAAGATTATGATAATGAAATTATTGCCTAAGGTCCTAAAAATGCTAGACAATTTGGTCTAATAGGAAATAAATATCTTATAATGTTTCTAAGATGAAGTCAAACATATTGAGATCATGCATAAAAGAATCATTCTTAATGTTTAAATACAACATCTGAATACATAAACATTAGCCATCAAAACCAAGCTAAATAATTATAAGCTACATATATTCTATTCAGACACCAACTAATTACCATGCTTCTAAATCTTTAAATTAAGAACAATTCTAATTTTGGAAGATTACTAACTGGAAGATAACTAACCAAATGAAAGAAAACTACTAATATGAACTTCATGCCACTAACATTCCTATAAATATTGATCTCTCCAAGCCTAGGGTGGTTAGCTTAGTAAGAAAAGGAAAATATTATGTAGATCAATGAATGAGAGATAGAATATTAAACAATCCTTAGAAAGCATTCTGGTTTAAACTTAGAAAAGCTGACCAGTTCTAACTAAGGCTGCTTTGATTCTAACAAGAGCTATTCAAAAGGTTGATAAATATAAGGCTAGAATAATCCCTTACACCATTTCTAGCCTAAGATCTTGAATTGTCAAATAAAACATTTCAATCATGTCTTAGAAGAATACATAATGGATCAGTGGCATAGTAAATGGATTAGTGTCATATTAAACAAATCAGTTTTAAAAGAAAAGGAAAATAGAAAGTGAGATAGTGTAGCGATATAATTGCTATGTCTAAATCCCTTACTAGTGATAAAAGGGATGCTAAGGTTAGATAATAAAAACCAAAAGATGGTGCAAGAAGCCAGTATAAGGAGATGCCAACACAGAGTCTTTAACAAAAATTCTAAATAGTCACTGAATAAGAATGGAATGAACCAGCAAGAAGGCAAAATATATGGCATAAAAAATGTCTCAAAGAAAATATGGTCTCATGGAATGATTATAGATCATGAACAACATGGATTTATTGAAAAGTTTTAGAAACTTTCCAACAAATACATCGACAGGCATAAAATCTATTTCTACATTCATTAAAGGCAGGACAAGCACAAATTGTTTGGTAGAATGCCTCAAAGAGAGGTCATCTCATGGGAAGCAATGATTGTGGATACACACAAATAAATGGATCCATTGAAACAACATTACAAATGATCAAGTCTTCATTTACTTAACACCAAACTATGAAATTAGTTAAACTGTGAATCATAGATGGGATTGAGGCCACCATCCACATCAATCAAGTTGTTTTCAGAACTAAATTAGTCTAGTAAACAACAATTTGGCACTTAGATTGACATAGCACATGCATGATTTCTCAAAACCAATAGTTAAAGCATTTGTAGAAGTTTTAAAGTGAAAGATATCCACTTTGACTCCATCACACATCCGAGATAGACCGGGGAGATCTATATAAAACAAGTTACAATATGCATGCCAAATTTTACCAAACTAGATCATCATAACAATAACATCAAGAAGTGACTTAGACACACACTGCTAACAATTATGGTGATATGTAAATGAAACAAGGTTAAGGAAGGTCTAACCCAGATGCCTTTGAAACCATTCCCAACAAAAAAATTTATATACAGAAGAATAGTGAAGTTTCTGGCCCTCATGAAAAAAATGCTTCTAAATTATCTCCAGAGATACCTCCCTCCCTTTTCCTCCTACCCCACAAATTAAATAAATTTTCCAAAAGACACCCACTAACTCTAATTTTCTAAAATTAGCTCTATTAATTAGAAACTGAAAAGAAATATTACTCACCAAATATCCCTTCACTAAACTGTGTAACTGCCACTTCTACATGTGGACCAAAATATTAATTTCTATAACTACCTTTTCTTGCAAGTGATATAAAACAAAAGAATCTTTATAAAATATATAAATATATAAGCATAAAATGATTTTCTTTTCTAAACAATATTAAATTATCTAAATAATTATTTCGAAGCAACATAACTAATTAATTATTCTTAACAGTATCAATAATTCCATAATTATTTTTAATGAGTAGAGTTTAGGTATCCTTACAGGAACAAACTTTTCCTTTCCGGTAGTTCCTCAGTTGTCTTTGCTTGAAATAGTTCTCTCCTCATGACTAATGATTCTCTTTTCTCTGGCTTTCTGATTGAATTAGATGATCCAACAGGTTCCTCTACATAAGCTTCTCTTTCACTGTTCTCTGTCTTCTTATTTGTAATTCATTGATGACATTCAAATGCTCTATGTCCTTCACATCCACACTTAAAACAAGTTCCTCTCAATGTTCTCTTATCCAATCCTCTTTCTTCTCTCCTATATCCTTCATTGCTATAAGAATTATGATGTCGTCTACAGTAGAAAGTTCTGTCATCTTTCTAGTATGCATTGTTATCTCTATCCTCCTTGAATGGACTATCTTGTTTGTTTTGCTCTGCATATGATCTTTCTCCTAGGGAATATGTTCTTCCTCTTTAAAATTTACCTCCTCTACCTCTCTGTCTCTGCTCATGCTTCTTATTCAACTTGTCTTCAACTTTCAGGGAAAATTGATATGCTTCTTCTATTGTTGAAATCCTTACCAGACTTAGTTCTTCTTGAATGTTTAATCTCAATCCATTTATGTATCTTTCCACTTTCTCCTACTTGCTTCACTATGTCCAGTCCTGATGCAGAGCATCTAGGACAGCAGGACAACATACTTCAAAACTTCAATGTAATGGGCTCTCTAGATTCACTGTTTTCTATGACATAGATCAAACCACCAATGAGGAAGGACTGCAACACAACAATGTACTTGTTCATGACACAAGAGTGAGTGGGCTTCAAGACTCATATCACATGATACCTAACTCCATCTAAGGTTTCATCCAAGCCACTATGCAAGATCTGCAGGACAGTAGTCACAACTCTGTTTTCTAAAGACAGTCATAACATTACTTGACAGTCACAATATCCTTCATATGGTGGTCTCTATCAAGACACCCTCAACCTCATACAACATGCCAAATCTATAACTTACCACACATATCTAATGCCTTCCTTGACAAATCCACAATCCAAACTAATACCTTCTTTGCTGGTGACTGTTTCCAATGAGGACTGACAGAGTCTAGGTAGAAAGAATAGGTTTCAAGGAAGACTTTGTCTTACCTTCTCTCATAGGATCTTGGCTAGGTCCAAAGCATCTTACACCTTTGACAAAGACTGGTATTTCATAGGAATTCCACTCCCACAGTCATTGGTTACCACCCCTCTACTGTTGTCCTCCTCCAACTCCCAATACATGGATCTTGATGGACCATTTACATGGAAAACTCCACCCTACATCATTCTCCTACCCCTGCAACCTTCACAAACTTTTACCCTAACTATTCTACATTCCATTCCACTGATCACAAATAGAAAAGATCAGTGGACTGAAAAGAACTCCATCAGGCTACTCAAGAAAGCCCTAACTTAGGGTTTGTGGCAGTTTGTGGAAAACCAATGACTCCTCCCTCCTAGCTTGGTGTCAAACCTCCAAAAAACTTGCAAAGGATAGATAGCTCTCCCTACTAATCAACCATCACAAGCACCATCCACCACCAGGCTGTACAGGTAAGGTTTATTGTAGAAAATAGTGTATTTTTTGAAAGAAACAACAGAGTTTAGGATAGTCTATAGTAGAACAATGATTTCTCACACCAAACTTTATGTCAAGACTCCAAATAAGATTCAAATCAAATCTATCCCATACCTCTAACCATCCAATGCAATCATGGACTATGATAGATCCGTATAAGGTCGGGTACAGTAGGAAACAGTAAGAAAAATACAGAAAATGCAGGAAAAATAGTTTCTTTACTTCATTAAAATTCAAAACTTCCTTCACAGTACAAAATGGATTGTTTCTTGGCTTTTTGAAGCCTCCTCGATTCCTTGCACAAGATGGATGGAAGATGAATCGATGGAGGGAGAAGAAAACTATCCCCAAACTATCAACTACCTGATCTGCACAAGATTACAATTTTTTGTAACTGTCCTATCTCTTTTTGGACTATAATGACTGTTTTAATGTTTAAATAATGCTCTCCATCATTGGTGACCTTTGACAAGGTTCTTAACACACCTCCACACCTTTGACATGCCTCTAACTAAGGGGATTGCCTCCTACATACTCTAGGAAGGCTTCAAACTCAAAGAAACCTATGACTGCCTGTTACCACGACTGTCCTCATTAGGACTTACAACATGAGAATAGATTCTAGCTATTTGGACATAGTCCATTAACATGAATGGCTTTCAAGCCTTATTACAACATTGATTGGTCTCAAGGACCTTATTAAAGAAAACAAACTGCTTGAAGATCAAACAAAACCCTAATGTCTTGGAGCTCTTGCACCATACTCCCCAGCATGATGAAAACTCTTGTCCCAAGAGTTATGGGATCTGCTCCAAATGTTCTTCCATCTTGTTGGAATGTTCCTCTGACTGGTGACAGGAAACATGAACTCTCCAAGAGTTATCTTCCTCCTTCTCCAACCTGCATGGCTCCTATAAACAATGTTAGTACCATAAAACATGTTGAGATGTCCTTGCCTAGGACCCTGCTGCTGCAATGCTTCTACTCTTCCTCTCTTGAGGTTCTGATTTATTCCTCCCTGTACTATCTGTTGTTTGCCTTCCTTCTTCTGCCTCCTTATAGGACAATCAATTTCCCCAACCTTGACATAACTCAAGTCCCAAACCTGTTGTTCTTTAGGACTGTCTTCCATCTGCTTCAGCTGCAACTATTCTTGTTGTTTCCCATCATCCTTAACCTGCACATTCAACTATAATTTCTCTCCAAAACAAATGGTAACATGTTCCTTCTTGACTTCACAAGGTAAAGGCACTAATATGAACTTTCTACCATCTTTGTGCACCAAATAGTCATTAGTATATCCATCATGAATTGTCCTTAAATGTTGCCATGGTCTACCCAAAATGATATGCCCACATGTCATTGAAATGACATCACACAAAACATAATCCTGATATGGACCAATTGAAAAATCAACATATGCCTTCTTACTAACCCTAACTTGTTGTTCTTGACTCACCCAAGTGACATTGTAAGGACTAGGATGATCAAATGTTTTCAATCCCAACTTATGCACCATTTTGCAAGAGACTAGATTATCATGTGAACCTGAATCTATAATCAACTTGCATATTTTTCCATGGCTTAAACAATTAGTTTTGAAAATAGATACCTATGGTGTTGCTGCATTTTACCTTTTTCCACCATGAGCATTTCTCCAACCATTACTGAGAGGCTGACAACATTTCTAGTTCTTCTTGCTTCTCCTCCTCTTGTGCCAAGTGAACTCTTCTATCCTTGCTTTTATCAGCATCATCCTTCTTAGGACATTTGAAAGATGTGTGTCCCACTTCATTGCAATGATAACATCTACTTGTAAACACTTCTCTTCCTGATCCAAATCTACCTCCACCTTTCTGATCTACAGAAAACTCCTTACCTTTCTCATTGCTGTTCTATACTTCATTAGTAGGTCTGACGCTACCTCTATATCCTCTTCCACTACATCCTTGTCTTTCTTGCTTCCTCTTCACCCTCTCTTTAGCCCTTATGGCCAATTGAAAACATTCTCCAAGTGATTTTGGTACTGTCAAACCAATCTCATCTTGCAAGTTATACCTAAGCCCATTAAGGTATCTTTCCACTTTCTCTTCTTCATCTTCCAGTCCCCCTCTAATACTAAGCTTATGAAATTGCTCAATATAGGACATAACACCCATGTCCTTTTGTTTCAAATTCTGCCTCATCCTCTTTGTCTGAATGGAGTAATCAGATGGAAAGAATTGATCCTTCATCATATCCTTCATCCTACCCCAAGAAGTGATTCTTGCTGCACCTCTAGCCACTCTTTCTATTTGCACACTACTCCACCATGTAAGTGTTGTTCCTCTTAGTTTTGTTTTTGCAAATTTAATCTTCTTCTCATCACTCATCTCCTCATACTCAAAGAAATTTTCAAGGGCATCTATCCACCCTAATAGCTCTTCACTATCCATCTTCCCTTGATAGGTAGGTAACTCTATGTTTGCCTTTGTCCCACTACCTTGGACTACCTTCAGCAATCTCACACATTTCTTTTCTTCAACATCTAATTCATCCTTAGGAGGATTCTCATCAGCCTCCTCATCTCCTTCTTGATCATCTTGCTCGTCCCTTTTAGGATTCTTCTCCAATGCTTCCAATCTAGCCAAGATTGATGCATTCTCCCTTCTCACTTGCCTTAACTCTCTTTCCCTTACAGCATCCTACTCTCTTCTATCCCTCAACTCTTTTTCTCTAGCCTCTAAGGCTTCTCTCAACTCATTGTTCTCCCTAGCCATCTGATTCTTTGGAGGCATCCTTACACTCTCACAAACCCTTACTATTTCATAAGATCCACAACTCCCTCAAAGACCTACTAGTGGCTCTGATACCACAAATGATGCAAAGCATCTAGGACAGCAGGACAACATACTTCAAAACTTCAATGCAAAGGGCTCTCTAGATTCACTATTTTCTATGACATAGATCAAACCACCAATGAGGAAGGATTGCAACACAACAATGTACTTGTTCATGACACAAGAGTGAGTGGGCTTCAAGACTCATATCACATGATACCTAACTCCATCTAAGGTTTCATCCAAGCCACTATGCAGGATCTGCAGGACGGCAGTCACAACTCTGTTTTCTAAAGACAATCATAACATTACTTGACTGTCATAATATCCTTCATATGGTGGCCTCTATCAAGACACCCTCAACCTCATACAACATGCCAAATCTATAACTTACCACACATATCTAATGCCTTCCTTGACAAATCTACAATCCAAACTAATACCTTCTTTATTGGTGACTATTTCCAATGAGGACTGACTGAGTCTAATGTAGGTAGAAAGAATAGGTTTCAAGGAAGACTTTGTCTTACCTTCTCTCACAGGATCTTGGCTAGATCCAAAGCATCTTACACCTTTGACAAAGACTGGTATTTCACAGGAATTCCACTCCCACAGTCATTGGTTACCACTCCTCTACTGTTTTCCTCCTCCAACTCCCAATACATGGATCTTGATGGACCATTTACATGGAAAACTCCACCCTACATCATTCTCCTACCCCTGCAACCTTCACAAACTTTTACCCTAACTATTCTACATTCCATTCCACTGATCACAAATAGAAAAGATCAGTGGAATGAAAAGAACTCCATCAGCTACTCAAGAAAGGCCTAACTTAGGGTTTGTAGCAGTTTGTGGAAAACCAATGACTCCTCCCTCCTAGCTTAGTGTTAAACCTCCAAACAACTTGTAAAGGATAGATAACTCTCCCTACTAATCAACCATCACAAGCACCATCCACCACCAGGCCGTACAGGTATGGTTTATTGAAGAAAATAGTGTATTTTTTGAAAGAAACAACAGAGTTTAGGACAGTCTAGAGTAGAACAATGATTTCTCACACCAAACTTTATGTCAAGACTCCAAATAAGATTCAAATCAAAGCTATCCCACACCTCTAACCATCCAATGCAAGCAAGGATTATGACAGATCTGTACAGGGTCGAGTACGGTAGGAAACAGTAAGAAAAATATAGAAAATGTAGGAAAAATGGTTTCTTTACTTCATTTAACTTCAAAACTTCCTTCACACTACAAAATGGATTGTTTCTTGGCTTTTTGAAGCCTCCTCGATGCCTTGCACAAGATGGATGGAAGATGAATCAATGGAGGGAGAAGAAAACTGTCCCCAAACCATCAACGACCTGATCCACACAAGATTACAGTTTTTTGTAACTGTCCTATCTCTTTTTGGACTATAATGACTGTTTTAATGTTTAAATAATGCTCTCCATCATTGGTGACTTTTGACAAGGTTCTTAACACACCTCCACACCTTTGACATGCCTCTAACTAAGGGGATTGCCTCCTACATACTCTAGGAAGGCTTCAAACTTAAAGAAACCTATGACTGCTTGTTACCACATGACTGTCCTCATTAGGACTTACAACATGAGAATAGATTCTAGCTATTTGGACATAGTCCATTTACATGCATGGCTTTCAAGCCTTATTACAACATTGATTGGTCTCAAGGACCTTATTAAACAAAACAAACTACTTGAAGATCAAACAAAACCCTAATGTCTTGGTGCTCCTGCACCAAGTCCTTATGATCATCTTATGAAATTCTTCAGTATACTCCTTCATAGGTTTCTCCTTTTGTTTTAGGTTTTGCAATCTCTTCAACAATTCCAACTCATAGTCAGCAGGTATAAACTGATTCTTCAACTTTGTCACCATTCTATCCCATTTTTTGATCTTTTCTTTTCCTCTGCTATTTCTATCCAATTGAACTTCTTTCTACCAAATAGAAGCATGTCCTTTCAACTTAGTCTTTGCAAATTTTACTTTCTCTGGATCTTCAATTTCTTCATACTCAAAGTATTCCTCCAAGTCATTTATCCAGTCAATCAACTTCTCCAAATTCAAATTTCCAGTGTAATTCAGTACTTCCACTCTTGGTCTCTTTCCCATCTTCAAAATAGTTTTCAACACCTTCACTTGATCTGATTCTTCTTCTTCTTCTTCTTCTAAGGTTTTCTCATTTTGATCAGTTGATTGAAATTCTTCATCATCACTTTCAACATCATGTCTAGGGGTTAGTCCTTTTCTTCTATCTTCTTCTACAACATCCAATCTAACTCTCAATGTTTTCATCATATCCATCATTTCGTCCATTCTTCCAGCGAAAGTGCCCATAGTAGGCATCCTCCTTGACAACATCTCTTCCTAGGATTCGATGCAACTACCTCAATTCGACGATCTAACTACAAGGTAGAAACTACCTCACACTCGATGTTCTATTGACAAATGCAAGTAGACTACCTCAGGTTGGCAATCAGTTGACCACAAGATCTACTAGAATGCCTTCATTTCCCAAAGGATTTAAAACTTTGCTCTGATACCACTTGGTGTAGTCACGGTCGGAGGGTTCATAGAGTGAATTGGCCAAACCATGCAGCTAGAGTAAACACAATAGAAACAACACAAATATAGAATGCAATGGAAGATTCAAATGCTCAATATATCATATATTCAGAATGATTATATGCCAACAACATGTGGGATACAATCAAAGGGCTCTTAGGCCTGATTTCTAGATTACAACTAATATGCAAGATATGACATTTAAGCACCTCTTTGAAAAGAATCTATCTATCTCATGAAATCAACTAACTATGAAATACTATCCAGAACTAACTTCCTACTACTCTAAGAGATCTATATATATCATCTGCAAGCTCCAAAAATCCTCCACGTCAGCTAAGAAAGGTTACAAACTCTAATGAAGGAATGTAACATGTAGAAGCAAATAGGTCGGCCTTAAACATCTAGTAATGCTCCATAAATGGATGAAACTTGGTGCAGACATCAAGGAAGGTCTATATAATCCATATGTGCCCTATAATATGTTTCATTATACTCCACAAGTCACAGAAGTGCTCCACAAACCTTCTCTTCCAACTGATTGTCTGAATGCTCTGCTCTGTGAGAACTAATGATCTTCTGGGAGTGATAACTTTTAGCAGACAAGTCTAAATGACCTAAAATTTGGATATGATGTAGATAATGATATGTAGATGCTAAGTCCTACTCGGTGAGATCTAATATGAAGATGTAGCATAAAATGTTGAAACTACGAATGACTAAACTGAACTAGAAATGAAAGAAAACAAAAGAATGCAAATGTTTTTAGTTAATGCAAGATTGCTCTGCAACTTGGGATGCTCTTACAACAAGGAACATATACATTTGGTGATTCTCTAACTATAGAGGGCATAAAAATTTCCACCAGGCCCTCACCTCCAAGGGAGAAACTGGTATGTGCTATCCCTGTCATAGTTGCAGCTCCAAAACAACGTCATGCTACAGACATATTAGAAGGGGTAGAAATCCCCATGCAAAGGAGGATAACTCTGACTACACCCATGAGGGGTGCCATCTCAAGACCAATTGATACACAACTCAAGGCCTCAAGACCTACCTAGATGGAACTTATTGTCACATCTAGTCAACCTCAAGTAGATGTGCCATCACCACAAGCTGCAATCCAAGCACATTTAGTGCAACAAGTATCAGCATATCAATCCCAAATTGGAGGACAAGTGATGGAGATTTTAAGAGGCCAAATGACTCAAAAAATTATTCAGGTGAAAAAAGAAATGGTTGAGGAAGCAAAGGCACAACAACAAGCAAGGGCTAAAAAATTTTAGCTACCCTTAAGTCAGGTCGTGGACCTTACAGATGATGAGGTCACAAATGATGTGACAAATGATCTGGTCTCCACCCTTCTAACTCATTAGGCATCGCAACTAAAAAATTTCAACAAATACATGTCAAGGTGGAGGAGATAAGTGCCCCGAAAGTAACACAACCACAAGATCTGGAGGTAGAAGAGATTTCTAACACAGAGATGTTAGGATCTCTAGATGTGCTAGTATACCCATAGGACATTCCAAGTATGGGTACCATGACACAAGAAGAAGCAGGTCCTGTTGGTTCCTAAATCACCTAGGCCAGGGACTATCGTCAGGGTGATAGGAAGAGGTTTATCGACAAGTTTTGGGTGATCTTGGCCAACTAATAGGAGTGTGTAGAATCCTGTGGTCTTTGAGCACAACTTAAACTTTCAAGGGATATTCCAAGGGGTATTATACCTAAGTAGGTATTAATATCAAACCAGATGAACAATTAAAAATATTAACAACCAAACCCAAATTACTTTTGATGTAGGAGCATCCAGTGGTGTAAGGGAAATCTTGCATCACCCAAAAAAAAAAATGATAATTCAAAATCATTGATGTTGTTTTCATTTCTTTTCAAAATTAGTATTTCTGGTTCCATAATTGCTTGAATAATGATGTAGAACTTTTAATTTTTCCAAACTGCTAAAAATAGCAAACTGCTATTTTTGGAAAGTTTGCATTTGGGTATAGATTGAAGAGAAATTTTACAAGAAGCTTCATAAATTAAAAATAAGACCTTTGGTGAAGGAATCATGAAAAGATCATTTGTGAGTTGAAAGATATTAAAGTTTCTATTTCTTGAAAATGCTTGAAAATTATTCAAATTTAATTTTGAGGCACTAAACAACCCCATAAAGGCTCAAAAATGGGTGGAACTGACAAAGTGGGATCCTAGAGTGTAGAGAACTCCTTGAGCTTTCTGGTGCTTCAAACAGTTCATCAATCGGACACCCAGATCAAAAGTTATAGCTCCCAGAAGTTGACCTATTTTTGGAGGGAGATGCAAAATTTGAAATTTGGTTGGAGGCCACCAAAGAGGCTATTAATAACCATTTTTGGGAACCCTTGGTAGTAGTAGAGTTAAGGGAGAAAGTGTAGACTCAATAATAGTTGGGAAAATAGAAGCCCTAGTAGTTTTGGGGTTATAGAAGGCTGAAGAATCTAGAGTCTTGAGAGGGAGCTGTAATGTGTTGTAGCCTGTGGAGGATTAATTCCTTTGATTGTATTTGAGCTTCTGTAATATAATGAGTTGTCCAAATTAATAAAAGAACATTCTTTTTTCTGTGTGCAATTTTTGTTGTTGTGTGTTTTATGATTTACCCCCTTCATCAAGTGGTATTAGAGCAAGGGTTCTTGAGTGTGTAAATAGATCACTGATCATGAGGCAGTTTGCACCAGGACCTAAGGTTGTGGGTTTGCTATAGAGATCAAAATGCCTCCATGAAAAAACTATGTTGGGATAAATGCTTTGATAGAAGGGGGTTTTAGAGCCCTACAAAGGCAAATCAATGCATTGCAAGAGGAGTTGCAAAGAGGGTTTGAGCCGAGAACAAGAGAAGAAAGCGAGGAAGAAGTTGAAGAAGAGCTATCTGAGGAAGAACAAGAAGCCGTAGGAGATCTTGCAGAAGTTAGGTTGTTGAGGGCCATTTTGAAGATCGAAAAGAGGCCCGGGATTGAAGTTTCTACCTACTCTGGAGATTTGAATCTAGAACAACTTATTGATTGGATCAATGATATGGAAGAATATTTTGAGTATGAAGATGTGGAGGATCCAGAATGGTTCAAGTTTGCAAAAACAAAGTTGAAGGGCCATGCCAGTATTTGGTGGAAGGAGGTCCAGTTGGAGAGAAATAGAAGGGGAAAAGGAAAGATCACCATATGGGATTGGATGGTGGACAAACTAAAGAAGTAGTTTATTCTTGTAGACTATGAGCTAGAGTTGTTGAAGCTGCAACGATTGAAGCAAGGTAACACGTCTGTCAAGGAATATACAGAAGAGTTTTATAAGATTACTATCATGACAGGCCATGCAGAGGCCAACAAGGAGAAGGTAGCCTGTTACATTAATGGGTTGAGGCCAAGTATTCAAGAGGAGTTAAGCCTGGTCAGAATGACCAGCATACAAGATGCATATCAATTTTCCTTGAAGGTGGAGGAGAAGATGAATAAAAGATTTGATAGCAAGCAAAGGGGAAGAGGTCAAGCCAAAAGGACTGGTGGAAGATCCTATAGAGGCTGAAATGAAGATCAAAAGAAAAGTGAAGAAGCTAGCACCAGTTGAAATTAGAGAGGAGATGATGCCTACCACCCTCATGACCAAAACAATGGTGAGAAAAGAGGAAGAGGTAGACTCAGGCAAGGACATGGAAGAGGAGGTTTTAGAGGAACCTGTTTCTAATGTGGAGAAGAAAGGCATCGAGCATACAAGTGTTCACAACATCAAGGAAGGACAAATAGAAGACCTAAAGGTAATGCATGAGTTGCACATGTAGATGAAGATGCATAGTCTGAGTATTCTAAAGATATTGAAAGGGGAGAAATCCTAGTTGTCAGAAGAACCTTGTTGGATGAGGAGAAAGAACCATATTAGAGGAAGAGATTATTCTGCACCAAGTGCAAATGTGAAGGTAAGTATTGTGATATTATTATTGACAGTGGAAGCACTAACAATCTTGTTTCAAAGGAGATGGTTAACAAGTTGAATTTGACAAGAAGAAAGCATCCACATCCATATCAGATTGCATGGTTGCAGAAGGACCATAGAGCTTTGGTCAATGAAGAGTGTTTAGTTAAGTTCAAGATTGGGGACTACCATGATGAGGTGTTGTGTGACATCATATTGATGGATGCGTGTCATATGCTATTGGGAAGGCCATGGTAGTATGATAGGTGTTTTGTCCATGATGGCCATGCAAATATCTATTCCCTAACAAAGGATGGAGTTCATCATAAGTTGAAGCCCTTGAAAGAAGTGGAAGAAAAGGTATGTAGTACTACCAAAATTTTCTTGGTAGATGGTAGGAAATTTTTTGTTGGCAAGAGACACTACTCCAATATAGACTTGTATGTTGTCATTGATGGCAACAAGACTCAGAGATCTTGTCAGCATGACAGGAAGACATAACTCTAAAAGGTCTTATTGGAATTCAGGTCTAGTTGGCAAAAATGACTAAGTATGGGCAAGAAACAGAGTAAGGGACATGAATTGGATCAGTGTGCTTCCACAGATGAAGACTTGGAAATATGGCTTAGGTATAATATTCATAATTGTTTGAAGTTGTTATATTCCAGTGATCAAGTCCTGACTTCCTCCAGAAGTCACTTGGAAGAAATATCTAAGTCTAGATGAACATAGGTACAATAGAGACGGTGAACATGGTACATCATAATGGTGTGCATTCCTTCACAAGTGCATATTTTATTCTATGGTTTGGAGGTGTTGTAAACACATATGAGAAGTATCTAATTATAGATTTTTAGATTCTAAAGTTCACGAGAAGATCATCTACAAGCTTCCAAGTATCGACATTTAGTTTGACAGTATTTCACAAAGATAGAGTCATCAATTCAAAGATCCACATCTTGCCACATAAGTATATTATGATCTACGGTTATAAAGGTATGATTGGTGGTGTCTAATGAATATTAGATATAAATTTTGGAGTCCAGTTTGGTCCACATAACTTTGTGTAAAGAATTTAAGCCGACAGAGTATAGCCTTTTGTGTACACATTTCATCACTAGCAAGATGACCTAGTTTTGATTTAAATCTTGTTGCGAATATATATTTTCAATAGATTTCAACATTGGAGTAAGGGATAAGAGTGAATAGAGTACGAATTCAAAATGTGTGCAATCTAAGATAGTCTTGTGACCAAAAAAGAATAGTAAGGGCAGAAGAATAGAGTATACGTGAAACATAGTAGAAAAAGTAAGGCAGGCATTATGAAGACATTTGAGTCTGTATAGTGAGCCATAATTGGAATTGTACTTCAGCATTCTATAGATGCACTTTTACTAGTTGTAACATTAGAAAATGTCCCCTTGGGGGCTTTTCCCTCATAAGGTTTAGCTCCCGGCTCTTTTATCTACATTTAGGACATATTACATCATATTTCAACATCCCGATGAGAAAACCCCTAAGTGTCTTGGCAAATAGGACCTAGGGGGACCACTTGAGATAATCCTTTCCCAAAATAGGGAGGAGGACATGGGCACCCATGCCCTAGTCCTACCCTATTTTGGGTCAGTCCCAATTTTTGGGTGTTAGCTTGTGATCGTTATTTGGGTCTTATGTCGACACGGTAAGTTTGAATTACGAAATTCTTGGTAGCAGTGTTTGTAGTTGCATATAAAAGCATGTTTAGGCATTAATTTGTAAAGGAGATGGAAATTTTTATACTCAAGGATTCTAAAGGTGATTCAAGGCTTTTATTGTGTTGCAAGAGCAAATTTGTGTGGTTTATGTATTTGTATTTGCAGATTTGAGCATCCATCTCCTCATGGCATGAAGAGCTTCTTCCTCCCATGGGATCTTTACTACAAGGTGATATCATTTGTGTTTGTGAGAATTTATCATTTGGTTTTTGCATCTGCCTCACAAGGGCATGCACTCTCTATCTGACAACGGTGTTCAGAAGGCTTGAATGTCTCTCTGGGGCTTGACCGAGGCAAGCCTCTAAACACCACAACCCCCTCTCAAAGTTTTCATGATTGCAAGTTACAGGTTGAAGCTTCAGATAAAGTAAAGTTGCAGGAGGGTACAACAGAGTGTCAGAATTGTAGATTAGAGAAGAAAAAAGCTCCCTAGACTAGGGCACCTACTCATTAGTCCTCAAAGTTTCATGGTGGGAAAACCTTTGGTATAATAGGAACAGGTTGTAGATCTTGTTTGTAGATCCCAACAAAAAGTAGGACCTTGGACATGGGCACCCGCTCTTTAGTCCCTAACTATTTCTCTTCCGAACCCTGAAAATAGGTGCACAATTATTTGTCGTTTTACATCTTTCTATAGCAGCATTTTCTGATATTTGTCCATTTACTGTCATATTTGCATAATTAGGGTTTTCATGTATAAGTGAGCATAAGAGAAGATAATTGGAAATCAAATCATAAAAATCCAAGTTTTCTTACATCTCATAGTGACCTAGGTTAGGATAGTACATTGCAACACGACCCTAGGTCCTTGAATGAAAGGGTGAAAGGAGGATATACACACAAAACTATCAAAAACTCAACTATCCAAATTCCACCCTTTACATTTTGGTGAACTAATGTTATTGGACTTATTTGCACCTTTCTAAGTGCTTTGCTTTATATTTATAGCGATTTCATTCATTCATATAGTCATTCATCTTATTGCATTGGAAAACTTACAAAAAAATTGAAAATTTAGAAAAATTGGAAAACATTGCATGCTAGGGTTTTGCATGTTGCATCAATTAGTTTAAATTTCATAAAATTTATGATTTTTGCATTATATATGAATTAAATTGCATAAAATTACAAAAATTCATTAGTTTGTACTGCATTTTCATCATAAAATTGCTAGGGTTTTTTTGAAAATTATGAATTTTGCATATAACGTAGTAATTCCAAAATCTAGGGTTTGTAGGTAAAATCTTGTTTCATATTTTTCTACTAATTTGAGAGGCTCATTCAAATTTTATTTTTCTGTAGTCTTGAATTTTATAACAAATTTGCATTTAGATTTCAAAAATTTGCATTTTTGCATAGAAAATTTCAACAAAAACTAGCGTTTTCATTGCTTTTTCATTAGATTTGCACTTGCATTTTGCATATTAGAGCATGAAAATTATATTCAGTTCTGAGATAATGTAATTTTAATCATATATCATCTTTCAAAACATTCATATAGCATTTGTATCAAGATCTCAAACCTAGGGCTTGAAAAACCTTGATTTTCACTAAATTTAGCCTTATCGACTCTCTAGATTTGCACTATAGGCATGTTGTAAAGAATATTTTTGCACTAATTAGCTGATATAAGGGGTATTATCTGCTTCCCCTCATAAAATTATTTACAACACCTTGTTATTGGCCTCTTGTATTGAAATTTTGGTGAAAAAATTGCCTAATTTTGCTATTTTTGCCCTAGGGTTTGGCCTAGTTTGCACCCTAAGCGTGTTGTAAAAAAATTTATGGATTGAGGTGACTTATATAATTGATATTATTTTCTGCACCTCCTAAAATTATTTACAACACCTCTCTTTCTAGGTCTTGGAATTGAAAAATCGTGAAAAATTGCCTATTTTTGCTATATTTTCACTAGGGTTTGACCTTGAGTGGTACTATAAGTGTGTTGTGACAGATATTTTGGAATTAGGCAGATGTTATTACTGATATAATTTTATTTCCATCATAATTTTCCTCACAACACCCTTTGTCATGCTCCTTTGCATTGAGATTTGGTGAAAAAAATCACATATTTTAGTGCATTTTCACTATATTTTGACTTGTCATCATCTTATATTTGCATCAAAAGTGTGTTGTGAAGGATCTTATTTCTGTATTAGATTGATATCAGACATATAATTTTCTTCCCCTGATCAATTTTCTTACAAAACCTTTACTTTCATATATTTGCATTAAAAAAGTACAAAAAATCAAGCATTTTAGGTCATTTTTGCACATAGTTTTGTACTAGTCCTTTGCATAAATTTTGGAAATGCTCTTAAAATATGATTTTACATTGATGTTACAAGACATTTCACCATTTCATCTTCATCTCATTACTCTTTGGTATCTTTACATGCATATATCAAAAACTTTGAGAGTTTCTACAAATTTCTTAATATGAATCCTCATGTTCTCACTTACATACAAGCCATGTATCACAATGATATATTTAAATGCTCTTAATTTGAAATCCTTGAATGTGTATATATTTTTGACAACTTCACATCTCTCATGAATACATACCCTTGGGTAGTAGGAGATTTGACAAAACACATCAAGAATGATGAGAGTGAAAGTTCTCTTAATGCTTTGGACGTAATAGCTAAAACATATGATGATGACATTGAAAAGGATTCCTCCTATGAGGATATACTAACACAAGAGGATGAAATCATTGACACATTCTTAAACATTACCTTACCATCTTTGGCAAATGAAACACCATTGGATAAAGGGCTCCCTCTCAAGAAGGATTCTTCATGGGCGGAAAAAGACTATTCACCTAATGATCATTTGGTGCATGAGACTGCTATAGATAATCCATTAGACATTCCACCTTTGATAAAAAATTCAAGAACCTTTGATGAGAAGACTATGGTTAGATCCGGTTTTCCTAACAACACCATACCTTCCTCTCATCCCACTGCTCTCCCTGGCCAAGATGTAGCATTAGTGGATGAGAAAATGTCTCACATTAAATCCTTTAGGGATGGATGTTGGGTGCAATCAAGAGGGAAACAATGTTAATTCAATTGTCATTAATAGACTTGGTAGAAATATTCCTAAAATGATTTTTTGAGGGGCATCTAGTGGTGATTACGGTTCAAGGTAAACCTCCCTATGACCTCTTCAACTATGCAAAGCAAATTACTCAAAAAAATCACGGTGTTCAAAATGTAATTACTCATACATACAACACCTATAATAAGAAGCAAAGTAATAAAGCACTTCATGTGTCTACCTCTCTTCCATGCTCTCAACCTATGCTCCCTCCACCACCTTGTCTTACTCATAAAAGTGGTCAAGAGTATGATCTTGTCGAACAACTTCATGCTACTCCGGCTAAGATCTCTCTTTGGGATTTAATACAAACATCACCTACATACCATGGAATGCTCCAAGAAGCTTTGCAAAAGGTGATTGTCCCACGTACTTCTAAGCCTAATGATGTTGCAACCGTATTGGATAGTATGCATGTGACAAAATTAGATATACTTTTTCAACCACATGAATTACCGTCAATTGAAGTTCAAAACCAATATGATCCTCTTGTAATATTGGTCACAATAAATAAAACATTGGTAAAATGAGTTATGATTGACAATGGATCGGCTCTTAATGTTTGTAGCATTGACTGACTACACAAAATCAAAGCTGACACATCACAAATCAAATCAAATGGCATTAGCATTCATGGCTTTGATAATGTTGGATGACAATCCATGGGCACTATAACTCTACCTATACAAGTAGGATCCGTGCTTGTGCCTATCTTGATTCATGTCATGCCTTGTTCTTTATCTTACAACATGATTCTTGGTAGACCCTGAATCCATGCATTGGGGGTAGTTCCTTCTACTTTACATCATTCAATTAAATTTATATTCAAAGGTAAACTTCATACTATTCACGTTGATCCTAAACTAGATAACTATTTACATATTGAAACACAAAAACTAATTAACAATCATATGAGCTTAAATAATTTACGAACTGAGTCATCAATGCCTCCGGCCGTAGATAATGCTATACAAGACTCTAGAACATTGAATGCACTCTTTGGTGATGATTGGGGCCCATTGGATTTTAATCCTTGTAGTATAGGGGAATATAAAATTAATAGCCTTGACACATCAAAAGTAGCATCGATCTCACCTAAGCAATCATTTGAAGCACCTAAGAAACCTAAAGTCCCCTTGGTAGAAAATAAAGACAATACTCTTACTTATACTACAAATTACGAGACCTATGAGGCTTCATTATCCCCTAAAGAATTGACATCCCTTTATGGTCGAGGAATTAAAATACTTTATAACAATTGTGAATATGTAGGTAAGGGATGTGGTGTAAATCAACAAGGGATTCGAGTACCTATAGAATCCGCTTCAACACATTACTCAAGTGGCATTGGATATAATGCTTTTAAAGAAAAGAAAGCCTCTTGTTGTCCTAAACTTAATGTTAATGCAATATCAACAAGACTAAATCAACATGAGAGATATCTTAGATATTTATGTTCTTAATGATGGTGCTATTAGGTGAGTATCTCTAACCCTTTATCTCTCTTGTGATGTGCTTCCCCCATGATGTGTTATGTATTGTTTAGGCCTCCTAGGATGACCCCTGATTCTCTTGTAAGGTCTAGGATACCAAGAGACTGCCTCTATTGTGACCTTCTTCTATTTGTATCATCATTCTTCTATATTGCCTCTCTCTAATTTCATCATTGAGTGTTGTGTCTTACAGACATAGCATTGTGGTTGGTGACTTGGGGCACCCTCCTACATGACTATCCCTAAGACACTTATTTTTCCTCTCTGATTTATTGTTTCCCTTCCTCTAGTGTTTCTATTTAGTGGGCTAATGTAGGAGCATCCCTAGCTCAAGAGCAATCTTGCATCAACCAAAAACATTTACATTTCAGTTCTTTTCATTTTTTTTCTAGTTCAATTCAGGCAGTTTAGTCAGAAGTAGTTTTAGCTTGTGGTCTAGTATTGGCATTTCACATCTTGTGGATCTGGACTTAGTAGCTACATTCATTCATCTACATTATATCAAGAATTCAGAGCAATCGGATCAGTCACTGGAAAGTTATCTCTATCAGAGATCCTCTTTTTTCACAGTGCGAGCTTTCTGACAGTCATGAAAAATCAGCTAAAGGAGAAGATTTGTGAGCATTCACTGACTTGCAGATCCTAATGATACATTCTACAATTTTCCTTGGTTAGTGGCCAACCTTCCCTGGAGGTCTGCACATCATTTCATGCATTTGAGGAGGATTTCAAGCCGATAGGTCTGACCTATCCAAGAACACATGCTACACCTCTTCATTGGGATTCTTAACCTCTTGTGGCTAATGCAGAGGAATCTATTGGTCCAAAAAAGATATATATTGATGTAATAGATCCTTAGGAAAGCATCTATTCACACAAGAAAGATCTGATAGTTTAGATTTGTGCGTATGAGCGTCAAAGCTTTATCTTGTGCATGTATGTAATCAGGCCTGTGAACCCCAATTCTAAGCCCACATGTTGCTGGCTAGGTTGTATTTGAATTCTTTGATATACTGGATGACTAAATATGCATTTGTTCCATTACTTTGAGTTGCTTCAATTGTGTTTACTCTTGCTGCACAATCCAGATTGTTCATTCTATGAACCTTCCTACCATGACTACACCAAGTGGTATCAGCGTGAAAGTTTGATTCTTTGGAGTGAATTGATGAAGGGGATTCCATAAGATCTTGTTGTGAGCAGATCGCTGATCCGAGGTAGGTTACTTGTGTGCAAATGATCACTAATTATGAGGCAGTTGTTGCTTGTAGCCTAATCACCGAATTTGAGGTAGTTTGCACTTGATCCAAGGAAGAATGCCACCACAGAGAGTTCCTCCTATTAATACAATGGCTAATAGAATGGATGATATGATGGAATTGACGAGAACAATGCAAATTCGTTTGGATGTTGTTGAAGAAGATAGACGAAGAGGATTGACACTAAGACCTAATGTTGAAAGTGATGATAAAGAGTAATTTCAATCTACTAAACAAACTGATGAAACCCTAGAAGGTAATGAAGAAGAAGAATCATATCAGATAAAGATGTTGCAAGCTATTTCAAAGATTGGAAAGAGACCTAGAGTTGATGTGCCGAATTATATTGGTAATCTGAACCTTGAAGAATTGATTGATTGGATAAATGACATGGAAGAATACTATGAATATGAGGAAATTGAAGATCTAGAGAAGGTGAAATTTCCAAAGACAAAGTTGAAAGGACATGCTACTATATGGTGGAAAGAAGTTCAGTTGGAAAGAAACAGAAGAGGAAAAGAAAAGATTACAAAGTGGGATCGGATGGTGACAAAGTTGAAGAATCAGTTCATACCTGCTGACTATGAGTTGGAGCTATTGAAGAGATTACAAAACCTGAGAAAAAAGGAGAAATTTGTAAAGGAATATACTGAAGAATTTCACAAGATGATCATAAGGACAGGACATAGCAAAGCAAACAAAGAGAAAGTGGCTAGATACATCAATGGGTTAAGATTGAATATTCAAGAAGAGCTAAGCTTGGTAAGGATGACATCTTTGGAGGAAGCATATCAGTTTGCCCTAAAAGTTGAAGAGAAGATGAACAAGAGACATGATTAGAGACAGAGAGGTAGAGGAGGTAAATTTTAGAGAGGTAGAGCATTTTCTAGTTATGATAGATCATTTATGGAGCAGAACAAGTTTGATAGCTCGTTTAAGAAGGATGATAGAGATAATAATGCTTACCAGAGAGATGACATACATTTTTACCGGAGAGGAAACCCTAGTGCATATCAGAATGAAGGATACAAAAGAGAAGGAAGAGGATTTGATAAGAGGACATTTAGAGGTACTTGTTTCAAGTGTGGAAGTGAAGGACATAGAGCATTTGAATGTAATTAGGGTAGTACAAGTAAGAGGAGAAAAAGTAGTGGAAGAGCAGCCTATGTTGAAGAAGAACCTATTGGATCACCTAGTTTAGTTGGCAATCTGGAGAAAGGAGAATCATTGGTGATGAGGAGAGCACTATTTCAAATAGAGGCAAATGAGGATCCATCACAGAAGAAAAGTCTGTTTAGAACTAGATGCAAATCAGGTGGTATGTGTTGTAAAGTTGTAATTGATAGTGGTAGTTCAGATAACCTAGTTTTAGAGGAGATGGTGACTAAGCTAAAGTTGGAAAGATTGAAACACCCTAAGCCCTATCAGATAGCATGGATTCAGAATGATCATAAGGTACTGGTGAGTGAACAATGTTTGGTGAAATTTCATATTGGATTGTATCATGATGAAGTCTTGTGTGATATTATACCTATGGATGTTTGTCATATCTTGTTGGGTAGACCTCGGCAGTATGATATAAAAGCTATACATGATGGGAGAAAGAATACATATGCTATAACATCAAATGGGAAAAGAATTACTTTGATTCCTTTGGAGGATGATACTGAAGGTGTGGTATGTGGGAATGCTAGAATTTGTTTGGTAGATGGAAGGAATTTATTGGATGGTTTGAAATAGGAAAGTATGTGTTATGCCTTGATTTCTAAGAAGCCTGAAGCATTGAAGAAAGAGACTAAACCAGAGGAGATAAGAGTGTTGCTAACAAAGTATGAAGACATCATATTAGATAATGTACCTAAAGGATTACCAACTATAAGGAGTATTAGTCATCACATGGATCGCATACTGGGAGCAAGTTTGCCTAACAAAGCAACACACTGGATGACACCAGTAGAGAATGAAGAACTGAATAGACAGATACAAGAATTGTTGAGGAAAGGTTTGATTAGAGAAAGTTTGAGTCCTTGTGCAGTACTTGCAATTTTGGCACCAAAGAAGGATGGAGAATGGAGAATGTGTAATGACTCTAGAGAAATAAACAAGATCATAGCTAAGTATAGACTTCCTTTACCTAGGATGGTTGATATCATGGATTGTTTGAGTGGAGCAAGATATTTCACAAAGATAGACTTGAAGAGTGGATACCATCAGATCAAAATTAGAGAAGGAGATAAATGGAAGACTGCTTTTAAGACCAATGAAGGATTGTATGAGTGGTTAGTGATGCCTTTTGGATTGACAAATGCACTGAGTACTTTCATGAGATTGATGAATGAAGTCTTGAAGAAATTCTTGGGTAAGTTTGTGATTGTATACTTAAATGGTATTCTGATAAACATTTATACTAAAAATTCTTAAATGATTTAGAAATGTTTATGCTGAAATATGCTACTAATTGTATACTTAAATGAAATTCTTGGGTAAGTTTGTGATTGTAGTGTTAAGTGGTAATGCAGGAAAGATGATGAAAAACATTTATACTGATGCGGACCTAGCATCCCTTTAGCAAGAAATAAAAAATTAGACTTAGTTCCTAATATGATGATGGGGTTGTATATCTTATCCGATGCTTGTCTAGTAGAAGCACTCATGCTCTCTACATAGTGATTTTGATGATGTTTTTATCTCATTTACAAATCATAACAATACTGTTGCTTTGTGCACTTTATTTGTCTTTGAATCTAGCCTTGGTTGTACTCAATTCAGAGATCTTCGTGATATAGCCCCACAGTTATCCTTGAACTCTGAATTCTTAGTATGACCTTGGCTATTTGTGTAGTTATTCATATGCATTAATGTTGTTGTTTAACATGATTATGTAGACACTAACATGTTTCTTGTAGGGATGTGTTTGTGGGAACATTTGGTGATCGTAAAGTATATGTCACCTTCAGGGGGCATGGGCTTTGTGAAAGTCTATGTTCCCTTGTGTGTTTTCTTCCTACCTTAATGTGCTTGATAGAAATACCTTATATCAACCACCTTAAGGTGGGGGCATATATAAGGTAAGCTATTTGTTGTAGATGTTAGCAATGTACTTGTCCTCAGGTGCAGTTTAAAGACTTGTGCGATGACTACATCCTGCACTCTAAGTTTGTTTGCAATTAATCAATCAATTATTTAAGCCCTTTGCAGAGGTAGGATATCATGTATATCCTTTTTATTTTAAGCTCTCTACAGAGGTGGGTTGGTGTATTTCTTAGAGCATATTGCACAATCCTGTCATTTTCAAAAGTCCTCTGCGGAGGTAAGGAGCAGTTTTGTGAGTAACTCAACCCTTAAGCATATCTTCAGTGATTGTTGTGGGGAAGCCCAATCATTGGTGTGTACGTGTAATGTGCTTGAGATGGTGATGAACATAGAAATAGGAACACTCCATCACTTATTTGCCATGTTTTCTCTATGTCTTCAAAGTGTGTGTTTTTGACGTGCTTACTTTATTTGGCATGTATGTTGCCCCATATACAGTCTAAAGACGTGTGATGAGTGCATCCTACATTTTGGGAGGTTTTGCATGTCTTGTGTGTGTGTTGCCCCATATATGCAGTTTAAAGACCTACACAATGAGTGCATCTTGCATTATGGGAGGTTTGTTTACTTTCCTATACTTGCATCTGCATTTCATATATATGAGAAAAAGAAAAGAAAAGAAATCATTCTTGTCTTCCATGCACTAATGTGTCTTCTATGCATTCAATGTATTCTCTGTGCTTTGCATGAATATAACTGTCTTCTCCATGTTTTGTGTGTTTGTCATTGTTTTCAATGTGTCTAGCGTGTCTTCTCTGAGCTTGACGTGTTTACTATGTTTGTTGACCGTACTTTAATGCATGTATTGGCCTTGAATTTATACATACATTAAAGTAGGGGCTAAATGTAACATTAGAAAATGTCCCCTTGGGGGCTTTTCCCTCATAATGTTTAGCTCCCAGGTCTTTTATCTGCATTTAGGACATATTACATCATATTTCAACATCCCGATAAGAAAACCCCTAAGTGTCTTAGCAAATAGGACCTAGGGGGACCACTTAAGATAATACCTACCCTAGTTTGGGTTAGTCCCAATTTTTCGGTGTCGGCTTGTGACCATTATTTGGGTTCTATGCTGACACGGTAAGTTTGAATTATGAAATTCTTTGTGGGAGTGTTTGTAGTTTCATATAAAAGCATGTTTAGGCATTCATTTGTAATGGAGATGGATATTTTGATTCTCAAGGTGATTTAAGTCTTTCATTGTGTTGCAAGAGCAGATTTGTGTGGTTTATGTGTTTGTATTTGAGATTTGAGCATCCATCTCCTCATGGCAAGAAGAGCTTCTTCCTCCAATGAGATATTCAATACAAGGTGATATCATTTGTGTTTGTGAGAATTTATCATTTGGTTTTTGCCTCTACCTCACAAGAGCATGCACTCTCTATCTGACAATGGTGTTCAGAAGGCTTGAATGTCTCTTTGAGGCTTGACTAAGGCAAGCCTCTAAACACCACAACCCCCTCCCAAAGTTTTCATGATTGTAGGTTACAGGTTGAAGCTTCAGACAAAGTGAAGTTGCAGGAGGGTACAACAGAGTGTTGGAATTGCAGATTAGAGAAGAAAACAACTCCCTGGACTAGGGCGCCCACTCATTAGTCATCAAAGTTTCATGACAGGAAAATCTTTGGTACAACAGGAATAGGTTGCAGATCTTGTTTGTAGATCCCGACAAAAAGTAGGACCTTAGACTTGGGTGCCCACTCTTTTGTCCCTGACTATTCCACTTCTAAACCTTGAAAATAGGTGCACAGTTATTTGTCGTTTTACATCTTTTTGTAGAAACATTTTTTGATATTCATCTGTTTACTGTTGTGTTTGCATAATTAGGGTTTTATGGTATAATTGAGCATAAGAGAAGATAATTGGCAATCAAATCATAAAAATCCAAATTTCCCTACATCTCATAGTGACCTAGGGTAGGATAGTACTTTGCATCTTGACCCTAGGTCCTTAAATGTGAAAGCTGAAAGGAGGATACACACACAAACTACCAAAAACCAACTATCCAAAATCTACCCTTTATAGTAGTCTTCTCTTGGCAGTGAGCCATTCCTTGTATCTTCTCATCTCTTTCTTTTGGCAGTGAGCCCTAAGGTAGTGAGCCTCTTGTAATTCAATATTGCTATAACTAATAAAATTTTGTGGGTTAATCCCCATTGTGGTTTTTCCATTTTAGGTTTTCCACATAAAAATCTCAGTGTTCATAAGTTATGTCTTTATGGTTGTTGTTTATTTGTTTAATTTGCTTTCACATAATTGAATTTGGTAAATGGATAAAAGAGCAAGTGCATAAATGGTTTTATAGAACATTGATTCACCCCCCCTCTTAGTGTTCATTGTATTCAACAATTGGTATCAAAGCAAGGTTCCTTGGAAGAAGCCTAACAGCTTGAGGAAGATCTAGGAAGGTTTACTCATGGTAGCACAAAGGTATCTCACTTATCCTAAAGCAGATCCTCCTGGTAGCATTAAGATTGGCGGTCAAGTATATGTTAATAATGAACAATTTGAAGTAGCTCTAGAAGATCTTGACAACTCCAAAGATGAAATCAAGGGTTTAGAGGAGAGTATCAAAGAAGCTAATGTTTGCATTATGAAATTAAAAGAGAAAATTAGTAAATCTCAGGAAAGAAGGAAAGAATTATGTGAGCAACTAAAACAAGCAAGTGAATCTACTTAGAGTCTTCTCAGGGTGATTGAAGAAAAGACCAAGAGTGAGGAATATCTGAATCAAGTTGTGAAGGACAAGTCAGAGGAATGTGAAAAACTAGGAAAATAAGTTCTGCTCTTGAAATTTGATCTAGAAGCATCCAACAGCTACAAAGAAAAATTCAAAATAAGCTCTGCAAAACTTGATGAGTTTCTAGCCAGTCAAAAGTATCTAAATGATAAACAAGGTTTGGAATTTGAAAAAGGAGAAAGTTCAAATTTAGGGCAAGACAGATCTAAAGAAGGTAGAGGTAGAAACCATCTAGTAAGGAATCAAAGAGGAAGATCTAAAGGACCTCCAATCAGGCAACCAAATGCACAAAGGTACCCATCTTTCAATGGTTATTGTTTCAAATGTAATAAGTATGGTCATAGGGCTACTCAGTGTAGAAGTAGAATAAATCAAAATGCTCCATCTTTTCTAGTCAATGCTTCAATTGCAAGAAGATTGGTCATAAAGAAAATGAGTGTAGAAGTGTGTCTTTCAATGGCAAATGTTTTGCATGCAATAGATTTGGGCATATGGCTAACCAATGCAGATCAAGGCCAATTCCCAATTATAGAAGAAATCTAGGTCAGAAAAATGTTGTTTGTTTCAATTGCAACAAGTCCAAACACTTTACCAAATTCTGCATAAGCAAAATGTAACAAGAAACCATCTTGTAGAGAAAGGGAAAACATGGTAGAAAGATGTTGAAGGTAGGAATAAAGTTGATCCTGTGGAAACCAAGAAGGATATGAGTATGATCTGGATCAAAAAGGGTGTGAATGAGGTTAAGGATGGATCTACACTAGCATCTGGTGTAGATACTTCCTCTAGGAAGTAAATTGAAATCTTTGGCTCAGGGGGAGTAGTGTCAAAAATCTAAATCCCTCAACCAGATAGTTGGTGCTGGAATCCAACACAGAGATCTATGGTGGAATATGATAAGAAAAATCCTTTGGAAGAAAATCTAGAAGAAAGTAAGTGCAGTACATTGTGGAGCAATTTTGATTGATTGTGTCTATCAGAGAAAAGTCAGACAACTTTTTGGAACAAGCATTAATGATGATTAGGTTAAGTCATGTGGAGGATAAAAGGGAACTTGTTTAGTCTTAAATCACTTTGCACTTGAAGCTATTAGGTACTCAGAGACATTGAAGTAGAATTTGAGCAATAACAACCAAAATTTGAAGCATTCGAAGTAATTTAGAGAAAGAAAACCCTAATTCGGTGAAACAAGGTATTTCCATTCAAGCCCTATTTGTGAGTCTATTAAAATCTTGAGATGGTGACACCACAAGTTGTTGATATTACTGAGTGACCATGACCTAAATTTAAGAAACATTCCCACAAAGCAACTGAAGTTGATCCAATGGGTGCATTCTCGGGTATACCATATGGAGTTCTATATGTGGAAGACATTAGGGAATATATCCATGTTGCCTTAGATAAGCACAACGGCAGTAGATTCATAGACTTATATCAAAAACATTTAAGTGATGATCAATTTTACCTCGAGGAAGAATACAAAGTTCTGGAAGAGAAGAAATTCATCCAATATGTAGAGTTTCCCACATTTGCAGTGGATGAATGGGTCTGGTATGTGTTGAGTAGGATTCATGATGAGTTCATGTGGTTAGGGAAAGGGCAACCCTTCAAGATAACAAAGGATGCAATTCAGGCAGTCACTAGACTAAACTCCACCGGAGGTATGCCATTATTAAAGGTGGTCAAGGATTAAATGGTTACAGATGTGACCAGAGCCCAATTTGACAAAAGGGTCTTGACAATAAATGATATTACTGATCCTGTAGTAAAATTTGCCTTAATGGTCATAGGTTACAAGGTTTACTTCTCAAACCAAGAGAACTCTGTTTCTAGTACTGTAATATACACTGCCTATCAAATGATTAAAGATAATGTAGATTATGATTTGTGCGAGCCGCTAAGAATCCAACTACTAGAGAATCTGAAGAAGATAAAGGAAAGAAAGAACTATCCATTCAAGTATGGTATGTTGGTTATCTATCTATTCTTCTATTTCTTGAATGAATTACCCAACATGAAGAATTTAATCTGGTTAAGTAGTAGTAAACTAGTAGTTGTTCAAATTAGAAATCACCTAAATAGCATCAGAAGTATTGATGAGCAAAAAATAGCCTTGTGGGGGTACTTCAAAAATTTCCAAGGCATGATGCAGTCAAGAGAAGGAATCCCTAGGAAAATTGTTGAGAAGTATAAAGATACTATCTGCTTTATGGTTACAAAAGATCAATGCCTAATGGAAGACATTGAGCCTAAGACAATCTAGGTAATGCTAATAGGCTATGAAGTGGATGGACATATATTAGATAGCTATACTCAACACATGTTGAGCAAACCCAAGGATAGCAGAGAAGAAAGGTTTAGAACTTATGAAGAGCTATATATGAAACTTCATGTTGAATTTAGAAAACCTAAAATAACTAGGAAAGTTAGAAAAGAGGTGGAAGAAATTGCTATAAAATATGGCATCACCAAAGAACAACTGAAAGAAGTAAGGAAAAGAGTAGAGAATGAAGAAAAACAAAAACAAAAAGGTGAACTGGTACAATTTCCAGAAGAATCACAGATGAATCAGGATAAGCCTAAAAAAGTTCAAAGGTCTACTAGGAGCTCTGCTACCTCCTCTAGTGTCACACCATTAGTAAACATAGAGAAAATTTCAAAGAAACCCTCTGCCAAAGATACAAAGAGGAAGAAGATGAAGGGAAAAAGATTGTATGTTAGTGTGGGTGGAAAGAATGAAGAAGAAATAGAATAAGATGAAGAGATAAAGAAGATGAAATCTGAGGTAGTCAAAGCTACATGAAAGTCCTCTGGAAAGGACAAATCAAACAAAAGGCAAAAGGTAGAGGAGCCTTATGTTGAAAAGGCTACAATATCTCTTCAAGATGTGTTAAAAGATATCATAGTGGATGGAAACTTGAAGCCCATGATTGAATTCTATGATGAATATGATGATGTTGATAAGAGAATCTTGGAAGAAGCCACAATGAAATACTTAAACATCTTCAACATGGCTCTTATTGAGATCATCTCTGATCTCCCCAAAAGTCCATCCATTAATTTGACCATCAAAAAAGAAACTTCTAGGGCAAAGGATATTGAACTAAGACAACATGTGCTAACAAGATTATATCCAGAAATTACTCCAAAAGAAGAAGACTTGATTTCCAAGGAGACTAAGGAAAAATTTAGAACAAAAATAAGGATGAATTCATTAATGATGGGTGAGATTGATAAAGTGGTAAAAGAAATAGAGGAAATTATCCTGGAAGCTCTAAAGAAATACAATCTTCCCACCACATGTGAAAATGAAAACAATAATGTTGATGATAATACACTTGTTCTAGAAGTCAACATGGAAAAGGAGGTAGATAAAGTTGACTAAATAGCTAAAGAAAAGGAAACTCCTGCCTCCTCGAAACATCAAACAGTGGATAATATTGTTAGAGAGAAGACTGCAGAAGAAGAATCACCAACTGTACAAACTAGTTCATCTCTGGTACATCAGATTGAAAAAGATTTGGCACAAGATGAACAAAAGGAGGACTCAAACAAGGTCATGGATATTAATCATCTGGAGCAGGAACAAAAAGATATGGTCTCTGGTGCAACAAGATACACTATAGAGGTAGTAAAAGAACTCTTAGAAAAGGAGGAACTAGTTCTAGATGAGCCTGAGTCAATCCAAGGTCCAATAAACTTGGATACAATGTCTCCTATTCAGATGCTCAAGTTGGCTTTAGTTGCTCAAGCTAAAGCAAGAAAATAAATATTGAAGTCCCACATTGAGGACAATGAACTCATAAATGAAGCATCCAACATTTTAGAGAATTTGGTGCCAACATACCAGAAGGATACCTCTCTATCTGCTTCATGTCAACTCAAGGGACTCATACACTCTGTAAGTACACACTTCAAATCTCTTGAAATATCTGTTGAAACAAAAGTTAGACAAGATTTCAATGAGAAAAGGTTAGATGAGTTGACAAAGTTGATAGCCCATGATAAGGTTTAGCTAGATAATGAGATATAGAATATTCAGAGTACTATTATAGAAGCTAGTGATGTATATAAATTTTGTTTATCATGGCCAGAAGTTACAAGGAAGATAGAAGAAAAGATCAAGGAATTGGAAGAAAAACTGATGAATATCTCTAAGAACCAGCAATAAAGAATCTCAAATCATCAACATCCACAATGACTTGAATGATTTAATAAATCAAAGGTATCAAATAAAGAGTAGAATGGGACAATTGAGAAGACTGATCAGTCCCAAACTAGATTCAATGACTAAGCTTGTAGCTGAAGCAAAGCTTGCTGGACAAATTACCACACCATCAGATTTACAAAAAGTAGAAACTCTAGTTTTTCTACTTAGTGGACAAATTAAGATCTTGGATAATGCCAAGAAAGGTTGGCATGGTGAGTTGGCATAGATCAAGAACATATTCAATGAAATTCTCCAACACATGTAATATAAAGATGAAGATCGTACTTGTAAATATGCAGCAAAGTACATAAGTATTTTGAAGACTTGACAAATTTTTGGTTCTGGAACACACCATTTACCATTGATGTCAAAGGGGGAGAAGAAAATCAGCGAAAAATGGATAAACATCTCAAGGGGAGTAGGAGAATGAAGTGTATATAGTAAGAAGGAGCAGTCAAGCATTTTCACTAAGTGTTGCCATCAATACCAAAGGGGGAGATTTTTGGCAAGAGACACTGCTCCAATATAGACTTGTATGTTGTCATTGATGGAAACAAGATTTAGAGATCTCATCAGCATGATAGGAAGACATAACTCCAGAAGGTCTTATTGGAATTCAGATCCGATTGGCAAAAATGACTCAGTATGGGCAAGAAACAAAGTAAGGGATAGAAAGTGGATTAGTGTGCTTCCACAGATGAAGACCTAGAAATGTGGCTTAGGTATAATATTCATAATTGTTTGATGTTGTTATATTCCAATGATCAAGTCTCAACTTTCTTCGAAAGTCACTTGGAAGAAATATCTAAGTCTAGATGAACAAAGATACAACAGAGACAGTGAATAGGGCACAACATAATGGTCTGAATTCCTCTACAAGTGCATATTTAATTCTATGGTTTGGAGTGTTGTAAACACATATGAGAAGTATCTAATTCCATATTTCCATATTCTAAAGTTCACTAGAAGATCATCTACAAGCTTCCAAGTATCAACATTCAATTTGACAATATTTCACAAAGATAAAGTCATCGGTTCAAAGATCTGCTTCTTGCCACATAAGAATATTATGATCTGTGGTTACAAAGGTATGATTGGTGATGTCTAATGAATGTTTGATATAAATTTTGAGTCTAGTTTGGTCTGCATAACTTTGTGTAAAGAATTCAAGTTGACATAGTATAGCCTTTTGTGTACATGTTTCATCATTGGCAAGCTGACTTAATTTTGAGTTAAATCTTGCAAATATATATATTTGATAGATTTCGGCATTGGAGTAAGGCATAAGAGGGAATAGAGTACAAATTTGAAGTGTGTGCAATCTAAGACACTCTTGTGACCATAAAAGAATAATAAGGGTAGAAGAATAGAGTATATGTGAAATAGAGAAGAAAAAGTAGGGCAAGCATTATGAAGACATTTGAGTCTATATACTGAGCCATAAGTGGAATTGCACTTCAGCATTCTGTAGATGCACTTGTAGCAATCTTCTCTTGGTAGTGAGCCATTCCTTCTATCTTCTCATCTCTTTCTTTTGGCAGTGAGCCTTTAGTGAGCAGTAAGCTCTAGGTAGTGAGCCCTAAGGCAGTGAGCCTCTTGTAATTCGGTATTGCTATAACTAATAAAATTCTATGGGTTAACCCCCACCGCAGTTTTTCCCTTTTTGGTTTTCCACGTAAAAATCCTGGTGTTCATATGTTATGCCTTTATGGTTGCTATTCATTTGTTTAATTTGCTTTCACATAATCAAATTTGGTAAATGGATAAAAGAGCAAGTGTATAAATAGTTTTATAGAACACTGATTCAGCCCCCCCTCTCATTGTTCATTATATTCAATAATTTTTGGAGTGTATGAAGCATGAGCATCATTACTTTACATTGATTCCTAAGATCAACTAAGAGAAATGTGAAGATGTACCAACAGAAGTCTCAGATCTATTGGAAAAATTTTAGGACATTGTCTCTGATAATGTACCAGAAGGTTTACCACCAGTGAGGAAGATAAGTCATCAGATGGATTTGATACCAGGAGCTAGTTTTCCTAATAAGGAAACTCATAGAATGACTTCTGTAGAGAATGGAGAGATGAACATACAAGTTCATGATTTATTAAGAGACTGATAAGAGAGAGCCTAAGTCCATGTGTGGTACTTGTAGTACTAGCACCAAAGAAAGATGGAGAGTGGAGAATGTGTACAGATTCCTGAGCCATCAACAAGATCATGATCAAGTATAGATTTCCATCACCCAAAATGGATGACATAATGGATTGTTTGAGTGGAGCCAAGTACTTTACAAAGATTGATCTGAAGAGTGGGTATCATCAAATTTGAATCAGAGAAGGAGATGAATGGAAGACAACTTTTAAGACAAACGAAGGTTTATATGAGTGGTTAGTCATGCCATTTGGGCTAAACAATGCACCGAGCACATTCATGCGGCTCATGAACAAGGTATTGAAGGAGTTTTTGGGAAATTTTGTTATTGTTTATTTATATGACATTTTAATTTTTAATAAGATTTGGGAGGAGCATCTAATGCATATCAGAAGAGTTTTAGAGAAGATGAGGGAGGAGAGGTTACTAATTAATTTGAAGAAATGTAGTTTTGCAAAGGAGTTGGTATACCTAGGATTTGTTGTCTCAAAGGAAGATCTTAAGATGGACCCAAAAAAAGTAAGGGCTATCATCGAATGGCCCATGCCAAGGAGTGCTACAGAGGTATGATATTTTCATGGTTTGGAAAAGTTTTTACAAAAAGTTTATCAAGAATTTTAGTAGCATTTGTGCACCCCTAACAGAGACAATGAGAGGGGATAGAAAAGAGTTTAAATAGACTACAGGAGCATCTAAGAGTTTTGATACATTAAAGCAGAAAATCACAGAGCAACCTATTTTGGCACTTCCATATTTCAATAAGGTATTTCAGGTAGATTGTGATGCTAGTGGAAGTGCTATAGGAGCTATTTTGAGCCCATTGCCTATTTTAGTGAGAAGCTTAATGATGCCAAGAAAAAATATTCTATTTATGATCAGGAGTTTTATGCAATAGTTCAGGCTTTGAAGAAATGGAGATATTATTTGTTTCCAAAAGAGTTTATTTTATATACTAATCATCAGGCTTTACAATATATTAATAGTCAAGGCAAGTTTAACCAGAGGCACTTAAAATGGGTTACGTTTTTGCAGAGTTATACTTTTGTTCTGAAGCACATGAGTGGGAAGTCCAACAGAGTTGCATATGCCTTGAGCAGAAGGCAAAATTTGTTGATAGAAATGAAGATAGAGCTTGTTGGGTTCAATGAGCTCAAAAGTTTGTATCCTGAAGATCCAGATTTTGTAGAGACATGGAAAGCTTGTTTGGAACCTGTTACTTTGGATAGGACAAAATGGTTGGATTTCATAATCCAAGATGGCATGTTGTTTAGGGGAAGCCATTTGTGCATTCTGAGGAGTTCCATGAGAGAGAACTTGATTAAGGAGAAGCATAGTGGGGGATCAGCTAGACACTTTGGTCAAGATAAGACCATTGCTATTGTTGGTGAGCATTACTATTGGCCATAGTTACAGTAGGATGTGAGGAAATTTGTGCAGAGTTGCAGAGTGTGTTAGATGGAAAAAGGAACAAGTCAGAATATAGGGCTATATTAGCCATTACCAGTACCAGAGAAGCCATGGGATGATATTAGTATGGATTTTGTTCTTAGTTTACCTATGACACAGAGAGAACATGATTCCATTTTTGTGTTGGTGGATAGATTCTTGAAGATGGCACATTTTATTCATTGTAATAAGACTAATGATGTTGCTCATATTGCAGAGTTATTTTTCAGAGAGGTGGTGAGACTACATGGTCTACCTAAGAGCATAATTTTAGATTGAGATACAAAGTTTGTTAGTTATTTCTTGAGGACATTGTGGCAGAAGTTGAAGATAGATTTGAAGTTTAGTTCTGCACACCATCCACAAACTGATGGACAAACATAAGTGGTGAATAGGAGTTTGGGTAACCTGCTACGATGCTTAGTAGGGGATAAGCCCAAGGAATGGGATTTAATTTTACCATAGATAGAATTTTCTTACAATAATTTTGTGAATAGGAGCACAAGTAAATCACCATTCCAAATTGTATGTGGGAGTAGTCCAAGAAATACTTCAGAGTTAAGGAAGCTGGACAAGGGAGAAAAGACAAGTGCCGAAGCCAAAGACTTTGTAGAACACTTGAAGAATTTGCATGAAGAGGTGAGAAAGCACATTAATAAGATAAATATTTAGTACAAGGCTAAGGCAAATTAGAAGAGGAGATATAAGGAATTTCAAGTAGGAGATGAAGTCATGGTTCACTTGAGAAAAGAGAGGTTTCTAGTTGGAACATATAGTAAGTTGAAAATGAAGAAATTTGGACCATTTAGGATACTGAAGAAGCATGATTTAGGAAATACATATGAGGTAGAGATACCGAGCTGGATCAACATTTCTCCTATGTTCAACATTGTTGATTTAACAGACTATCATGAAGGTGGAACAAAGGATGGACCAACAGAAGAGCAGTGGAGTATTGTGGCATCTACTTCAAAGGAGGAGATAGAAGAGATCTTGGATAGCCGTGTGGGAAGGAATACTCAAAATAGGCAATATGAAGAATATCTGCTGAAGTGGAAAGGAAGGCCTATTGAAGATTCTTCCTAGTTATCTAAGGCAGAAGTGGATTGTTTGGGGTTTTCCTCAAACACCTGAGATGTGACAAGGTCACTTCTCAAAATTACCTTAGGTGTCTGATACAGGAGCATCCAGTGGTATAAGGACAATCTTGTGTCACCCAAAAAAAGATGATGATTCAAAATAATTGATGTTGTTTTCATTTATTTTCAAAATTGGTATTTTTGGTTCCATAATTGCTTGAATAATGATGTAGAACTTTCAGTTTTTCCAAACTGCTAAAAATAGCAAATTGCTATTTTTGGAAAGTTTGCATTTGGGCATGGATTGAAGTGAAAATTTGCAGGAAGCTTCGTAAATGAAAAATAAGACATTTGGAAAAGGAATCATGCAAAGATCATTTGTGAATTGAAAGATATTAAAGTTTCTGTTTCCTGAAAAATGCTTGCAAATTATTCAAATTTAGGTTTGAGGCACTAAACAGCCTCGTATGGGCCTAAAAATGGGTAGAACTAGTAGAGTGGATACTTAACGTGTAGAGAAATCTGTGAGCTTTCCAGTGCTTCAAACGGTTTGTCAATCAGACACCTAGCTCAAAAGTTATGGCTCCCAAAAGTTGACTTATTTTTGGAGGGAGATACAAAATTTGAAATTTGGCTGGAGGCCGCCAAAAAGGCTATTAATAACCATTTTTAGGAACCCTTGGTAGTAGTAGAGTTACAGGGAAAAGTGTAGAGTCAAGAATAAGTTGGAAAATAGAAACCCTAGTAGATTTGAGGTTACAAAAGGCTGAAGATTCTAGAGTCTTGAGAGAGAGCTGTAATGTGTTGCAACTTGTGGAGGATTGATTCCTCTGATTATATTTGAGCTTCTATAATGTAATGAGTTGTCCAAATCAATAAAAGAATATTCTATTTCTATGTGCAATTTCTATTATTGTGTGCTTTATGATTTACCCCCTTCATCATCTTTCTTAGTCCCAGATCTGTCACTGAACTACGAACAACTAGTGGTAGGGTTAGCCGACAGAAGATATCAATTAAATGCAAATAAAGATTAAACAGAGGAATAAAAATACACAGAAATGATAATAGCAAAAGATAAGTTTTAACATGGTTCACCCAAACTTGAGCTACATCCAACAATAGAGAGTCCAATATTATTATCTAGTAAATATAACCGATTACAACCAGTAATCCTTGCAACTCAATACCGCTGCAAAAATGCTACAATACATCAACAGAAACCCTAACCCTTAGCCACTTTTATCAAGCCTTATGTTGGTTACAAAAATAGGGTTTTTTATGTCAGCTAATAGAAAAATAACTCCTAACATGTTTATACCTCTACCTCTCCTACACTCCCCCGTTAAATAATTTAGGGGGAAACCACACCGATGAAAGTGGGGAAAATTTAACCTCCAAGTCTAATTAGGCTCCATATAACAATAATCTCCCACTTGGAGACTGATCAGACTCCACACCATATCATCTCCCACTTGGAGACTAATCATAACACCGCTGACCTTGGACTCTGCTATTCTGATTTTGTTTTTAGTCTTGAAAACCAACCGTAGCCAAAGAGGAGCTCAACTTCTCCCTTGTCACTACCTTTGTAAACATATCCACTAGATTTTTATTTATATGTATCTTTTCCATCCTTAACTATCCATTAACTAACACCAACCGAATGAAGTGATACCTCAACTTTATGTGTTTGGTCTTTGAATGCAAGGCATAATTCTTTGTAAGGTGTATGGCACTCTGATTGTCCATAAACAAATAACCATTAGCATGTTGTTTTCCCAATTCTTCCATGAAAGATTATAGCCATATCATCTCCTTACTTGCCTTTGTTGCAGCTACATATTCTTCCTTTGTGGTGGATAAAGAAACCACCTTTTGTAACCTAGACATCTAATGCACCGCTATCCCACCTACAGTAAAGACATAACCTATAGTACTCTGCTTGGTATCAATATTTCCTACCAAATTTGAGTCTACATTGTTGGCAAGAGACACCATATGGATTCATGATTGTTGTCATTGATGGCAACAAAGTTCATCCCACACATCCGCAGGTCATGGTGTGTCTCTAGCGGAAGTCAAAGTGAAGAATGTTGTGGTCTGGTAAACAAGAACAGAGCATGTGGCAAGGTCTGACAAACAGGTCCGGATCTCTCAGAGGAAGTATCTTGGTGAAGTACAGATTTGGGAAAGTCAAGAGGACTACCTTGAGTGATAGATTCCAAGGATTTAGCCTCCGGTGATAGATGAGGTAAAAGATATGAATACTTGAGTACCAAGTTCCTAAGTGACAGTGTGAACAGAGGAAGAACTGACTGACAGAACATCAGACTATTTTCTGGATGTGTTACTGATGAGGGAAAAGGTTCTTAAGGCATAAGTTATGTTTGGCCAACATGATTGATGACTTCTACAAGTATATGCTTGATCTGCATTACTTGGTGTGCAAGGATTCAGCTGACAGATCAGAGTTTGTGAAAAGAATTGACTATTCTGGGTGCCAACTTGAAAGGTGATGAAATCACTTATGCGGATAGATATACACGATGGATTTAGTTGTGAGGTGTGTTGTTATTATTAGTAATGTGTGAATAAAAGTAGAAGAACAGAGCAGAAGCAGTAAGAAAGGTCCAGTATGTGAAAGAAAGTAGCTCAAGGGAAGAGGAAAGATGAAGTGCAGCAGATCAGTGTACTGAGCCTAATCGGAACTGAACTTCAGCATTTGCAGATGCTACCAATCAGTTCAAGTATTGTATAACAAGCTTTTGTAGATAGTGAGTCTCTTGTAGGTAGTGTGCCTCTTATGAGCAGTGTGCTTGGGCAGTGAGCCCTAATTGGCAAGTGCCATTTTGTATTTCCTTATTCTTCTAACAGAGAATAATCTTTGGGTTAATCACCTCGTGGTTTTCTCCCTTAACAGGGTTTCCACGTCAAAAATATTGTGTCACGTGTATCTCCATTTCATGGTTATGTTTGCTTGTTTGAATTAATGCTGCATTGATTAATAAGAAAGTTCAGAAAGAAGAAATAATTAGGATAACTGATTCACCCCCCTCTCAGTTATCAACAATTGGTATCAAAGCTAAGTTCCTCCTAACAGAGTCTAATAGCTCAAGGAAGATCTGGGAATCCAAATGGATGCATATGGTTTAAAGGAGCAACTCAAGACTGCCCTTGAGGATCTTGAACAGTAAAACTCTGAAGTCAATGAATTAAAGGAAAGACTCAAACAGGTTGATGATTTCATGAGAGAACTAAAAGACAAATTAAGTCTCTCTATGAAAAAGAGAAAGGAGCTGCTTCAGCAATTGGCAAGACAAGGTGAAGCTAATGATGCAAATGAAGAGCTGACTGAAAAAACCAAGTTATGTGAAAAGTTATCAAAAGAAGTCATTATGGTAAGACATGAAATGGAATCAGGAGTTATAAAGTTTACCCAAGAGATTGAAGAGAAAAGAAAAATTGAAGATAATCTAAGACAATCTCTCAAGGAGAAATTAGAAGATTGCCACCAAATGGATAGAATTATCAGACATCTTGAATCTGATCTTGAAGATGCTAAAGAAAATGAAGAAAAACTTGAGGATCAAATTGTCTCTCTCAAAAGGGAACTTCAATCAGCAAATGAATATAAAGAGAAATTAAAGATAAGTTCTGCTCAACTTGAAGTTCTTCTTGGAAGTCAAAAGAGGGCAGATGACAAGTGTGGTTTGGGATATGAGAAAGGAAAAAGCTCTGGATCTGGTCAGAAGAATTTTGGATCAAAAAATCCAAGGAACAGGCCTAGAAGACCTCTGGTAAGACAACCCAATGCTCAAAGATATCCATCCTTCAATGGATACTACCACAGCTATAATCACTTTGGTCACAAAGCTAATCAGTGCAGAAAGAGAATGAATCAGACTAATTCATCCTTCTCCGGACAATGTTTTAACTGCAAAAGGTATGGTCACAAATCTTATGAATGCAGAAATATGCAAATGAACAAATCATTCAATGGTAGATGCTTTGCATGCAATAGAATAGGTCATATGGCTAATTAATGCAGATTAAGAGGATATCAATCAAATATGCAGAGAAATGTTGTTTGCCAAATTTGCAATAGATCCAGTCATATTGCAAGATTCTGTAGAAGCAAGAATCAGGACAAAAGAGGTTCGGTATATCATAATCAGAATCAAGATAAGGGGAAACAAAAAGTGAATGCGGATGAAGTTAAAAGTGAGATGAACAAGATTTGGGTAAAGAAAAGTACAGAGAATGTAGAGGTTGGATCCGCACCAGATTCTGGTGCTGATATTCCTTCTGGAAATTAAAAAGTGAGCTTTGGCTCAGGGGGAGACACAAAGAAAACCTTGTTCCCCCAGCTAGTCAATTGGTGCCAAAACTGGCACAAGAAGAGTTGCGGATTGAAGGGTTCATAAGGGAAACATTCAAACAAACTATGGTTAAGATTTGGCAGATCGGCAAGTTGTTTAAAGATCCAGATTTATCTGGTTCTTCAAGTCATTTGAATAAGGCAAAACTGGAATAATGTAGGTCAAGCATTTATTGCAACCTGATATTAGGGTTTGTGGAGCATTATAAGGGTTTTCTCATTAACCACTTATTCATTCTGCATTCAAGAAAAAATGAAAAGTGGAGCTCTGCAACAAAATTCCTCAAGTTCATCGAAGATCATTTGTAGAAGTCATTACATCCAGAAATCAATCCGACCAACTCCGTGAAACCGAAAGACACAAAAGGTATTTTCTGTTTTCAATATCTCACTGCAAATCTTTTGATGATGGCTACTCTGAATATAGTAAAGATTTCTGATAGACCTTGCCCCACATTTAAGAAACATCCATACAAATCCTTGGAGGTAGATCCCCTAGGTGCTTTTTCCAGTGTTTTGCATGGTGTTTTACACACCGAAGATATTAGGGTTTACATACACGCAAATGTTGAAGAATTTGGGAATTCAAACTAAGAGATATCTATCACAAACAACTGTTAGATGATTCATTTGAGCTCAAACCCCAATACAAGGGCCTCTGGAATAAGCACTTTGCACAATACATACATTTCCCCTGTTTTACGGAGGATGAATGGGTCAGGTACATTTTGAGTAGAATACATGACAACTTCATGCGGTTAAACGAACCGTTCAAAATCACAAAAGATGCCATCAGGGTAGTTATCAAATTACACTCATCCAATGGGATTCCTATTCTTAAATCTGTAAAGAACCAAACTGTGAGTGAGGCTACTAGATCCAAGTTTGACAAAAGAGCAATGACAGTAGATGACATCTCTAATCTGGATGTCAAGTTTGCCTCCATGATCATTGGATATAAAATATATCATTCTAGCAGGGAAAATTTTGTACCTGGAACTGCCATATACACTGCCTATGAAATGCTAAGAAAGGATGTAGACTATGATCTTTGTCAGCTTCGCTTGAACCAACTCTTGGAGAATCTGCATAAAATAAAGAAAGATAAAAAGAATTCATTCAAGTATGGTGGATTAATAATGTGCTTATTTTTCTACTTTATGAATGAACTTCCCAGATCTAGTGGCTGGGTGTGGGAGAGTGATAGGCCAGTAGCTATCCAAATCAGAGACTATTTACATGGACTTGGTGATAACAAAGCACAAAATACAGCTCTGTGGGGATACTTCAAGAACTTTCAAAACATGATGCAAGCAAGAGAAAGGATTCCCCAGTCTCTTGTTGAGAAATACAAAGACACAGTCTGTTTTATGGTAGAGACTGATCAGTGCCTAATGGAGGCAATAGAACCAAGGACAGTCTAGATCATGCCCATGGGGTATGAAGTTGATGAACAAATTGTGGAGCTGCATGTTCAACACATGCTAAGTCAGCCAAAGGATCCAAAGGTAAAAAGGTTTGGAACCTTTGAGGAGCTGAGTGTAAAGATTCATGTGGAACTCAGAGAACCAGAGATTAAGAGGAAGGTGAGAAAAGAAGTAGAAAATGTTGCCAAAAGCCTTGGCATCTCAAAGGAGGCACTTGATGCCAACAAGGAAAAGAGGAAAAAGGTTGAGGAAGAGAAGAAAGAGGTAGAAAAGAAAAGTGAGGAAAGTGTTCTGGTAGAAACTTCCACCCAAACCAGATCATCAAAGAGACCAGCACCTGTCCCTGCTAAAAGCTCAAAACTGGAAGTCCAAGCATCCAAGAAAGGAGAGAAAAGATCAAAGACAAAAGCCACAAGGGCTTATGCAAGTCAAAGAGATGAAGAGGAAACCGAATCAGATGAGGGGATAAAGGAAATAAAGAAGCAGAAGAAGAAAGGATCTAGTAAACTTTCCACAGGTCAAGACAAGGAAGAAATGGCAGAGGAATATGTTGAAAAACCCACTCTTCACATTGATGATATAATCAAATCAATCATAGTGGATGGAAATCTTCAGCCAATGGTTGAGTTCTATGATGATTATGGCAAGGTAGATCAGAAGATATTGCAAGAGGCCACAATCAGGTACCTCAATATCTACAACAAAGCATTTATTGAAATTATATCTCTGATCCCTAAAATCTTGGAGAAGGAACTAGAAATAAGAAAGAACATTGCCCAAGCTAAAGACCTAGAAATCCAGGAACAAATAGCAATTCAGCTATATCCTTCAATCAACCCCAAGATAATGAATATGGTATTCAAAGATTGTAAGGATGAGTTTAGAAGCAAAGCAAGGATGAATCAACTTATGCTTGGTGAGACTGACAAGGTAGCCAAGGACACAGAAGAGATCCTCCAGAACGCCTTCAAAAGATTTAATCTTCCTACTATAGAGGACTTGGCTACTGACCACTCAACCACAAGTGTTGCAGGAGAGCCTTATGAGAAAATGACAGAAGAGGTGGGCCCTGAACAAACTAACATTTCTCCTTCAGTTTCCCCTACAGTCTCTGGATCTAAAGGAGAAGAAAGATTATAGGAGAAAGAAGCAGAGGTGAAGGAAAAAGAAGATGACAGTGCAAAGGTTGTGCAAGGAGAGAAAGCTCCAAAAGACAATTCAGTGATTGCAGAAGAGAAGAAACATCTATCTCCAGCAAGAGACACTGCACAAACTGTCCAAGAATTCTTGAACAAAGAAACAATGGAGATTGATGAACCGGAGCTTCTACAAGGTCCATTCAATTTTGAATCTCTTTCTCTGGTACAGACAATGAAGATTGCTTCATTTGCTAGCGCAAAGGCTAAAGAAAAACTCCTTAAGTCTCATATGGAAGACTGTGAGTTGATAGAAGCTACTTCCAGAGTGCTAGAAAAGATTATGCCATCATTTCAAAAGGATCCCACAGCCTCCTCATCCGGTAATCTCAAAACTCTAGTCAGCAGTGTTAATACACATTTTGATTCTCTAGAGAAGTCAGCTGAAGAAAAGGTCCGAAAGGAGTTTTTGGATAAAAGGTTCTCTGAGGTATAAGGTTTGATCATTAATGATAGAAGAAACATGGATATTGGGATAAAGAGCTTAGAAAATGCTCTTAAAGATGGCGGTGAAGTATACAAATTTTGTATTTCCTAGTCCAAAGCAATAGTGGAAATTGAGAAGAAAATAAAAGAGGAAGAGGATAAACTACTAAGTTTGTCTCAGAGTTTTGATCCTCTCTCTTCATCCATAGTAAATCAAGAGTGTCAGATTATTGCAATCACAAATGCAATAAAGAATTTTGAGAAGGAAAAGAAGAACATAATTAGCCGGATGGGTGAACTCAGAAGAATCATTATCCCCAAGTTAGAGGCCATGCATGAGGCCATAAGTGATGCTCAGACTACCACCCAAACCAATGATCTGATAGATCTTAAGAGAGTAGAAGCTTTTGCATTTTTGTTGAGTGGTCACATCTCTATTTTGGATAGAATGAAGCAAAGTTGGGTTGCAGAACTCATCCAACTAAAAACAACTTTTGCAGACATACTACAGTATATGTAAGTATTCCATATGTATCTACTTATGCGGCTAAGTATAGTAAATTTTTTGAAAATTTTGGTATGCGGACCCTACCCTTTGCCATTGATGTCAAAGGGGGAGTGAGGAGCAATGAAAAATGAAGAATCCAACTAAGGGGGAGCTTCTAAAAATGTATATAAAAATAGAGCATCAGCCAAGGGGGAGCATAGTGTAAACACTTAGTCATTTTTCACTAAGTGTTGCCATCAATGCCAAAGGGGGAGATTGTTGGCAAGAGATAGCATATGGATTCATGATTGTTGTCATTGATGGCAACAAAGTTCATCCCACACATCCGTAGGTCATGGTGTGTCTCTACCGGAAGTCAGAGTGAAGAATGTTGTGTTCCGGTAAACAAGAACAGAGCATGTGGCAAGGTCCGACAGACAAGTCCAGATCTCTCAGAGGAAGTATCTTGGTGAAGTACGGATTTGGGGAAGTTAAGAGGACTACCTTGAGTGATAGATTCCAAGGATTTAGCCTCCAATGATAGATGAGGTAAAAGATATGAATACTTGAGTACCGGGTTCCTAAGTGACAGTGTGAATAGAGGAAGAACTGACTGACAGAACATCAGACTATTTTCTGGATGTGTTACTGATGAGGGAAAAGGTTCTTAAGGCATAAGTTATGTTTGGTTGACATGATTGATGACTTCTACAAGTATATGCTTGATCCGCATTACTTGGTGTGCAAGGATTCAGCCTACAGATCAGAGTTTGTGAAAAGAATTGACTATTCCGGGTGCCGACTTGAAAGATGATGAAATCACTTATGCGGATATATATACATGATGGATTTAGTTGTGAGGTGTGTTGTTATTGTTAGTAATGTGTGAATAAAAGTAGAAGAGTAGAGTAGAAGCAGTAAGAAATGTCCGGTATGTGAAAGAAAGTAGCTCAAGGGAAGAGGAAAGATGAAGTGCAACAGATCAGTGTATTGAGCCTAACCGAAATTGAACTTCAACATTTGCAGATGCTACCAATCAGTTCAAGTATTGTATAACACTCTTTTGTAGACAGTGAGTCTCTTGTAGGTAGTGTGCCTCTTGTGAGCAGTGTGCTCAGGCAGTGAGCCCTAATTAGCAAGTGCCATTTTGTATTTCCTTATTCTTCTAACAGAGAATAATCTTTGGGTTAATCACCCCATGGTTTTCTCCCTTAATAGGGTTTCCACATCAAAAATATTGTGTCATGTGTATCTCCATTTCATGGTTATGTTTGCTTGTTTGAATTAATGCTGCATTGATTAATAAGAAAGTTCAGAAAGAAGAAATAATTAGGATAACTAATTCACCCCCTCTCAGTTATCAACATACATAACCTGCTAAAATAGTATTAGATCAAAAACATAAGTGTTTATTAGCTGTACCTCTCAAATATCTGAGAATCTATTTTACTACATTCCAATGCTCCAATCTAGGATGACTCATATACCGGCTTACAACTCCTACAACATGTGCAATATCTAGTCTTGTGCATATCATGGCATACATTACACTTCCTACAGCTAAAGCATATGGTACCTTGGACATTTTTTCTTCCTCCTCTAGTGTCTTAGGACACATCTCCTTAGTCAATTTCAAATGACTAGGCAAAGTGTGCTGACAGCTTTTGCATTCTCCATATGGAATCTCTGCAACACCTTTTCAACATAATTAGCCTAAGATAGACTCAATTTTCTATTCTTCCTATCTCTGCAAATTTTCAAACCAAGGATTATTTTTGTTGCCCCCAAATCCTTCATAGCAAATGACTATGCTAACTGCTATTTTAACTCTCTTATGTGATCCATGTTAGAGCCTGCTACAAGCATGTCATCAACATATAAACATAAAATAATGTAGCTGTCATTATCCAACCTCTTAAAATAAACACAATGGTCAGAATTACACTGGCTATAGCCTTGCTCAGCCATAAAACTATCAAATTGCCGAGGTGCTTATTTCAGGCCATACAAACTCTTCTTCAATCTGCACACCAGTTTCTCCTTACTTGTGACCTCAAATCCTTGGGGCTATTCCATGTATATCTCCTCCTCCAAATCACCATGGAGAAAGGAAGTTTTCACATCTAGCTGTTCCAAATGTAAATCTTTAGCAACCACAATACTTAAAACAGTAAGAATAGAAGTCATCTTGACAAATGGAGAAAATATCTCATCAACATCAATGCCCTTTTTCTGTGCAAATCCTTTTACAACTAACCTAGCTTTAAATCTTTTCTTACCTCCATCTTTCTCTTTCAGCCAATAAACCCATTTGTTTGGTAAAGCCTTTTTACCTACAGACAACTTACATAATTCCCAAGTCTGATTTTTCAGCAAGGAGTCCATTTCTTCTTTCATTGCAAGCTCCCACTAAACTTGTGTATCCACCTGCATAGCTTTACCATACCCTTCTAGTTCACCAGCATCTGTTAACAAAATAGAATACAAAGAGGGAGAAAACCTTTCAAGAGGTCTACTTAGTCTTGTTGACCATCTAACATTCACTAGAGTTTGTGGTATTTCTGGTTGCTATTGTAGAGCATGAGGAACCACTGGAACATCACTATTTGGAGTATCATCTAACACCACATAATCCTTTTCTTTCCTTTCATGTTGTTGCAACTAATCTTTGTACAGTAGCTTCTCATTGAATACAACATCCATTCTTCTCACAATTTTTTGATTTTCAAAATCGCAAAGCCTATAACTAAATTCATCAATGGCATATCCAACGAAGGTACACTTTTTTAATTTTGCATCCAACTTGGTTCTATTTTTAGAATCTACATGTGCAAATGCTTCACATCTAAAGGTTTTGAGAAAAGAATAAATCACCTTCTTACCTGTCCATGCTTCTTCTGGAATACCACAGCCCAAAGGAACCGAAGGACCTCTATTAATTAAATATACAATGGTGTTGATAGCCTCTGCCCACATGTTTAAAGGCATCCCAACATGCAATCTCATGGTCCTTGTACACTCCATTATTGTCCTATTCATGTGTTCAACCACTCCATTTTCCTATGGATTCCTTGGAATCATTTTCTACCTATGAATTCCATTAAAGGAACAATAATCCTCAAATTCTTTGCTATAATACTCACCACCATTATCAGATCTGAGACATTTTAATCTTTTACCTATCTCATTTTCAACCAAGTTTCTTCATTTCTTAAATATTTTAAATACATTAGATTTCTACCTAAGGAAATAAATCCATACCTTCCTAGTTGCATCATCTATGAATGTAACATAATGAGGGCCACCAAGAGAAGATATCTGAGCCGGTCCCCATACATCTGTATGCACAAGCTCCAACTTTTCATCTTTCTTTTGCTTCCCATCCTTGAGAAAACTAACTCTCTTTTATTTTTCATACACACAACTTTCATAGAAATCCATATTAATACATTTCAAACCTGGTAAAACTTTCTTAGAATGAAGTACCTTCATACCTTTTTCACTCATATGCCCAAGTTTGTTATGCCACAGCGTTGTCTCAAAACCTGTAGCAACTGTTTCAGTCTCTTCCTGTGAACCTGCATCAGCTATTCCTAAACCTATTTGTTTTTTCTCTGCAACAACTAAAGTAGAAGGAACAGTATGACCTGTACAAAGATATAAGGTGCCTACTTTCACACCATTTTCTACTATTAAGGCACCTTTTGAAACCTTCCAATTTTTATCAGTAAATGTAACAATGCAACCTTCTTCAGCTAGTTGCCCTAGTGAAATTAAATTCCTATTGAGCCTTGGAACATGCCTTACCTCTTGTAGTAGCCAATAATTCTCATTCTGCAACTTAATCTTAATTCTTCCCTTTCCAACAATTTGACAGGGTTTGTTATCTCCCAAATAAACCAGCCCAAAATCCCCTTAGACATAATCAAGAAAATAACTTCTATGGGGCGTAGCATGAAATGAGGCCCTTGAATCTAAAACCCATGAATCATCAGCATTGTCTAGGGAAAGAATCAAAGCATCATCTTTAGATTTATTACTTACCACATTTGCCTCCTTATTGCCTTCTTGTTTGTCTCCTTTATTCTTTCGAGACCAATAATCTTTCTTTAGATGACTTGGTTTCCCATAGTACCAGCAATCCTTCTATCCTCTGGATTGCCCCTTCTTTCTGCATTCAAAACACTTCCTAATGTGGACCCTCCTAAGCTTTTCTGTCGTATTTCCTCGCTAATGATAACACCAACAACATCATCAAATTTTAAAGTGTTTGAACCAGAGACAAAGTCACTTACAACCATTACCAAGCTATTCCAGCTTTCTGGCAAAGAACATAAAACTAAGAGAGCCCTCACCTCTTCATCAAATTTCACTTTTACAGAAGTTAACTGACTGACAATCATATTAAACTCATTTAAATGATCTGTCACAAATCCACCTTCAATCATTTTCAGATTAAACAAAGGCTTCATGAGAAATACCTTATTTGACGCTGAAAGTTTTTCATACAATTTAGCCAAAGCTTTCATTAGTTCACTTATTGTCTTCACTTCTATTATATTGAATGCCACAGATGGTGCTAGGAACAACCGATTGGTTCCTAGTGCCTTTCTATCTAGAAGTTCCCAATCCTCATCTGTCATTCCTATTGGTTTCTTGGATACTCCTTCCAATGGCCTCCATAAATCCTTCTGATAGAGGTAATCCTCCATCTGCATCTTCCATAAATAACAGTTCTACCCATTAAATTTACCAACCTTCAATTTACCCTCATCTGCCATTGCTCCCACTCAACTGTGAGACTTTCTTCCAGATGACAATCAAACAAAACTTGGCTCTGATACCACTTGTTAGGATTAGCCAACATAAGATATCAATTAAATGCAAATAAAGATTAAATAGAGGAATGAAAATACACAAAAATAATACAACGAGAGACAAGTTTTAACGTGGTTCACCAAACTTGGGCTACATCCACCAATAGAGAGTCCAATATTATTATCCAGTAAATAAAACAGATTACAACCAGCAATCCTTGCAACTCAATACCACTGCAAAAATGCTACAATACATCAATAGAAACCCTAACCCTTAGCCACTTTTATCAAGCCTTATGTCGGTTACAAAAATATAGTTTTTTATGTTGGCTAATAGAAAAATAACTCCCAATGCCTTTATACCTCTGCCCCCCTACTCCCCTATTAAATAATTTGGGGGGAAATTGCATTGATAAAAGTGGGGAAAATTTAACCTTCGAGTCTGATTAGGCTCCATCTAACAACAACTAGCTATTATAAGACCCATATATAGTTGATAATGGCAATCCTACAGAATGAGGATGCATATGTTAGATCTAGGGCACACAACTGAGAGGGGGGGTGAATCAGTTGTACAAAAACTTGCTTCTACTTCAAACACTTGATTCTTCTTTGTTACTTAATAGCATATTAATTGACCATTCATGAAAGCATAAAGCATAAACACCAGAGCAGATAAACATCAACACATTAGACACCAAGATTTTGATGTGGAAAACCCAGTCAAGGGAAAAACCACGGGGTGATTAACCCAAGGATTATTCTCTATTAGAAGAATAAGAAAAATAGATGGCACATGCCAATTAGGGCTCATTGCCTGAGCACACTGCTCACAAGGAGGCACACTGCCTACAAGAGACACACTGTCTACAAGATAACAAGTATTACAAACTTGAATTGGAGATTGACATCTTTACCATGTCTGGATTAGTTTCATTTAAGCCCGAGACACTTCTGCTCTGCCTTTCTCTCTTTTTCTATACCACACTCATTTGCTCCATGACACACTTCGAAATGAATTCACAAACCTTTATTTATACAAGGCATCGACTTAGGAACAATCATCTAAGTCGGCAATCATCCATAAGAACATTCGCAAGATGAATAACTCATCCGGTCGGCCAGCCTGAACAAGAACATCTTCATCCGAAAGTATATCTCCAATTCTAGGCTCTAACACTAATGCGGACCGACAACAGAACCTCAACATGATCCAAGAACCTTCACAGGCTTGCTTGAATGACCAGGTACATCCGCACTTCCTCTACTTACTAGAATCTCTTCTCTTCTTCATCTAAAACTTCAAGAACATAGTCTATCGCCACTGTCATACTGAAAAAGGTGCTTCTGGACCTCCAAACCATGAACAAATCAAGATGACACATCACAAGGACATCCCAAACACTCCTTCCAATCCACAGAATAGGACAATGCACTTCCAGATCTCACCGGACCTTTTTGTAACACTTTGTCATTCCGGAGCATCTCTCGAAACTGGTTCTACTTGATCGATCATAACTTCTTCAGATCTCCATGCGGACCTCTGAAATCTTAACTGGAACATCTCAAGACTCATATCTACAAACCCTTTAATCCACATCCTCTGATTCTCAACCTATTGAGTACTTTTGCCTTCTTCTCATCACTGTTCTTCACTGTTCCTGATTGAGACTAATTTCCTCAATAACCTCAGCACACAACTCATCCAATCCTTCTCATTAATGCAATATGAGTATGTTGACATTAATGACAACACCGGTTATCCTCATACTTGCAATAATCTCCTTCTTTGTCATTGATGGCAACATATGATGTGAAAAACCATCAAGACAAGAACTTCTCCTTTCTGACACAGCTCCCCCTATCAGCAACAACTCTTCACATGTCTTCTCTTTCTTTTACTACTCCCCCTTTGATCAACAACCTATTTTTCACATGTGTTCTCTCCCCCTTTGACATCAATGGCAAAGGGCTCATACCTGTAAATTTTAACACATCAGAATCATACCAGCTGCTCCCCCTTAGTAGCAGCTTCCTATCATCAATCTGGATCACAAGATATGATTGTGATATCCACCAAACTGATGCACATCAGTGCATCCTAGTTCATCACTAGAGGGGCAATGACCCCTAACTTCTCCCTGAGATACTCAAAAGAGTCCTTGGGAAGAGGTTTAGTAAAAATATCTGCAATCTGATCCTTGGAGGGCACATACTCCAATCTAACTTCACCCTTGTTCACTTGCTCTCTCAGAAAGTGAAATTTGATAGATATATGCTTGGTCTTAGAATGCAACACCAGATTCTTAGAAATATTTATTGCACTAGAATTATCACAGAAAATTGTGATAGGCTCCTCATATTCTACTTTAATGTCTCTTAGCATCTACTTCATCCATAAGGTTTGAGTGCAACTACCTACTGCTGCAATGTATTCTGCTTTAGTTGTAGATAGAGATATTGCCTCTTGTTTCTTGCTTAGCCAAGAAACCAATCTTTTTCCCAAAAAGAAAGCTCCACCACTGGTGCTCTTCCGGTCGTCCACATCTCCTGCCCAATCTGCATCTGTATATGCATGAAGAGAAAAGTTATGATCTCTAGGATACCATAGACCATACTCAACTATTCCTTTCAAGTATCTAAAAATTCTTTTGATTGCCATGACATGAGATTCTCTGGGATTAGCCTGAAATCTTGCCACAAGACTAACAGCCTGCATTATATCTGGTCTAGTTTGAGTGAGATACAATAATCCTCCAATCATTGACCTATATTTTGTTTTATCCACCTTGGGACAATCATCATCTTTGCTCAACTTGCATCCGGTTGCCATGGGAGTATTCATTGGCTTTGAATCTTCCATCCCAAATTTTCTCAACAATTCTTTCACATATTTGGTCTGAGAAATGAAGATCCCTTTCTCTGTCTGAGTAATTTGTAGACCCAAGAAGAAATTCATCTCACCAAGCACTGACATTTCAAACTCACTTTTCATTTGATTTGAAAAAGTTTTACACATGCTATCTTTTCCTCCAAAGATGATATCATCAACAAATACTTCAATAATCAAGATGTTTTCATGATCAGTTTTAAAATATAATTTACTGTTAGTAGTACCTTTGTTGAAACCAATCTGCACAAGATGCTTATCCAACCTTTCATACCAAGCTCTTGGGGCTTGCTTCAATCCATACAGTGCTTTCTTCAACTTGCAGACCATATCACCATGATCAGACAATTGAAATCCATCCGGTTGTTCAATGTACACCTCTTCTTCTAAATCACCATTCAGGAAAGCAGATTTGACATCCATTTGATATACTTTGAAATCCTTGAAGGCAACAAATGCAAGAAATAGTCTGACTGCTTCAATTCTTGCCACCAGAGCAAAGGTTTCCTCAAAATCAATCCCTTCTATTTGAGAGTAGCCTTTGCAGACTAATCTGGCTTTATTTCTGATTACTTCACCAACTTCATTTAGTTTGTTTCGGAAGACCCATTTTGTTCCAATCACATTCTTGTTACTAGGTCTAGAAACAAGATCCCAAGTGTGATTTTTCTCAATTTGCATCAACTCTTCCTCCATTGCTTTGGTCCAATTTTCATCATTGTAGGCTTCATTTATTGTCTTAGGTTCAATCTTTGAAATCAAAGAACATTCATCTGAATTTTGAGCAATTTTTCTTCTAGTTTGCACACCTTTGCTTCTGTCACCTATGATCTGATCTTCAGAGTGGTTCAGTCTTACATACCTTGGAACTTTGGGAGTTTCTTGCACTTCTGTTTCTTGATCAGGCTCATTCAGACCTATCTCTTCTTCCTGATTTACTGGATCAGTCTGAATCAGACCTTTAGAAGAAGATTGAGTTCCTTGAACTAGATCACCATCCTGATTATCTTCATCATACTCATAAAACCTTGAGGACTTCTCAATTCCTTCATCAACCTTCACATTTGTACTTTCTATCATCTTTCTCAGTCTCTTGTTGTAACACCGGTATGCTTTGCTTTGAGTGGAGTAACCCAAGAAAAATCCTTCATCACTTCTAGCATCAAACTTTCCTAGATCTTCATCTCTTTTAATGTAACATTTGCTACCAAATACTCTAAAATATCTCATAGTAGGAGTGATACCAAACCAAAGTTCATAAGGAGTCTTACCGGTATTGCTTCTAATTTGAACTCGATTGAGAGTGTAGACTGCAGTGCTGATAGCTTCTCTCCAAAACATCTAAGGAACATTTGCTTCCATCATCATTATCCTGGATGCTTCCTAGATGGTTCAGTTCTTTCTCTCAACTACTCCATTCTGCTATGGAGTCTTAGGAGTAGACAACTGTCTCTTTATACCATGCTTCTCACAAAAGTCTACGAATTCATCAGATGTGAATTCACCACCTCTATTAGACCTCAGACATTTCAGTTTCAATCCGGTTTGATTCTCTACCATAGCCTTGAAGATTTTGAACTTCTCAAAGGCTTTTGATTTCTCTTTTAGAAAGGTAACCTACATCATCCGGGAATGGTCATCAATCAGTAACATGAAATATCTATCACCTTGCATACTCTTGATTCTTGTCGGACCACATAGATCAGTATGAACTAATTCCAATAATCTGGTAGAGGACTAATCCTTGCTTTGATAGAGACTCTGCTCTGTTTACCTAGCTGACATTCTTTGCACAAACTATTTGTAGGTTTTATCACCTTTGGAAGATCTCTTACAGCCTGAGTATTGCTTATCTTGATGATGTTATCAAAATTTACATGACACATCCTTCTATGCCATAACCAACTCTGATCAATTTGAATAAATAGACAACTTTTATTAGAACCAACTAGATGGAAGATATTACCTTTTGTTTGAGTACCGGATGCAATCTCAGTTCTGGAGCTTTCAAAGATTCTGCATCTTCCATTTTTGAACCAGAGATCATAACCTTTGTCTACCAACTGTCCAACACTGAGAAGATTGTGCTTCAATCCTTCAACATACAATACATTACCAGTTTTGCTCTTTCCTCAAAAGAAATAGTTCCCCTACCTCTGATTCTACCAGTAGAATTATCACCAAAGTTTACCATTCCTCCTTCATACCTTTCCAAGTCTAGGAACTTGTTTTTGTCACCTGTCATATGGTGAGAGCATCCACTGTCAATAACCCAATCATCCTTTTCTTCAACTTGGGCAGCCAAAGCTCTTTCTACAACCTTATGTTTGATAGATATTGGATCTTCTTCCTTGATGGCAATAAATACCCATTCATTTCCGGATTTGTCTCCTATCTCTGATTCATCATCTGTTACTCCCTCATTATCAGCTTCTTCATGAACATAATAACAATTCTTTTGGAACCTTTGTCTGTTAGAGTTTGACCTTGTAGATCTTTCCAGACATCTTGAGGCAAAGTGACCAATCTTATTGCAGTTGAAGCATTTAAAAGGTAATTTTCCTTCATACTTACCGGATCCTCTTGGCAGTCTTTTTGCAATGAGGGCTTCAAGTTGAGTTGTTTCTGCTTCTTCCTCTTCCATGTCTTTCCTTGCTTGATCATACCATGACAGCCTCCTTGAAGAGTTTTCTTCTGGATCAAATCTTTGTTTGCCTTTCACGTAGGCACTGGATTTGAATGCAGATTCAGTCTTGGGGGGATCATCTCCAAACTTGGTCATTTCAAATGCAGCCAGTTTGCCAGCCAATTGGTCTCTTGTGACAGTTGTATGAGCTCTAAATTCATCAATGGCAGCAACCTTGATTTTGTAGGCAGCAGGAAGGGATCTGAGAATTTTGCAAACAATCTCATTTTCATCCAGAACTCCACCAGCATTCCTAATTCCACACACCAGCTCATTTACTCTTGGCATAAATGTAGTGATATTTTCATCATCTCTCATCTTCAATCTTTCAAATTTCCCTTTGAGACTTTGCAACCTTGCACTCTTAACAAACTCATCTCCTTCATGCAGAAGTTCCAGTTTAATCTAGATCTCATAGGTAGTTGGTAGGTCAATAACATTTGAGAGCTCTGAGTCAGTTAATGCACTTAGAAGAGCTTTTTTTGTCTGTAGATTGTTTTTAGCATCTATGATTTCATTCAGAGTTGTCAAACCACCCTATGGAGGTACATATGCCTTTGTGACCATGGACAAGTATGCTTTTCCCATACACTCCAAGTGACATTTCATGCGATATTTCCAGAGATAGAAGTTGGTTCCATCAAACTTTGGACTATCCTTCTTGTATGACGACATCCTAGATCTCCTCAAGTGGTTAAGCTCCTTTTAGAGGAACTTGGCTCTGATACCAATTGTTAGATCTAGGGCACACAACTGAGAGGGGGGGTGAATCAGTTGTACAAAAACTTGCTTCTACTTCAAACACTTGATTCTTCTTTGTTACTTAATAGCATATCTATTGACCATTCATGAAAGCATAAAGCATAAACACTAGAGTAGATAAACATCAACACATTAGACACCAAGATTTTGACATGGAACACCCGGTCAAGGGAAAAACCACGGGGTGATTAACCCAAGGATTATTCTCTGTTAGAAGAATAAGAAAAATAGATGGCACATGCCAATTAGGGCTCACTGCTCACAAGGAGGCACACTGCCTACAAGAGACACACTGTCTACAAGATAACAAGTATTACAAAATTGAACTAGAGATTGACATCTTTACCATGTCTGGATCAGTTCCATTTAAGCTTGAGACACTTCTGCTTTGCCTTTCACTCTTTTGCTATACCACACTCATCCGCTCCATTTCACACTTTGAAATGAATTCACAAACCTTTATTTATACAAGGCATTGACTTAGGAACAATCATCTAAGTCAGCAATCATCTGTAAGAACATTCGCAAGATGAATAACTCATTCGGTTGGCCAGCCTAAACAAGAACATCTTCATCCAGAAGTATATCTCCAATTCTTGGCTCTAACACTAATGCGGACTAACAACACAACCTTAACATGATCCAAGAACCTTCACAGGCTTGCCTGAATGACCAGGTACATCCACACTTCCTCTCCTTACTAGAATCTCTTGTCTTCTTCATCTGAAACTTCAAGAACATAGTCTATCGCCACTGTCATATTGAAAAAGGTGCTTCCAGACATCCAAACCATGAACAAATCGAGATGACATATCACAAGGACATCCCAAACACTCCTTCCAATCTGTAGAATAGGACAATGCACTTTCAGATCTCACTAGACCTTTTTGTAACACTTTGTCATTCCGGAGCATCTCCCAGAACCAGTTCTACTTGATCAATCATAACTTCTTCAGATCTCCATGCGGACCTCTGAAATCTTAATTGGAACATCTCAAGACTCATATCTACAAACCCTTTAATCTGCATCCTCTGATCCTCAACCTATTGAGTACTTTTTCCTTCTTCTCATCACTATTCTTCACTGTTCCCAATTGAGACTAATTTCCTCAATAACCTCAGCACACAGCTCATCCAATCCTTCTCATTAATGCAATATGAGTATGTTGACATTAATGACAACATTGGTTATCCTCATACTTGCAACAGCATAACACTACTACTGCTTCTAAAGATAAGATGTATTATTTTGTTTTGAATAGTGGGTGATCTAAGGCTACTCAGACTGGTGCCTATCCATTGGGCTGCAAAGTCTAATGTTCAATAGAGGAAAAACAACCACACAAAAGTGTATGAATGCCTATATGATAAATCAAATGCAATAAAAATTAATACCAAATCACTGAGAATACTTAATAATCCAATAGCATACCATGTTCTTCCCTATGCAATATTGAAATGACCATTTACAAAGCTTGAAAATGGATTAAGAATTGTCACATTCATTCAAATCAGAGCTCACATTCATACCACTAATTATGGCAAGAGAAAACTATAATTATGATTATGATTTGCTAAGAAAAACACCTACAACAATGGAGAAAAATAGTAATCTGATACAAATATTTGCAAATTATATTACATACATTTCATGACTATTTCATGTTAAATAAAGACTACAAAATATCCTTTCCTTGATCTGCCTTCTAGAACTTACAACCATGCTGAGAAATTGCCCAAATGACCAACCCTTTCTACACTTCAAACTTACGCATATATAGCATTTCAAATCATTGTATTTTCCCAGGAACCACACCCTATCAAGGACTACATCCATGCTACATTAATTCATTCCCTAGTTTGTTAGAAGATTTGCACGCTGGAAGAGAAAAACCATGGTTAGTTAATTTTGAAAATGACAGAAGAAGAGTGCTTGCACTCTTCATGTACTCTGAGCAATAAAGAGGGAAGGTGCTAATCCTTTCTCTACCATTTGCAACATTTGGCATATCTAATTTGTCCTTTATGCATTGAAGAATTTCACTATGCCAACCACCTGCATGGCACTATTCTACAAACTCATTAAATTCTAGGTACAAATCAACTTGTATATTCCTACAATCATGACATACATTCAAGGAATTACCCTTTTAAATCATTTACAGCACATCCAATGTGTTGTCCTATTTTTTGTTTTGAGCCACCTAATTTCTAATTGTACCCTATGCATTTTCCCTCCCTGTCGACAAATCTTTATTTTATCGAACTTAGCCTATCATCTAATTTTCTCCTTTAGTCAATGAATTCTACTTTTCTTGTACTTTTTTATCCCACTTTTGTTTGCCTTATCAATGAATTCTTCTTTATTCAAACCATAGAAGAAGCTCTCCATTACTTTATTAGCCGATTGTCTTGTCGACGAACTTAGAAAATATCAAACCTTTGGAAAGTTAGGACTTTCACCAGTTTGCTGATAAAGCACACCTTTTCATTTTTGCTTAGTCACTTTCTGGCTTTATCTTTGTCATATTTGCCTTATCAGCAAATTTGAATTTTTTCTAACTTGGTCCTTTATTCTTTTCTTCTACTTTATTGACAACTTTTATTTTTTTGAACCTTTCTCTTTGGCGCTACTTAGTATTATTTTTTTATTTGCCTTATTAGTGAATCTCCCATTTTACAAAATAGGCCCTTGCCATCCTCTTCCATCTTTCTATCGACAAATCTTCATTGTCGGAAACTTTTGGAAAAATCAAACTTTTTAGAAATTTTACATTTTCTCTGGTTCTCTGACAATGGCCTTTCCTTACCTTTTTGTTTTCCTTAGTCAATTTATCTACCACGATCTTTCTGCTGTCAGCGAAGGGGCTATCAGCCAAACCCACAATCAGCAAACTATGGAGTTCCTAAACTTGGCCTTTCACCGGTACACTTTCAATTTCTCTCTTTTACTTAGAATTTTTTGGCATCTCCTTCTTTTTCTTCAAATGATAATAACATTGATTGACAAACCCCTTAGTCGGTGAACTACAGAGTTCCTGAACTAAGATTTTCACTAATAAAAGACTCCAAGACTTCATTTTTGAGTTCTTTTGCCTTAACATTTTCCTATGTATAGATATGAAGGCATTGGGGGTCAGGCCTTAGACATCATGACCACTTGGCAGCTTCTAGCTGTTCCATGGCTATAGACAAAGCTTCATTGAAATGCTCCATGGAATGGTGGAAGAGTCACAAAGTATACCATGTGGTACCCATCAGGTAATTTGGATGATTAGTTGTCAAACCTTGCCACATGTCTTCTTCCCATGGTTCCACAAGCCTACTGTGGGTCCACCCAAGAGGCTCAACAAAATGGAAAAATGCCTTAGAAAGAATTAACACCTATCAAGGGTCAACCATTAGGCCTTCTATCTTCCACCTTCCATGAAGAAGATGGAAGGAAGCTTGAACTCTAACCTCTAACACACTTGGGAAAAATTATGAAAATGCTAGGAGTCAGCCCTCGAGATTTCCACCTTATGTATTTGCCATCTAGAAGAGGAAAGAGAGGAGCCCCACCATCCACCTGTTGCAAGTATGGGCCTAACTGGTGTTGTCATTGATGTCAACATACTCTTGTTGCATTAATTATAAGGTTTGGATGAGCTGTAAGCTGAGGATATTGAGAAAATTAGTCTCAATCAGGAACAATAAAGAACAGTGATGACAGTAAGGCAAAAGTCCAAGATAGGATGAGGATCAGAGGATGTGAATTAAAGGGTTTGTAGATATGTGTCTTGAGGTGATCTAGTAGAGATTTCAGAGGTCTGCATGAAGATATGAAGAAGTTGTGGCCGCTCAAGTAAAACCGGTTCCGGTAGGTGTTCAAAGGTAACAAAGTGACATAGATAGGTCTGGTGAGATCTGGAAGTACAGTTTCCTGCTCTGTGAATTTGAGGGAGTGTTGAGGAAGTCCTTGTGATGTGTCAAATTGATTGGTTCATGAATTGAAGGTCCAGAAGTATCCATTCTTTGGTGACAGTGGTGACAGACTGTGTTCTTGAGGTTTTAGATGAAAGAGAGAAGGATTTCAATATGCAGATGAAGTGCAGATGTTCTTGGTGATTTAGGCAACCTTGTGAAGGAATTTGGATTGTGTCCAACATGTGTTAGTGGTCTGCATTGGAGTTGGAGCTCACTATTGAAGGATAACCTCCAGATGATGGTGTTCTTCCTGAGATTGGCCGACCGGATAAGTTACACATCTTGTGGATGTTCTTGTAGATGTTTGCCGACTTAGATGATTATTCCTAAGTTGATGTCTTGTATAAATAAGGGGTTGCAAAGTCATTTCAAAGGCATTCTTGTGGACATGAGGAGATTGTAGCAAGGAGGAGAATGAAAGGCAAAACAGAGGTATTGGGCGTAAATGAAAGTGATTCAAGCATAGTGAAGATGCTATTCCCCAGTTCATGTATGTGATACTTATCTCTTTGTAGACAGTGTGTCTCTTGTAGGCAGTGAGCCTCTTGTGAGTAGTGTGCTCGGGCAGTGAGCCCTAATTGGCATATGCCATTTTGTTCTTTCTATTCTTCTAATAGAGAATACAATCTTGGGTTAATCACCCCATGGTTTTTCCCTTAACTGGGTTTTCCACGTCAAAATCTTGGTGTCTTATGTGTTGATGTGTTTCTGCTTTTGATTTGAATGCATTATGTTTTATGATTGATATACTGCTAATAGCTAAGAGGATCTAAGTGTGTAATTGGAGAAAGGTTTGCACAAATGATTCACCCCCCTCTTAGTTGTGTGCCCTAAGTCTAACAATTGGTATCAGAGCAAGGTTCCTCTAAAAAGATATTAACTGCTTGAGGAGATCCAAGATGTTGTCTTACAAGAAGGATAGTCTGAAGTTTGATGGAACCAATTTTAATCTCTAGAAAGGTCACATGAAATGTCACTTGAGATGTATGGGAATGGCGTACTAGACCATGGGTACAACATAATATGTACCTCCACAGGGTGGTCTGAAAACCCAAAGTGAAATCACAGATGCTGAAAACAATCTGCGAACTATAAAGGCTCTTCTAAGTGCATTATCTGACTCAGAGCTCTCAAATGTTATTGACCTACCAACTTCTTTTGAGATTTGGTAAAAACTGGAACTTCTGCATGAAGGAGACAAGTATGTCAAAAGTGCAAGGTTACAAAGTCTGAAAGGAAAATTCAAAAATCTGAAGATGAGAGAAGATGAAAACATCACTACTTTTATGCCAAGAGTAAATGAGCTTGTTTGCGGTATTAGAAATGCTGGTGGAGTCTTGGATGAAGATGAGATTGTTGGCAAAATTCTCAGGTCCCTTCCCGCTTCTTACAAAATCAAGGGTGCTGCCATTGAAGAATTTAGAGCCCATACAACTGTCACAAGAGATCAACTAGCTGGAAAATTGGCTGCTTTTGAAATGACAGAGTTTGGAGATGACCCCCCAAGACTGAATCTGCATTCAAAGCTAGTGCTTTTGTTAAAGGTAAACAAAGGTTTGATCCAGGAGAGAATTCATCAAGGAAGATGTCATGGTATGAAAAAGAAAGAAAAGATCTGGAAGAAGTAGAAACTGCTCAACTTGAAGCCCTTATTGCAAAAAGGCTGCCAAGAGGATCCAGTAAGTATGAAGGATAATTACCTTTTAAATGTTTTAACTGCAATAAGATTGGTCATTTTGCGTCAAGGTGTCTGGAAAGGTTCTCAAGGCAAAATCCCATCAAGCCAAGGTTCCAAAAGAACTGTTACTATGTACATGAAGACGATGACAATGAAGAAGTAACAGACAATGAATCAGAGATAGGAAACAAATCCAGAAATGAATGGGTGTTCATTGCCATTAAGGAAGAAGATCCATTGTCCTCTGTATCTGTCAATCATAAGACTGTGGAAAGAGCTATGGCTGCCCAAGTTGAAGAGAAAGATAACTGGGTCATTGACAGTGGATGCTCTCACCATATGACAGGTGACAAAAATAAGTTCATAGATTTGGAGAGGTATGGAGGAGGATTGGTAAAGTTTGGTGATAATTTTACTGGTAGAATCAAAGGAAGAGGAACTATTTCTTTTGATGGAAGGAACAAAATTTGTAATGTATTGTATGTTGAAGGTTTGAAGCACAATCTTCTCAGTGTTGGATAGTTGGTGGACAAAGGCTATGATCTCTGATTCAAGAATGGAAAATGCAAAATCTTTGAAAGTTCCAGAATAGAGATTGCATCTGGTACTCAAACTAAAGGTAATATCTTCCACTTAGTTGGTACTGGTAAAAGTTATCTATTTGTGCAAGTTGATCAGAGTTGGTTATGGCATAGGAGAATATGTCATGTGAATTTTGATAATATCATCAAAATAAGTAATACTCAGGCTATAAGAGACCTTCCAAAACTTGTGAAACCTACAAATAGCTTGTACAAAGAATGTCAGTTGGGTAAGTTGAGCAGAGTCACATTCAAAAGTAAGGAACTATCTTCTACCGGATTATTGGACTTAGTTCATACTGATCTTTGTGGTCCGACAAGAATTAGGAGTATGCAAGATGATAGATACTTTATTTTTCTAATTGATGACTATTCCCGGATGATGTGGGTAACCTTTCTAAAAGAGAAATCAAAAGCTTTTAAAAAATTCAAAATATTCAAGGCTATGGTAGAGAATGAAACCAGATTAAAATTGAAGTGTTTGAGGTTTGATAGAGGTGGAGAATTCACATCCAGTGGGTTCATAGAGTTCTGTGAGAAACATGGAATTAAGAGACAATTGTCTGCTCCTAGGACTCCACAACAGAATGGAGTAGTGGAGAGAAAGAATCGGACCATCTAGGAAGCATCTAAGACCATGATGATGGAAGCAAATGTTCCTCAGATCTATTGGAGAGAAGCTATCAGCACAACAGTCTATACTCTCAATCGAGTTCAAATTAGAAGCAATATCAGTAAGACTCCTTATGAACTCTGGTTTGGCATTACTCCTACTGTAAGATATTTTAGAGTCTTTGGTAGCAAATGCTACATCAAAAGAGATTAAGATCTAGGCAAGTTTGATGCTAGAAGTGATGAAGGAATATTCTTGGGCTACTTTACTCAAAGAAAAGCATACCAGTGTTATAACAAGACACTGAGAAAGATAATAGAAAGTACAAATGTGAAGGTTGATGAGGGAATTGAGAAACCCTTAAGGTTTTATGAGTATGATGAAGATGATCAAAATGGTGTTCTGATTCAAGGAGCCCAAGCCTCTTCTGAGAGTCAGATTCAAACTGATCTGGTAAACCAGGAAGAAGAGATGAGTTTTGATGAGCCTGATCAAGAATCAGAAGTGCAAGAAATTCTCAAAGTTCCCAGGTATGTAAGACTGAACCACTCTGAAGATCAGATCATAGGTGATAAAAGAAAATGAGTACAAATAAGAAGGAAAATTGCTCAAGATTCAGAAGAGTATTGTCTAATTTCAAAGATTGAACCTAAGACAGTGAATGAAGCTTGCAATGATGAAAACTGGACTAAGGCAATGGAGGAAGAGCTGGTTCAAATTGTAAAAAATCACACTTGGGATCTTGTTCCCAGACCTAGAAACAAGAATGTGATTGGAACAAAATGGGTTTTCTGGAACAAACTGAATGAAGTTGGTGAAGTAATCAGAAATAAAACTAGATTGGTCTGCAAGGGCTATTCTCAAATAGAAGGAATTGATTTTGAAGAAACTTTTGTTCTGGTGGCAAGAATTGAAGCAGTCAGGTTAATTCTTGCTTTTGCTACCTTAAAGGATTTCAAGATATATCAGATGGATATCAAGTCTACCTTCCTGAATGGTGACTTGGAAGAAGTGTATATAGAGCAACCAGATGGATTTCAATTATCTGATCATGGTGATATGGCCTACAAGTTGAAGAAGGCTCTGTATGGACTGAAGCAAGCCCCAATAGCTTGGTATGAAAGATTGGATAAGCATCTTTTAAAGATTGGCTTCAACAAAGGTACTGCTAACAATAATTTGTATTTCAAAATTGATCATGAAAACATCTTGATTGTTGAAGTATTTGTTGATGATATCATTTTTGGAGGAAGAGATAGTATGTGTAAAACCTTTGCAAATCAAATGAAAAGTGAGTTTGAGATGTCCATGCTTGGCGAAATAAATTTCTTCTTGGGTCTGCAAATCACTCAAACAAAGAAAGGAATCTTCATTTCTCAAAACAAATATGTGAAAGAATTGTTGAAGAAATTTGGGATGGAAGATTCAAAGCCAATGAATACTCCCATGGAAACTAGATGTAAATTGAGCAAAGATGATGACTCTCCTAAGGTAGATCAGACAAAGTATAGGTCAATGATTGGAGGACTGTTGTATCTCACTCAAACTAGACCAGACATTATGCAGGTTGTTGGTCTTATTACTAGATTCTAGGCTGATCCTAGAGAATCTCATGTCATGGCAATCAAGACGATTTTTAGATATCTAAAAGGGGCAGTTGAGTATGGTCTGTGGTATCCTAGAGATCATGATTTCTCTCTTCATGCATATATAGATGCTGATTGGGCAGGAGATGTGGATGATCGGAAGAGTACCAGTGGTGGAGCATTCTTTTTTAGGAAGAGATTGGTTTCATGGCTAAGAAAGAAACGAGAGGCTATATCTCTATGTACAACTAAAGCAAAATATATTGCAGCAGTAGGTAGTTGCACTCAAGCTTTGTGGATGAAGCAGATGCTAAGAGATATCAAAGTGGAGTATGAGGAACCTACCACAATCTTCTATGATAATTTAAGTGCAATAAATATATCTAAGAATCCGGTGTTGCATTCAAAGACTAAACACATATCCATCAAGTTTCACTTTTTTAGAGAGCAAGTGAACAAGAATGAAGTCAGATTGGAGTTTGTGCCTTCCAAGGATCAGATTGCAGACATCTTTACTAAACCTCTCCCTAAGGACTCTTTTGAGTATCTTAGGGAGAATTTAGGGGTTACTACCCCTCGGGTGATGAACTAAGGTGCACTAATGTGCATCAATTTGGTGGATATCATAGTCATATCTTGTGATTCAGATTGATGATGAGGAGCTGCTACTCAAGGGAAGCAGCAGGTATGATTCTGAAGTGTTGGAATTGCAAGTATGTGCCCTTTGCCATTGATGTCAAAGGGGGAGAGAAGACATGTGAAAAACAAGTGGTTGCTGATCAAAGGGGGAGCAGTAAAGGGAAAGAAGATATGTGAGTGGTTGTTGCTGATAGGGGGAGCTATGACAGTAAGAAGAAGTTTTTGTCTTGATGGTTAAAACAATTTTTCACATCATATGTTGCCATCAATGACAAAGGGGGAGATTGTTGCAAGTATGGGCCTAACTGGTGTTCTCATTGATGTCAACATACTCATGTTGCATTAATGATAAGGTTTCGATGAGCCGTAAGCTGAGGATATTGAGAAAATTAGTGTCAATCAGGAACAGTGAAGAACAATGACGACAGTAAGGAAAAAGTTTAAGATAGGATGAGGATCAAAGGATACAGATTAAAGAGTTTGTAGATATGTGTCTTGAGGTGATCTAGTAGAGATTTCAAAGGTCCACATGAAGATATGAAGAAGTTGTGGCCGCTCAAGTAAAACCGGTTCCGGTAGGTGTTCAGAGGTAACAGAGTGACACAAACAAGTCCGGTGAGATCCAGAAGTACAGTTTCCTACTCTACGGGTTTGAGGGAGTGTTGAGGAAGTCCTTGTGATGTGTCAAATTGATTGGTTCATGAATTGAAGGTCCAGCAGTATCCATTCTTTGGTGACAGTGGTGACAGACTATGTTCTTGAGGTTCCGGATGAAAGAGAGAAGGATTTCGGTATGCAGATGAAGTGTGGATGTTCTTGGTGATTTAGGCAACCTTGTGAAGGACTTTGGATTGTGTCCAACGTGTGTTAGTGGTCCACATTGGAGTTGGAGCTCACTATGAAGAATAACCTCCGGATGATGCTGTTCTTCTTGAGACTGGTCGATCGGATAAGCTACACATCTTGTGGATGTTCTTGTAGATGTTTGCCAACTTAGATGATTATTCCTAAGTTGATGTCTTTTATAAATAAGGAGTTGTGAAGTCATTTCAAAGGTGTTCTTGTAGAGATGAGGAGATTGTAGCGAGGAGAAGAATGAAAGGCAGAGCAGAAGTATTGGGCATAAATGGAACTGATTCAAGCATAGTGAAGATGCTATTCCACAGTTCATGCATGTGATACTTATCTCTTTGTAGATAGTGTGTCTCTTGTAGATAGTGATCCCTAATTGGCATATGCCTTTTTTTTCTTTCTATTCTTCTAATAAAGAATACAATCTTGGGTTAATCACCCTATGGTTTTTCCCTTAACCAGGTTTTCCACGTCAAAATCTTGGTGTCTTATGTGTTGATGTGTTTATGCTTTTGATTTGAATGCATTATGTTTTATGATTGATATACTGCTAATCATTAAGAAGATCTAAGTGTGTAATTGGAGAAAGTTTTGCACAACTGATTCACCCCCCTCTTAGTTGTGTGCCCTAAGTCTAACACCACCCTCAGTACAAAGAAGAGAACATTTGTCAGGATCAGCCGTCAAGCCTTCCCCATTTCACCTTCCTTGAAAGAAGGAAGAAGAATCAAACTCTAAGCTCCACTTCACACTTCATACTTAGGGACTTGAACATGGAGACTTGTCAGACTTTAGACTTTGGGGCTTCTTCCTAACACTTGCCATGAAGAAGGCCAATGGCCTGAAGTCTGGCCTTCAAAACACTTAGGAGAATTTTTCAATGAATAATACTTAGAGAAAATTTGGAGTCTAATTCTGGAGTTGATAGATAATACAAGGTAGAAGGCATGAACTCCAAACTCTAAAATACTTAGTGCAAATTTCAACACTTAGGTAAATTTTAGCCTCAGACCTCAGAGCGGATAGTGACGACATGACGGAAGGAAGGAGCCCGAAACTCTGAAACTCTAACCAAGGCCAAAACACAAGAAAATTGATGTAGAGGAAAAAACAACTTCAAGAACAATGGACTCTCAAGAACAAAGAAAATGTGGTTTTTACAATAGTCTGCACAAGATTTCTTTGACCCTCCAATGGCGACAACAAAATAATACCCTGTAAACTATCCTACAATGTTGTTTCCTAGGTTCAAACCTTAAAAAGGAATCAACACTCATTGGTTTTGACATTTTTAAGCTCCTAAATACTTAATCAATTTCCACAAACCTCATTCATGCCCTATCTACCAGTGGTTAACTCCAAACAATGTAATTTTCATAAAACACTAAAAAAGACTAGGGCTTTTGACAGATTTAAAGCTAGAAAACACACACAATCTTCTATAAATCACACAAACTATAGATTTATCCCTTCACCTTTAGTGGGCATGTGTATAAGGGTTTTTAGAAGGATTGTACCATATTTCATGAATTTCCAATGGCTAGGACAAGAGATGTGAATTTTGCAAGCTCCCTAGAAACCCTAACCCTGTCACACAACTGTTAGCAGTATTTGACCATAACTTGCTTAATCCAACATGAAATTTATCCAAACAACTTGCATTTGAATCTTAACACAAAGCTCTAAATTGCCATCCACCTTCAGACCTGATACCAAGCCATACAAATCTATACCAAGCTATTTTCTCACTATTTTTTTTAAATTGTCATAAACTTGCAAAACAATAGGGTATCTCATAAAATCTTGCTCCCATCCATCCTTGGACCATGTATATTCATTCAATTAACATGAAAGAAGTCCCCAATAATAGTTACAACTTGAGCATATGTCTTTTTCTTCAAAAGCCCTAATGTTCATATCACTAAATTTTACAATTATGTTCTTTTTGCAACTTTTCAACCATGACTAAGAAACAAAACAAGCCAAAAAAACCCTACATGGGCTTCCTTGGTCTCTGGGACCTTATTAGACTCAGAAAAACTAAAAACAAGAGTTGAGAACTAACTCCAACCCTTTACCAAGCCAAAACCACTTCAAAAATTCAAATTGGCATTTTTGGCAGGAAAGTCCAAATTTAAATTTCTAAGTTCATTTGCATAATCTAAACCATCTGAAATGATCCTAATGGATCCCTCAAGACCCCTAATAACACAAACAAAAATCCTAACACCCTAATGAAGCATACAAAAATAGAATGGAATGATGCTCTTGCATCATACTCCCAAGGAAAGAAAAAAAAACTCAGGTTCCACTTGAGAAAAGGTTTGCAACATTGGCTAGGCTGTGCAAAGCATGTTTTCAATTTGTTTTTGCCATTTCCAGTTTCTTCTTCAGCCTTAATTGATCTTTGATGAGGGAATCACAAATCTTGTTATAGGGAACATATTGTTTAGGATCTATGGCACTGGAACCTTTATATTGCTCTAACTGGGTAAATCTTTGTTCTCTATTGAGATTTTGTATTGCAACATTCTGTCCAGCCAATGTCATCAAAGCAGTCTCAAGTTCCTTCATTAGCACTTGCACTTTCACCTCATCTTGCTCATCATGTATCCTTTTCCATATATCACATACTTGAAGAGCTTCTCCATCATTATATGACCTTAATTTATGATTTAACATTACTGTATCATTGCTTATCAAAGATAGCTCTCTTTTTTTTCCTATTACATGTTGAACCTGTTGCCCCAAATTTTAAAACCTGAAAATTTTCAAATTTTAGTGCATAGGAACTGGCACATAATTCTCTTAAGGGTATAATCATTGCCTTGCCCCAATCTAGTCATTTTTCATCCCAAAAGTTTAAAGTCTTAGGGGCATTTTTTTATGAGTCTTTGTCGTTGGGCATTTTTCAAGTTCATGAATCCTTTGTTTCCCCAACTTATGTTCTTAAGTTCAAGAAATGGCCGACTTCCTGATTTCTCCTTTGTGTTGGGGAGGTTCAAAGTTTTCAAATGTCGCTCTAATAGTTTGAAAAATTGTAAGAGCTCCAACGCCCCGACCTCACTCATTGTTAGGAGATTTCAAATTTTGTGAACTCCTCCTTAAAGTTCAAGGTTCAAAATCTGTCCCGACTCAACCAATCAGCATCTTCACAGTGCTTGTAAATTCTGATATGAAGTTTGATGGTGGTGTTTCCCAGTTTTCAAGATATCACCAGCTCATCTGATTACTCGTGTGGTATGTAATGAGAATGTCTTTTCAGGAGTTATGAAATGTGAGCTCAATCTTAAGACTCATTTCTCAATGTACAAAATCAATGATGCATTAATTACCTCTTAAATGACAAGTGTAATAGAGCTCACTAAGGTGGAAGCACAACATTATCAAGTTTAAAAATCATCATTGCCTACTGGCGTAATTAAATAAACTAAATTGTAGAAAATGGTGATGGTGTTCTCTGAGTTTAGTCTTTCTTATCAACCAAGTCATCTTTTAGATTGGGACTTCCTGCGAATAATTAAATTTGGGATGATGAACCTATGCCTGTCCTACAACCTGATTTACATTGGCTTGAGGAGGAATAGATTGATATCATCTCCCAGTTGCACACAGTTTCTTGGAAGGAGAAAACTAGTTATGTTGGATACCGGAGCACAATTTTCATCCTGGAGGAAGAAGAAGAACGTGTTGAGTTGCACCAACTTTTTATGGAAATACGCCTAGAATTGGGAGCAGTCTAATGCCACTTGTCTTGCATGCATGAAGTTCTTTTGTAATTAGCAGTGGTAATCACAATTTTGATGTAATATAACCATTTTCATTTTAAGGTCACTTTCTTGATAGTGGTTACTTAATAAGATTGTTTCAAACAGTTATAATTTTTTAGGAGGTTTTGAAAAACTATAAAGGGAAGGACTTTCAAAGGGAAGATGATCTTTTTCTAGCTATCTATGAACAAGGGAAGGGAGCATGTTTATTCTATTTTATTTCTAGTTATATCTTTCTTAGTTGAACTTATGTATAGAGGAATTGCACAAACTTTGAGTTTTGTTATATTGAAGAAATGAAGAATTACTTACAGAATTTTGTCTCCTTGTATCTTCTATGATTGCATTGTTCTTGTGTCAATTTGTAATCTGTCTTCAATATTGCTTCTGTTATGTTGGTATGTGTTAAGGAAGAATATAGTTGTATCTTTTAATTAATCCATCCTTGTTTGTGAGTGTTGGATAGGTGGGTTGTGTATCATTTATCTGCATTCATTTCTTTCTAAAATCAATCATGCATGTCTATTTCATGGTGATGGGTAGATGTCAATGTACCTTTTCTACTTTCTAGTTAAAAGCACACCCTATATATTTTTATTCATCACATATATTAGGAGGGAGCTGTACCTCTAAAATTTAGAGGAAGGTTGTCGATCTAATGGCAACTTCTCCAACTGTTAGTACTGTTTGTTCTTCTTCTCAAGTGTCTTGAGTCATTTTCTGCATTTATTCCCGAAGGGCAAATCTATTCACTAACAGATTTTTGGTGACTCTATTGAGGATTCAAAATTGAAAGATCAATGCTCTTGTTTTCCTAGAAATCTAAAGGTGCCTCCCCGAGGATGGAGGCCGATGGCTCTACAAAATGGAATGTGTCCAGAAGTAATTTATTCTAGCAAAGATTCCTACCTGATTTATTTTTCAAATTTACATTATGACCTTGGTTTCTTCCCAACCATGGGGAAATCATTTTGGACCTCTTTCTTTGCCATTATACTCACCATTGCTTGAAGGATCAAGAAAGCATTTCCTGAAGCTCAGTGGAGAAGGTTCTCAAGATGTTGAAAACTAGATTCTTGCATTCACGGTTGCATGCAGAGTTTTGGGGGTAAGTAAAGAAGATATTTTTATTCAGCCATTTATCAAATCTCTTATTGGGCCTGCAGCAAAATGGTTTCATCATTTAGAAGGAAAATGTATAACTAATTGGGATTCATTGAAGACTAAGTTCTTAGAAAGATTTAAAAGTCCTATTGATGAGGCTACTCTATTATGTCAATTATTCAACGTTCAAAAGCAAAAAGATGAATCCATTAGAGACTTTGTGGACAGATTCAACTGACTATTCAAAAAGATTCCTACATCCATTCAACTAGGTAAGCAACTCCAGCTATGTACTTTTATTTCTGCATTGCATCTAGATGTTCAATTTGAGTTGAGGTAGAGTGGAATAAATGATGTTGAAATTGCACAACAAGTGGCTGTAAAAATAGAAGATGATTTGATATTGAGTGGCCTATAGAAAGTAAATCAAATTGCAGATAATCTGATTCATGGACCTATGAGGATGCCTGTTATGTATAAACAAAATTTTGAGCCTATAGGTTTCCATAATATTCAATCTACTTCTGTTGAATGCTTCAATATCTTCATTTTTTATTCTAAACATTTTGGTAGAAATGAAGTAAGTTTCGCAGAAATTAAATATCATGTGGATAGGAGAGTTAAAGCTTATTATTTGCATTATGAGGAAGACAATGGTAAATCCATAGGTTTCCCATGCAATGTGGAAGATGAACAATCCCCCTGTGGTGTAAATTGTAGAGAAGGTCATGCAAATTGCATTGTTTTGGCTCCCTTGTCTACTGCAGATATAGGATCATTTAATTTTTCAAGTAATGAGGAGCAACCTGGGGTTACACAACATGAAGATAAAGTGTTGAATGCCTTTTCTCTAGTGTGCATGTGAGTTGAACATGAAAGCTTTACACCTCCTAAGTCAAATAATACAAATGTATGGCTGCAAGAAGAAGACAAATGCTAAATTTTTTAAACGAGATTTGAAAGTCACTTGTGTCTCCCAAGATAAGAAAGAAGCATTTGATAAAGTGGACAAAGAAGAGCCTGATAGGAGAATGGATGAATTACATTCCCAATCTACTTGTTCTCTCAGTGATGACTTTTCTTGTGCAAGAGGAGAAGTTCTTTTTACCACACTTGATCCCATGCTTATAGAACGCAATATTCTAGAATCATAATCAACAGTCACACTTCCAGAAAATGATTCATCATGCATTTACAAAAAGAATGCTTCATTCCTGATATTTTCTCTCCAAGTTCCAGTGTTGATAACAAAGTTATGATCAATACACAGCTAGAGTATGTGACTTTCAAGTTTCATGAAAAGGACAATAAAGAAGTATTGCAGCCAAAGGTGAATGGAGAATCCATTTGAGTCATTTTGCTTTGAAGATGAAATTATGCCTTTTGAGAATGATTCATCAAATGAAGCCTGTGTTAGAAATATATGTAGTAATTTTGATGAGGAGAATGATAAAGAACAAAATATTATTTCTGTTGAAGGTGATTTTCAGCCACATGAAAATATTATTTATAATATAGATTTTCAGCCTCATTTACTTCCTGTTTCATATGAGACATGCATGGTTGATGCTGGGTGTTCCAATGCTTCAAATGGTTGTTTTCAAGCACGGGATATCAATTTGCCTATTGAGAGGGATGATCATAAGTAAGAATGTGTTGGTCCAAATTTTTTAAATAATGTAGTCACTTCTACACATAGCACTAATGAAAGGTTTTTATCTCATGGTTAATGTGTGGGTTATCCAATCCAGGGGTTGGTTTCTCTGTGCTTACAGAATCAAGTGCATTCTAACATTATACATGAAGTCATTTAGACAGATGCAAGTAATTATGTACTAGGTAATGCTGATATGAGCCATCCATTTGAAGAAGCATATAATGAAAAATAGCTTTTTGAAGTCACATTGAGGAAGTCTTTATGTGATGCCATTCTTATTAGCTTAATCATGGTGGTCACAAGTTAGCAACTATTTTTGTGTGAGCTTTTTGTTCATCAACTATTATTTCATAGAGGTTGCTATTTCTCCTAGCCTGTTAACAGATTTGCATGATCATTCTAGAGTCTCTAGAGGCAGGATCTTCCTACCATGTACATATTAGGAGTTTTTGTTGTGCTAGTAGTCTAGTTTCCTTTCCTATTTGCCTTATTTTTGGCTTGTTCTAGCTCCTTTGTTTCCCATGCTCACCTGACTCTATTGCCCAATGGATAATACATTGGTCTATACTTGTGATTCTAGGTTCCTTACTTCGTCCTTTGCAGTCCTCATCCCCAATTAGAGCTTGTTGTTGTCCCAAATTTTAAAACCTAATTTTTTTTAAATTTTAGAGCATAGGAATTGATACATAATCCTCTTAAGGGTATAATCATCGCCTTGCCCCAATCTGGTCATTTTTCGTCCCAAAAGTTTAAAGTCTTAGGGGCATTTTTTTGTGAGTCTTTGTTGTCAGGTGTTTTTCAAGTTCATGAATCCTTTGTTTCCCAAACTTATGTTCTTAAGTTCAAGAAATGGCTGACTTCTCAATTTCTCTTTTGTGTCGGGGAGGTTCAAATTTTTTGAATGTCATTCTAACAGTGTGAAAAATCATAAGAGCTCTGATGCCCTGATCTCACTCATCATCGAGAGTTTTCAAATTTTGTGAACTCCTCCTTAAAGTTTAAGGTTCAGAATCTGTCCCAACTCTTGACCAACCAGTATCTTTGCAGTGCTCATAAATTCTGATATGAAGTTTGATGGTGGTGTTTCCTAGTTTTCAAGATATCACAAGCTCATCTGATTACTCATGTGGTATGTAATAAGAATGTCTTTTTAGGAGTTATGAAATGTAAGCTCAATCTTAAGACTCATTTCTCAAGGTACAAAATCAATGATGCATTAATTACCTCTTAAATGACAAGTGTAATGGAGCTCACTAAGGTGGTATCACGGCATTATCAAGTTTAAAAATCATCATTACCTGCTGGCATAATTAAATAAACCTCACTGTAGAGAAAGGTGACGGTGTTCTCTGAGTTCAATCTTTCTTATCAACCAAGTCATATTTCAAACTGAGACTTCCTACGAATAATGAAATTTGTGATGATGAGCCTATGCCTATCCTACAACCTAATTTACATTGGCCTGAGGAGGAACAGATTGATATCATCTCCTAGTTGCGCGCAGTTTCTTAGAAGGAGAAAACCAGTTATGTTGAATACCGCAGGGCAATTTTTGTCCTAGAGGAAGAAGAACATACTGAGTTGCACCAACTTTTATGGAAATGCACCTAGAATTGGGGGCAGTCTAATGCCAATTGTCTTGCATGCATGAAGTTCTTTTGTAATTAGCGGTGGTAATCACAATTTTGATGTAATGTAACCTTTTCTGTTTTAAGGTCACTTTCTTAATAGTGGTTACTTAAAAAGACCATTTCAAAAAGTTATAATTTTTGGGGAGGTTTTGAAAAACTATAAAGGGAAGGACTTTCGAAGGGAAGAGAATCTTTTTCCGACTGTCTGTGAATAGGGGAAGGGAGTAAGTTTATTATATTTTATTTCCAGTTATATCTTTCTTTGCTCAACTTATGTATAGAGGCATTGCAGAAACTTTGAGTTTTGTTATATTGAAGAAATGAAGAATTACTTACAGAACTTTGTGCCTCCTAGTATCTTCTATGATTGCAATTGTTCTTGTGTCAATTTGTAATCTGTCTTCAATATTGCTTCTATTATGTTGGTATGTGTTAAGGAAGAATATAGCTGTATCTTTTAATTAATCCATCCTTGTTTGTGTGTGTTGGATAGGTGGGCCGTGTATCATTTATCCACATTCATTTCTTTTTGAAATCAATCACACACATCTATTTCATGGTGATGGATATATGTCAATGTACCTGTTCCGCTTTCTAGTTAAAAGCACATCCTATATTTTTTTATTGATCGCATATCTTAGGAGGGAGTTGTACCTCTAAAATTTAGTGGAAGGTTGTTGATCTAATGGAAACTTCTCCAACTGTTAGTATTGTTTGTTCTTCTTCCTGGGTGTCTTGAGTCATTTTCTACATTTATTCCTGAAGGACAAATCTATTCACTAACAGAACCTCAATTTCTCCTGTTGCATTTTCATCTTTACTTTCAACTATTTTATCAGGCAGTAACCATGATACATAAGTAATCTTGTAGTCATCCATGACATCCTTGACACCTCCCTCAATTTTAGAATCATCCAAAGGATAGACAAACATTGTACCTTCCATATCCAAGTTCTTAATTATCTTTTCCAGTATTGCTTACAAATGTACTCAGTGACTCATGTCTTGCACTTGCACATTTTGTAGCTGACAAAGCAACTCCTCTAAAGAATCCTTCCTAAATTGGATTTCTTCATGTGCTACAGATAAGACCCTTGGTAATTTCAGATTCATTTCCTACATATTTTTGAGATCTTTGTCTCCAACACAATCATGCAGGGTTAACTTAGAAAGTTTCATCTTAATAGCTTCAAGCTCAAGTTTTGTAATTGGATTTCTTCAGAGATAGATCTAATCTGCTCCAACAATTTATCTCTCTTCTTCCATGCCCTTAATGGAATATAACAAAGATATATCTCTCCCTATTTCTTCAACAAAATTATTGCTCATATTTTGAAGAGACTCCTGTATTGCAGCTATTTCATCTTGCAACTGACTCTCCATTCCCATTACTTCTTTGTTTTGTTTCCTAAACTCATCCAATGATCTTTTCAATATGTCAACATCTGATTGAAGGGTCTTGGTCTGAAAATTAACAATATGAACTTTGTCCTTCCAAATTACCAGGTCTATTTTTCCTTCTCCATTGGCTTGACATAATGATTGGCCTTCTCCCTTTCTTTATTAATATCAGACTGTAAAATTGATAACTAACCTTCCTTGGTTTGAAGTAAGAAACAATGACTTTGCATACAATTGTCTCTATTTTCATGGACCTCTATGTTGGGACTTAGCTCCTGTTGGTTATGATGTTAGTCACAAACAAGCATAGAATAAAAGTACACATTAACCTTTATTCATCTTGAAAGATACTATGAATTCAAGGAATTCATGATCCCAAGTCTCCGGTGATTAGGTTTAATCGTCTGAAGTTACTCAGAGGTTAATGTGAGTTGCTATTTCCATTTTGGGGCCTTACATGAAAGTTTAACGTCATCATGACATTCATATAGAAATTCTTTATAGAGAAGCCATATTATGCGGTTATTTGGTGAACAGATGAAGAGATAACTCAATCTTTACATGATATTTTCAATTGTGCATGCTCTGTATTCAAATATGCTAAATATTTGCAATTATCTATGAGATGTCTGCATATCTGTATTATTTGCTTAAGATCATCAATTATTTGCAATTATGGAGATGAAACACTCTAAAATTTAAAAGAAATTGAAGAAATACTTCTAATTAAAGTGAACCTTCAGCTTTTGAACCACATGTATATTAGATACTATCATGAAGAGAAGAAAACCAAACCATATTTTCACCAGGACATTCCACAGCTAGATATAGTTGATGCTAACTTCAAAGGAATTTGTATGAAAACAACACATGTAAGTAGACATGCACTCCAAGGGACGCAGCAAATCACCACATATATCAGGAAATCATACATTGATTACTTAAGATTTACTATGAATTGTAATCGACACAGTCTTCTCATTCATTAAGCATGCAAAAATATAAATGTATACAAAAACTTTGAAATGAGCTCTGAATGTTTCAGCAGACGGATTTCAATTAAGTTTCGAATGTTTACAATAAGGCATTCCATCACCTTTTATAGAATAAGGTGAGGAATTCGTTACAAAAGATCTACGCTCTTAACTTTACTACCCAGTGGCAATCCAAATGTCCGGGAGAGACCTTTGATGGAGAGGTCTGCATATATCCTCCCATGTTTCATTACTTGCCTTGTCTTAGGGTTATAATTCTGGGCACATTCGATGACTAGCTCTGGAGATTCCATGGAGTATGGAAAACTGGCAGTGTTCCACATTCCTGATACGAACACTGCGTCCAGCACAGGACTCTTGTCATTCCCATCATTCAGCCTAGCTGACCAGGCTTCTAAATTGGTGCTCCTCTGATGGGTATCTGTAATTGCTCCATATTTGAATAGGACCCCCCTCTGAGAAGAGAACATGGGCCTACTGAATTCCTCTTGACACTTAACTAACCGCTTGTCCGCCATGAGTACTTGCAATTAACAAAATCCTATCTCACAACGGGTATACACATGCATGCATATTGCAATTAAAATCACCATGCCTACTATATCTTTTCAAAATTACTTAATCATATGGACGCATAAACCAGAACTTACATCATCATACCTGAACAACAATAACATGATGAGGGTTTCAGTTACTTACCTGGTTATGCAGATTTCTCTTTTATACCAATAGACTATTAACAACGCTCTTAATTCAGCTAATGATCACTTACTTCCTTCTGTCCGTGAGCTCAAATCGTGCAAAAGTCGCTAGTATGTGGATATGGAAGCTGGTGCTCTGTAAAACAATTTTATCGCAAGGTAAATGTAAAAATGACGGTTGAATTACCTTTTAACCTTGCAATTAGGGTAAATTTAGGGCAACTCTGACAAATTAGATTGTATTCATTGATTATTCGTGTGAAAATGCAGGATCTCGCCAGGTGTTTCATTGAATTCTGGGGTCGGCGGGAACCACCTACCATGTCTGCGCACATTAAATGATAATGGCAACAACGGGAGCGGGGGGATATCCATATGACAGGATATCATGAAGGCAGGATGATATTCACAAATATCGGGTTGAGTTTCAGTGTCATCCTCCTCTGGCAAATTGGAATAGTTATCGCGACAAGATTCGGGTGACAAAAGCGCCTTTTGATTATGTTTAGTACCTCAGGAGGATATTTTGATGTATCAGGTGATGTTTCAAATATGATGATGACAGGACAAACTTACATGTCTCTCTTTTGGAATATCGAGATGACGTCATCCTGATATTCGTTCTTTGTATGGGAGGGCATCATGACATCATCGTCATATTAGGCGAACAAGATCATGTTTAGAAAATATCCTGTCGAAACGTAAATGTGATGATGATGTCATCATCGTGTTTGTTTCTTCGTTTATCCGATTTGGATGACGTCATCAAGATATTGGCTTAGGGTGATATTTCATGGTAGGAGGATATTAAGAAATATCGGGTTACATTTGGAAATATGATGCCCGCGATATATAAGACTATTTAACAGGAAAGATTTATTACCACTTAAAATTGATGTCCGGATATCTGGACCGCATGACTTATCAGGTGATGTACCAAGATCAGGATGATCTTCGACATGACTGAGGTTATAAAATATGATCCTCCTCTTGCGAATATCAGGTTTGACCGAAACTTTGACTGTTCATAACTTTCACATCCTAAGGAATATCAGGGTGATGTAAAAGGCAAACCTGCATGGAATTTAACGCTCTTTCCAAATACGAGGTCACAGAAATGGAATATGAATTTTGACAAACTAACCTCATGATGATGACTTACCTCATCCTTGTTCTACATGATGATGCACATGACTTACTTTTACCAAAACACCAGAAAGCAGACAACACAAGCCAAGCTAAAAAAAAAGGGGGTCCCTATTTTGCCAAGTCAAAATGGGGCGTGTTGTGTAACCACACAACAACTTGCCAGTAAAGAAAACAAACAAATTCCAATAATTCAAGTGATGTGATCACATTCATCTATAGTATTCTAATTCCATCTAAGCATAGGCATCATGATCCTCTGAATGATAAAATTTCATCATGGTAACAATGCTTAACAAAGGATCAGGTGTGTGCATATGATTAATTATCCTCATCTTGAAAGCAAGTTGAAAACATAAGTAATTGGTGTTAAACTACATAGTTGGGGATTATCCCTCATAGCCAACCTGGATAGAGCCTTGCTACCAATAGGCGTCTATAGCCCCGGCAAGGTTATCTATACAATCTCCCTAAGTAGAGCCCCACTACCAGCAGGTGTCTATAGCCCTGGTAGAGTTACTTAGATGGCCTAATTTTATTTCTTTTCTGATTTTCTCTTTAAAATTTGTATTTGATATCATTATGTCAGCTTATTTGTACAAGGTACAGTCACTTGCAACTTTAGGTTGGAGATTGTATTGGTAGCAAGGGAGTCCCTTTAGATTTTTCATTTAACACCTATACTTGTGTGTTCAACAAACCCAAGGCTGTTAGGTGTTTCATTGTGATTGATTCACTTTGACCACAAAAAAAGCACCCTGATGAATGGATATCACAAACTTGATCATGAATACTTCTTAGAATGAATCATAACCTATGTCTAAATGCGATCTCATCACTTGAATCCCAACAATTTAGTTATTTTCTTTGGTGATGAAGTGCATCATCGTGACTTACTAGAACAAGGTCTCAACCAACAAAACAAAACAAACAAAACAAACAAACTGTACAAACAACTATACAAATATACAATATGATACATATGACTGTCATGAAGTCATTTAGGCCTGGAAAGAATGCTTGAGGAACTATCCATTGACTGGCAATGGGACATCCTCACCTGTCAGGTTCTTAAGCCTATAAGTGTTGTCTCCTAGTATCTCAAAAATTTGGAAGGGACCTATCCATAATTTATCAAACTTACCATGGTCACCTTTCTTTTCATGGGCTTTATCCCACATCAGGACTAAATCAGATATCCTGAAAGCTTTAATTCTGGCTCTCTTGTCAAACCAGCATTTGACAACAGCCTGATGTTTTGCAAATTGGTCAATTGCTTGACTCCTTTTTTCTTCCAGGTGCATCAACTGAAGCAACCTGACTTCTTGCTTATTGTCTATGCCTAGGTATTCTTGGGCAAACTGCAGAGTAGGAATTTTTAAGTTTACAGGGAGGATGGGATCCACCCCATATACTAGTTGGAAAGGTGAGTTTCTTAATGCAGTTTTCACTCTAGTTCTGTCAACCCATAAGGCATACTTTAGAAATGAGTTCCATTCTCTAGGGTTCTTTTCTATTAATTTTCTTATGATATTCACAAATTTTTATTGGTGGATTCCGCTAATCCATTCCCTTGGGGATAGTAGTTGGATGAAAACTTAAGTATAATCCCATGATCAAAAGCCCAACTTGATAACTTGGTGGAAATGAAGGCAGAACCATTATCACTTACCAAAGCATAAGGAGTTCCATACCTAGTGACAATATTGCTCTCCAGAAATTTAATGACATCATTTGTAGTACAAGTTTTGCTGCTAAAAGCCTCAGTCCATTTAGTACAATAGTCAGTAATCATTAAGACATACCTATGACCTGAGGAGGACGGAGGATTGATTGGTCCTATAAAGTCCATTCCCCATTGTGCAAATGGACATTCTTCCATCACTGGCTGCAAGGGTTGTGCAACATACTTCTCTATGTTGGCAGCAACTTGGCAGACATGACAACATTTAACATGATCAACTGTGTCTTTAAAAATTGTAGGCCAGTAATATTCTGCTCTGAGGATTGCATGTGTTGTGGCCAACGTTGATCCATGTGCCGTTCCAAACTTATCATGTAGTTCTGACAGGACTTCATTTGCTTCTGGCTTTTCTAAACATCTCAGGTATATTCCTTCATAATTCCTCTTGAATAGGGTTCCTCCCTTCATCATGTATTTTTGGGATCTTATCTTTAAGGCTCTTCTCTGTGAAGCTTGCATTCTTGATGGGCATCTTCCAGTGATCAGGATGTGCCTGATATTTGAATACCACTCTTTATTGTCTTTCTCATTGATCACATACTGCTGACTAGTGATGTTTGGATCAATTTCAGATATCATTTGGCTCAGATCTTGTCCTCTTACCAGCTTCATTGGTGTAATTTCCATGTCATACTCTTGTAATACAGTAATCCATTTGGCTCTTTTCTCACCAGGCTCACTTTGCATCAGTAGCATCTTCACTACTACATTTGGTACTACAACAATTACTTTGCTTCTTAGTATGTAATGTCTGAATTTATTTACTGCTCTGACTAATGCAAGTGCCTGTCTCTCAACATCTACATATCTCAATTCAGCATCCCTGAAAGGACAACTCATGAAAGCAATTGGTTTCTCTTCTTTTTCTTCATTTCTTTGAGTTAGCACTGCTGCTGAGGTATGTTCTGAAGCAAATGAATAGATGTAGAAATCTTTTGTGTAGTCTGGACTGATAAGGACTGGAGCATCAGAACTGGCTTTCTTTATATCTTCAAATGTAGCTTTGGCCTCTGGTGTCCACTCAATTTGTGCATCTTTTTTCAACATGGCATTTAATGGTCTGACAATCTCAGCAAAGCCGGTGATGAACTTCCTCACAAAGTTTATCTTACCAAAGTAAGATTTAAGTTCCTTTTTGCTTCCTGGAAGTTGTAACTTCATAATAGACTCCACCCTATCAGGATCAATGATAATTCCATCTTCTGTGATCAGGTGGCCTAGTAGCTTTCCTGTTGTCACCTCGAATATACACTTCTTGGGATTCAAAGATATTCCATACTCTTCGCACTTCTTCAGTACACTTCTGAGATCAGCGACATGATTCCCCCTTTTCTTGGAGAATACTGTCAAGTCATCCATGTAGATAACTATACATTTTCCTATTAACCCTCTGAAGGCTATGTCCATTGCTCACTGGAATGCAGCTCTAGCATTTATGAGTCCGAATGGCATACGTCTATATGCAAATATCCCCCACTTTGTGGTGAAGGCAGTTTTCAATCTGTCAATTTTATCAACCATTACCTGGTTGTATCCTGAAAAGCCATCTAGGAAGGACATCATTTTGGCTCCATTTACAATCTGCAGAACTTCATCTAATGAGGGTAAAGGATAATTGTCCTTTTCGGATGCTCTGTTCAGATTTTTGAAATCTACACATAACCTGATGTCTCCATTCTTCTTTCTAACTAGCACGAGATTTGCCACCCAAGTGGAGTGCCTAACAGGAAATATTATCTTGGCATTTAACAATTTCTTGACTTCTTCAAGAATTATTGGTTCAAGCAAAGCATTGACTGGCCTTTGCTTCTGTCTGAAAGGTTTAGCATCTTGCTTGAGAGGTATAGTATGAGTTATGACAGAGGTGTCATATGTCTTTAGCTCATCATAAGTCCATGCAATTACATGTATGTAATCCTTGAGTGCCTGAGTTATTCCTTCTAACTCTTCTGATGTGCAAACCTTACCTATCAGTACATTTTTCTTGTCCTCATCCTGTCCAATATTCACTTGTGAATACTGACCTCCATCTGCCTTGGGCAGATCCTTCTGTTTAAGCATATTATCCAAATCAAAGGCTCTTTCTAATTCAATCATACCTTTGGGAATCTTGTTGCTAGGCAATTCTAATATCTCATCTTCTTCCCAGACATGATCTTCCATACCATTCTCATCTATAATCTGAGCTTCAAATATGTCTCTATTTGAAATGAAGTCCAGAATGTGTTGATCATCATCAAATACCTGGAGGTTGGTCATATTAAAAGGTACTGAAGGTACTGACACCAGTTCTACTAAAAATCTCTTCAGACTAGATATAGATAGTGGCTCTAATGTACTGGCGGCTTGGGCAAGTGCGTCTGCCCTATGGTTTTGTTCTCTAGGTACGTGGGTGATATTAAAGGCGTCAAAATCCTCAATCAGGTCCCACACTCAATGTTTGTAGTTGGACAGCTTTCTATAGTTACATGAGTAGATTCCTCTCACTTGCCTCACAACTAGATCTGAATCTCTAAAGACATGCAGAATCTTTACTTTCTTCTTATGGGCAAACAGTATCCCGTGAATCAGGGCCTCATACTCCGTTACATTGTTAGTGCAGGGGAACTATAATCTATAAGTGGCTAAGTAGGATTTTTTAGTTGGATCAATTAGATCAATTCCTACCCCAGCACCTTGCTTGGACTTGGATCCATCAAACCTTAGGATCCAGGGTTTATCTTCAGCAGGATATTTAGCTAAACTTTCTTTCTTCTTTACAGCTCTGGCTGCTGCTCCGCCTGATATCCACTTTAACTTAGGGATGTCATCATGCTCCAATTTCTTCTTTCCTTTCTTTTGTAAGTCTGATGGTTTTTCTACTCTCTTTTACTTCAGCATGAGGATGATCTTCTGGATCTGCAGCTGCATGCATTTTCAAAATGTGTAAACATAGTGAGCAAGTTGTTTCTGAGTGAGGTGCCTCGTGCAACCTACACCAACCTTTAATTAAAACCTCTTGGGGAGATTTATGCTGTCGTGTCATCTTTTCTATTTCTTTTACTAGAAATTCTTCAAACTTAGTCAGGTCACTACCTTTGTCTTCATCAGACAATTCATAGTCTGGTTCCATAAAACAATCACTCCCAGGGGTGATCTTTTCCTTCCTCACATCATTTACCTGGTCAGACACTAGAACTTCTTCTACCTTCAAGATATGATCTTCATCATGATCTGTCGGCTCCTCTATCCCTGCAGAAGACAGATAAGAATTAGTATCATCGTCATCATCATCAGATGTAGCATTTACCTCAGAACATGATGATGATGCCTCACTGCATGTCTGCTCCAGCATCATCATATCTAAGCAAGTTTCACAAGTCTTTTCTGAATGTGCTTCATCGTGTAATCTGCACCATCCATCAATCAAAATATCATTAGCAGGTATATTTAACAATTGACAATGCTTTACCTGGTTAGACAGATGCATCTTGAAGTCTCTGAAGCGATCTATTTCATTCTCATTATCAGGATTATTATCATGTTCTACAACTGGCATGTCCTCATGATGATCATCATCATGATGATAATGGAAGTCAAGCATTAGGATCTCTTCTATTTTGATGGTCTGTGGCCTGATGCAATAAACTCTAAGTTCTACGTCTACGTACATGATCTCATTTGTTCTATTGTACTCGGTGATCATATGCTTCATTCTCGGCTCAGCATCAATCCTGATCTGATTAGGTATACCTTTCCATGGTAACCACATGTGACTGAAATCTATGGACATATATCCATTGAGCGTCTTGGACCAGTCTCGGCTAAGCAACATCCCATAAGTATCAGGTATGTCAACTACCTAAATGTCAATGTAATACTGGATTCTAGGGTCAGATGCTAGTTGCATATGGATATGAGTTAACTCTCCTACTACACTTACTTCTGTTTTATCCAGCTGTGTGACCTTCTTTAGAGATTTAGCAGGATGTAGTCCTAAAGCATTACATATTGACAAAGGCATAACATTCATGGAAGCTCCTGAATCAACCAGACAGTTGTGTAGGTTCTTGCTGAACATTCTTATGGTGAGGAGGAACGGAGGTGATTCATTTTTATCCCTATACAAGGTCATGTGGGAGGTTTCTGTAGCTTGGACTGTAGCTGACACTTTAGGCTTGATAGTATTATCCCTGGTAGCATGATCTTTGCCACTGGATTGACTTGAAAGATGACCATCCTCTTTAGGAGCAGGATCATCTAGTGACTTCATGAATGCCTTTTTGATGGCAGTAGTTTTCAATAACTCAGACAGGGATAGGCTGATCTTAATTTTCTTCATTTCATCAGCAAGATAAGTGATTAACTTGTCAGATTCATGATGTGCATTTACAACTTTTGATCCTGTGTTCTGAGGAGACAAGTACTGAGCATTTACCTTGGGGAACCTAGGGTTATTGCTAGCTTTAGGATCAGGAGGTGTATTGAAGTTATTTGGAGGTAAGGATGATGTCAATGGACCAGCAGGTCTGTTAGCATTACTCCTTAAGTTATAATTATGCTTACCAGGGTATTGTTGCTGATATGCATGCACTTCCTAATGTTCTCTTGCAGGTTCATTTTCATCCTCAAAGGGGAAAACATAATTTGTTTCAAAAGTTAAGGCAGATTCCTCACATGTTTGGTTATAACTCTGATGAGGTTGATTAGTATAGGCTTCCAGCACAAAAGCTGAGTCATATCCACAAGGAACAATCTCATTTCCTTTTGCATGAGGTGGATTTCCTGAAGTGTTAGACACTTCAGTCTGAAAGATGCTGGCAGCAATTCTAAATTGTGGGCAGTCTAATTATGCATGTGCATTTGTATTGTGGATCCTACACCAATTAGTAAGGGCTGCCTCAGCAAGATTAACTCTAGTAGTCTGTTTGGCTTCACCAGGAGGCTGATTATCTAGGGGTGATGGTAATGAGCCATTATTTGGCCTAGAGTTCCATACTCTGGGCTATCTTTGGGGATTATTGTTATTTCCACCACCATTATTGAAATTATTGGTGTTATACCCTCTGTCAGGATAATTTGGTCTATCATTGGAATAATTTCTATTCTGATTTGACTGGGAATAGAAACCCTAATTTCTCAAATGTGTTACTTCTGTGGTGAGTTTTCTCAGTTGAGCAGAGATTTCTTTAATCTCCTCCTTTTCTTCTTGAGCTTTGGCCACCACATTTTCATTCTGGGGCTTAAAGAAAGAGGATCCATGGTTATTATTGGACAGGTCAGCACCTTGAGGTGTCTGAACTTGTGCAGGATATTGTGGCAATTGGCCATTTCCATTAGGAGGGGGCATAATGCTCAGTGGAGGTACTTGCAAAGGTGCAGGCATGACTACTAGGGGTATCACTACTCCATTAGGATATTGTGTAGGATACTATGCAGAATATGATGCAGGATATTGTGAATGCATGCCAGGCAAGGTAGGAAATACCATATTTGGAGTAGGTGCAGGTATTAACTGCTAATTTACCTGTATGGCTTCTTGAAAAGCTAAGGCTAAAGTTGTGATTCAGGGGTGAGTTCTCCTTATGAACATGGAAGTCAAAGGATCTAAAGCTAAATAATAAATGCTCCTTGTAGCTTCATCAGACACAGTATAAGGAGTGACCACTCTGGACAACATTTTCTGAAACCTAGCATTGAAATTGGCGATAGGCCCATTCTCAAATCTCTTGATAGTAGCAAATAAATGATAGTTTATTGAGGGATCGACTGGAACCTTAAATCTATCAAGAAAATCTTTCTCTAATAAGGCCCAGGAATCAACAGAACCCTGACCAAGACTAATGAACCAATTATAGGCTTCTTCTCCTAAGGAAAAAGGAAATAATCTACACACCACATCTTGATGTTCTATTCTAGCTCTGCAGCAAGCTTCCTTAAAAGTCCTGATATGATCTTCAGCATCTTGGTAAGGATGATATTTTGGACAAAGTTTGTCCGGATTCTTTGGTAACTCATGATATGCAGTAAAGGTCAAAGGTGACTCCGCTGCAAAGAAAGACATTGCAACCAGAGGAGGTTGAGTTGGTGATGCAGCTGGTTGAGGTTGAACTAAAGGTATGCCCTGAGGTTGAAAAGGAGGTGTCACAGATATTCCAGAAGGTATTTGTAAACCAACAGGAGTTACAGGAAGAAGTTCTGGTGAAGCCCCTGATACACTAGACCCTGGAGTATGATGAATGTCTACAGTTCTAGGTCTGAAACCTCTAATAGGCAATTCTTCAAAAATTCCACTAGGTCTAGACCTGGTATTTATCCTGTGAGCCAGGATTTCTCAATTTTGAGGCAATTTGGCTAAAACTTTGCAAATATTGGCTGAATTTCACCAGATGAGGTGATATTTGCGGTCAGATGGCTGATCGGACTGGATATTTACGAAATATTTGCAAAGATACTGCAAATACACAAGGATATTTGAAGTATAACGATGCCTAGTACAAGATCTCAGGTTTCTAAGGCCTAAATTCATCAAAGCTTGAACAAATTTAGGTATCTTTGGCCAAAATTTGTGAATTCAGAATAATCTACTGTAAAGCTTGCAATATTTATGTGAGATCTGGAAATCTTTACACAGAATGAGCATATATGAGCTTCTTATAGTAAATATTTGCGTAATATTTGAAATTCACAGACGGTTCGAGGTTACCTTACTCTCTGTATCATCAAACCTGAAAATAATGGTGATGAGCGTAGTCTTCTAGACCGGGCCCTCCTTCTAGCACCAATTTATGTTGGTTATGATGTTAGTCACAAACAAGCATAGAATAAAAGTACACATTAACCTTTATTCATCTTGAAAGATACTATGAATTCAAGGAATTCATGATCCCAAGTCTCCGGTGTTTAGGTCTTAATCGTCTGAAGTTACTCAGAGGTTAATGTGAGTTGCTATTTCCATTTTGGGGCCTTACATGAAAGTTTAATGTCATCATGACATTCCTGCAAAAATTCTTTATAGAGAAGCCATATTATGCGGTTATTTGGTGAACAAATACAGAGATACCTCAATCTTTACATGATATTTTCAATTGTGCATGCTCTGTATTCAAATATGCTAAATATTTGCAATTATCTATGAGATGTCTGTATATCTGTATTATTTGCTTAAGATCATCAATTATTTGCAATTATGGAGATGAAACACTCTGAAATTTAAAAGAAATTGAAGAAATACTTCTAATTAAAGTGAACCTTCAGCTTTTGAACCACATGTATATTAGATACTATCATGAAGAGAAGAAAACCAAACCATATTTTCACTAGGACATTCCACAGCTAGATATAGTTGATGCTAACTTCAAAGGAATTTGTATGAAAACAACACATGTAAGTAGACATGCACTCCAAGGGACGCAACAAATCACCACATATATCAGGAAATCATACACTGATTACTTAAGATTTACTATGAATTGTAATCGACACAATCTTCTCATTCATTAAGCATGCAAAAATATAAATGTATACAAAAACTTTGAAATGAGCTCTGAATGTTTCAGCAGATGGATTTCAATTAAGTTTTGAATGTTTACAATAAGGCATTCCATCACCTTTTATAGAATAAGGTGAGGAATTCATTACAAAAGATCTACGCTCTTAACTTTACTGCCCAGTGGCAATCCAAATGTCCGGGAGAGACCTTTGATGGAGAGGTCTGCATATATCCTCCCATGTTTCATTACTTGCTTTGTCTCAGGGTTATAATTACCAGGCACATTTGATGACTATCTCCGAAGATTCCATAGAGTATGGAAAACCAATAGCATTCCACATTCCTGATACGAACACTGCATCCAGTACAGGACTCTTGTCATTCCCATCATTTAGCCTAGCTAACCAAGCTTCTAAATTGGTGCTCCCCTGATGGGTATCTGTAATTGCTCCATATTTGAACAGGACCCCCCTCTGAGAAGAGAACATGGGCCTACTGAATTCCTCTTGACACTTAACTAACCGCTTGTCCGCCATGAGTACCTGCAATTAACAAAATCCTATCTCACAACGGGTATACACATGCATGCATATTGCAATTAAAATCACCATGCCTACTGTATCTTTTCAAAATTACTTAATCATATGGACGCATAAACCAGAACTTACATCATCATACCTGAACAACAATAACATGATGAGGGTTTCAGTTACTTACCTGGTTATGCAGATTTCTCTTTTATACCAGTAGACTGTTAACAACACTCTTAATTCAGCTGATGATCACTTACTTCCTTCTGTCCATGAGCTCAAATCGTGCAACAGTCGCTAGTATGCGGATATGGAAGCTGGTGCTCTGTAAAACAATTTTATCACAAGGTAAATGTAAAAATGACGGTTGAATTACCTTTTAACCTTGCAATTAGGGTAAATTTAGGGCAACTCTAACAAATTAGATTGTATTCATTGATTATTCGTGTGAAAACGTAGGATCTCGCCAGGTGTTTCATTGAATTCTAGGGTCGGCAGGAACCACCTACCATGTCTGCGCGCATTAAATGATAATGGTGGCAACGGGAGCAGGGGGATATCCATATGATAGGATATCATGAAGGTAGGATGATATTCGCAAATATCGGGTCAAGTTTCAATGTCATCCTCCTCTGGCAAATTGGAATGGTTATCGCGACAAGATTCGGGTGACAAAAGCGCCTTTTGATTATGTTTAGTACCTCAGGAGGATATTTTGATGTATCGGGTGATGTTTCAAATATGATGATGACGGGACAAACTTACATGTCTCTCTTTTGGAATATCGAGATGACGTCATCGTCATATTAGGCGAACAAGATCATGTTTAGAAAATATCCTGTCGAAATGTAAATGTGATGATGATGTCATCGTCATGTTTGTTTCTTCGTTTATCCAATTTGGATGATGTCATCAGGATATTGGCTTAGGGTGATATTTCACGGTAGGAGGATATTAAGAAATATTGGGTTACATTTGGAAATATGATGCCCTCGATATATAAGACTGTTTGACAGGAAAGATTTATTACCACTTAAAATTGACGTTCGGATATCTGGACCGCATGACTTATTGGGTGATGTACCAAGATCAAGATGATCTTTGACAACATGACTGAGGTTATAAAATATGATCCTCCTCTTGCGAATATCAGGTTTGACCAAAACTTTGACTGTTCATAACTTTCACATCCTGAGGAATATCAGGGTGATGTAAAAGGCAAACCTGCATGGAATTTAACGCTCTTTCGAAATATGAGGTCACAGAAATGGAATATGAATTTTGAAAAAATTGACCTCATGATGATGACTTACCTCATCCTGGTTCTACATGATGATGCACATGACTTACTTTTACCAAACCGCCAGAAAGCAGACAACACAAGCCAAGCCAAAAAAAAAGGGGGGTCCCTATTTTGCCAAGTCAAAATGGGGCGTGTTGTGTAACCACACAACAGCTCCCTAATTCCATCTTGTACTATCTTACATTCACCAAGCTCCAATTGCATATGCTCAGCATCTTCAACTGAATTAAAAGCTTTGTTTTTCCATTCTAGCAACAGAGAGTCTGAATCCTTCACAATATTGGCAAGTAGGTCAATCTGTTTAGCAAGCACAATGGACTCAAATTTACTATCCTCTAGCAACTCTATATGATGACTGATATCTCTCTTTGGAGGCAAGAAATTAGGAAGTTCATCAACAACTGTATCTACATAACCCCTCAACATGTCTTGAATTTCCCAAGGTAACTCATCAATTCTTACTGTTGTTATGATAGTCTTAGGTCTGATCAACACTACAAAATCTATCTTTTTCTCTTCCATTGTCTTTAGGAACTCTTTCTCACCCATTAACATCACACTTGATCCAACCTTTTGGTCTTTATCTTCCTCTTTCAAAGGTGCTAAGGTATATGTAACTCCATCCTTCTCTAAAACATAGACATTCTTTCTACCATCATGCATTGTTTTTCTATCATATTGCCAAGGCCTACCAAACAACACATGGCATACATCCATTGGGATGATATCACATAACACCTTATCTTTATACTTCATATTTGAAACTCTACCCAACATTACTCATTGACTAGTAATTGTTGCCCCTTATTCAACCATGAGACTTTATAAGGTGTAGGATGAGGTAATCTTTTCAAATTCAATTTCTCTACCATCTCAACAACAATTAGATTATCAGTACTACCTAAATCTATAACAACTTTGCAACACTTACCTTGGCACTTGCAAATAGTCCCGAATAATGACTTCCTTTGAGGTGGCTCCTTTACTATTGAAAATGTAGACACCTAAAAATGTCTTCACTGCTTAACAGACCTTGAACATCACTAACATCACCAATCACCTTTCAAATTAATTAATTAAATTCTTATTTAATTAATTATTCATCCCAACACCTCATTCTTCATCATCTTCTCTTTTAAATTGAATTAATTTAATTAATTCAATAGTTCCCCCTTCACCAACATTAACCTAATTAATTAAATAAATGTGCAAATATTTATTTGATTAATTCACCCCTTTCACTAAACCAAATTAAATAAATAAATTATGTTTATTTAATTAATTCAGCCTACTAATCAACCTATCCCTACACTAGTTAATTAAATATCAATTATTTAATTACCTAGCCTAACCTACATGACTGTATACCTAGGATTAATTAAATTGAACATTATTTAATTAATCCTAACCCTCAATTAGCCCACTCCCTAATTTTTTCTAGCCATATTAATTAGGTTAATCACCTTCATTAATATGGTCAAACCTTGATTAATACTCCTCCCCACATCTCATAAATAAAAAATTGACATATATGCCACATATATCAATTTTTTATACACACATGTCATAATCCTCATTAATAGCCTCTTACACCTCTTACACATGTCATAACTCATTTATTTCCACTCTTCCCAAAATGAATTTTTAATTCATTTCTAATCTTCCTCTCTTCCCCATGTGAATTTTTAATTCACATCTAATCCATCTCATCCAACCTCATTTAATTCACCCCTTTCCCAAGAGGAATTTAAAATTCATCTTTATTCACAACCCTCCATTTTTGGAGATGAAATCTAATCCCTCCACCTCACTTGCATCCTCAACCATTTATCTCCAAATTGAATCTCCACCCTTGGATCAAATCCTCTCCCAAAAGGCTTATAAATACAACCTCATCTAAGCCATTTTCGCATCCAATTTTAGAGTAAAGTTATCATGTCCAAATATCTCCTCAAGTCCATCCATTTGTGAGCTAGGTCTTTAGTGTTTTGCATCATGAGAGTATTTCACATTTTGAAAGATCATGGGTAAAGCTAAATCCTAAGGGTGCAAGGCTCTCCACCTTATCTAGGGGTCTTGGATCTCATTGTGAAGGTATAAATTGTGTTTTATTGCATTTGTTTATGTAATTACTTTCATTTTATTTTCCATATCCTCATTTGGAATGCCCAGTGGGACCCACAAGATCCAAGCTAACATTTTGTGTGAGTTTTTGTGTTTTGAAGGCCTTGTTTGTAGGTTCCAGCACAAAAATTCCTCTATTTGGTGCCATTTTTCCACACAGTGGTACTATTTTTTACTGTTTCGGTGCTATTCCTACACGACAAGCCCAATCACCATAGACATGAATCTTTTTTTGTTGGTATTTTAGCATCTTTTGCTCTCAATTTTTGTAGGAAATACATAGGAACAGGGGGACACTATGGTAAAATTACTCTAGGGTTTATCTAATGACTTGTTTTTCAAATCTAGTGTTGTCTACTTGTGCCTAACTCGTCTTATTTCACTACCTTTGGTATTTTGGGTATTATTGGGCTAAGAAACAACCACTAACCTTGTTTGCATGAGTATTTTGCAACTAAGATTGGTCTTTTTGAAGCTTTTTTAAAACACTGCACCGTTTTGGTGCTATCTGAGCTGAGATCAGCGCTATCTATCACAACAAACAAAGCAAAATGCAAGTATAATGCAGTGGCGCTATTTCATGTTTTTGTAGCACTTTTCCTTATTTTAGTGCCATTTCCATGTTCTATAGTTCTTTCTTTAATTGTAGCACCATTCTAGGTTTTGGTAGCACCTTTTTGTAGTTTAGTGCCATTTTAAGATTCTATAGCACTTTTCTCTGTAACTATCAAAAATCATCTAGTTATCAATCTGTGGTGCCATTTTTAGTTTTTGTGGTGCCTTTTCTGTCTGTTTTGGAGCCTTTTTTGTACTAACTTTAGGATCTGTGCAGGTTGCTGACTGTGTTCTGTACATTAAAATTGTTTGTCCAAGACCTTAATCTGAAATTACTAACATCTTTGTAGGGATTTATTAGTTTAGAAAACATTTTATCTTGGTGCACTTAAAAATGAACCTTTGCTTTCTTAGCCTAGGAAACATTTGGATTTGGTGCATAAAATTAATCTTGGTTGCAAACAATTGTAGGCACATTCCATTTGGGCTTTAAAAAGAGCATGAGCAATTGTTTGTTGTCTTGTGTACTTGTAAATTTGTGTTACCCAAGGAATAGAATCAAATTATCCTCTCCCCTCACCTTTAAAAGAATCTTGAGTGAAGAGAAATGGTTGTACTCTCTTTTTATTTTTAGGAGTGGGCCTACCCTTGAGACACATTTGCAAGGAGAACTCATTTGTGACCCCAAGTGGTACTTTCATTTAGTCCGCTATATAAATTAGAATAAGGTGAAAGCCAAGTCTGAATCAATATTAGTGCTTACCATATGGTGCTAGCTCAAAAGGAAGTCATACCTAGTGTATATGAAACTCCTAGTAGAGCTAGTCAAGACCTTAAGTGGTTTACTGGATGCTCGTAATGTGGTGATCCCCCGAATGTTCCCCCACTAAACACCATTTGTTTTAGAGGCCAAAAACCTTCTATTTGTTGGCACAGGAGGTTGGAAGATAGACCTTTGAAGCCATCCCACACTCTTGCAATTCAAAGTAGAGATAACAAATTTCTTGAGATCTTTGGGTCTTTAGAAATTTGAATCTTGGTGTGCCCGAGAAGTGAGTTCCATGTAAGGGGGAGCTAGTGTCACCAAGGTTCTAATTTATCCACTTTGAGTAAGTGTGGCTAGAGAAATCCAAGTGGGAATCCAACAAGTATTGTCCTTGCCTGACCTTAGGTTGTACAAGTGCTTGATAAATTTTCACATTTTCACAACAAAACCTTTGGCCATTGTGTTTTCTTGTTTGAAGTGTTTTCAATACTTGCCAAGAATCAACATCATTGAACCACCATTAAAGCATTTGACAATCATTTGACCTTCACAAAATTAAAGTTTGACATCAAAGCCCACATTTGCCAAAAATTTGACAACCACTGCCCTACTTTGGTGCTATTTCTCACTGTTTTGGTGCCTTATCCCTACGTTTTGGTGCCATTTCCAAATCAACTTGCACATAGGCCTAGAAAATTGTTTTGGGACCTTTTAAACCTGCACATCTATAATCCATATCCACCTTGCCAAAATCCATCAAAACCATAACCATTTTGACCCAAAATTTTCATCCATATTCCCATTTGGACCTCAGAGAATAACCATTTTCACTATTGGACCCTTCATCATACTATTGAATCCAACCATAATACATCCCCTTCCATAACTTTTCATCCCCTTTGATTTTTTTACTTTTGGACCTTATTTCACCATCTAACAATTCCATCCCAATTTCATCCACCCATCTTACATCAAAAACATCCAAAAATCCCATAATCAAAAACTCAATCAATCATATCCCAAATCAACCTTTGAGCTAAAAATTGTATCTAGATTTTGTCCTTTCACATCCTGTTTTTCTTGTTGGTCATTAGTCTAACTCCAAGTAGAATAATCATCCCTTCTTACCTAAGGTCACAAGTCTACCTTGAGTAAGAAAAAACATCCATTTTATAATATTCAAAAATCTAGACCTATTAAAACTCACTTGTTGATCCTTCTAAACATCATCAAAAATCTATCCTCTACAACATCTAAATCACCTAAGGTTTTCCTTAGTTGAGACATCCAACCCATCCCCAAATCTTTCTCACCAAATCATCTTTCCAATCCATTCCATCTTTCATCCTTTTGGTCCAAAAGTTTTTAAGTCAATATCCTTGACATTTACCATCCTTAGGTTGCCACCTTTTTTGAGATTTATCTCCCAAAGGTTAAAACCTATAATTAAAATCATACCATAACCTCATCCATCCTTGGGTTTAGATTTTAGGGAGTATACTCTCTTGAACTTAAATATTTGTTCCCATTCATCACCACCTATCCTTGGGTCCAATAAATCAAATCAATTCTCTAAGTTCTCAACCTTTATCCACCTCCAATCAAATCTACATCATTGCATGCCTATAACAAGATCCCAATCCAAGAAGAATCAAGAAATGGCCAACCTTGGAAACAACTTTGGCATAGGAATGCCACAAATTGACCAAAACAACATGCCCACGAACCAACAAATGTCCAACATACCCACAATCCAACAAATACCCTCATACGATGCTAACACAATGTTAAATCCCTTCACCTTTTTACAATCAGCCCAATTCACCACCAACCAAGTAAACCAAGATGTCCTAAATTTCACGCAAGATCCTGATTCCATGGATATACTTGACATAGTCCTAAAATTGGATTCCAATAGATATATCAAGTTCCTCCTCAAAAATGGTGCTAATGTACCTCAAAACCCATCCACCTCAAAAAAAATCGTGACCTCATCATAACCATCTACATCCCATACCATCCCTAATACATCTCAAGCCTCGAACATCAGTACATCTACAAATCCCACAAATCCCACAAATACATCCACTACACCTAACATCTCAGACACAACCACATCTAATACCAATAATCTTGTTGTTACCTCTACCACCACATCAAATGTAATATCTATCCCATGAATCACCCTCACTATCCCCAACAACCCCATGCACACAAGTGCTTCCATGAGTGTGCCTCTACTTAACCCCAACACTGTAGCCTTTATGAATCAACTACTCTCTAGGCAACCTCACAATGCTTCCAACATTCCCATCAATAATCTATCATCTGCATACACATATGTAATTCAACCCATTACCTCCTCCACCCAAACATCACAACAAAACCCTAATCAAAATCAAATACCACCCCACATCCTACAACAAATTCATGCTTATCAACAATACCTCATCCAACTAAACCAAAATCAAAACCTCATCCCACAAAATCAAAACCTCATCTCACAAAACCAAATTCTACCTCATCTCCAACAACTTCTCCAAAACTAACAAACTTACATCCCACAACCACCCCCAACACAAAACCTAGTGAGCATTGTACAAACATTGATTCAAAAGGTGGATAACATACAACAAGGAGGAAAATGAAAGCAATATTCTTTCAAGGATATTTTCCCTTACCCATTCGATAGGACATTATACATGCCTCCCTTTCCCAAAAATTTTGAAATGCCCAAATTTGATAAATACAAAGGAAAGGGAGACCCTAGGGAACACCTTAGGGAGTTTTATATTGCTTGTCTATAAGTCTCATATGATGATACCTATTTGATGAGACTTTTCCCTTGAAGCCTCGGTGGTCAAGCCACCGAATGGTTTGTACACCTTCCTTTTAGCAGTAGGACCTTTCCTGAGCTCGTGGAGAAGTTTGTAAATCATTTCTCCTATAATTTCAAACATGAAATATCAATGATAGATCTTTGCAATACCAAACAAAAGAATGGAGAATCCTTCATTGCCTTTTTACAAAGATGGAGAGGCTTGGAAAGTAAACTCCCTTGGCCTATCCCTGAAAAATAACTAGTCACCATTTTTGTGGCTAATTTTAATCAAGAAATAGGATCCCACTTACAAATTCTATGTGCATCTACCTTTGAAGAGGTCATTGACAAAGGCACAACCATCAAAAGAGCCCTTATTACCAAGGGCTTGATCAAACCCTATGACAATAAAATCTACAACAACAAAGTCAACATCAATGCCCCAAACATGAATAACAATGCACAATCAAATGAGAAACCTCACTTTTGGAGTAAAAACAAGAACACCCTCAATGACGGTGTCACCGATGTGAAGGCTATTCAACCTATACAAAATCAAGCACCACTAAGCACATACACTGCACACAATGTCAATGTCCCTAAGGGACCACCCAAACAAAATAACACCACTAGGAGGAAGTTCACACCCTTAGGAGAATCGATAGAAAATGTTTTGGACAAGATTGTAAAGGGGAATTTAATAACGCTCCCCCCTATTAGGCATTATGATGAGAATCAAATCAAACCTACATGGTTTGATGAGAATGCTTACTGTGAATACCATCGTGTCAAGGGGCATAAAACATCTGATTGCATGAGATTAAAACATTGCATATAAGATTTCATAGATAAAGGTAGTATCAGGTTCGATGAACCACCAAAATAGTCACTAAACACAAACCTCAGAGCTTAAAAGGGTCCTCTACCCAACCATAATAAAGGAAAAGCATTGTTATCCAACCAAGCTTACAATGTTGTTCCACCTCCCACTTCTTTTGACTCCATTATAGGTCGAATAGAAGAATCTTCTAACCATATCAACACCATAACCATTTGAGAAAAAACACCCGATTGCACTGTCACTACCCGCTGTGGCTGTGTCTCCATCCATGGGGCACCCACTAATGATCAACCATCCATATCCACATCTACCAACCCACCATCTATGCACAAGTACAACCTCCTAGATCATCTAGGAAAAACTCCTGCACAAATCTTCACCCTTGAATTTCTCTACATGTCACCTGTTCACAAAGAAATCCTTGACAAAGCTTTAATGGATACCCAAGTCCCCACCAACCTAAATGTTGATCAATTCCAAGCCATGGTGGGCCATATCACTTCACCCCATCATCTCACCTTTTCTGAAAACAATCTTCTAGCATCTGACAACCTACATAACGATGCCTTGCACATTGAAGTCCGCATCCACAAGCATATCATAAAAAGAGTCTTAATAGATGGTGGCTCCGGCCTAAACTTATGTACTCTTAAATTGTTAAAACATTTGGGATACTCTGATGTGGTTGTGGACACCAGTAAATGTATAACCATTAAGGGGTACGATGATACTGAGAGACTATCTGAAGGCACCATCAAACTCCCTATCCAAGTGGGGTATAAAATATTGGAGACCAAGTGTTAGGTGCTTGATCTTGACCTCCCTTACAACATTCTCCTCGACTGATTGTGGATCCATGCCATGCAAGCCATACCATCCACATTTCACCAATGCTTAAAATTCCCTCACAATGGTACAAAAGTAACTATCTATGCTGATCCCCGTCCCTTCCAATATTGTAATTTATTGGAAGGACATGATCTTACTTTCTACCCATACAACAACGCCATCAAGAAACCTACCTCCCAAACCAATCCTACATCATCTGCCTCATATGTTTACCCTTCCAACATTTCCACCACATCATAAACATCCCCACCACCCAAGGTCAAGATCAAGCTAAGTGATATGGGGTGTGGCGAGTATGACCCGCATGGTACCTTTTGTGGAGGATGATTTCTCACTCCCAAACCATTTGGTTCTCCAAAGGAAGAAGAAGTTTCCATGATAGTCCTCAAATGTGAACCATCACCCACCTTCGAGAAGAAGCACCTCCTTGATTAGGATGTTCTTGAAGACATATCTTCATGGTTATACAAAGATGAAGAAGTAGAACAAGAAGCCCCTCTCACCCCGGCTGAAATCTATGGCAAAGGTCTAGAGATTTTCAAGTATATGGTCTATAAAGGACAAGGTGGTATAGGCCTTCATGAGCAAGGGATTGTGTAGCTAATTCAAGCAACGAGGGACCCCCATTCTCAAGGGCTAGGATACAAAAAACAAGAGTCTATCCTTGCTAATGGTGAATGTATCTTAGGTGAGGTCACTAAGGTTTTCCCTATGGTCGATAATATCAATGAAGAAGACCATCAAGACTCCTTTAGTGATTTCGTAAAATTCTTCAAAAACTATGTATACACCATTTATACCATAACCACCCTAGAATCCACCTCTAATGACCTAACTCTTGTATACCCTGAGCTTATAGATTGGGACCAACAAGGACCTCCCATCTTTGACGTGGCACAAAATGATGAAGCAATTGCAGAAATGATGGGGGTCAGAGATCACTTCCCCCTCAGAGACCACCAAGCTGGGTATATCATGCAACTTGACACATCCACCTACTTTGGTGAAACCACCCATGCTCTTAGTTACAAAAACATAAGAATAAAAACAACACCCCCTAGTGAAAACCACTCCATGGAACTTTTGGGTGAAGAACAAATCAAAATAAAGGACGTATCACCTAGGAAAAGCTCTATGAGGCGCTAGGAGATGTCAACATGGGCCTTCCTAAAGTAGAGCAAGTATATCTAGACAGATCACCTATCCTAGTGGAACCATTGTAGGAAATGAACCTTAGAATGGAAGAAGCACTGAAAATAACCTTCAGAGCTGAATCTCTTACAGTAGTAGAGCATAAAAAATTCCTAGCCTTCTTAAAGCAAAGAAGCTGCAACTTTGCATGGACTTTTACTGATATGTTAGGATTAGATCCCGCCTTGGTTGTTTATCACCTTGTAGTGCGTCTTGATGCAAAACCTGTAAAACAAAAGATAAGGAAAATGAATCCTCAAATTGCACTCCTAGTCAAAGCAGAACTTAAGAAACTCCTAGATGTGGGGTTTATCCATCCAATACATTATCCTGAATGGGTGTCTAATATTGTACCCATAGCTAAAGCTACTCTGGGCATTCGGTGTTGTATAGATTTTAGAGACCTTAACAAGGCTTGCCCTAAAGATGACTTCTCGTTACCCAACATCGATATCATAGTGGATCTCATAGCAAGACATGAGATGTCTCTAATGGAAGGCTTCTTGGGATACAATCAAATTAGAATTGTAGAAGAGGATCAACATAAAACATCCTTCATATGCCCATGGGGGATATATTGTTGGGTTGTAATGTTGCAAATATGTGCCTAAGTGGTGTTGTCATTGATGTCAACATATTCTTGTTGCCATTAGTGTCAACTGTATCCTATCTTGATGTCTGTGTAGAAGACTGGATTGTTAAGGATATTGAGAAAATTAATGACAATCAATGCATGCAGATCATGTGACTATGTAGAGGATTGTCAGAGGTTGCTCTAGTCAAGATTGGAGAAGTCTGCATGAAGATTTGAAGGAGTTATGTCCATCTGAGTAGAATTAGTTCTTGCAATAATCAGGAAAGATAGAGTGACAGGAAAGAGGTCTGGATTGATATGGTAATATAAGATTATGATCTGTAGATCTGAAGGCATGTTTGGGAAGTCAGTGTGTATCATCAACTCCAGTGGTTTGTGGTTTGGAGGTCCGCAAGCTATCCTTTCAATCTGATAGTCATGGTAGAGTGTGTACTTGAGGTTTTGAAGGAAGATTCAAATGTTTATGATAATATGGTTTAGAGTGAATGTTATTGGTGGTTCCAATGTGCTTGTGGAGGTCTCTAGATCATGTAGCTACTATGTTGGATGTCCGCATTAAAGTTTGAGCTTGTTGATTGAAAATTTCTTCTTGAGGTTAATGTTCTTCTCAGTCTTGACCGACTAGATGTTCCTTACCTATTACAGATGCCTTAAACATATTTCTATGAAGAGTGGAGTGGTTGTAGAAGTAGATTCAAATCTTAGTTGTATTTGGCCGATAGTGTGATGATCCTCATCAAGTTTAGTTGGTGCAATCACGGTAGGAGGGTTCACAGAGTGAACTATCTAGACTGTGCAACAAGAGTAAGCACAACGGAAACAACACAAGAATATAGAACAAATGCAGATTTAGTCATTTAGTATATCAGAGAATTCAAATACACTCTGGTCGGTAACATGCAGGCTTACAACTTTGGCTCACAGGCCTAATTTTAGACATGCGCAAGATAAATCTTTGAAGCTCCTTCACACAAAACTAAACTATAGATCTTTCTAATATAAATAGCTATCACCTGAATTACTTTCCTAAGGATCTATTACATCATTATATATCATTTCTAGACCAATAGATTCCTCTACGTCGGCCACAAGAGATCTAGAATCCTGATGAGGAGGTGTAACATGTGTTCTTGGATAGGTCGGACCTATCAGCTTGAAAATCCTTCTCCAATGGATATAATGCAGTACAGACCTATGAGAAAGGTAAGACACAAACCAAGGAACATTGTAGAATGAATCACAAGGATTCGTAAGTTGACCAATGCTCCCAATCCTTCTCCTTCAGCTGATTACTCATGACTATCAGAGAACTCTGCACAAAGAAAATAGAGGATCTTATTATAGCTATAACTTTTTGGTAACTAATCCAAATGCTCTGAATTCTTGGTATGATGTAGATGAACGAATTGAGATGCTAAGTCCAGATCCGCAAAATGTGAAATGCTAAAATTGGACCACAAGATGAGTTGCTTCTAATTGAACTGGGAAATGAAAGAATTGAAATGCAAATAAACTGAAATGCAAATGCAAAAGTTTTTGGTTGATGCAAGATTACTCTTGAACTAGGGATGCTCCTGCATTAGACATCTGGGATTATTAAAAAAGTGAGTCCCTCACTTTGCTGGGGCTAGGGGAGAACCAAGACGGTCCACCTTAGCCTGAGAAATCCATGATGAATCTTCTTCCCATCTGCCTTTCCACTTCACAAGACTTTCTTTGTATTGTCTTCCTCTAGTGCTGCCTCTAACTCTGCTATCCAAAATGCCTTCAATTTGTTCTAGTGCTTGTTGTGGTAATTGTTTCTTCAAGTCTTCTTCCCTGCTGTCACTAAACTCTACTTCATGATATTGGTAAAGGTCTACAATGTTGAAAATAGGTGAAATACCCAATGTCTCCGGTAATTCCACTTTATATGTATTTCCTGAATCAAATTTCTTGAGTATCTCACAAGGTCCAAACTTCTTCATCTTCAACTTGTTATATGTTCCAACTAGAAATCTTTCTTTTCTCAAATACACCATTACTTCATCTCCTTCAAATTCTTTGTGTCTTCTCTTCTCATCCACCTTCTCTTTGTACTTACTGTTCATGTTCTCCAAATGTTTCTTCACCTGATTATGCATTATTTTCATATGCTCTACAAATTCTTCTACTTCTGTACTTCTCTTTTCCTCTATACTGATGTCTCTCAATTCTACAACTCCTCTAGGATTTACTCTGGTAACAATCTCAAAAGGTGTTCTTCTGGTACTTCTGTTGAATAAATTATTGTATGCGAACTCTGCTTGTGAAAGAATCAAATCCCAACTTCTGGATTTGTCTCCAACCAAACATCTCAACAAGTTTCCCAAAATCCTATTCACTACCTCTATTTGTCCATCTGTCTATGGATGAAAAGCTGAATTGAACTTCAAATCTATCTTCATCTTCTTCCAAAGTATCCAACAAACTTTGTATCTCTGTTTGAAACTATACTCCTCGGTAATCCATGTAATCTCACAATCTCCTTGAAAAATAAGTCAGCTACATGCATTGCATCGGTTGTCTTTTTGTAAGGTATGAAATGAACCATCTTTGAAAATTTGTGAACCACTACAAATATCAAATCATGTCCTCTCTGTGTCTTAGGTAATCCCATTACAAAATCCATATTTATGTCTTCCCAAGGTCTCTCCAGTATTGTCAAAGGTTTATACAATCTAGTGTTCTGACTATTCCCTTTTGCAACTTGAAAAACTCTACAACTTTGCACAAATCTTTGAACATCCTTATGAATCTGAGGCCAAAAGTAATTTTCACTTACCAAAGCCACTATCTTATCAATGCCAAAGTGTCTTTCTAATCCACCACTATGCTTCTCCTTGATCATGTTGTCTCTCATTGAACTGCTAGGTATGCACAATTGACTTCCTTTGAACAACGTATCTTCTTGAATGAAATGATCCAACCATTTACTTCTATCTGCTACAATAGGTTCCTTACATGCTTTCCAAGGTTCTACAAAATCAGTGTCTCCCTCATACATGTTCTTCAATTTATCAAAACCCACCACTTCAACTCTCATCTCTGTTAACAAATTTCTTCTTCTACTCAAGGCATCCACAACTTTATTTGATTTTCCACTCCTATGCTTCAACACAAAAGTATAACTCTGCATGAACTCTACCCATCTCATATGTCTCTAATTCAACTTACCTTGACTATTCAAATATTGCAAAGCTTGATGATCTGTATATAACACAAACTCCTTAGGCAACAACTAATGTCTCCACTTCTTTAAGGCTTGAATTATGGCATAGAACTCTTGATCATAAACTGAATATCTTCTCCTTGCATCATTCAACTTCTCACTAAAATATGCTATAGGTCTACCCTCTTGAATTAACACTGCTCCAATTGCATTTCCACTAGCATCACAATCAACTTGAAATACCTTATTGAAATCTGCTAATGCCAAAATAGGTTGCTCTGTCACCTTCTACTTCAACAACTCAAAACTTTTATCTGCTCCAGATGTCCACTTGAAATCTTTTCTATCACCCCTCATTGTCTCTGTCATAGGGCTACAAACTAAACTAAAATTTCTGATGAACTTCTGGTAGAAGCTAGCCAAACCATGAAATGATCTAACCTCTCCAATGCTCTCTGGTATAGGCCATTCAACAATTACTTTCACTTTCTTAGGGTCCATCTTCAATCCTTCCATAGAAATTACAAATCCCAAATATACCAACTCTTATTTCATGAAACTACATTTCTTGATGTTTATCAACAATTTCTCTTCTCTCAACCTCTGAAAAACGTTTCTACTATGCCACAAATGTTCTTCTTTTGTCTTACTAGAAATCAAAATATTATCCAAATACACAATCACAAACTTACCCAAGAATTTCTTCATAACTTCATTCATCAACCTCATGAAAGTACTTGGTGCATTTGTCAATCCAAAATGCATCACTAAACACTCATATAATCCTCCATTTCTCTTAAAAGTAGTCTTCCATTCATCACCTTCTCTAATTCTAATCTGATGGTATCCACTCTTCAAATCTATCTTTGTGAAATATCTTTCTCCACTCAAACAATCCATGATATCATCCATTCTAGGTAAAGGGAATCTATACTTAACTGTGATCTTATTTATTTCTCTAGAATCAGTACACATTTTCTATTCTCCATCTTTCTTCGGTGCCAGAACTACAGGTACTGCACAATGACTCAAGCTTTCTTTGATCAAACCTTTCCTCAGCAACTCTTGTATCTATCTATTCAATTCTTCATTCTCTACCAGTGTCATCCGGTGTGCTTCTTTGTTAGGCAAACTTTCTCCTGGTATAAGATCCATGTGATGGTTGATACTCCTTATAGGTGGTAATCCTTTAGGCATATTATCTAATATGATGTCTTCATATTTTGTCAGCAACTCTCTTATCTCCTCTAACTATTCCTCTTCAGTCTCTTTCTTCAATGCTTCAAGGTTTCTTAAGAATCAAGGCATAACACATATTCTCATGTCTCAAACCATCCAAAAATTTTCTTCCATCTACCAAATAGATTCTAGCATTCCCACATACTTCACTCTTAGGATCATCCTCCAAAGGAATCAAGGTAATTCTATTTCCATTTGCTGTTATCGTATAGGTATTCTTTGTCCCATCATGCATATCTTTTCTATCATATTGCCAAGGTCTACCCAACAAGATATGACAAACATCCATAGGCATAATATCACACAAGACTTCATCATGATAAGATCAAATATGAAATTTTACCAAACATTGTTCACTCACCAGTACCCTATGATCATCTTGAATTCATGCTATCTGATAGGGCTTAGGGTGTTTCAATCTTTCCAATTTTAGCTTAGTCACCATCTCCTCAAAAACTAGGTTATTTGAACTACCACTATTAATCACAACTTTACAACACTTACCTCTGGATTTGTATCTGGTTCTGAACAAACTTTTCCTCTATGATGGTTCTTCATTTGTCTCTATTTAAAATAGTGCTCTCCTCATCACTAATGATTCTCCTTTCTCTGGATTGCCAACCGAACAAGGTGATTCAATAGGTTCTTTTTCAACATAGGCTGCTCTTCCACTATTTTCTGTCTTCATGCTTGTACTACCCTGATTGCATTCAAATGCTCTATGTCCTTCACCTCCACACTTAAAACAAGTACCTTTGAATGTTCTCTTATCAAATCCTCTTCCTTCTCTTATGTATCCTTCATTCCAATATACACTAGGGTTTCCTCTCCAGTAAAAATTTTTGTCATCTCTCTGGTAAGCATTATTATCTCTGTCATCCTTCTTAAATGGGCTGTCAAACTTGTTCTATTCCGGATAAGATTTGTCTCCTCTGAAAAATATCCTACCTCTCAAAATTTTACCTCCTCTACCTCTCTGTCTCTAATCATGTTTCTTATTCAACTTCTCTTCAACTTTTAGTGCAAATTGATATGCTTCTTCCAAAGATACCATCCTCACCAAGCTTAGCTCTTCTTGATTATTCAAGCTTAGCTCTAATACCACTTGGTACAGTCATGGTAGGAGGGTTCACATAGTGAACTGTCCAGACCGTGCAGTAAGAGTAAACACAATGAAAATAACACAAGAATATAGAACAAATGTAGATTCAGTCATTTAGTATATCAAAGAATTCAAATACACTCTAGTTGGCAACATGTGGGTTTACAACTTGGGCTCACAAGCCTAATTTTAGACATGCACAAGATAAAGCTTTGAAGCTCCTTCACACAAAACTAAACTATAGATCTTTCTAATGTGAATAGTTATCCCCTGAACTACTTTCCTAAGGATCTATTACATCATTATATATCATTTCTGAACCAATAGATTCCTCTGTGTCAGCCACAAGAGATCTAGAATCCTGATGAAGAGGTGTAACATGTGTTCTTGGATAGGTCAAGCCTATCGGCTTGAAAATACTTCTCCAATGGATTCAATGAAGTGTGGACCTATGTGGAAGGTTGGCCACAAACCAACAAACATTGTAGAATGAATCACAAGGATCCACAAGTCGGCCAATGCTTCGAATCCTTCTCCTTCAACTGATTACTCATGACTGTCAGAGAACTCTGCACTAAGAAAATAGAGGATCTTCTGATAGTGATAACTTTCTGATAACTAATCCAAATGCTCTGAATTCTTGGGATGATGTAGATGAATGAATTGAGATGCTAAGTCCAGATCTGCAAGGTGTGAAATGTCAAAACTAGGCCACAATATGAGATGCTTCTGACTGAATTGCCTGACTGAACTAGGAAATGAAAGAACTAAAATGCAAATGCAAATGTTTTTGGTTGATGCAAGATTACTCTTGAAGTAGGGATTCTCCTACATTATTAGCCAACCTTGTTGATCATTCCAAGGTTGATGAAGTATATAAATACTTGTTGAAAAAGTACCAAAATTATCCTTGTGTAAAAACAGATAAAATCCGAAGGAAGGATTAGGAGTAGAGCAAAGAAGTAAAGGAGCAAAAGAAGTGTAGAGTGTGAAGAAGAGTTTGAGGTAAAGTGAAAGTTCTTGAGCATTCATTGAAATTGAATTAGGCATGAAATAGATGCTAATTCTCAGTTAATTCTTTCTAAATAAATTATGTAGGCAGTAAGCCTCTCCTTTTGAGCAGTGAGCTCTGGATAGTGCACCCGAAGGCATGTGCCTTCTATTTTTCTAAGTACTTTTAACACGGTATGCATTTTGTAGGTTAACCCCCACTGTGGTTTTTCCCATGTCAAAATCTTGGTGTCAAATGTGTTGATTATATTTCTTCTCTTATGTTGTTGATCTATGCTTTAATGTTTACATCACTAATCTAATAGTAAGATAATAGAGAAGGTTAAAATCAGAAAAGTTTTTATTGTGGCACAACTAATTCACCCCCCCTCTCAGTTGTCTAGTTCCAACATGTAATGCGTTTTGGCTTGAAGAATGTAGGTGCAACTTATCAACAGGCAATGACAGTCATCTTCCATGACCTCTTCCATCACATAATAGAAGACTACATAGATGATCTGCTGGGAAAATCTAAAACTAGAGAGGAACACTTGAATGTGTTAGCCAAGATCTTTGATAGGTTGGAACAATACAATGTGTGGCTGAATCTGAAGAAGTGTGTCTTTAGGGTCACTTTTGGAAAACTCTTGGGATACATAGTGTCAAGAATGGGAATCAAAGTAGATCTTGCCAAAATCAAATCTATAACAGAGATACCTCCCCTGAAGACACTTAAATAGTTGTGAAGTCTACAAGGAAATCTTCAATGTATTCGACAGTTCATAGCACAACTTGCAAATAAATGCCAACCTTTTCAGCATCTCCTCTACAAGAACATAGCCTTTGTGTGGGATAATCAATGTTAGGGAACTTTTGAACAGTTGAAGAAGTACCTCGCTAACCCACTTGTCCTTATTCCACCAAAACAAGGAGAACCCCTCCTCTTGTAAATTTCAACGACATAAATAGCTATAGGGGCCTTGTTGGTGCAACATGATGAACAAGGGAAAGAGAGATCAATATATTATATCAACCATACCTTGGTGTTCTATGAGCTAAATTATATCCCCATTAAACAAGCTAGCTGTCATCTTCACCTCACGAAAGTTGAGACACTACATGCCTAATCACAAGACTAAGCTCATTTCCAAGATCGATCCATTGAAATATCTACTAACTAGAGCCTCCCTTACAAGAAGAATGGCTAAGTGGGTAATGATCTTAATTGAGCTTGATATTGAATACATAGAGAGAAAAGCCATTAAAGGATAGGTCATCACTGATCAATTAGCTGAGGCACCCATCCCAATAGAGAAACCCACACTTGTAGAGTTTCTTGATGAGTCTATACTAACAATAACACTAATAGTAGAACCATGGAAGATGTATTTTGATGGGTCTTATATGCACCGAGGCTCAGGGGTAGGCATTTTGTTTGTTACCTCTCAAGGAGACACCATCCCCAAGTCATACAAGATTACATTTCCATGTACAAACAATGTAACAAAATATGAGGCTCTTATCACAGGATTCCGCATGGTGATCCAGTGGAGGATTGACAAGATGATGGTCTATGGAGATTCCCAACTGGTCATCCAACAAGTAAACAATGAATACAAGACTAAGGATGATAAGCTTTTACCTTACAAGAGGATGGTGAATGATTTCAAGTATTATTTTGATGATATCCATTTTGAATAGATTCCAAGGTTAAATAACAAAGTAGCAGATGCCATAGCCATGATAAGATCCCTGGTGGACATGAAGAAAAATAGCAAGAAATGTGAGTTCCTAATCGAAGAACTCCCTATACTAGTTTATGATGTTCCACAGTTAGAACTGGTGTGTGACATTGTTGGTCCGCTATCCCCCTAGTATCAAGAGACATACATGTACCTCCATGACAACATCATCCCACCTAACTTATCTCCCTCCCAACAAAAAATCTTTATCTACCAAGCTCTCGCTTCAGTCTTATAGCAGATACCCTTTACAAAAGGAATCTTGATGGTATGCTTTTACGATGTCTAGATTCTAGGGAAGCTGAAGTGGCCTTGCAAGAGGTACATGAAGGCATTTGCAAAGCACACTCAAGTGGATCTACCCTAGCCAAGAAGATCTTAAGGACAGGATACTACTGGTTGACCATGGAGTGAGATGCTTATAGGTTCGTGAAGAAATGCTTGCCGTGTCAGCAACATGGAGACCTCATCCATGCACCATCACAAGAACTGTAGCCAATAACAACTCCATGGCCTTTCTCAAAATGGGGACTCAACCTTGTAGTTAACATTCACTTGGCATCATCCAATAGTCATAAGTTCATTATCATTGCTACCGAATACTTTACCAAGTGGGTTGAAGCAATTCCACTCAATTTCACCACAGGCATCCAAATAGCCAAATTCATTCTCCACTACATCATATGTCATTATGGCATCCCCCATTCCATCATTACTGATAATAGAAAACCATTCATGAACTAGGAAGTCTATACATTATGTGAGAAATTCCAAATCCAACACCATTTCTCTACTCCATACTATCACCAAGGTAATGGTAAGACTGAAGCTTCTAACAAAACTATCCTATGCATTCTAAAGAAAATGGTTAATGAAGCTGGTTAGGACTGGCACCTCCAACTCAATCCCACCCTATGGGCCTACCACACGAGCATCCACATGCCTATAGGAGCCACCCCATATTCCCTAGTATTCAGTTCAAAATCCATCCTACCTATTGAGGTCGATCTCCCATCACTTAGAGTTTCTTTATAGAACATAACCACTGATGAAGAGTACCAAGTTACAAGGCTGCATGAGTTAGAATTATTAGATGAGAAGCAACTAGATGTACTCAACCATCTGCATGCATACCAAAATTGCCTTCGAAGAAGATATAATAAAAAGATCAAGAACCACAAATTTGAAGTAGGTGACCTTGTCCTCATGGAAAATTAGAAGAATTTATAGGAACACACTAAGAAAGGGAAATTTGAGCCCAATTGGTTGGGACCTTATGTTATCAGAGCTAGCTATGGATCAGGGCATATCAACTTGCAACACTTGAGGGGTAGCCTCTGGATGAACCCATGAATATTCTACATTTGAAGAGGTTCTACGCATATCCCATCAAGTATCGAAAAGTAAAAATATAAAAAAAATCAAAAATAGGAAAAAAATTAGAAAAATAAAAAAATAAAGAAAAGCCCGAGTGCAATAAATCTGTCCAATGGTGAAAATCACTTCGATGACGCCTTGGATGAGTACCATGGTGAAAACCTGTTTTAGGTGCCATATGTAGTGGCCGGTTCCACCATCTGATAAGTCCTCTTTCCATCATGACACTCCACATTGTACACCTCCCATGGCTTGGAATTCTAAAACATCAAACACCCACCCTGCATCATCCCACCCAAAACTAATCCATGGAACAAGGATCCTTGTAATCTTCTTCTGTATAGCTAAAATCAGAAAATCCCAAAAACATTAGAAAATCCAAAAAGCCAAAAATAGTAGAAAATCCAAAAAGCTAAAAATATTAGAAAATCTAAAAATCTAAAAACATTAGAAAAATAGAAAAATAAAAAAACACTCACATCCTCATCATGTACAACATCTTTAACATCATCACAATCCATCCCAAACCATTCCCACATCATCAAGTCTTACCAAAACTACATATTCATCTTACCCACATCTTGAAAGTGCCTTGATCCTATGGATATAGGGTATATTGGTAGGTTGGAATACGAAGGAAGTTTCCAATACTCAGCTACATAAGATGCACCCATCCAACCTGTTTGGATGGTCCCTATTTACTGAGCTTGCTAGATTCAACAAATGATACACACACTAAGCATACACCCGAAACATCGCACCTCATACAAAAATCAACAATCAACATACGAACTAGAATCATCACACGTGGTCCGAATATCCCTTTTTCCCACCTTTTGGAACTTATCCAACAAAAATCCAAACGATTCATGTCCTAGGATATATCATTCCTACAATGGATAGAATCCATCATCCTATCAACACTTATCTTGGCAAGAGAATACAATGGTTGTTTATGTCTTTTTGTTGGTCTTTTGATTATTGATTTTTATCTTCTTATCTCACTCTAGGTCATTTCTAAAGCTACCTTGATCTCATTATATCATGGTAAGTGGCAGATAACACCTAGAATAGACATGGTCATTATTTTTGTATGTTGTGCTTATGGGTTAATTTCATTACTCCAAGAATAGTATTCATATCTTGAAGCTATTGTCAGTTCTAGCATAGTGCTTCTCATTGGCATATACAGGTATTCATACCTTCTATGTACAATGAGAACTTATGTTATGAGTCCCCTTCCCTCATCTAGGCAAGGTTATACTACCTTGGGCATGCACGAAATCAACCTATTGTTTGTGAGTCTAGTCCATGCAATTGTGGGATAAATATCATCACCTAGGTCCTTTTATACCTTCATGAAACGTATCCTACTTTGCTGTAATAAATATAGAAATGCTCTCAATAGTCTAATGCAAGTACTATACCTATCTCATTTTATCATCTTCATCCACCCATATTATCTGGGCTTAGAATTTAATCCTCCCATCCATCCAAACTAACCCCCCTCCTAACTAACATCCCCTCCTATCACTTTCAACCAACTTAACACATCTCAACCAAAGCCCCCTATAATGACATGGTGTCCAATAACCTAGTATTCCCTAAACCATCCTTACAATCCCCTTTTTCCTCCCAACCCATAACCATTCCCCTTCCTAACCTATCCCCCACACCCCTAGCCCCATCACCCAGGGTTGTAGAAGAACATAACATGTGTCATGACTTGAGAAATTCATAAATCATTGCATTAGATCATTAGTTGCATTAGCATAATCACCTAATCATCATTTAAATCATTTAACCATTTCATTTTGCATACATAATATATGTTTATTAATTTGAGCATATATTTCCATTTCATTTCATTTTGCATCCATAATAAATGTTACTAATCTAAGTATTTATTCTTATTCCACAAAACCATGTTACATCCATTTTAATCTACATCATAATCCATAATAAGGACATGTATCAACATTATCACATCATAACACATAAACAACATAAAAAAAACATAAATCATCACTCATCATCATAAACATAACATATATACCATCACCATCATAAACATAGCATATACATCATCATGATCAGTATCCATCTCATCCATAGCATAAACATCAGACCATCACATAGTGCATAAGAACCACCTGCATAGATCATGATCTCATAAATATGACATCCATCCATAAGACAAAAGAATTATAACAGATATTAGAAACATCAAAGAAATCCTTACAACCATTAATATCTAAATTAGACAACTATGTAGACGACATGAGGTAGCCATCTCAACAAGTACCATTAGTGTAATCATCAATCATTCCACCCCAGAACCCAACATAAATAAAAACATCCATCACATAATGCATCCATAACATAAAATCATCATGTACAAGTCATAAGCATCATCAACACCATGAATCATCATATAGCATCAAATGTCATCATCATATATCGCCACAAAATAATGTACATCATCATACTAAATATACAAGTCATGATATAAAAATGCCTCTAAGGACCAAAAATATACATCAGATATGTCAGCCCTGGGTTGGTGATCCCCTAGCCAAATCAGTGGGTGACCCAGGGTGTGGCTACTACTATTGCTGTGATGGTGGCTATGGTGGATGCTGAGGTACCTATGGTGGGGGCGCGGTAAGCTGCTTCACTGATTGGATGCCTATGTGATCCAAACATCCCTGACCCACTCTGCTGGCTATAGCTAGGAACTCGCTGCCCCTTAGGGACAGCCATACAATAAGATGCATGGTAATACTCAACTCATCGACTCTGATCTAGGAGTTGACCATGTACCTGTGAAAGCTATCCCTACAGTTGTGTGATCTAAGCATGCATCTGTGACAATACTAGCCCCATCCCACTCCCTGAAACCATCCCCTACAAGCTAGCCACCTACATCTCTGCCTGCAGAGTCCATGCCATCACTGTATCCTACTCTATCGTGAGAGCGACCACCTAACTCTAAGCCTATGTCAACTATGCCTACAGTGCAATCACCTGTGCTTGTAGGGTCTATACTTCCTTATCCTCCCCATCTCCTCAAGGGCACCGACATGATGTGCGCACTCTTGGTGCTAGCTCTGATCCATCTCCTGAAGCTCATGCCTCCACCTGGCCAATCCTTGGAAATGACATCGTCATCTCGTCAATGTGCTCCTAGGAAGTCCTCTCTATCACCTGTACCTCAGTTGTCTACTACACTGGGGTGGTCCTCGATCCCTGCTATAGTAAAGGTGCCCATAGAGGTGGCATCAACCCTCTTGACTCTCCCTATACCTATTGTATAGGTACCTCCCTCTAGCCCTATGGTGCTCATTGTTTGGGCCTCACTATCCGCTACCCCCCTCCTTCCATGTGGATGTGGCTCTAGGAGTGGCGCCAGTAATTATCGTCTCACTCATCTCCTTGCTATGCCTCATCTTGCCTGTGCCTGGGATGCCGCTGCCAACACTCACATTAGGTCCCCCTCCCCCTCCTCCTCCTCTACCTCCTCTATCACCAACTCCTCAATAACATCTCCCTCATCCTCCACAGTCAAATCTAGCTCCTCTATCAGATCCATCAAACAGACTAGCCTCTAGGTAGCCCACCACTGATCAAATGCAGGTGTGGTCCCTATGTCAGCCACTCTACTCCCCCAATCCCACTACTATGCCTATAATGCTACAAGGTCTTCTAATGCCGCCTATGGCTCTATGGCCGGTAGCCATCTCACATCCCGCGGTGTCCTAGAAAATACCGCCATCTCATGAGGCAAATCCTGTCGTATCCCAAACTGTCGCATCACTCGTGATGACAGATACCTATCAATCATGTGCTGACTATAACCCATCAAATAACATTCCTGAATAGTATAGGGCATATGTATGTCATCATTCGGTCATCGCTTGACTCCAATATATGGCTGTCATACAACTCGAGTCACCTCATCTAGTGCCCACCACTAATAGCATAATTGTCTAGTGTGGGTGTACTACAAAGGTTGCCTATATAAGAACACAAAGGCCTCAAACTGTCTCCAATGGTATCCTCCCTCGGGCCTTGTGATAGAAATGTGCTCAAAAGGCCACACGTGCAATAGTGTGACCCCAGTAGGTAATGCAGAGTCATAGTGGTAGACCACTATGTGCATCTCATGGTATAACTATTCCAGCATGGCTAGCCCCAAGGAATAGACTATCCCCTCCTGGACCATCCCCTCTATCATCAATCCCCATCCAACTGGAAAGCCTCTAGCTCGCTGATCTGGCATCACTACTCTGATCAGCCAACAAAAAAACAAGGTGAAATGATCTGCACCAGCTGCTAAAGTCTCCTAATAACTTTGGACAGCCCTAAGCAAATGCTTTGTATAGGGCTGGCTGCCCTCTCCGCGTGTCATAGACTACTCAGCCTTCATGAATCAGTAGCTTGAGGATGTGATAAACATCCTCAAGCATGATGATGATATCTCCTATCGGTAGGAGAAAAGAACAAGTCTCCAGTCACCATCGCTCCATGACCGATTTGCCCTATGGTGCCGATCCCTATGATGGTGTCATTTCCTCTTATGGCGTCAATGGATGGGATGGTGCCATGCATTTTCATGGCATCGATACAAATGATGGCACCCTTTCCCAACATGGTGCTACTCGAGATGATGGAGCCACGCTACCCTGTTTTGGCATTGACGCACTCGAAACCCTAGCCCACACATTTTCGTGCCAAACCATACGAAGATGCCAAAAATTTATGTTTTGGTGCTGATTCCTCCATTGTTTTGCACTTGGCAGATGGCACTGATCCAGAGGATGGCACCAATCTGGCTTGAAAATGGGCCAATTGGTTTCCCGATGGCACCAAACCCTAAATCTACATTTCCTGAAATAATTAATGTACAAAATGAAAAAATGACAAGGCTAGGGTTTTTGCCTACCTGATTGCTAGCCTCTGTTGATCTCCTATAAGACCAGACTTGCTTAGATAAGTGCTCAAAGCGTGGGAACATTAGGTTATGGTTTTCCATTCTCTCCTTCTCTTTCGTCCAATTGGCTCAATGAGTGCAAATGTGGCACTTTACGACCCACTTTTTCTATTTATAGAATGCCATGTCACCCTCCAACACACTTTTCCCTCCCCAAGGTGCAGATCATAACCTTTTTTGCTTGTTTTTCTTCTTGTCAACCTATTTCTTCATCCTCTACCCATTTTTCACCTCCGTTTCTTCCTTTCGAGAGCTCACCTGAAATTTTTTTATTTTTCCACCCAACCTCTCGAGGGGGCATCCCTCACCCATTTCACTCCTTTCTGGCAGCTGGACCATTCTTTTTCTTTGACTTGATGCCATTTCCCTACTAGGTCATGATGCCATGTCAAAGAGGGGCAAATGTACACACCTAAAAATGTCTTCACTACTTAACCAACCTCTAACATCACTAACATCACCAATCACCCTTCCAATTAATTAATTAAATTCTTATTTAATTAATTATTCATCCCAACACCTGATTCTTCATCAACTTCCCCTTTAAATTGAATTAATTTAATTAATTCAATAGTTCCCCCTTCACCAACATTAGCCTAATTAATTAAATAAATGTGCAAATATTTATTTGATTAATTCACCCCTTTCACTAAACCTGATTAATTAAATAAATTATGTTTATTTAATTAATTCAACCTACTAATCAACCTATCCCTACCCTAGTTAATAAAATATTAGTTATTTAATTACCTAGCCTAACCTACATGACCCTAGACCTAGGATTAATTAAATTGAACAATATTTAATTAATCCCAACCCTCAATTACCCCACTCCCTAATTTTTTGGAGCCATATTAATTAGGCTAATCACCTTTATTAATATGGTCAAACCCTGATTAACACTCCTATTGTGATGTTCACAACACGCCCCATTTTACCTAGAAGCAAAATGAGGACCCCTTATTTGCTTTTGCTTTTGTGTGGGTTGGTTTGGTTTGTGGGGGCAGTATAGGCAAAATGTCCTTGGTACTAGAAATTCTAGATGCATAGTGCATTTGGGAGAATAATTATGGTCAGTGAATTGAGCTTGAAAAATGAACTAAGGTTGCCTTGTGAATGGCTTGAAGATTCCTTATATTTTGAAGGTTATGCAAATTTTGTGAGAATTCAATAGTTGAATAGATTTGTATCTCATATACAATTTTGTTGGCATGTATATCAAATTCATGGTTTTATGGTTATCGAGTCTTAATATACATTGGGGTTTTATTCACTTTTTGTATTTGTTCGTAAATGGCAAAACAAAATGTATCCACCCAGACTCAATAGCATAAATGTGATATGGTGTATAAAAGGCTAAAATCTTTAAATGCTTGTATAAGATATATGAATCTAGATTATGTAAGCGTGGACATTGAGAAATATCTAATTCAGAGTATAACATACATTTGTATAACTAAAACATTTCTCACCATATACATTTCCATAGTATGCATACCAAGACCTGAGAACTTATTTAGTCGAACCTAGAGAACATAAGTAAAAGAGATTTGTAGTTGTATAAAGAAATGTATATAATACAAACATATAGGATACAAAGCCGAACATAACCAGAAATTTAAACTTGATTATATATAGGTAGTGCCCGCGCGGGTATAATAAGAAAGGTATGTGAAAATGCATGCATAAGATATGCATAAGAAGAAAGAAAGTCAAGGTTAGCATGGTTTTATGTATCAAAAATTCTATGTATGTGGTATGAAAATGTAATACAAAGGGAAATGTACAAATCCAGAATCAAAAGTAAGTTCAATATGGTTTATAAATGAATGAAGTCCAGATTTATATGTTTTAGCATTTGTATTCAATATACAAAAGGGTAATATAGGAAAAAGGATACGAAACCAGATTCAAAGGGTAATCTAATTCATTTCATAAACTGATGGGATCCATTTTGTATGTTTTTGATATTGTATCAGATATACAAGAGGATTTACCAAGAAATATACGAAGCAAAAATGAGGAAAATTGCAGAAGCAAAAGAAGGCTTATGGAGCTAAATCAGATCAGTATCAGAAAGTTGCAGAGGGTGGAAGGAAAGTCAAATGCATAGAAAGTTAATTAATAAGATATTTTGAGGTTTCAAAAGATTCTAAAAGCATCCTTTACACCAAAGAGGGAATATGCGTTTTAGATATATTGGCGGGCCTTTTCTTTCACCATTGATTGTACAGATTGAAGGGGAACTATTGAATGGTATTTTTTGTAACTGTAGCAGAGGGGGATTCAAATCTATATAATGAACCTTGCTACTTGTATTTTAATTACATAGAGTTTATATAAAAGACATATGTATACATTTAGGCAAGAGAAGCAACTAAGTATAGTTCTTTGAGTAGAGTTTATGTGATATGGAATGCACCTGTGTCTGCAGTGGAGATAATGTGGAATGTCCTATTTCTCAATGTATCTGGAAAATGTCTATAAGTTTGATTTAGTTTGCTAATACTTTCAAGACATGGAAGTTGAAATACATTGTAAATTTGAAATGGCTTTCATATGTTAATGAATACAAACATCTAATTGCTGCATCTATTTCAGAGTGTAATTAGATTGAGGTGTTCTTTGATATATTTCCTTTGATGATTACAATTTTGTACGTTGATTTGTGATATTACTCTAGAGAAACATACATGAATTTAATTCCTTTGAAGTGTTACAACTAATCAAATTTGTGCACATGAGTAGCAGAGAAATAATTCATACAAAATCAGGTTTTCTAAACCCTTTCTTTTTAACCTTTTTTTTCATCAAATCTTTAAATAATTAGCATGCACGTAGTTATTTGAAGGAGATTGTTATAGATTCGAATAAAGAATTGTGAATCACGAGGATTTTTAATAGTTTTCAGATAAATTTGAGGTACAAAGTATGTTTTCATTGAAATTCATGCAAAGCTTTGTAGTTAAATGGTAAATACCTACAAAGGATCACTAGTTATAGTGTAATTTGTAGTTATTTGCAAAGTGTAAGTAAAAAATAGTCAGTACACATCCCTGAAATCATGCAAGGCCCCTTGAACAAACAGCTTCATTAAACACAGAATAAGTCCAACACAACCATGACCTGGTTACCGTAGACTTGGAATTGAGGAATATTTCTACTAATTCTCCATATTCTTCAAGATAAGATAAGATTCTTTGTGAATTTTATCTATTGTTGTTTTGAATAAAATCATCATCAACAACTCCTCCCCACATCTCATAAATAAAAAATTGACATATATGCCACATAAATCAATTTTTTATACACATGTCATAATCCTCATTAATAGCCTCTTACACCCCTTACACATGTCCTAACTCATTTATTTCCACTCTTCCCAAAATGAATTTTTAATTCATTTCTAATCTTCCTCTCTTCCCCATGTGAATTTTTAATTCACATCTAATCCATCTCACCCAACCTCATTTAATTCACCCCTTTCCCAAGATGAATTTAAAATTCATCTTTATTCACAACCCTCCATTTTTGGAGATGAAATCTAAGCCCTCCACCTCACTTGCATCCTTAACTATTGATCTCCAAATTGAATCTCCACCCTTGGATCAAATCCTCTCCCAAAAGACCTATAAATACACCCTCATCTAAGCCATTTTGGCATCCAATTTTAGAGTAAAGTTATCATGTCCAAATATCTCCTCAAGTCCATCCATTTGTGAGCTAGGTCTTTAGTATTTTGCATTGTGAGATCATTTCACATTTTGAAAGATCATGGGTAAAGCTAGATCCTAAGGGTGCAAGGCTCTCCACCTTATCTAGGGGTCTTGGATTTCATTGTGAAGGTATAAATTGTGTTTTATTGCATTTGTTTGTGTAATTACTTTCATTTTGTTTTCCATATCTTCATGAACCTTGTTCAATGTCCTTCTCATCAGCAACGATTCTCCTATCTTTGGTTCTTCTAGTGATGGTGAAGAGTTAACATATTCTTCATCTCCTCCTTGAGCAACTTGAGTCCTTCTTTCATTCCTAAATGTGTTACTTTCTTGCTCTTCTGGACACTCCCAAGCTTAATGACCTACAAACTTGTTGCACTTGTAGCATTTCCCTGTGAAGCCATTGAATCCTCCTCTTTGTCCAAATCTGCCCCTAAAGTTAGGCCTTCTTCCTCTAAACTCCCCTCTTGAACTTGGTGCTTGTTCTTGTTGTGATGGGTGAAATGTGGGATTAATCAAATCAATAACAAAACCCAATACATCAATGAAATATGAAGAGAAAAGGTTTTAAAATAAGAACAAGATGATACTTACAACCTTTACCTTATGTCTTCCATTGTTTGCCTTTTCTTTCTTGATCTTGATGGAGATGAATGTTGGCCCTCAGGAAGCTTGCTTCCTTGCTTCGAATCCTCAAGATGACAAGGAGAAGTTGTCTCTGATACTTGGTGTGATTGAAGATGAGCTTCAACACACTATGAAATGGATGATAAGTGATATGTGAAGTAATGGTAGTAGTGGTAACAAAGGCACGCTAGTGTTTCTACAGCATAAGTTTACTCAAGTGATGGATGGATAAAATGAAGAAGAAGAGGGTTGTATTTATAGAGTTGTGTGGGAGAAGATCAATGGTGGAGAAGAAATGAGAAGATCAATGAAGGAGGATGGTTGAGGAACGTGCAACCAATAGAAGAAGGACATGTGTCATTCAAAAAAGAAGCTTTGTTGAGTTAAATGCTTTCTTGATGAGTATGAGTTTTCATTTTATTAAATTAGAATTTATTTTTCTAATTTGGGAGCAAAGTTGCTTTAAAGTTGCTTTAACTCAGCTTTTGTTTTTGCATGACAAGAAGAATTTATTTTTAGAAGATATTGAAGATAAGAAAGCAAATTAAATAAATAAATTTATTTAATTTATTTTTAGAAGATTTGGAAGATAAGAAAGCAAATTAAATAAATAAATTTATTTAATTTATTTTTAGAAGATTTGGAAGATAAGAAAGCATAATTAAATAAATAGATTTATTTAATTATTTGTAGATAATTTGGAGGAATAAAATAAAATATTTAATATATTTTATTTTTGTGGAGATTTAAGATTTAATTTAAATAAAAATTTCATTTTACCTAAATTTGGAAGAATAAAAGATTTTAATTAAATAATTAAATTATTTAATTATTTTAGAAGAATAAAGTTGATGTAGATTAATTAAATAAATGTAATTTATTTAATTAAATGAGAGGAAGTGAATCAAATAAATAAATAAATTTATTTATTTATTGATAGAGGAATGTGAAGATGAAATAAATATTTAAAATATTTATTTAAGTAGAGTCATGTCATTTTTAGATGTATACACTTGTGAGATGCTTGACTCTCCTTGATCTCTTTGTGACTGTCCTCTATCAACATATGGGCCTCTTCCTCTACCTCTATTATGCTTTTCTTGCTTCCCATTCAACTTCTCCTCAGCCTTTAAGGCTAGTTGATAGCACTCCTCAAGTGTCTTTGGGGCTTGTGAGGATTAGCTCATCTTGTAAGCTATACTTCAACCCATTAAGGTATCTTGAAACCTTATCAGTATCATCCTCCATATGTCTTGATTTGATACTCAACTTATAAAAATCTTTAGTGTACTCTTTCACTCCCATATCCCTTTTTTTCAAGTTTTGCAAATTCCTGTACAATTGAGTCATGTAGTCACTTGGCATGAATTTGCCCTTCAACTTAGCAACCATCCTATCCCAAAAAGTAATCTTAGATTTGCCTTTCTTTTTCTTGTCTTCCTAAACATAATCCCACCATAGGGATGCATGGCCTTTCAACTTAGTCTTGGCCAACTTTACTCATTTCTCTTTAGGTACCTCCTCAAGTTCAAAATACTTGTCCAACTCCCCTATCCAATCTAGGAGTTCTTCACCATTCAAACTAACTACATACACTAGAAGTTTCATCTTTACCTTGGTTCCTTCACCCTTGATTTCCTTCTGTAATATTTCCATCCTCAATTCATCAGCATCCCTCTCCTCTTGAAGTTCTTCTCGTGGTCCTTCATTCACCACTTCTTCTTCTTGGTCACTAACATCCCCTGTAACCATTCCTCTTCTTTGGTTAGCTTCAACTGCACTGATTCTTGCATCTAAACTAACTCTCATCTCCCTCATTTCTCTAGCAAGGGCTTCTCCCAATTGTGTGGTTATTTTTTCTACCACTCTTTTAGCATTTCTTGGAGGCATTTTCCACCTTTGATTTGATTATCAACCCTTTCTTGACTTTCTTGGACTAAAAAGGCTCTGATACCAACAATGATGTAGACGAAAAAACAACATCAAGATCAATGGACTCTCAAGAACAAAGAAAATGTGGTTTTTACAACAATCTACACAAGATTTCTTTAACCCTTCAATGGTGACAACAAAGCAATACCCTGTAAAGTGTCCCACAAGCTTGTTTTCCTAGGTTCAAACCTTAAAAAGGAATCAAAACTCAATGGTTCTGACATTTTTTAAGCTCCTAAACACTTAAGCACTTTCCACAAACCTCATTCATGTCCTATCTGGCAGTGGTTAACTCCAAACAATGTAAATTCCACAAAACACTCAAAAAGACTAGGGTTTTTGACAGTTTTAAAGCTAGAAAACACACACAGTCTTCTATAAATCACACAGACTATAGATTTATCCCTTCACCTTTGGTTGGCACATGCACAAGGGTTTTTAGAAGGTTTATGCCAAATTTCATGAATTTCCAATGGTTGAGACAAGAGATATGAATTTTACAAGCTCTCTGAAAACCCTAACCTTGTCACAAAATTGTTAGCAATATTTGAACATAACTTGCTTAATGCAATATGAAATTTATCCAAACAACTTGCATTTGAATCTCAACATAGAGCTCTAGATTGCCATCCACCTTCAGACTTGACACTAGGTCGTACAAATCCGTACCATCTATTTTCTCACTATTTTTTTAGAAAACTATCATAAACTTGCAAAATAATAGGGTATCTCATAAAGTCATGCTCCCATCCATTCTTGGAGTGTGTATCTTCATTCAATTAACATGAAATAACTCCCCAAAAATAGTTACAACTTGAGCATATGTCTGTTCCTTCAAAATCCCTAATGTTCATATCACTAAATTTTATAATTATGTCCTTTTTGCAACTTTTCAACCATGACTAAGATAAAAAAATAAGGCAAAAAGACCTTACATATGCTTCCTTGGTCTCTAGGACCTTATTAAACTTAGAAAAACCAAAAACAAGAGTTGAGAACTAACTCCAACCCTTTACCAAGCCAAAACCACTTCAAAAATTTAAATTGGCATTTTTGGCGGTAAAGTCCAAATTTGAATTTCTAAGTTCATTTGCACAATCTAAACCATCTAAAATGATCCTAATGGATCCCTCAAGACCCCTACTAACACAAAAAAAAACTCCTAAAAGCCTAATGAAGCATATAAAAATAGAATGGAGCGATGCTCCTGCATTAGAAACACTTAGAAAATGGGACTTAGTCAACTTTTTGGGGCTTTTTCCCTTAAATTTTAAAAGGAAAACAAATAAAAACCAATGAATGACATCTTTGATCAGTTATCATCAATAGATTTAACACTGAAGCATAAAATGGGATTCATATGGAACTTGGGGATAAAATGGGGCATGTCTTGGAACAAAATGATGGTGAGATGAAGAAAGTAAGAAAGGACAGGTCACCCTTCCAAAAGAACACGAAGAAGCTCTTCAAGATACACCCAAGGAAGGGGATATATAGCAGGGTGAAGAGCCACTAGTAAAGGATCAAGATAAGGAAGTTCAACAAATGTTGTCACTCGACGAGGGTCAACAAGATCAAGGAGTCAAAGAGCCTCACCCTAAGACAAGAAAGGATGAAGACCAACCTATGGAGGTAGACATCCTAGCTCCAAAAGAACAAGAAGCTCTGCCACAACATGAATTTCCTTAATAGGAGATAGGACCAGATAAAAGGACAAAATTGGCGGCTAAAGATGTTCACATTGAACATTCAAGTCAAGGAGGACCTCCATCAAATGTCTCGAAGTGGTTGGCATTGGAGGTAAATGATCCTCTCATTAACTTGATTCCTTTTGATTTTAAGTCATTATTTTTCAGTTGATGGAATAAAACCTAGAAGAAAGGCAAGAGTTGTGTCCGCTATCAAAAGGGATGCAACAGGACATAGGACAACCCAATTGGCTATGCCTAAAGTAGATAAGGCTAAGGGTGAGATTACCATGAATGAATATCAGATTGCCACCCTAGATCTAGGACATGCAACTGCCAAGCAAGAATGGTGCAGGAGCACCCGCACATGATCAGGATATAGGTCCGCATGATGACATACATGATCAGGATGTAGGATAATTATCATCATGCTGACGGGATAATCTATTTTTAGTATGTTTGACTTTATCATGTAATAAGGTCCACTGGACCGATGCTATGTAATAGTTCAACATAGGAGTATGTGTAGGCAGTTAGAGGCAGTTAGAGATCGGGATAAGGTTATCTGAGCTGTCCTCTCTCCCAGCCGCTTGGAAGCTCCCAGCCGCTGGGAAGTGATGTTAGTAGTACTCGAAGGATTTGTTATATATACCTTCGATCTGTAGGGTTTAGAGATATTGTTTTAATATTGATGTACTGGTGTTGAGTTGAGATTCAGGAGAGCAGTTCAGATATTGTGAAGCTGTATTCAGGACATTTGAATTTCAATTGAATAAGATCTCATCTTCGCATTATCTGGTTGTATCAGTTACATCTGTTTTGTTTTCCTTTTCCATTTTGCAAGTTAATGGGCACTTTCAACCCTTCCACCGGTTGATCCTGCAAATCGGTGGAATGGTCCTGTATCATAGCTTAGATTGCATTTGTGTTTTCTGTTTGTGCATTGCATTGTTCAGGAGATCTGTTAGAAGCATGCTGTAAATCAGCCTAGCATCCTCATGTGCTAGGTCTAGAAGATAAGTTTGCTTAGATTTTGGTTTGAAGGTGATCCGGCCCGGTCGTCACATGATCTTTGTGAAATTATGCAGTTGTGAGTGTTTTCATGTAGTGGAAGGATACACAGGAGTCTGCATGTGCGTTTCCAGTCGGAACGAGCCGCAACATCATCTGCGAATCCATCGCCATCAGGATCGGGTCATGAAGTTGTTGAAATTTGCATGTTGCAGGTGCATCATGATGTTTTGAGTTGGATATATACTCAGTGTATATATTGCAGTCAGGATCATCTCTCGGGGAAGGTCATCATCCGCATATCGCTAACGGATGCGGGTGTGAAAGTTGAGTTTTTTTGGCTAAGTGTTGAAGAGTTCATCAGGATGATGTGTGACGTCATCGTCATCAGGATATGACGTCATCGTCATCAGGATATTCAGAAATCCCTCTATGCGAGTTTATCCTGTTGTCGCTAAGGGTTTAGACATCGGCGTAGGCAGGAAGTTGTATTAGCATCATCAGGAGGTTTCGAGGAACCGGATGTTTAATATCATGATGCTGTTGCTTGTATCGTCGGGCAGTGGAACATCGAAGGCAAATTGTTGAAGTGCAACGTCATCAGGATATTTGGAGAACCGGATATTAGGATATCCTGCTGACGAAGGTGATATTGAATATCATGATGATGCCGCTTGTGTTTGGCACCCGATGAACAGTGCAACCGGAGGAGGTTCGCGCCCGTTGTTTATCATGATGATGATAGGCGACAGCAGAAGGAGGTAAATAGTAGTCGACAGGAGGATATTTGCGATCATCTGAAATATGATGATGCTGTTGAAATGTGATGATGCTGTTGGTATTATTAGGAAATATGATGATGCTGTTCAGCCGATAGAGAATTTTATCATGCTGTTTGTATTGTTGGCAGCTCCTTCCTGTTAGGTTGCCTCCGTTGCGTTCCACTCTGCATCATAGTGGTATCAGAGCAAAGGTTAGGATCTTTTGGAAAAGATAAGCAGGATGTCAGACGAAGAAGGAACATCTGAGTTTCCAACAAAGATGACCAACGCTGAGTTGGCAGTTCTGGTGAAGAAATAGATTGCGGAAAGCAGGGCCGTGAAGGCTCAGAATCAGGAGTTGAAAGATGAATTAGCAAAGTTGAGGAGCAGAGTAGGTTCTGGTAGAGAAGATGATAGGGAAGAAGAGGATATCCCTAATTGGAGCGAGGAGGTCGTTCCTGCAGACCAGAGACCGCTGTTGAACGCCCTCAAGGCCATGGAGAGGAGAACCATGGATGTGAAGCTGGACTTGCCAGTGTTTACAGGTAAGATGGACCCTGATTCAGTAATGGAATGGATAGACTGTCTGAACAATTTCTTTGTGACAGAGGAGATACCAGAACAGCAGAGAGTGAAGATAGCACAGTCAAAGATGAAAGAAGCTGCCTTGACATGGTGGAACTTTGTTCAGGATGATAGAGTGCAGGAGGGAAAACGTAGAGTTGCCACATGGAAGAAGATGATGGAATTGGTAAAGGAGGCTTATATTCCTTTGGACTACAGTATCCAGCTACACAAGAGGAAACAGAACCTGAAGCAGAAGGAGCTAGATGTCAGCTCATATACAGAAGAGTTCATGAAACTCTGTATGAAGACCAAGGTGAAAGAAAGTGAAGAAGAAAAGGTAGCCAGATACCTGAATGGACTGAGGTTTAATATTCAGGAAGATCTGAGTCTGCATAACCCAGATATAGTGCAGAAAAGCTTTCAGTTGGCATTGAAAGTGGAAGAAAAGCTGAAGAGAAAACAAGATCAGAACAACAGAGGAAGAGGAAGACAACAAAGAGGTGGAAGAAGTCCTTTCAGAGGCAGAGGACAAGGACAGGGATATCAAGGAGAATCCAGTCAGGACAATAGCAAGAGCAACAATGGTCAGAATCAGAGAGAGAATTTCAGTCAGCAAGGTAACTTCAGAGGTAGAAGACCTTACAGAGGAAGATCCCAGGGCAGAGGATCCATCAGGTGTTACAACTGTAACAAAGAAGGCCATATAGCCAGCAGATGTCCAGACAAGGCCACAAGCTCAGCAGGAGAAAGGAGGACAAATCTGGTCAATGAACCTGATAATCAAAGCAGGACAAGTTCTAATGATTTTCAGAGTGTGAATGGTCCTGAGAATTATGGATATCCAGAAAGTGGAGAGTCCCTGATGATGAGAAGAACAGTAACTACCATGAAGGTACCTGATCAAGAAGCCCCTCAGAGGAAGTCCCTTTTCAGAACCACTTGCAAAGCAGGAGGTAAGGCGTGTAAGGTTTTGATTGATTCTGGTTCTACTGAGAACTTTGTGTCTGAAGAGATGGTGATAAAGCTGAAGCTTAGGAGATTGCCTCATCCATCTCCATATAAAGTCTCATGGCTTACTCAAGGTCAGCAGACAACTGTAGAAGAGCAGGCTTGGGTAGAGTTTCAGATTGGTGGATATAAGGATAAGTTGTTGTTTGATATCACCAAGATGGATGCTTGCAACCTTTTGTTTGGTAGACCATGGCAATATGATCTGAAGGCACAGCATGATGGTGTTAAAAACACCTATAAAATCACTAAAGATGGTAAATATGTAACACTACTCCCATTGAAGGAGAAAGAGGAGAAGTCTAAAGGCAAAGAAGTGAAGGTCATGCTGATGGAAGGCAAACAGTTCATGAAAGAAGTAGCAGCAGAAGGTGCAGTTGCATATGCCCTAATCCCATGTCTGAGTGTGAATAAGAAACAACAGCAAGAAGCCAAGACAGAGAAGAAGCCAAGGTTGATAGACCCAGCTGTCCAAGAGTTATTGGATAAGTACAAAGGTGTTATCTCAGAGGGAATGCCAAGATCCCTACCACCTGTCAGAGATATCAGTCATTGCATAGACTTGATTCCAGGGTCTACACTTCCAAATAAAGCAGCTTATAAGCTTACCCCAGAACAGAATGTAGAAGTGGCCAGGCAGATTGAAGAATTGATGAATTCAGGTCTGATTGGAAAGAGTTTGAGCCCATGTGCAGTACCAGCTGTATTAGCACCTAAGAAGGAAGGCACTTGGAGACTTTGCACCGATTCCAGAGCCATCAACAAGATCACAATCAGGTATAGGTTTCCAATCCCCAGAATTGAGGATTTACTTGATTGTTTGGGAAATGCCAAGTATTTTACTAAAATAGACTTGAAGAGTGGATACCATCAGATCAGGATTAGACCAGGTGATGAGTGGAAGACAGCATTCAAAACAAATGAAGGATTGTATGAATGGAAGGTTATGCCATTTGGTTTGTCTAATGCCCCTAGTACTTTCATGAGGCTGATGAATGAGGTTCTGAAGGAATTCATTGGTAAGTTTGTCATAGTCTATTTAGATGACATTCTGATTTTCAGTAACACCAGAGAAGAACATCTCAGGCATATAGAGCTGGTTCTCAAGAGGTTACATGAAGAGAAGCTGATGATAAACTTGGACAAGTGTCTGTTCCTGAAACAGGAGATCACATATTTAGGTTTTGTCATCTCACAAGGCAAGCTGCAGATGGATAAGGAGAAGGTGAGTGCCATTTTGAATTGGCCAACTCCACAGACCATGAATGAAGTCAGAAGTTTCCATGGGTTAGCAACCTTCTACAGAAAGTTCATCAGAGGGTTCAGTCATATTTGTGCACCCATGTTGGATACCATCAAAGGAGGACAAAAGTGCAGGTTTGTTTGGACTCAAGGAGCAGATGATTCCTTTGAGGCATTGAAGAGGAAGGTGGCACAGCAGCCAGTCCTTGCACTTCCAGATTTCAATAAGATCTTTCAGGTAGAGTGTGATGCCAGTCACATGGCCATTGGAGCAGTACTCAGTCAAGAGGGTAGACCAATTGCATTTTTCAGTGAAAAGCTCAATGATGCTAAGAAAAGGTATTCATCATATGATCTGGAAATGTATGCTCTAGTTCAGTCCCTAAAGAAATGGAGGCATTACCTGATGCCAAAGGAGTTCATAGTCTTCACAGATAATCAAGCTTTGAGTTTCATCAACAGTCAGGAGAAGCTGAACCACAGACATATGAAGTGGGTGGAAACACTACAGGCTTTCACTTTTACCTTGAAGCATAAGAAAGGGGTTAAGAACAAAGTTGCAGATGCTTTGAGCAGGAGAGTTCTCACAGTAAATCAGATTCAGTTAGAGAGTGTTGGCATTGACTCACTCAAGACCATGTATGAGTCTGATGAAGATTTTGGAGAAATATATCAGGTCTGTACTTCTTTTGGGGAGAAATACCATGCTGAGTTCTCTGAATTCCTGATCCAAGATGGATTGTTGTTTAAGGGTGGACAGTTGTGTATCCCAAGGTGTTCTATGAGGTTGAATATAATCAAGGAGAAACATTGTGGAGCAATGGCTGGTCATTTTGGTATAGACAAGACTCTTGATCTGGTCAGGAGGCATTACTTCTGGCCTAAGTTGCAGTCAGATGTCAGGAAATTTGTAGAAACCTGTGTAATTTGTCAGAAGGCTAAAGGCAGGTCAACTAATGCAGGGTTATATCAGCCCTTACCCATTCCTTCCAGACCATGGGAAAGTATCAGTATGGATTTTGTTTTAGGTTTGCCAAGGACCAGGAGAGGATTTGACAGTGTCTTTGTTGTAGTGGACAGGTTCAGTAAGATGGCACATTTCTTGCCATGCAAAACCACTGCAGATGCCTCATATATTGCAGATTTATTCTTCAGGGAAATTGTCAGAATTCATGGGTTGCCTTTGAGCATAGTTTCAGACAGAGATGTGAAGTTTGTGGGTCATTTCTGGAGAACCCTATGGAGGAAGCTGGGAACCAATTTATCTTTTTCCTCTGCATATCATCCTCAAACGGATGGACAAACTGAGGTTGTGAACCGTTCCTTAGGGAATCTACTTAGATGCTTGACAAAACAGCATGGAGAGAAGTGGGACAATATTCTGTCTCAAGCTGAGTTTTCATATAATGATACTGTCAACAGGAGCACAGGAAAATCGCCTTTTCAGGTAGTATATGGAATGCATCCCAGAGGTATTTTAGAGTTGCGAGAACTACCTACAGCAGATCCTGTTAGTGCAGATGGAGAAGCTTTTGCTGAAACAATCAAAGAAGTTCATGATCAGGTTAAGACCCAACTCCAGCAAACCACCTTAAAGTATAAGGAGTATGCTGACAAGAAGAAGAAGGATGTTCAATTTGCTGTTGGAGATTTGGTTTGGGTTCACTTGAAGAAAGACAGGCTCCCTAAGGGGAAGTATACTAAGCTCATGCAAAAGAAAGTTGGACCATGTCAGATTTTGCAAAAACATGGACAAAATGCTTATCAGATCCAACTACCACCTGATCTTGGTTTATCTCCTATCTTCAATGTATGTGACTTAACTCCCTACCAGGCTAATCCAGATGCAGATCAGGATATTCTACTGGATACAGTTGCTGAAGACATTCCTCAACATGATCCTCCACAGATACAGCAGATTTTGGACACTAGAGTGGTCAAACAGACCAGGAACAAGAAGTACTTGGAGTACCTCGTCTCTTGGAAGGGACAGCCGACTTCTGAAGCCGTATGGATGACTGCAGAACAGATACAGAAACGTGGTGCCGACCTTGATACTCTCATCTCAAGTGGACTTGAGATTTCTTCTTTTGGGGAGTATGGTGCAGGAGCACCCGCACATGATCAGGATATAGGTCCGCATGATGACATACATGATCAGGATGTAGGATAGTTATCATCATGCTGACGGGATAATCTATTTTTAGTATGTTTGACTTTATCATGTAATAAGGTCCACTGGACCGATGCTATGTAATAGTTCAACATAGGAGTATGTGTAGGCAGTTAGAGGCAGTTAGAGATCAGGATAAGGTTATCTAAGCTGTCCTCTCTCCCAGCCGCTTGGAAGCTCCCAGCCGCTGGGAAGTGATGTTAGTAGTACTCGAAGGATTTGTTATATATACCTTCGATCTGTAGGGTTTAGAGATATTGTTTTAATATTGATGTACTGGTGTTGAGTTGAGATTCAGGAGAGCAGTTCAGACATTGTGAAGCTGTATTCAGGACATTTGAATTTCAATTGAATAAGATCTCATCTTCGCATTATCTGGTTGTATCAGTTACATCTGTTTTGTTTTCCTTTTCCATTTTGCAAGTTAATGGGCACTTTCAACCCTTCCACCGGTTGATCCTGCAAATCGGTGGAATGGTCCTGTATCATAGCTTAGATTGCATTTGTGTTTTCTGTTTGTGCATTGCATTGTTCAGGAGATCTGTTAGAAGCATGCTGTAAATCAGCCTAGCATCCTCATGTGCTAGGTCTAGAAGATAAGTTTGCTTAGATTTTGGTTTGAAGGTGATCCGGCCCGGTCGTCACATGATCTTTGTGAAATTATGCGGTTGTGAGTGTTTTCATGCAGTGGAAGGATACACAGGAGTCTACATGTGCGTTTCCAGTCGGAACGAGCCGCAACATCATCTGCGAATCCATCGCCATCAGGATCGGGTCATGAAGTTGTTGAAATTTGCATGTTGCAGGTGCATCATGATGTTTTGAGTTGGATATATACTCAGTGTATATATCACAGTCAGGATCATCTCTCGGGGAAGGTCATCATCCGCATATCGCTAACGGATGCGGGTGTGAAAGTTGAGTTTTTTTGGCTAAGTGTTGAAGAGTTCATCAGGATGATGTGTGACGTCATCGTCATCAGGATATGACGTCATCGTCATCAGGATATTCAGAAATCCCTCTATGCGAGTTTATCCTGTTGTCGCTAAGGGTTTAGACATCGGCGTAGGCAGGAAGTTGTATTAGCATCATCAGGAGGTTTCGAGGAACCGGATGTTTAATATCATGATGCTGTTGCTTGTATCGTCGGGCAGTGGAACATCGAAGGCAAATTGTTGAAGTGCAACGTCATCAGGATATTTGGAGAACTAGATATTAGGATATCCTGCTGACGAAGGTGATATTGAATATCATGATGATGCCGCTTGTGTTTGGCACCCGATGAACAGTGCAACCGGAGGAGGTTCGCGCCCGTTGTTTATCATGATGATGATAGGCGACAGCAGAAGGAGGTAAATAGTAGTCGACAGGAGGATATTTGCGATCATCTGAAATATGATGATGCTGTTGAAATGTGATGATGCTGTTGGTATTGTTAGGAAATATGATGATGCTGTTCAGTCGATAGAGAATTTTATCATGCTGTTTGTATTGTTGGCAGCTCCTTCCTGTTAGGTTGCCTCCGTTGCGTTCCACTCTGCATCAAAGAAATTGATGAGCTCATGGGCAATGCTAAGGCTACAACAACTACAATCCACAAGGATAAGCTAAAGAAAAAGGAGCTGAAAGAGAGCATTGCCCAGCTTGAAGGTTTTATCAAGGGGTTATTCACCCTAGGGGTATCAATAATAGAAGTCGCAACTAATCTGACATTGGTGACTCAAGACTAGATAACCGACTTGGATGTGAAGAAGCATCAGACACAAGTGATGGAGGGAAGGTTTCATAAGTTCCTAAAGGATGAGGAGGAGGTAATCCAAATCACATTATCAAACTGGAACACCCTCACATTCATTAAAAATAAATCAAATACCTTGAAAATAGAGTGCTACAAGATTAGATCAGAATGATCATGATCTTGGTAAGCTAAAAGTTATCAAAAGGCTGTAGGATAAGGTCTTGTTAAGAAAGAACATCATGATAGTCTAAACTATCCCTAAGATATCCATCTGGATGAAGTACTTAAAGTTCAAGGTTGAAGCCTTAAAAGGGTGAAGACACAAAGCTATAGATATCAACACTAAGGCACATGACCTCTTAACTGATGAGATGGAAATTTTGGAAGAACTCCTTAGGAACATGGTGGATGAGAAAGAGACATACAAAGAACATGCCTCCGTTATAGTGTTCAAGGCCAAGTATGAGCTGATGTTGAAAGATTCGGTTGGGCACCCCTCAGAAAACACCATTGATGAGGTCATGGACTTGTTAGCCAAAATAAAAGTGTATAAAGGGAAGTTAGATATCCAGACTAATATGTCGATATTATTGGGTGAGTAGCTCTAGATGCAGGAGTATGCCAAGGTCAAGGCCTATAATTTTGACAAAGCTTACATAGAGAAGACCATAAAAATGTATGATTAGTATAGGAATCTGGAATCTAGTGGCATGGTAGTTGAGGAAGATACATGATCAGAAACAGAGTAGTACAATATCCTCATGGTGAGATTTTATAGCAATGGGATACTAGTACGAGGGATGCATATCAAGAAGAATATTTGAATGATTGGAAATGCAGACAATAGAAGAGACATCATAATATTACAAAGGATGCACTTTGAAGATGCTGAGGAATATACTAGTTGCCAATTGTCATCCATTCCTGATTACCAATTGGTAATCATGTTCTCTATTTTGTGATTGTGGGTATTTGTGATAGAATCTTGACCATTGATGATTGTAATTGATTCCAGATCCTTGTCTTATAAAAGGATCTAGATCATTTGTAAATAGGGAGATTGAATTGATGAAATTTGCTAAGCATTAAGTTGGTATTCCTTTTGCAACTTCTTGACTCACCTCATAGTTCTTTCTTGCTCAATGAAGACATTTGTATATCTTTATGCATATAATGAATTTTAAGAAACAAATTATAGCCTAATCATAATTTTTGAGTAATCTTTTGGTTGATTTCTAGTGTGGAATGTCAAATTATTGCATCCTTTTGGAATGCATTTGAATGATTGCTTACTATCATTGATTTTCCATTGAAGATTTGCATATGTTATACATAGATGTGGAACACCTGGTGACATATAATTAAATTAACTTCAATTCATGAAAGTGTCTGGATATGCATGTGAAATCATTGAAAACTTAACTTTCTTAGAATTTCTCTTTCTCAACCTTATCTTTTGTCTTTTATTTTTTCAAATCTTTATAAATAATTGCAAATAATGATAAATTTAGAGAAAATAACCATAAATAGCAATGAATTTCATACTTTAAAGAAGATCTTTAAGTAAATTTAGAGGACATGTGCAAAGATGAGTTAATTAGGAATAATTCAGAAGAACTAATCAAAGTTATGACTATATTATGATAATATGTTCAAAGTTTAGTCATTCATTAGTGAATTTGACATAAGTTGTTAAAGATTTGTGCATATTGTGCAAGACATACAGGATATTTTGTGAAGTTTAACTAGATCAAAAGGAGGACCTCTCTTGGTCATGTAAGGCCCCAAAATGGAAACAACAAAACACAACAAACCTTGAGTGAAAACTAGGCAGTCAAGACCTAACAATTGGAGACTTGGGACTTCAAATCCTTAGGGATCTTGAAGCCTTTGAAGATAGATAGGGGTTTATTGTGTAAAATTCTATCTATGTGAGTGTGACTTAAAACCATGTCAACAATTTAGCACTAGAAGAAGGGTTGATCCTGAACTTGAGTCAGTTGCTCCCTAAAGATCTTGTCGACACTTCACATATTTAGTAAGTTCACTACAAATGTCCTTAGTATTTGACCATCCAGATGTGACTTTACAAAGATCTGGTCTTGAACTTTTATGTTCATCCTAATCTCTTGAGCTAGCTCATCTACTTGTCACAAGGTCTAGATCCAGTGGTCCTTTAGGTGAATTGCCTAACATGAGGTAAAGATCTCGTTCAGTTAGTGTGTAGCCAAGACATCATGTCATTTTTGTCCCAATAGTTACAATATAAGTCCCAATGATATTTTTTAACATTGATTCACCTATTAGCTTTGTTGCATATAATGGCATGCCTAAGAATCTAGACAAGTTGTGTCCTAACTATCATTTTCATCAAGATGCTAAGGATTGCCTCAGGACCTTTAAGGAAGATTACTTTAGAAAAAGAATCCAGCATGAAGATTTTGTTTGTCAATTATTCTTGTACACTCTTGGGGAAGAAGCATACTACTAGTATGTCAATTTGCCATAGAATTCAATTATGTCCTGACAATTAATGGAACAAGATTTTAAATCTAGATTTAGATTTCTAGTTGATGCAGCAATGATGTATCATTGATTTGCTGAGATTAAAAGAGGAGAGGTGAATTCATAACAACCTTCAATGATAGGTTCCATAGAACATATTCTAGATTGACCAATCCTTACAATATTCCTAAAGTTGTAGCTCTATTAGTATACTACTCCGCACTAGATCCTTTGACTGCAATGTTTGTAAGAAGAGTAGATCCTACCATGACAACTTTATCTGGTGCATATGCAAAGGTAGTAAAGGTGAATACTGAAATGAAACAGGTAAGATATGGTCCTTTGTAAAGTATAGGACATCTTGTTGTACCTAATCAAATGCAATAGATAAATGGAGCCTTGATGGACCATGCTCCTTTGATGAACCCTCTGCCACTTCCATCGATCAATACTTTTCAGCCACAAGGGAACAACCAAATGGTAGTGCATCCTAGACCTACTTTTACTAAGGTCCAACCAAATGGAAATGGTAACTCTTTATTTCTTCCTGCTCAAGGTAACATAGTAGCTAAGGTTCAAGAGGAGAAGGAAGATATGAGAGAAATCATAGCTCAATTGAAGAGGTTTACGACTAAAGTGACTTAGTTGAGGAATCAAAATTTTTACACTCAAAATAATAATTAGAGTCAGTAAAATAGAGGATATAATGTACCAAGACCTCCAAGAGTCTGGAACACCAGGATGAATAATGGGAGTCTTTCTTCACCTTTAGATAATCTAGTTCCTCTAGAGCCAAAGCAGATGACTAGAGTTAACTTAGCCAAAGATACATTGAACAATTGGTGCTAGATACGTAACACCAATGCACATATTGAACTGGATTACCACAAGTATTTTCCAAAAAGAAGTGCACAACACTGAAAGAGAACTAAACTTTCTAGAAGAGAATGAGATTGTCCCTGTTGGATATGAGTTGGCTATGATGCTTGAAAGTTTCATGTTCCTAGAGGAGAAGATGAACATAGTTCATGAAAATTAGACACTTGTATGTGAAGAGTCGGCCCTAGAATCGGAACCTTATACCTTGCTGTTTGAAGGTGACAATGAGATCAAACAAGAAATGGATGAAATCCATGCTTTCTAGTAGTTTTAGAGAGGTCACAACTACAACTTGAGAAACAACAATAATAATCGACTGTCAGGACCACTGAAAAGTTCTATTCTGTTGAATAACTTCAACACACCTCTAGATGTGTCATCAAGTAACAATCCTTCACTTTCAAAGGTGAGTCAACAACACTTCACTTCACTCTCAACCAAAGCTAAAGGTATGTATGAACTTTTTGAGTCAAATAAGTTGGTTAATTACTTAGCTAAGGAAATCAAGAAAATGAAAATAAGTTTGTCATTATCTGAATTACTTAAAACCTCGGTCATTAAAAGAGATTTCCTCAAATCCTTAGAGGAACCTTCACCAAAGGAAAGTATCCCTAGCAATGTCTAGACTAGAGAACCTCCAAACAAAGATGTACCCCTAAAACTAGAGACAAAGGTCAAGTCCATGCTGTTGATGCACAAATTGCAGTCTACAAAGAGAAAACTAAATCTCCTCCATTTCTCTTGACCTTAAGAAATTTTGGTAAGAATTTGCACAATTATCTAATGGACTTAAGAGCGTCCAGCAATGTCATGCCAATATTGGTCTATCAAATCTTAGGATTGTCTCATGCTAAGTCTTTGAAAAAAGTCACTCAATTGGACAAGTCTAAAGTAAGTGTCATAAGAGAATTAACTCATATCCATATGCAATTGGCCTTTAATCCCAGAGTCCAAAACTTCATTGATATTTAGGTAGTAGACATACCAGACACATATGGTATGTTATTAAGTAGGGATTGGTCAAAAATGTTAAATGGATATATGGCAATAGATTTTTCTCATATGTGGTTACATAGAGGGGAATTTCGAACCAAATTCACATAGAGGCAGAACCTAGAATGAAGCGCATGATCACAGAGTATCATCAAATAATGAAGTGTTGTATGCATAAGTAGAGAAAGGAGTATATCGTGTCATCTCCAAATGTGCAAGTAGAGGAGTTGTTAATGTGTCGTCAAGCACAAGAAGTGAATGAGGTAGGTCAAATTACACACAAAATTGATGTCTTGATAGAATTGGATCAAGATTACTCAAAGGATGATGAAGATAGTCGTTTGGGTGATTTTGAAAGACATTTGTCCAAAGAAATGCAAAGATGCATACAACAAAAAATGCCCTTAAGGGAAGCTTTGATGGAAGGATGGTGTAGACTACACCAGGCTTCACATTCTAAGACTACATGTGCATTATGCTTGGACATAGTTGACAAGAAAGAACATACATATTTACAAAAGAAACTAGACTTGCAGATGGGAAGCCTAGACAAAACAAGACAAAATGTACAAAATAGAATTCACAGTGAACCTAACAAAGGTCTGGATGTATCTAAAAAAGAAGTGGGAAGAGTCAATTTGGTCTAGGATGATGTCATCTATGTATCAACAACCAAAAATCTAGATGATGAAAAGAATATAAAAGAAAAGTAATATACTGGTACTAGGCTAGGTGATATATGTGATAAAGTCTGTAGACATGTAATGTTCTAGATAGAATATTGAAGAAATAACCAAAATCTCATGAATTAAAGGATGTCACAGAGAATGATTCCCAAAAGAATGTTAAGAAGAAGAAAGGTCTTTAGAAATACATTAAGAATGATCATCCATGGACACTGAAGTTTGATGAATCAAAATCCAAACAAGGTGCTAGAGTTGGAGTTGACCTGGTGAGTCTACAAGGGAAGTCCTTCCTAGCAACATACATGTTACAATTTCAATGCACTAACAAGATCATAGAATATGAAGCATTGATCCATGGGTTGCTTTTAGAACTAAAGAAGAAAGTTAGGATACTTCATGTATTGGGAGATTCTAAACTAGTGGTCAAGAAAATACCAAAACAATACATCTGTAATTACAAGTGATTGTCCAACTACAGACAGCTAGTATGCGACTTGATTGAAGGTTTTGATGCTTTCAATATTACCCATGTACTGAAAACATTTAAATATTGGGCTGATGTGTTAGCTACAACTGCCAAAACTTTGGAACCACTGACATTATTAGGATTAAAAAGGTTTTTTGTAGAGTTTGTTTCTATTCCGTCAATACTAGACAACGTAACCAATTTCTAAGTCTTTGATGATGACTAGCATATCTTGGATTTCATTTCTAATTGGGATGTTTTTGAAGCACAAGTGATTGATGAGAAATATCAGGAGGATCCTAAACGGTATGAAGAATCCATCATCAATCTACAAGATAACATAATTCCCAAGGGGATGATTGAATTGGAAATATTGTTTGATCTAGATAAAGTAGTTAAACAGAAAGATATCCCTAAAACAAATGAAGGTGATTATGAACCTACCAATTTAAGTGAAGGTCCAAAACCTAGGAAAATCCTAATTGGAAAGGTTTTCTCTCAAGTGGAACAAGAGGGAATAACCCAAGCCCTAAAAAATTACATACATGTGATCACTTGGTCATATGATACTTCAATTATCACACACACTATTCCACTAAAACTAGATGTGAAGCCACTCTGGCAAAAAAAGGTTGGTAAATGGCTTACTGGTACCCCTAATTTTTGAAGAGGTTAAGAAATTATTAGTAGCATGTATAATCTTCCCCATCAGGCATTCAACATAGGTCACAAATATGGTTCCATTCAAGAAGAAAAATTGAGACATCTAGTTATGTATAGACTTTTAGAATTTGAACAAATCATCCAAGGACATATGTCCTCTCCCTTCATTGGATGAGGTACTTTAGGTGGTCAATGAAGCCTAGATGATGTCCTTTCTGTATGTATTCTTAGGGTATAACTAGGTCATGGTTGATAAGATAGATAGATTGAAAACTACTTTCACTACTAAGTGGGGGATTTTCACATACAAAAGAATGCCATTTGGCCTAATTAATGCTGGAGCAACCTTTCAGCACACTATGGATGCCACCTTTAGAGGTCTAGTTGGCCAATCCATTATCATTTATATGGATGACCTAGCCATGTTTTTCAAAAATAGAGGGGATTGCATCGCATATTTGAGGAAAGTACTACAAAGATGTGAGCAATAGGACATTTCTCTTAATCCAAAGAAGTGCATTTTTGGAGTCACTATAGGAAAATTGTTGGGACATGTTATATTAGAGAATGGAATATCCACTGACCTAGACCGGGTCAATTGCATCAAGAAACTCCAATTACCTGGAAGTAAAAAGGAATTAAAGTCATACTTTGGTAAGATAAATATCATCGGGAAGTAAATAATTAGTTTTGTTAAAATAGGAAGACCACTCAAAGCAATGTTAAAAAATATGATAAGATAGAATGGACACTTGAAGCTAAAGCTACATTCAAAGACATCAATAAGGCCATTGTTGATGCCCCTGTCTTGAATAGTCCTAACTACACTAGATCATTCTACATATATTTGTTTGCATCTGATCACACATGTGCTATGGTCCTCACATAGAGAAGTGATACAAAGGAAGAGAAACCTATTGCATTTATGGGCAGCCCATTCAAGGATGCTGAGTTGAAATATTTAGATGTAGAGAGACAATCTCTAGCCTTGGTTAGAGTAGTTAAGAAATTTTGGCACTACATCTTGATAAGTCAAGTGATTGTTATAGTACCAGATTCAACAGTTAAGATGCTCTTGATGCAGAATGAGCCAAGGGAACAATGAGCTAAATGGATTACCATCCTACAAGAATATGATCTAGATATTACATTGATGAAGTTAGTCAGAGGACAAGCTCTGATGCAGATGATCATAGAAATAGATCCTGGTTTGGTAAGCCAACAATATGTAGTTAGTTCATGTGAACAAGATGATTTGCACTAAAACATCATCCATTACCTGATCACAAATAGATGACCCTCACAGTTAAGAGCATCACAAAGGAGAGCCTTGAGGTTCAAAGCTCAAGGATAAATGATAAAAGGACCAATTCTCTTTAAGAAGAATCATGAAGGCATATATCTGAGATGCCTCAATTGATAGGAAGAAAGCAAGGTCCTGCATGAGTTACACAATAAATTTGGTACAGCCCATAGGTCACATTTAACTACTACTCACCAAATCCTTAGAGCTAGATACTATTGGTCTACCATCTTCAAAGATATTGTTGAACAATTAAAACATTGTCATACATGTCAGGTTGCCACAAATAGAGAAAGGTATACAACACAATCGTTACAACCAGTAATGGAAGTACACCTGTTTGCACAATGAGGAATGGATTTCATTGGCATGATTAATCCTCCATCATTAGCTGGACATAAGTATGTCCTAATTATTACTGACTATTATACTAGGTGGATTGAAGCTATTGTTGATAACTGAGAGGGGGGGTGAATCAGTTATCCTAATATTTCAACTTTCTGAACTTTCTTAATAGTTAGTGCAACATCAAATCAAATAAGCAAGCATAATCATGAAATAGAAATAACACCAATACAAATGACACAAAGATTTTGATGTGGAAACCTTGTTAAGGGAAAAACCATGGGGTGATTAACCCAATATATTATTCTCTGTTAGAAGAATAGATAGAACAAAATGGCACTTGCCAATTAGGGCTCACTGCCTAAGCACACAACTCACAAGAGGCTCACTGCCTACAAGAGACTCACTATCTACAAGAAGGGAAGGTAACTCAATTTTTGAATTGATGAGAAACATCTACTCATGCTGAGGTTCAGTTCTAGTTAGGCTCAATAAACTGATCTGTTGCACTTCATTCTTACTCTCTTTTAATGCTGTTGTACTTTCACATTCCAGACCTGTCTCCCTGTCTTCACTCTACTTTTCTTATTTTCTTCACACCTACACAATACACACACTCACCTTCACATCTAAATCCATCTTGTATATATACACTCATAAGTGATTTCATCACCTTTCTAGTCGGCATCCGTAATAGTGAATATTTTCCCGAGCTTTGATCTGTCAGCTGGATCCTTGCTTACCAAGTGATGCAGATCTAGGAGATGCTTGTAGATGTCATCAATCATGTTGGCCAGTCATGAATGATACCTCAAGAAACTTATTCATTAGCAATATCTCTTCCAGATTAGGATCTGACACTCTGCCGGTACAGTTCTTCCTCTGTCTACTCTACCAAACAGGAACCCAACACTCAAGTGCTCATATCTCTTCACCCTTCCATCACCGGAGGCTAAATCCTTGGAACCTATTAGTCAAGTTACTCCTCTTGACTTCCCCAAATCCACACTTCACTGAAATACTTCCTCTAAGAGATCTGGTCCTGATTGTTGGACCTTGCTGACTACTCTGTTCTTGCTTACTGGATCATAACATTTCTTCAATCTGACTTCCGGTAGAGACTCATCATGTCTTGCGGATGTGTGGGATAACCTTTGTTGCCATAAATGACAACATTCATGAATCCATATAGTGTCTCTTGCCAACAATCTCCCCCTTTGGCATTGATGGCAACACTTAGTGAAAAATGACTAAGTGTCACACTATACTCCCCCTTGGCTGATGCTCTATCTCTATGTACATTTTCTAGAGCTCCCCCTTAGCTGGATTCCTCATTTTTCACTGCTCATCACTCCCCCTTTGACATCAATGGCAAAGGGTAGGGTCCACACATCAAAAATTTTCAAAATTTCAACTATACTTAAATGCATAAGTATATACATATAGCATACTTACATATACTGAAGTATGTCTACAAAAGTTGTCTTCAATTGGACAAATTATGTTGCCCAACTTTGCTTCATCCTATCCAAAATTGAGATGTGACCACTCAACAGGAATGCAAATGTGTTTGCCCTTTTTAGATCTGTCGGATCACTGGTCCGGGCTGTGGTCTAAGCTTCTTTTATGGCCTCATGCATGGCCTCTAACTTAGGGATAATTATCCCTCTAAGTTCACCCAACCTGCTTATTCTATTTTTCTTTTCCTTCTCAAGCTTCTTGATTTCATTCAAGACTGCAATAGTCTGACATTCTTGATTTATTAGGGAGGATGAGAGAGGATCAAAATTCTTAGATAGATTTGTTAGTTTGTCATCCTGCTCTTTCACTCTCTTCTCAATATCCAATGTTACTTTGGACCATGATAAACAAAATTTGTATACTTCCCCACCATCTTTAAGGGCATTTTCTAAGCTTTTTATCCCAATATTCATATTCCTCCTATCATTAGTTATTAGCCCTTGTACCTCTGATAATCTTTTTGCCAAGAATTCCTTCCGGACCTTATCTTCTACTGACTTCTCTAGGGAATCAAAATGTGTGCTAACACTATTGACTAGAGATTTGAGATTATCGGATGAGGAGGCTGAGGGATCCTTCTGAAAAGATGGCATGAACTTTTCAAGCACACCGGATGCAGCTTATATAAGCTCATAGTCTTCCATGTGAGACTTCAGGAGTTTTTTTTTGGCCTTTGCATTAGCAAATGAAGCTATCTTCATTGTTTGTACCGGAGAAAGAGAATCAAAATCAAATGGTCCTTGTAGAAGTTCCGGTTCATCAATCTCCATTGTTTCTTTGTTTAGGAATTCTTTGACAATTTCTACAGTGTCTCTTACTGGAGATAGATTCTTCTTCTCTTCTGCAGTCTTGGAGCTATCATCTTCTTTTTCCTTCACTTCTTTTTCTTTCTCCTCTATTCTTTCTTCTCCTTTGGATCTAGAGTCAGCAGGGGAAACCAGAGGAGTGATTGTTTGTTCATGGGCCACCTCTTCCGAAGCAAAGGATTCCAAGCCCTTATCTTCACCGGTGTCCACTACCTCTTCTGTCATTGCCTCAGCAGATCCTTCTTCAACACTTGTGGCCAAGGGATTAACACCTAAGTCCTCTATAACTGGAAGATTGAATCTTTTGAAGGCATTCAGGAGGATCTCTTTTGTTTCATTTGCTACTTTATCAGTTTCTCCAAGCATGAGCTGATTCATTCTAGCTTTGCTCCGAAACTCATCCTTGCAATCTTTGAAGATCATATTCATTTATTTCTGAGTGATTGAAGGATAGAGCTGAATAGGTATCTGCTCCCGAATTTCTAGGTCTTTGGCTTGGGCATTATTCTTCCTTATTTCAAGTTCCTTCTCCAAGCTTTTGGGGATCAAAGATATAATTTCAATGAATTCTTTGTTGTAGATGTTTAGATACCTAACTATGGCATCTTGCAATATCTTCTGATCAGCTTCACCATAATCTCATAGAATTCAACCATTGGCTGAAGATTTCCATCCACTATAACTAATTTGATGATGTCATCAATGCGAAGAGTGGGTTTTTCAACAAATTCCTCTGCCTTTTCTTCTTCACCTTGACCTGTAGAGGGTTCACCAGATGTTTTCTTTTGTTTCTTCATTTTCTTGACTTCTTCATCAGATTCAGTCTCCTCTTCATCTTCTTGACTAGCAAAAGATCTTGTGGCTTTTGTGTTAGTTCTCTTCTCTCCTTTGCCGAATGATCTTGCTTCCGGTTTTGATGCCTTGAGCTTTTAGCAGTGGCAGGTGCAAATTTATTGGATGATCTGGTCTAGGTGGAAGATTCTACCAGAGCACTTTCCTTTTCTACTTCTTTCTTTTCTTTCTCTGCTCTTTCCATCTTTTCTCTATTGGCAGTAAGTGCCTCTTTTGAGATGCCAAAGTCTTTGGCAATATTATCTACTTCTTTTCTTACCTTTCTCTTCATCTCTGGTTGCCTTAACTCAACATGGATCTTCACACTCAGTTCTTCAAAGGTTCCAAACCTTTCTACCTTGGGATCCCTTGGTTGACTTAGCATGTGTTGAACATGCAGTTCTACAATTTTCTCATCCACCTCATACCCCATTGGCATGATCCACATTGTTCTTGGTTCCATTGCCTCCATTAGGCATTGATTAGTCTCTACCATAAAACATACAATGTCTTTATACTTTTCAACTAGAGATTGAGGAATTCTCTCTCTAGCTTGCATCATGTTCTGGAAGTTTTTTGAAGAAACCCCAGAGGGCTGTGTTTTGTACTTTGTCGTCACCAAGTCCATGCAAATAATCCCTAATTTGGATAGCTACTGGTCTATCATTCTGCCACACCCAACCACTAGATCTGGGTAGCTCATTCATAAAGTAGAAGAACAAGCACAGTATCAATCCACCATACTTGAGTGAATTCTTTTTAGCTTTCTTTATTTTCTACAGATTCTCCAAGAGTTGGTTTAAAAGGAGCTGACAAAGATCATAGTCTACATCCTTTCTTAGTATTTCATAAGCAGTGTAGATGGCCGTTCCAGGTATTGAATTCTCCCTGTTAGAATGATATATCTTGTATCTAATGATCATGGAGGCAAACTTGACATCCGGATCAGTGATGTCATCTACTGTCATTGCTCTTTTGTCAAACTTTGTTCCGGTAGCCTCACTCACAGTTTGATTCTTGACAGATTTAAGAACAGGAATCCCACCGGATGAGTGCAATCTGGTAACTGCCCTAATGGCATCTTTTGTGATCTTGAATGGTCCATTTAACCATATGAAATTGTCATGTATCCTGCTCAAAATATACCTGACCCATTCATCCTTAGCAAAACAGGCGAAATGTATGCATTGTGCAAAGTGCTTGTCTCAGAGGGCCTTGAATTGGGGTTTGAGCTCAAAAGAATCATCTATTAGTTGTTTATGGAAGATATCCCTCAATTTGAACTCTCCAAAATCTTTAATGTTTGTGTGAATGTAAACCCTAATATCTTCTATGTGCAATACACCATGCGGTACACTGGAAAATGCTCCTAGGGGATCTATTTCCAAAGATTTGTAGGGATGTTTCTTGAATTTGGTGCGAGGCCTATCAGTGATCTTCACTATATTCAGAGTACCCATCATTCAAGGATTTTACAGAGAGATTTTTGATAACAGAAAATACCTTTTGCGCTTGTAGGGTTCGTAGAGTGAACTTGAGTGATTTGCTAATTGAATCAACTCCAATGGTTGGTCTTTGAGAAGTTTGAAGCAATTTGTTGCAGAGCTCTCCTTTCTTCTTTTTCGAATGCAAATGTGCAAATGGCGAGCACATGAACCCTTTTATTTGCAAGAAAAAGCCCTAAATTCATACTGTAATAAATACGCAACTTAAGTTATTCCGGTTGCTTTGTTCTTCTTATTCTGAAATAGATCTCTTTCTGAATCATTGTAATATGCTTAGAGTTATCCTTGGTGAATAACAACGAGCTTTCTTACTTTCCTTAACCATTTGATTTATTTGTAGATCAAGATGTCTCAATTTTAGAATCACACCAGACCAAACTTGTAAGAAGCTTTCTTTTACCAGAAGTCTGAAGGGATCTAGACACTTTAAATCTTCATGCGGATCTTTTCAAATCTTTACCATAGCTTATCTAGGTATTTCTCTAAAAGCCCTTTGATCCGTAGCCTTTCATGTGCCGATTATAGGCACCAATTGACTGGCTGGGGGAAAATGTTTTTCCTTGTGTCTCCCCCTGAGCCAGAGCTCACTTTTTAATTTTCGGAAGGAATATCAACACCCGATTCTGGTGTGGATACATCCCCTACATTCTCTGTACTTCTCTTTACCCAAATCTTGTTCATCTCACCCTTCATCTGCATTCACTTTTCATTTTCCTTTGTCTTGATTTTGATTATGGTGTACCAGACCCTTTTTGTCCTGATTCTTGCTTCTACAAAATTTGGCAGTATGACCAGATCTATTGCAATTGTAGAAGAAAACATTTATTTGCATATTTGACTAATATACTCTTGATCTACACTGATTAGCCATATGACCCACTCTATTGCATGCAAAGCATCTACCATTGAATGAATTGTTCATTTGCATATTTCTACATTCATGAGATTTATGACCATACCTTTTGCAATTGAAGCACTGTTCAGAGAAGGATGAATTGGTTTGATTCATTCTCTTTCTACATTGATTAGCTTTGTGACCAAAGTTATTGCAGTTGTGGCAGTATTCATTGAAGGATGGATATCTTTGAGCATTGGGTTGCCTTACCGGAGGTCTTCTAGGTTTGTCCCTTGGATTTCTTGATCCAAAATTCTTCTGACTAGATCTAGAGCTTTCACCTTTCTCATATCCTAAACCACACTTGTCATCTACCCTCTTTTGGCTTTCAAGAAGAACTTCAAGTTGAGTAGAGCTTATTTTGAATTTCTCTTTGTATTCATTTGCTATTTGAAGATCCCTTTTAAGAGTGTCAATTTGATCCTCAAGTTTTTCTTCATTATCTCTAGCATCTTCAAGATCAGATTCAAGATGTTTGATTATTCTATCCATCTTGTGGTTGTCTTCTGATTTCTCCTTGAGAGATTGTCTTAGATCATCTTCAGTCTTTCTTTTTTCTTCAATTTCTTAGGTGAATTTCATAACTCCCAATTCCATTTCATGTCTTGCCATAATGACCTCTTTTGATAATTTTTCACATAACTTAGTGTTCTCCTTCCGGTCTTCATTTGTATCATTTGCTTCACCTTGACTTGCTAATTGCTGAAGAAGTTCCTTTCTCTTCTTCATAGAGATGCTTAGTTTCCCTTTTAATTCATTTATGAAATCATCAGCCTGTTTAAGTCTTTCCTTCAATTCATTGACTTCAGAGTTGGAATGTTCAAGATCATCTAGGGTAGACTGAAGTTGTTCCCTCAAACCATACATATCCATTTGAAGTTCTAGATCTTCCTCAAGCTGTTAGGCTTTGTTTAGAGGAATTTGGCTCTGATACCAATTATTGATAACTGAGAGGGGGGGTGAATCAGTTATCCTAATATTTCAACTTTTTGAACTTTCTTAATAGTTAGTGCAACATCAAATCAAATAAGCAAGCATAATCATGAAATGGAAATAACACCAATACACATGACACAAAATTTTTGATGTGGAAACCCTATTAAGGGAAAAACCATGGGGTGATTAACCCAAGATATTATTCTCTGTTAGAAGAATAGATAGAACAAAATGGCACTTGCCAATTAGGGCTCACTGCCTGAGCACACTGCTCACAAGAGGCTCACTACCTACAAGAGACTCACTGTCTACAAGAAGGGAAGGTAAGTCAATGTTTGAACTGATGAGAAGCATCTACTCATGCTAAGGTTTAGTTCTAGTTAGGCTCAATAAATTGATCTGCTACACTTCATTCTTACTCTCTTTTAATGCTGTTGTACTTTCACATTCTGGACCTGTCTCCCTATCTTCACTCTGCTTTTCTACTTTTCTTTGCACCTACACAATACACACACTCACCTTCACATCTAAATCCATCTTGTATATATATCCGCATAAGTGATTTCATCACCTTTCTAGTCAGCATCCGAAATAGTCAATATTTTCCCAAGCTTTGATCTATCGGCTGGATCCTTGCTTACCAAGTGATGTGGATCTAGGAGATGCTTGTAGAAGTCATCAATCATGTCGGTCAAGCATGAATGATACCTCAAGAAACTTATTCATTAGCAATATCTCTTCCAGATTAGGATCTGACACTTTACCGGTACAGTTCTTCCTCTATCTACTTTGCCAAATAGGAACCCAACACTCAAGTGCTCATATCTCTTCACCCTGCCATCACCAAAGGCTAAATCCTTGGAACCTTCACTAAAATACTTCCTCTAAGAGATCCGGTCCTGACTGTCAGACCTTGTTGACTGCTCTGTTCTTGCTCACCAGATCATAACATTTCTTCAATCTGACTTCCGGTAGAGACTCATCATGTCTTGTGGATGTGTGGGATAACCTATGTTGCCATCAATGACAACATTCATGAATCCATATAGTGTCTCTTGCCAATAGCTATATGTAGTAAATTATGCACAACTGACGTCGTGATCAAGTTCTTAGAAGATAACATCATCACCAAATTCAGCATTCTGTATGCATTGGTATGTGATAATGGCTCTCCCTTTGCTTCACTAAAATTATCTAGTTGGGCATTTGAATATGGCATTACTTTGAAGTTTTCATCTAATTATTATCCCTAAGGTAATGGCCTTGTTGAATCCACTAACAAAAATCTGCTAGACATCATTAAGAAACTAGTGTAAAAGAATCCTAGAGAATGGAATACTTTACTGAAATATGCTCTGTGGGTTGTGTTGACATTTCTTCTGAATCAACATTAGGGTTTGCCACTTCTAATGCACAGGCAGATTCAGGCCAACTGAATACAGGAGGTTGCGTGAGCTCCTCCCCTTCACTTCTGGTTCTGCCGCACCAAGGGGGGTATCCCTATAACTTAAGATGTAACCTTGACTAGCTCAAAGATAGAAAGATCTAACTTGACAACAACAGGCAGAATACTCTCATGTATGGACCAAGATCTGCATGATAGATCACAAGGCTGGCAACATTCTTGGACATGATGTCTGGTTGAGTATGAGAGTATGCAGGGGGTTCCTAATCCTACTCCTACAACTAACAGGTGGAGGTATGAAATGTTTTGATATGAATTTGGATGCAAAGCTGGACATGGTGTATAACACAAGAACACAGCATGACTGGTGCCTATCCAGGGCTTGGAGTCGGTAGACATACACCTGTGAATGATCAGCATGAATAGCTAAGACTGGATTTCAGGGGGATACACATGATATCTGCCTTACAGATATCTCCCAATATAGAGTGTTGAGCTATCTCTACTTATGGCATCCCTACTGCAGTATACCCTTCCCAATGTTCAACCTGAAAACAGTTTAATCTGCCCCTTGAGCAGAGGTTAAAAGATCAGACATTCAACATAGGAATTCTATGCTCTAGAATCTAAACATCACACAAATATCCAGATCCAGAAGAAGAATACATGCAATACTGGAGACAGAATTAACACAACACATGCTAAGATAGCATTACTCATATGAGATCAACCATGAAACCAGTGGATTCATGCCAAGTCCTACAACAGGAGATACATAAACTCACAAGATCAAGCTGTACAGAGCAACCAGATCAGCTGGTTATGCATTACAGAGCCAAAAATCTACAACTTTCAACAACCTTTGAATGAATAACATCGTCTCTATTATATAGCAGGAGGATGTATTCAGCATTAACTACCAGGTTGACCAAAACTCCCGCCAGATATACAGTATAATGAAAATGGCGCTCAAACATTAATGCAGCAGGTAGGGGAGGAGACAGGAAGATTTTTCGAGCCTTGCGCCGCCGCCTAGGGATCTAGGTCTTCAATCAGGTACTACATCCGTCCACGCCATCGCCCATACCTCTGCAACAATCGCCATTGATGGCGCACCAACCCGCGGCCTTGGGAAGATCATCAAACAGTTAATCGCAACCACTTCCCGCCGGGACTCAACATCATGATATTTCGAATATGCAGGATAACATTATCCCACATGCACCCCGCAGCGACCTCCTTAACACTTTATATACTAGGTCATGAGCATATATCATGTCGGTGCTTTTGCTCCTGACGACACTAGTATAAGACTTCATCATCATCACCCTCCAGCAGCATGATATCCTGTTGCCCGAAAAATCACCCTGACGTCATCATCATATCGCAATACAACCGCATGATAATCGCCTTCATCGGCACAACCGGATCCATCGGAGAAACATCCTCCTGCTGAGCTTATAACAAAAGTCTGGCCGATGAACATCCTGATGACGTCATCATCATATCCTGCTGACGTCATCATCATATCTGCCTACTGCGCACCTCCTCACATCCGGATGACATCATCATCATGTTTGCAAATATCGGGAGATCTCCTCAAGATGATCAGTGTTAGAAATATGACCCCCCCGGGACCTCGATGACGTCATCATCATATTAACATCATCATGATATTCGGAAGACAACCGGATATTTGGAAATATCCTCCTGATGTGCAAATATCATGTTGCACTGTAGCTCCTCTGTAAGATCAGGGCGATTGATGAATATGATGATGCTCGAAAAGATCACCCCCTCTAGATAGCGCACGAAGCCGGCAGGTGGATATCTCCTTGATATCAGCATCATCATGATGCTGGAACAAACACACTCGAGTGATATGAAAATATCACCCCCTCCTTCAGAAATATCATGATGCAGATAGGCAGAGAAAAAGATATCACCCTGATATACGGATGACGTCAGCATCATCAGGATGAGAAACAAAGAACAAGGTGATACAACATCATCAGGATGATATTGACTAAGATCATCCTGACGTTCAAAATATGATGACCCTAGTGAATATCGGGTCGCACTTAGAACTCTTCAACAACATCATCAGGATGATCGTAACCAAGATCACCCGATGATAGAAATATCACCCCGGCGAAATATCATGAAGGCAGAAAATATGATGACCCCCACAAGCAACACGGTGATAAAAGGAAATATGATGATGATGACGACCCTTAAGAAAGAACAAGTAAGGTCGAACAACTTAGAGAATAACCCCTTCAGAATAACGGGGCAACATCATCATGATCACCCTCGCAAGCAGATCAGGGCGCACTGTAGCTCATCAGCATCATCATGATAATAACCAAACCTCACCCGATACTTCAATATGATGATGACGATGAGAAAACGGTCGACGGAGAACATGATGATGCTGACCTTCACCGAAACGAACATGATGATGATGACCTCCTCCTCAAGAAAATATGATGATGCAGCTGAAAAATGCTGAGGAGGTCCATCACTTAGAGCATTTTTTGGATACTTAGGGAGAGTGCCTGAATGAAAATTGCTCAGAAAACTACCAGTCAATTCAGGCACTAACAGTGGCTCTGTCTGGGGACGTGCAGGTGCAAGACTGCAGCGAGAACTCCAGATCTCTGGGATGCAGACCAGTGCCTTATCCATTGGGCATAGAGTCATGAAGTTATCATGATCTGCATCACCAAACACAATATTTTTAAACATCATTTTGGCGGCCCCGGGCAACCAAAAAGGAAGAACCATAATTTTTTCTTGTCAAATGCCTGATTCCAAGCTGAAAGATCCCAATCCCAACTGAAAAGATTGGCATAATCTGCCCATAATGTCACCTGCTTAAAAAGATATTCCACCAGTTTTGAAAGCTTGCCACCATTATTTTCAGCTCTGTCATTTTGGATTTCAGAAGTAGACATGTAACCATACACATAATATTCTTCAACATTAGGCAACACATGTATGTTATGTCCCTCAGACAGTACATCATGCTGCTCTTGGCATTCTTTATCATTTATCTGGCTGCTGCACATTATCAGGCACTCATCCAGCTGATCCAACAATTCAGAATACCCAGAAAATATGAGACCCCTAATATCTACTGATATTGAAAACAAAACCTGATCCACACACCCAATGTTGCACATGTCTGAATCAGGTGATGATGAACATTCATTATTCACAGCTTGCAAATCAGTATCATCATCCTCAAACAAAGGGTTAATCCTGCACCACTGAAAATCAAGACTCACAACATCATATACATCAGCAGGCTCATCATAAAGGGGATTAACACTCACTGCAAAGGCCTCTGCTTCTTCTTCATGACATTCCAATTCTTCTTCATTACTATCAGATTCAGAGTCATAAGAAAAACAAACCTGATCCATGTACTGGTCATGGATATCATTTTTATCAACTGATTGCCCCATATACAAGATTTTTGCTGTTTCAAAGTACTCTGAAGTTGAACAATCTGCATCATTTTCCAGCCCTCCAATGCTTCCTGATGAAACTGATATTGATTCTTGATCCATATGATCACAACTCTGCGCAACTGGATCATTTAAACATGAAGGCTCTTTGTTTAGGACTGGTATGCAAATATTACTTGAAAAATTATCGTTTTCAACTTCACTTGCTGGGCAAAAAAGGACATCCTCCTCTATGAAAGAAACATCATCCACTTGGAATGATGCAAAAATTGGGACAACAGGGGTGTGAGTGCTATGACATTCATTATCAATTCCTGAATTAAACCCTTCATTAACACTGGGGGCTGCAGGACAACAAAAATTTTCAGAAAAATAACCCTTCTGTATTCCATACCTCCAATTGTTTTCAATATCTAATGCAAACTGATGTGCCTGATGCAATGTGGTGGGCTCCTTGTCTCTTAATCTGTAACTCATTTTCCCATCAAAGGCTCCCAAGTAGGCAACTAAGCACAGTGCATCATTAGGTCTCATGCATTCTGGAATTCTATTCAATGCCCTCATAAATCTGAGGTTAAAGGCTGGGATCAACTCATCTTCTTCAATATGGATGTACATGAAGTCACTAATGGCTGCATATTCAGAAACTCTTTCACCATACTGTACTAGAAATGTAGATTTAAAACCATGCCAAGAGTTGACAGAATGAGCTGGAAGGTAGGAAAACCAATCCCTTGCATCTTCATCTAGAGATTGAACAAATAATCTCATAACCACATCCTCATAGTCAATCTCAAAGTCATCTATCACATTCATGAACTGCTGCAAGTGTCTCTCAGCTGATTCATCCTTTATACCCTTAAATTTAGGCAAAAAATTTTTGATTTTAGGTGGAAAAGCATTTGGATAGCCACAAATGCCATTGAAATCTATGGGCTTATATCTGTCTATGTTGAAACTTCTTTTATTACATTGTTGGGACTGACTACTATACATTTTTGCATTTGACACTTCACAAGGGTGCATAGGCAGATAATGCATCCTTTATGTTATTGCAACCCTCCTCTCTACTCAGATTTTCTACAAACAATGACTTTAGGCACTCAAAGTTTAGGCTGTTTTTTCAAGCTAGCCTAAAGTCCTTTAAATGAGTCTTTTGAACAACATTGCATGCCCTTTGAAATACAGTGTAAGTTCTAATAAAAGCATGCAAGCTCTGCTTTCACCAATGTTCCCTTTTAACCAGTGCTTTCTCACCAAATAGGGAATCTGTCAAATAATATGAAATACCTGGATATGTTGCAGAAGCTGCAAATTCTTCTCTAGCTGATTTTGTTCTTTTATCAGGTTCTTTGATGCAGAGTCGCCACCTCCTTGAAGAGGAATAAGCTTCAAACAAGCTGAAGCTGCAAATTGATTTCTTTCTTTCTGGGTCATCCACCAGCAGAGTCACATATACAACCTTTTTTCTTTGCTGCAACAAATAGTTTCCAGGTCTAATTTTTCAATCTTGTGGACTCAAACTTTCATGGATATGACATTGATCTTCCCAGCAGAGTCGCCAATTTGTTGGTGACTCGGATGGGTCACAAGATATATTACTGGAGATGATTAGATAGTACTTTTACTATTCAATCCCCAGCGGAGTCGCCATTTTGTTGACATTTCTTCTGAATCAGCATTAGGGTTTGCCACTTCTAATGCACAGGCAGATTCAGGCCAACTGAATACAGGAGGTTGCGTGAGCTCCTCCCCTTCACTTCTGGTTCTGCCGCACCAAGGGGGGTATCCCTATAACTTAAGATGTAACCTTGACTAGCTCAAAGATAGAAAGATCTAACTTGACAACAACAGGCAGAATACTCTCATGTATGGACCAAGATCTGCATGATAGATCACAAGGCTGGCAACATTCTTGGACATGATGTCTGGTTGAGTATGAGAGTATGCAGGGGGTTCCTAATCCTACTCCTACAACTAACAGGTGGAGGTATGAAATGTTTTGATATGAATTTGGATGCAAAGCTGGACATGGTGTATAACACAAGAACACAGCATGACTGGTGCCTATCCAGGGCTTGGAGTCGGTAGACATACACCTGTGAATGATCAGCATGAATAGCTAAGACTGGATTTCAGGGGGATACACATGATATCTGCCTTACAGATATCTCCCAATATAGAGTGTTGAGCTATCTCTACTTATGGCATCCCTACTGCAGTATACCCTTCCCAATGTTCAACCTGAAAACAGTTTAATCTGCCCCTTGAGCAGAGGTTAAAAGATCAGACATTCAACATAGGAATTCTATGCTCTAGAATCTAAACATCACACAAATATCCAGATCCAGAAGAAGAATACATGCAATACTGGAGACAGAATTAACACAACACATGCTAAGATAGCATTACTCATATGAGATCAACCATGAAACCAGTGGATTCATGCCAAGTCCTACAACAGGAGATACATAAACTCACAAGATCAAGCTGTACAGAGCAACCAGATCAGCTGGTTATGCATTACAGAGCCAAAAATCTACAACTTTCAACAACCTTTGAATGAATAACATCGTCTCTATTATATAGCAGGAGGATGTATTCAGCATTAACTACCAGGTTGACCAAAACTCCCGCCAGATATACAGTATAATGAAAATGGCGCTCAAACATTAATGCAGCAGGTAGGGGAGGAGACAGGAAGATTTTTTGAGCCTTGCGCCGCCGCCTAGGGATCCAGGTCTTCAATCAGGTACTACATCCGTCCACGCCATCGCCCATACCTCTGCAACAATCGCCATTGATGGCGCACCAACCCGCGGCCTTGGGAAGATCATCAAACAGTTAATCGCAACCACTTCCCGCCGGGACTCAACATCATGATATTTCGAATATGCAGGATAACATTATCCCACATGCACCCCGCAGCGACCTCCTTAACACTTTATATACTAGGTCATGAGCATATATCATGTCGGTGCTTTTGCTCCTGACGACACTAGTATAAGACTTCATCATCATCACCCTCCAGCAGCATGATATCCTGTTGCCCGAAAAATCACCCTGACGTCATCATCATATCGCAATACAACCGCATGATAATCGCCTTCATCGGCACAATCGGATCCATCGGAGAAACATCCTCCTGCTGAGCTTATAACAAAAGTCTGGCCGATGAACATCCTGATGACGTCATCATCATATCCTGCTGACATCATCATCATATCTGCCTACTGCGCACCTCCTCACATCTGGATGACGTCATCATCATGTTTGCAAATATCGGGAGATCTCCTTAAGATGATCAGTGTTAGAAATATGACCCCCCCGGGACCTCGATGACGTCATCATCATATTAACATCATCATGATATTCGGAAGACAACCGGATATTTGGAAATATCCTCCTGATGTGCAAATATCATGTTGCACTGTAGCTCCTCTGTAAGATCGGGGCAATTGATGAATATGATGATGCTTGAAAAGATCACCCCCTCTAGATAGCGCACGAAGCCGGCAGGTGGATATCTCCTTGATATCAGCATCATCATGATGCTGGAACAAACACACTCGAGTGATATGAAAATATCACCCCCTCCTTCGGAAATATCATGATGCAGATAGGCAGAGAAAAAGATATCACCCTGATATACGGATGACGTCAGCATCATCAAGATGAGAAACAAAGAACAAGGTGATACAACATCATCAGGATGATATTGACTAAGATCATCCTGACGTTCAAAATATGATGACCCTAGTGAATATCGGGTCGCACTTAGAACTCTTCAACAACATCATCAGTATGATCGTAACCAAGATCACCCGATGATAGAAATATCACCCCGGCGAAATATCATGAAGGCAGAAAATATGATGACCCCCGCAAGCAACACGGTGATAAAAGGAAATATGATGATGATGACGACCCTTAAGAAAGAACAAGTAAGGTCGAACAACTTAGAGAATAACCCCTTCAGAATAACGGGGCAACATCATCATGATCACCCTCGCAAGCAGATCAGGGCGCACTGTAGCTCATCAGCATCATCATGATAATAACCAAACCTCACCCGATACTTCAATATGATGATGACGATGAGAAAACGGTCGACAGAGAACATGATGATGCTGACCTTCACCGAAACGAACATGATGATGATGACCTCCTCCTCAAGAAAATATGATGATGCAGCTGAAAAATGCTGAGGAGGTCCATCACTTAGAGCATTTTTTGGATACTTAGGGAGAGTGCCTGAATGAAAATTGCTCAGAAAACTACCAGTCAATTCAGGCACTAACAGGTTGATAGAACTAGAATGAAATCAGATCTAGGCAATTCACTGTATCAACTAGTTTATGGAACAGATCCAATCCTCCCTACAAACCTAAAAGTTCCCACTTTACAGTTGCTTAGGAATAACTAGACCTAGAGGACAAACTTGAAGTCAAATTACTGCATCTCTTACACCTATAAGAAAAGAGGAACTGAGCCATAGACCATTTCTCCAAACATTAGGTTACAATCAAAAACTAGTTTGACAAAAGAGCCAAGATCAAGAACTTTCGAATATCAGACCTTGTCCTATCTTGGGATATGTTGATGTGGTTGTTAGTCACATACACATGAATAAAAGTTTATATCACAAACCTTTACTCATCTTGAAAGACTTCAAGATCCATGAGGATTTGAATGTCCCAAGTCTCCGTTAGTTAGGTCTTGAACTTTTTACAATCACTTAGGGGTTGTTGTGATATGTTGTTCCATTTTGGGGGACTTACACCTTCATAATTGTATCCTTTCTTAGATTATGTCAAATTCCACAAATGTCCTACCTATTGTACCTAATATGCATATATTCTTGACAATTGTATCAGATCCTACAATATCCAGTTGAGGTTTAAACACAAGCATAAATTGCACATAACTTTGATCAATTCTTCTTAAACTATCTCAACTTTGATTAGTTCTTCTGAGATTATCCTAACTTTGATTAGTTCTAAAACTATCTCAGTCTGAACTAATCTTTGCATATTATCATGAATTTAGCTAAAGATGTTCTCTTAAAACATACACTCATTGATATTTATGGTCAACTACATATGATTTATCATTATTTACATTCATCCAATCATATTTAATCAAGATATTTATTATTTGCATTCATTCACTATATTTTGTAAAATGAAGAGTAAAAGTTTGAGTTAAAGAAACAAGATCCTAAACTAATTGAATTTTCACCATTGATCCACATGTATACTCTGACACAGTCATTAAATGAAGCAAAAATCAAACCATACTTCACTAGGAAATACACAATTATTTACGATCGATACTAATATTCAAAGGTAAGTTGATGACAACATGCAATTAGTTGAATGCACATCAAAATGAACATAACAATTCACCATTACAAATCAAAAATCAATAGAAGATTACTTAAGATATACGAAGAGATGGTAATCTATAACTTCATTTTTTTATTATGTATGCAAAGGAATATACACATTTACACTGATTGTGAGAAAGAACCATGAGAAAAGCCACATAGTTCTCAAATTTACAATCTCAGTGCTCCAAAAGTTCATCAATTTAATCTCTATAATACAAGATGATTTAGACCCTTTTATAGAATAAGGACCTAAGATCAGTTTCAATGCACCAGCGATTAGGATATCTCTCAAAATATCAAGGACCAAGATCTATAACACATGATTTCTAGTTGGCAATCTTTGGTAGAGGACAAGTGGCAAAATGGAATATTCCTTGATATCTTCCCTTTGGCATCTTCAAGAATATTTTATTCTTCTGGCTTGGATGAATCCTCACCAATCATCATCTTGCCAAAGTCCAACTTCCTATACAATTCAAAGGCTTTTATGGTTGTATCCATTTCTGTCTTGTCAAACTATTGTACTTTAGCTTTTGCATATTCTTGCATTTGCAATTCATCACTTATGGATACCCATTGACTTGTCTTGTTATCCAATTTTCTTCTGTATTCCTTCATTTTCATGGACAATTCCATCAGTAGTTCTATAGCCACCTCTAAAAAATGTGATATAGGATTCTTCATCATAGGATCAAACTTGGTCCTAAATGCTTCTTTGGAGACCTGTTCATCATATGTCTTCTTGTTGTCCATCAAAGTCCCCAACAATTCTTCAAGATTATCTACTGTATATGTTAGCAACTCTTTCACTTTAGTACTAATATCCTTTGTTTTATTTTGACATCTCTTTAAGATATCTATTTCAGATTTTAGATCATTTATCCAAGTAGATATCTTGTGCATAGTTTGTAGTTTCAGGATGTGATCCTATATATAAGTAGATATCTGCTTCTATTTGTTGATCAATAGGTTTCTCTTTAGACATCTTCTCATTATCTTCTTCATTTTGTTGATGTCCTTCATCCTGAGCAGCCTCCATGTCAATGTCCCGAGCAGTTTCTCCTTGTTCTTACTTATCCAGAGTTGTATCCTTCACCTCTATGCTTGTCCTTGCTAGATAAGACAAGTCTACTACTTGAGGACTTGTTATTGTGTCAATCAAGACATCCAACTACGTAGGGTGGATGGCCTCTTTGGGAGATCCTAGCTCTTCTATATCTGAGATATCATGTGCCTTAGGTCTTTTACCCCCTCTTAACTTCATGCTACCTCCACTTGAGGCATTTAATGTTGTGAAGGCACTATGGGTGTAAACAATGACCCCATGGGATTGTTTGTCACATCTCAGGTGACATCATCATCAGTCAATTCTATGACTTGATTCAGGGGCAATGGTTTCTCTCCAACCCTTGTTTGTTTTGTAGCTTTAGCCTCCTCAGCCAACTCACTTTTCACCTTTATAATTTGTGGGACTAGGACATTATGCTGCAATTCTTTCACCACTCTTGCTGTTGTAGGATCAGGTTGAACTTCTACTTGTTTGGCTAGGTGCACTTGGAGTGGGGTAGGTGTTGACAATGACATTGCCTGTGATTGACCTTGAGAAAACATTTTCTCTATTCTTGTAGGTCCCTCTAGACCTTCTATTTGGACATCTACAGATTTAGAGGTGGAACCTCTCATGACAGTCACGTGTGCACTTTTCTGTTTGGGGATGTTCATCACTTCCAATAAATCTATGAGCCCTAGCTCCTCTATAGCCCTGGTAGTAATAGAAATAGTTGGTAAGGGCACATCCCTAGGAGGTTGAGGTCTAGTGACTATTATTATTCCCTTTTCTATAATATCTTCTTCCTCTTCTGCTGATGTCGAGGGTTCTAGTTGTGTAAGTTTTGCTTCCATGACTTGTCTCTTATGAATGAGAAATTTGTCATATCCCAAGTCACTCCTTTCCTTCAGCTTCCTTTTCTTGTCATGGGTGATGGACACACCTTTCTCTTTTAATTGACCTATCTTCTTCTCCACCCATTTCTTTGTAATGTTCATTACCTTTGCTATTATAACATCTATGGATGTCTCTTCTGGCTGGCTCCAGTTTGGCAAGGACAGAAGATCTTTGTATATTTGTTTCTCCTCATACTCCATATCCAACACCTTCCCATCATCAGACTTGACTTGAGGAGGGAGCTATAGACATATCAACATTCTAATTTGATTCAGAGTTAATATCTAAAATCCTCTTTTATGTACATCATCCTCATCATCACAATCAACCCAATAGTCTTCAAGGTGTGTTACATGTTGTAGCCTTTTACTCACCCACCTTTCCATTATGTGATATGGATCATAATATCTGACCAAAGGGAATAACTATAGATGGGACATGTGTCAAGCAGTCTCAAATGTCTTGGCTCCATCAATTGAACTGCATGCATGCCAATTGATCTCCATGGGGAATCTGACATTCCCTTTCCCATTCTTCTTCATGTAGGCTTCATAGGATGGGATGATTTGTCTTGTCACTTCTAGTAACAATACCCTATCAGTAGGATATCTTGGTAGCATGAATGGATTACCCTTTAAGCCTTCCATTCTTATGTATGTATATGTGGGGAACTAGATAAACCATGCCCCATTTCATCGTATTAGCTCATGTGCTTCTTTTGACAACCTTTTAGCCCTGTCACCTTCCATTAGTCTAACAAGGTGCATTATACAACAATCATTAACTTCCCTGTAATGTTGGATGGACATCTTCCTCTCCAACTTTGGGTAGTTCTCCCACGCTATTTTTTCATTTGGCAAACATCCCAACCTTTCGACTATCTGCAGTCCATTGAGTTGTGACTTATATGTACATGCATATACAACATAGGATGTCATATAAAATATCCTCCTCTTCTTCCATTGCACCATTCCATCATGGAGATTGTCACTAATGAGCTTAGCCCATTGGCTACCTTGTTTTTGTCTTTGACCATCAGGATCATGCCATACATCCATGGCTCAAATGTTCCAGCATCTATTTGTAAAGTAATGAAAAGAGGGTTGATTGGATTGATTGATAGTTTAGTTAGGTCCTCCTTTCACTCAATACATTCAAGGACATTTAATCAAGTTGAATCACAACTTATGCAAGAGGAATCAAGTATCAGGTTGGCTATCACTTGGAATGATAAGGAAATTTGGAATTGATTGATTAATGTATTGATTTTAGTCTGATTCGCATAAAACCCTAATTATGCAAAATCATAAACAAATAGATGAAACTTGATAAATCTTTCTACAAAAATAGATTAAATACGGATTAGATACATACCAAAATTTGAGTTTCAGAATATAGAAAAGTCAAGGGCAAAACAGCAAGTACCCAAGCCTAAGGTGCTAATTTTTTTGGAGGGCTTTGAGATCTTTTCCACTACTGACTACAACCAATTTAGAGGTTCTCCATGTTGTGAAACTAAGGGTCAAGGGTGCAGGTACCCAAGCCCTTTTTGAGCTATTTTCTACCTCTTTAAATCCTAATTCCTTACATTCTGTAATAATCCTTTGCAACTCCACTCTTTGGGATCCAATACATATCACCTGCAATCACAAGAGAGGGGTTAGGGGTTGTGGTGTTTAGGAGCTTACCTCATTCAAGCCCTGAAATGGCATTCAAGACTTCCAAAATTGTTGTTAGATAGAGAGTGTGTATCCTTGTAGGATAGAGGTAAAAACAATGATAAAATGATAGATTGAATCACAAATAGATATCACCTCAGAGGTATAGCTCTCATAGAGATGAATCTCTTTCACACCATGAGAAGATGAAGCTAAATCTAAAATAACAAACATAATAACAACACAAGTCCGCTCTGCAACACAATGAATGCCTTGAATGCTCTAAAATTATAAGTTCACCAAAATCTCAAAATCATCTTCTAGTTTTCAAATGAAATCCTAAACATGATTATATATGCATTCCACTACAAATTTCATAATTCAAACTCAAGATGTTTGCAACAAAAAACTTTAATGGTAACTTTACCGACATTGAAATTTGAGACCCCACCAAAATAGGGTAGGGCAAGGGCACGGGAGCCCAAAAGCTAAGGCACCTATTTTGGGTCAGGGTTAAGCTCAAAGATGTCCCCTAAGTCCCATTTGTCATGGGTTTCAAGGCATCTTGTCTCAGGATTTGTTTCTAACATGTATGATGAAAAATTAAAGGACCTGGGACCTAAACTTAGGGGGTAATAGGCCTAGGGGACATTTTATGACATAACACTATTTTTCCTACCATCCTGCTAAGGAGTGCTATCATGTATTGCACCTTAGGGATAAAATCATATTTGAATAAATGTTGAGGCATCTTAGCTATGGCCTTGACTTTGTTATCTGGTGCCCTCCATGAAGAAAATATGATTTTCTTGTAGTCTGTGTAATTGTTGTTATACTCCATAGTTAGGGCTTCCATCTTTATCTAGTACATATCCCTGTTAGTGGGAAACTTAAATGCCTCTATAATTCCATTCACAGAGAAGTTGGTGTATACCCGACCTTGATGTTCTACCCTTCTGGTCACTATATTATAATTTCGTGCACACTTTGTATGATATTCTTTAGAATGGGGTTATCCTCACCTACCTAAATCCGTGCCCTAAAGGCATCCAACTCAGTTTTCCCACATTGGGTGTCATCTACACAATCAAACTTGTGGAATATCAGCCCTAGCATGGGGAACATAGGTGATTTGAACTCATCATCTGTGCAATCCTTGTGGTTCTGCATCTTGTCCTACAAGATATAAACATCCATAGTTAAGTCTAGGGTTTAGGGATTTAAATGTGTTGATTACCTTAAATCTCATTGCATAAATTCAAATCCATCATAATCCACATGTAAATATGAATTCACCTAAGGAATTACCTTCATAATAAGAATTTTACCTTCTAACTATGCAACTACATATTGTAACAATAAAAATGAAGAAACAAGGTTTGTCGTGTTCATACCTGGTAGTTAAAATCTCAACCTTAATGTAGATACAGATATGGATACCATTTGGCTCTGTACACCATTTTCATTCTATGTAACACCATTCTCCAGTCATTGTAATGTCACCTTGATCACCTGTAATTTGCTTTTAATCAATTTTAGCTCTCTATAATTTTAGCTCAAATGCTTTGATAATCGATAATATTGGATGAATTTACCTTTTATCCTTAGAAAATCTATCAATTAGGGTATATTAATTACACCTTCTATGGTTAGGTAAGGCTTTATTGTTTAGGTGCAAGGAAATCAATAGCTATCAAAAGGCATGCGTTTGAATTTAAAATGCCAACAATGTTTATGCACGTCATTAAATGGTAGGAGGGATATGTCATGCATATTTGAAATTTAATACCTAGTTCAGAATGTCCATTTGACTTTGACTAGATGTGAGGATGAATATCCTGTCTCCAAATGTCTAGGTGATGTTAGCAAAAGTCTTAGTCAAACATCATTCACTAAAGAAGTAAGTGTCAGGATTTCATCTGCCTTCAAAAGTTGGGATATACGAAATATCCATTACAAAATGTCCTTATGCTAAAGATCCCATTGAAATGTCAACAGTGTTGGAGACACTGCTGGTATGATGAAGTTTGGCTGAGCATGATGTTTGATAGTATTGTCATTGATGGAAAAAAGAAAAGGAACAAAGATTCAACAAGGTTGGAATAGAGATTTTGGTTTGGCAAAGTAGGCTTAAGCATTTTGGCTAAGTGTTGGTGGAGTATAGAGATAGCGACAGAGAGATAGTATTTTGGTCAGTGTTGGTCCACAGTTGAAGATCTAATCTTACGTTTCTGGTAAGATGTCCATGGTCTTTAGATGTTCTTAAATCTAAAGTTTCAGCTCTTGATAATCTCTAGAAATGTACCGTCAAGTTCCAGAAGTTCAGCATAGCAGAGAAGAACAGTAATTAGAGAAGAACACACAATTGTTTTGGTCCGCATTCGTCTTGTATTAAATATTTTGTTGTACAATTTTGAGGTTTGTAAACACATATATGAAGTCTCTAAATCCAAAGTTACAGAGTTTGAAGTCCACTAGAAAGATAGTTATGAGCATCTAAGTATCGCTACAAGGTTTGACAATGTTTGACTATGATAGGGCATGTGTTCTAATGGTCCGCATTTGACTGCAAGTTGATATTATGTTCTACTGTTCTAGAGTTATGTTCTAAGATGACTAAAGAGTCTTGGATATGAATTTGAGCAAGTCTTGTGATCTACATTGAAAGTTGTAATCTGACAGATGAACTGAACCAATGATAATCAAGGTTTAAGGCTGACCTAATACTTTGATCTAAGTGCGGTAAAATCCATTAATTAGGTTCATGTTCTAAGTGGTTAAATAGTTTGGGCCAACATGTGAAAAGTTGTTTCAAGTTTTGAATTGATTCACACAGTACTTTTGTGAAAGGATTAGGTCGACAAGCTACACAAGGCATAACTACATGCTTCATCTCTATATGTTGACCTAATTTGAAAATTGTAAATGTTGTGGATATATATGACATCCATTTTAATGTTTGGAAAATGTGTAGTGTGAATATGAAGATGTGAGTGTGTGACATGCAAAGTTCTATGTTTTTGTAAGGTCTACAAGTGCAAAAGAAGAGATCTAATTCTTATGTAAGAGCAAAGCAGTGTGACAGAGAAAAGCAGGATGAAGAGTTTTGAATCAATTTTCTGAGCTTCATTAGAACTGTATCCATGCATATGTAGATGAAATTTTAGCAGTTCATTTTGGTAGTGAGCTTGTATGCAGTGAGCATCTTTCTTTAGATAGTGAGTCCTTAAGGGCAGTGAGCCCTAAGGTAGTGAGCCTCTTGTAATTTTGTATTGTTACTACATAATATATTGTGAGCTAATACTCACCATGGTTTTTCCCATTTTGGGTTTTCCACGTAAAAATCTTGGTGTCTATGTATTATGTTTTGTGATTAATCAGTCTATGTTTAACTTGTTTTAATGTTATTGAATGGGAAAATGGATTAATGGTTGAATTAGTGAATGGTTTAAGAGAATACTGATTCACCCCCCCTCTCAATATTCTGGGTGTTCAACAATTGGTATCAAAGCTTGGTTCCTTGGAAGAAGTCTAACAGCTTGAGGAAGATCTTGGAGATTGAACACATGGCCGGTAAAAGGTATTCTACTCCTGAAGAAATTCATTTAAATGAAACTATAGAAGAAGAATGCATGTTTGTTAGTGAAGAAGAACTCAAAGTTTCTCTTGAAGATCTTGAAAGGACTGAAGAAGAAAATAGGGATCTTAAAGAAAATGTCAAAGAAGCAAATGAGTGCATTAGAAAATTGAGGGAACATGCCAAGAAATTCAAAGAAAGACATAAGGAGGTTAGTGAATAATTGAAATCAACAAATGAAATTTTGGATGATCTAAGAATACAAATTGAAGGTAAATAAAAAGAAGAAGACCTAAATCAATTGGTGAAAGGAAAATCAAAAGAATGTACAAAGTTGAAGTCAGATTTGGAAAAGGCAAAGAATTATGAAGCAAAGTTCAAGATAATTTCTATAAGACTTGATGAGATGCTTGCTAGACAAAAGAACTCTGATGACAAAGAAGGCTTGGGATTTGAGAAAGGTGAAAGTTCTAAAATTGGTCAAGAAATGAATGTTCAGAACAAGAAGGACAAAAGCAAACAGATCCAGAATCAAAGGAATGGACCCAAAAAACCATCGGTCAGGCAACCAAATGCACATAGGTACCCATCTTTCAATGGTTATTGTAATTCATGCAATAAGTTTGGTCATAAGGCTACTCAATGTAGAAGCAAAATGAATCAAAATGTTCCATCATTTTCTGGTCAGTGCTTCACTTGTAATAAAGTATCTCATAAAGATAATGAATGCAGAAGTCATATAAGGATTGGTTACAACAATAGAAGGAATGCTCAAACTTTTAGAGGTAACTTCTTTGCATGCAAAAGAGTTGGTCATAGAGCTAGTGAATGTAGAAGTTAGATAAGGAATGTATATAACAATGGAATGAATGCTCAATCTTTCAATGGTAACTACTTTACATGCAATAGATTTGGACATAGGGCTAACCAATGCATATCAAGGGTGAATGGAAGGAACAATGATCAGAGAAATGTTGTATGCTTCAATTGCAACAGGCCTGGACATATTGCAATATTTTGCAGAAGCAAGAATATGAAGAAGGATAATCAGGCAGAGATGAAGAAATTGGTACAAAAGATGGATCTAGTAGAAATCAAGAAGGAGATGAACAAGGTGTGGGTTAAGAAGGAAGCTAAGAATGAGTCTGTGCCAGACTCTGGTGCAGACACTTCCTCCAGGAAGTGAATTGGAAGCTCTAGCTCAAGGGGATCTTTAATGAAATATTATGTTCCCCTAGCCAGAAAGGTGGCACAAGGATATGAGAAAAAAAATAGTATATTAGAACTATTTTTGAACAAGTGCAAAAGAAGAGAGATCTAATTCTTATGTAAGAGCAAAGCAGTGTGATAGAGCAAAGCAGGATGAAGAGTTTTGAATCATTTTTCTAAGCTTCATTGGAATTGTATCCATGAATTTGTAGATGCAATTTTAGCAGTTCATTTTGGCAGTGAGCCATCCTTCTTTTTCTTTCCTTATGGTAGTGAGCTTGTATGCAGTGAGCATCTTTCTTTGGACAATGAGCCCTAGGCAGTGAGTCCTAAGGTAGTGAGCCTCTTGTAATTTGGTATTGTTACTACATAATATATTGTGAGCTAACACTCATCATGGTTTTTCCCATTTGGGATTTTCCACGTAAAATCCTGGTGTCTATGTGTTATGTTTTGTGATTGATCATTCTATGTTTAACTTTTTTTAATGTTGTTGAATGGGCAAATGAATTAATGGTTTAATTAGTGAATGGTTTAAGAGAATACTGATTCACCCCCCCTCTCAGTATTTTGGGTGTTCAACAAATGGTGGGACACATGGAGTGAAATCCTTACTTGGGATACCGATCTGGATATTTGTACAGATATGGATATTTGGTAAGCATAAAATATCTGGTTGCAAATATCCATTTGAAAAGTCAAAGGTTTGAGTATTCGAAACATGATTCTTTAAGGCAAGATGTGGATAAGGATATTTGAATGTGGATATTTGAAACTTAATATTTGATTGAATATATCCTATGCAAAATATCCATACCTTGGAAGTTTATCGATGAGAATAATTTTAACAACTGTCACGGGTGTGGATATCGACATTTAAGTGGATATAGATATTTGGTAATCGATTATATCCATGTGAAAATATCCTATCTAGGTGACATTTTCACAATTTGTCATGATAAATTTGATAGTTTGAAGGGTAATGGATATGGATATTTTCATAACAGGTTATATCCATCTCGTCGAGGCAATTATTGTCTTAACCTAATTTAATGATTATCTCGAGTCCAGATCTATGGTTCACATGCTTGAGGGTTAATACAAAGACTGGACATGATGATGGACATGGAAATGGATATTAAGAATGGATAGGATATTATAGGTGTAATATCCATATCCCTTTGACCAAGATATCTAATTGACCAGAACTTTAAACAGGTATAACTTACTCATTTTAAAGAATTTCAACATGATGCAAAAGGAAAAGTTTCTTAGAATTTGATTCTCCAACCATTCATAGCCTTTACAGGGGAATATGCCAGACTTGAATTTTGACCATATATCTTAACATGACATTTTACCATTACACCCAAAAGGAAAAGTACACAAGCAAAGCAAAGAAAAAAGTTAGGTTCCTATTTTGCTAAGGCAACATGGGCCTTGTTGTGAGACCACATAAAAACTTGCCACCAAAGAAAACCATTGAATTTAAATCAATTTAGGGAAGAATGGAAAATCCAGACATAAAATTTCTAACTTCCACTGCATATGGATGTCAAGATTAGATCAGATGAAATCACATTCACCAAAGAAACTAGATTATGAGAAGGAATGCAAGTGTGTGCTTTGATTCATTTCCTTCCTATTGAAGAGGTTGAAAGTGACAGTAATTATCATTAAGCTACATAGTTTGATTTAACCTTTTAAGCTGATCCTAGATAGAGCCTTGCTACTAGTCAAGCATCCATAGCCCCAACAAGGTTATCGCCTATAATTCCCCTAAATAGAGGCCCACTTACAGTCATGTGTTTATAGACCTGGTAGGGTTATTTAGATGACCTAAAGAGAGTAAATTTCTTTTCCTTTTGATTTTCTATATTTTCCTTTTGTGTAAGATATATCATTTTAGCTCATTGTTTGCATAGTAATGGAACTTGCTGCTAGGCTAGGAACTATAGTGGTAGCAAAGGCAAACCTTGAGATTTTTTACTTAATGTAGACACTAACACTTTCAACTAGTCCTAGGAACTTTTAAGGTATGTTGGATTGATGATCCCTTGGACAACCTTCATTTTGATTGGTGAATGTGATTTTATAAAGTAAATTAATACACTAGACCTGTAGAAGTTACAACCTATGTAAGGACCTGAGATTCTTTCCTAAATTCTATAAATTTTTCTATTTTCTAAAGTAAAAATGTGCTCCTTATCATGCATGGCCAAACAAAATGACTGTACATGCAACTATTTACATATATACACAAATCCAAGTTTTCTCTTTTAAGGATCAGGCTTGGAAATGGTGTTTTAGGAATTGTCCATTGACAGACAATGGGACATCCTCTCCAGTTAAGGTTTTTAACTTGTATGTGCTATCTCCTAATATTTCATCTACTTGAAAAGGACTTGTCCATAATTTGTCAAACTTTCCATGGTCTCCTTTATTTTCATGGGCCTTATCCCAAGACAACACAAGGTTAGATATTTGAAACACTTTAACTTTAGCCTGCTTGTCAAACCAACGTTTGACAAGGGCTTGGTGTTTGGAGAAATGGTCGATTGCTTAATCCCTCTTCTCCTCCAGGTGCAAAATTTATAGTAGTCTAATTTCTAGTTTATTGTCCAGACCTAGATATTTTTGGGCAAATTGCAGGGTAGGGATTTTCAAGTTGATGGAGGTATAAGATCTACTTCATAGACCAATTGATATGAGGAGTTACCTAGAGTAGACTTGACTCTGGTCCTATCGACCCACAAGGCATATTTTAGCAGAGTGTTCCATTCCCTAGGGTTCTTTTCTACTAGTTTTTTTATGATATCCAATGAGTTCTTGTTAGTAGACTCGACAAGTCTGTTTCCTTAAGGATAGTAGTTAGATGAAAACTTCAATGGTATATCATAATCAAATGCCCAACTTGAGAATTTTAATGAAGCAAAGGTGGGTCCATTGTCACATACCAAAGCCTATGGAATGCCAAACTTGGTAATGATGTTGTCCTCTAGGAACATGATCACGTCCTCTGATGTGCATGTCTTATTGCTCACAACCTCAGTCCACCTAGTACAATAATATGTAATGGTTAGGACATACCTATGTCTAGTGGAGGATGGAGGATTGATAACTCCTATTAAGTCCATGACCCATTGCACGAATGGGCACATCTCCATCATGAGTTGTAATGGTTGAGCTGCATATCTTTCTCTATTGGTAGCCACCTGACATGTATGGCAATGCCTAATATGGTGATGTAGAGGGGGCTACTAATTTACCAATTGATCCAACAATGAGATACTAATCCATTAAAATCTACAACACAACACTTCACAAGCCTCTAAAAGAAAGCTAAAAATAAAATGGAATAACAAATAGAAGAAGAGAAATCTACACAATAATATTTATTCAATCTAAAATTTCATTACAAAATATCGAAGCATACAAGCTTCTCAGAATCACACATCCAACACTTGCAACAAATAATTTTCTCCACCTCTAGACTCCTTCCCCAACATCTGGGTCTCTCCCCAATTTTCTTCGCTTAGCTCCAATAAAAACCCGTCACTTATCCCTTTCACCACGCCCTCCTTTTTCAGAATTTCCTAAAACGGTTTCTAGGTTTCATGCCTCTCCTTCCCAGATTTCTAGAACTTATTGAATTTCTCAATTTTGATCTAAAATGAGAGTTATTCTCATTTTACTGAGACTGGGTCTCAAAATTACGACCCCCCATTTTGGAGTTACAAATTTTGAAATTAATAAAATAAAATTCTAGAAGTTAGGTCCACCACTTGGGCCATAAAGACTACTTACAAGATTCCTTACATGATGTTGGTTACAAAATAAGTTCTTTCTAAAATTAGGAGTTAGTGACCCACTTTATGACGGCATCTCACCCACCAAAATACAAATTAATGCATATCCCCAAGTGGATGCCTAGGAAAGATTCTTCCCACTAATAGAGGATTTTACAAATTACTAAGATATTTTACATCAAAATTTGCATTTATTAATATATTCCAATAAAATATATTTGTTGCAAATATTAATATTATTTCCCAAGTCCATAATCCTTATTGAAAACAAACAAACAAAAATTAAAATATTTTTGGTGATGTTGATTGCCAATTTTCCATGGATGCTCTTGCATCATATGGTCAACGGTGTCTTTAAAGATTGTAGGCCAATAATATCCAGCTCTAAGGATCTTATGCATCATGGCTAGATGGGATCCATGAGATGTTCTAAATTTATCATGTAATTCTTGCAAGACTTTAGTTTCTTCTTGTCTATTGAGGCATCTGAGGTATATGCCTTTGTGATTTATCTTGAATAGGATTCCTCCCTTGATCATATAGATTTGAGATTTTATCCTCAGAGCTCTTCTCTAGGATGCTTTCAGGTTTTGTGGACATCTACCTATGATCAAGATATGTCTGATGTTTGAATACCAATCCTCCTATATACCTGAATCAATTGTATATTGCTGGCTAACTAGATTGGGACTTGCCACAACAATCATCTGCATTAGAGCTTGTCCTCTAACTAGTTTTGTTAGGGTGATGTCCATGTCATACTCCCATAGCATAGTTATCCATTTAGCTCGCTTTTCCCTTATTTCATTTTGCACTAGCAACATCTTGATCGCTGAGTCTAACATGACAGTGATTACCCTACTTCTCAGAATTTAGTGCCAAAATTTCTTTACTACCCTAACTAAGGCTAACTTCCGTCGTTCTACATGTAGATATCTCAACTCGGTGTCCTTGAACAAACTAATCATGAAGGTGATGGGTTTCTCATCCTTCACATCATTCCTTTGCATTAAAACAACAACACATGTATGATTTGAGGCGAATGAGTATATGTAGAATGCCTTGGTATAATCAGGGTTGTTTAGCACTAGAGCATCAATGATTGCTTTCTTGATGTTCTCAAATGCTGCTCTAGCTTTTGATGTCCACTCTATCTTGGTGTCTTTCTTCAACATAGCATTAAGTGGTCTTACTATTTCAGCAAAACCTATTATGAATTTGTAGATAAAGTTGATCTTGCCACAATAGGATTTCAATTCCTTTTTGCTTCCTAGCAACTAGAGCTTCATGATGGAATGCGCTTGGTCAATGTCAATGGATATTCCATTCTCAGAAACTAGATGTCCTAATAATTTCCCAATAGTAATGTTGAAGATGCACTTCTTGGGATTAAGTGAGATGCCATACTGTTCACATCTTTGTAATACCCTTTGCAAATCACCAATGTGATCTTCTCTGACTTTAGAAAATATAGTTAGGTCATCCATGTATATGATGATGCATTGACCAACCAAACCTTGAAAAGCTATATCCATAGCGAGCTGGAACATTGCACCATCATTTATTAGGCTGAATGGCATCCTTTTATAGGCAAAGATTCCCCATTTGGTGGTGAATGTAATTTTCAACTAATCAATTTTGTCGACCATTACCTAGTTATATCTAGAAAACCCATCTAGAAAGGACATCGTCTAAGCTCCATTTACCATCTGGAGTACTTCATCTAAGGAGGATAAAGGATAATTATCCTTTTCTGATGCCTTGTTGAGGTTATGGAAGTCTACACACAATCAGATATCTCCATTCTTGTTTCTTACTGGAACTAGGTTAGCAACCCACATAGAGTGCCTGATGGGGAAGATGATCCTCGTAGCTAACATCTTTTTACCTTCTTCAAATATCAAAGGTTCTAGTAATGCATTCACTTGCCTTTGCTTTTGTCTAAATGGCTTCGCATCCATCTTCAATGGAATGGAATGCGTGATGATTAAGGTATCATATGTCTTAAGTTCATCATATGTTTAGGTGATCATATGGATGTAATCCTTTAGAGCCTGAGCAATCCCATCTCGTTCAAAGGTACATACATTGCTGATCAGGACCTTCCTGGCCTCTGAATTATCATTCATGTCTATGGGTTCATAATCCTCTCTATCTGCTTTAGGGAGATCCTTTTGTTTGAGAATACCATCTAGATCAAACAATCATTCTAGTTCGATCATCCCCTTAGGAATATTGTTATTCTTTAAGTCGATAATGGACTCTTCATCCCATGCTTGATCATCTCAGTTTTTCTCAGCTATCACCTAAGCTTAGATGACGTCCCTATTGGAAATGGAGTCCAAGATGTGTTGATTGTCTTCAAAAATGTAATGAGCTGCCCCTATTTGTTCTTTTAGTTTCTTATAATATGTTATTTTATTTATTTTGTGGTCTTTTAGAACTAGATAGAAGTTGCAGAAGGGGTTTTTTATTTTGCATGCAATTATTTTGCCAGATAACAATGTAATATATAACATGCAATGATAACCCAGAAAAGCTATAATAGATATGAGCAAAATATTAGTGACCTAGATCATAAAATCACACGAAATGAATTATCAACACATACCCATTTGCATATCTTCATTTTGACAACTCTGTTGTACATGAACCAACATTACATACTTTGGAAATCACCATGAATACACTAGCAAAGGAATGTCTCTGACAAATAATGAAATGCTATGGATTATATAACCCTAGGTGCCCAAGATAGATGTGATAAAGCCACAAAAATGAGATATTTAACCTCCTTAAAAACTCATAACTCCCTTGTTGTTGTATGACCAAGTTGGGGTTTGTATCAACAAGTAACCTACCCTAAAATCCCCCTCAAAACTACTTTAAAATGCTCAGTTTGAAACTACAATAATGACTAATTTCAATTGCCTCAAAACAACATGTAAAAGCTCCTCAAAAACCCATATCAACTGCTCATATGTGCTACAACCTATCCTAGGGATGTACGACTTGAATGAGGTGCTGAAACTACATCAAATCTCTTTCCATTTCATGGCTAAAGTCTACAATGCATTCTTATATGGTCTCCTATAATCATCATGCCAAATAAGCTGAGATATGTCTATGAAAACCCTTCGGCAACAAACCAAACTCTTTGCTAAAGCACCAATGCAAACACTGAATGTATTTGCCTCTTCGAGCACCTTGGGATGATCTTTCACACATGTGGAATGTTGTTACTAATGGAGGTTTTCATCTCCAAAAGCCATGGTTTCAAATTTCTCCAAAACCCTCAAACTCTTTGCAGAGCCAAAGCTAATGTAAATGAAATAATCAACATATCAACTGAATTGTCTTTTCCCCTTTTTTATAATTCCACTAAGGGAGGTGATTCACCTTTTGGAGGTAATATTTAATTAAAGTCACTTTTTATAAACTCAAGATGAGTGCTCAATGTTATGGCTAAATGACTTTATTAATATTTCATTTTTGACACTTAACCTTTATAACCCAAAGTCCAATATATAATAAACATTAATAATTTATGGACTTTAAAACGGAGGCCCAAATGATCTCAGAATCCAGTGATCTATAGATCATTTGAAAGGTCTCACCAAGATGCTTCATCTCCAACACTAAAAATTTTGAAACAAATAGAAACCCTAATTTGCCAAAAATAGAAAGTCTATGCCTAAGCAATCAAATCCACCCTAGAAAGTTAACTCCACAACTATGCTGTAAAAGGACCCAGAAATGGGGACATTACAGTCTGCCCTTCCCAAAGATTACTTATCCTCAAGCAATGCCAATACAACCTCTAATCAACATACTGATCCAAACTAAAATCAAGAATGATCCCAGGGTCCCAAAGTCAACCTAGAAGATCTGTAGTACCATCCCCTCAAGGCATTGACCTGTAGGGTACCAACACAAAAGGCCTCCTAAAATCCATCAATAAGAAGAGCAATCAGATACTACAAGAACTCAATCAACCCCTTAGAAAATTTCTCTTCCAGGAAACCAATCCAAGGCACCATAGGAACAAGCTCAATAAAGTCAACATCAGCTCTCACGTTCCCAACAGCTTCTGGTCCACAACCTAATGTGATCCCAGGGTTCCAAGTTAATCTCTTAAAGAAATCACCATGCTAACGTTATGCCACTCTGATCATAACTATCTAACCATCACGTCCATGTTGCATTCTCCTCTCCTGAGCCCCTGAGAAGTATTCACCATTAAATCCCATACTAAAATACCTGAAAGGATTGAAATCCTCACCAAGTGACATATCCCACCAAGGCATCTCAGTGAAGCCCAAAGATACAATCTCCCTACCAGACTCAATCCTGAGAAACATAAAGTATAATCTGCTCAACCCAAAAGGGAAAACCTCAGCACATCTCCTCACATTATCCCATAAGTGATACCATCTAGTCCCTAATTAGAATCTGATATCAATAGTGTCATCCCTAGAATCATACATCCTGACAATGACATCGTGATCATATACTAATAACCCCTCACCGACACCTAATCTTCAAGTGTCAGCATGCCCATATCAAGCACACCAACTCATCCAATCGACTGTAATCTTCACTATAACATCTGTATGGATATCCATCAACATCTCAAACTGATTGCAATAACCATCACTCATACTAGTGGAAGCTGAAAATAATTTCTCTAACTCAGTAAATCCTCCCACAACTTGCTGCCAAGAAGCCTGTAAGTACTCAAGGTCCATCCTCTCATAAACTAAAGTTGCCATAATAAACGCTAAAATACTAGGGCAACAACTGTCATAAAAAATTACCCAGAAAACATAGGAAATGTGAATGTTGTAATGACCAAAGGAACTCCTCCAATACCCACATTACCTCTACTAATCAACACCATCTAAGAATTACTCCTGGTGGCACCCTCAAATTTTGCAAATTTGATGTGCCAATATCCTTTCAAGGTGTCGACAAAGGGCTTGGGCAACAAGATGTACAATCTACCTCGGAGGCCACCTTCGTAAATTAAAATTTATCAACTTGAGCATCATCTTGCAAATCCCTTTGGTAGAAAGTTTCTTGGTACATATGACAACATGCCTGCATAGTTTCATGCTCCCGGGACAAGTTTTGATGGGCCATTTAATTATTTTCTGACTACAACAGGCTAATTTTGGCACTCTAAAAAGTTTCAAATATTGCAATTCTGAGGGTGACCCAGTTGTCAATTTGGTCTCAAACCTCTCCAGTTCCAATTTTGGCAAAATCTGAGACCGTTTGATGCATTATTTTAATGCATTTCAGTTGTGGCAAACTCACCCAACGGGCCAGTTTACAAAGCAGGTACCAGAAATTGGTTGGCGAAGAAATTTTTGAGGAGATGGGTTTGCTTGTAATAATTGATTATTCCCCTATGCAAATTTTCATAGTCGTAAGACGCCCGGTTTGCTTGCAATGGAAAAGTGCCAAATGCCCATTAAAAGAAATTCAAATTTCAACATAGTTTAAAAATCAAAATGCAAAATAAAGGAATATTAAAATGGTCATATTAAAATGAAAAATTAAAAAGGTTACATATTGGAAAGGAAATTTAACGTGACTTTTAGAAAGGTCAAAGGCTTAAAAGAAAAGTCTTAAAGTTATAAAGCTTATGGAAGATAAAGGGGGAGTGATGGTACGACTTATTGTACCATCGCACCCCCCTCATGCACACATCATCAGACCCCCGTAATGGCATGATATGCCCATCACGGGGCTTCTCTCGCCTTTCCTTCATTTTACATGACGTCAACGATGCATTCCCTCCAATTTTGTGGTCATTTTTTGATGGATTTTTGGCACCCTCAAATGGATATGTTGCTAATTCAAACTACAGTCATGGTTTTCACTTTTAGGACATTTTTTGAGGGATATTTTTGACTCAGAGGTGTTGTTATATGCCGCAAAATATTCCCTATACAATTCCTCATCCATTGACAAAGGTTTTTTGACCATTTGGAGCGATTTTTGAGTGCCATAATGAGTGAGAATGCCTCTGTTTTGGCAAAAAATGACCCAGAAAGTTTTGATTGGGCAAAAATCAAATTTGAATGCTGCTGCAGTGCTGTCTGGGACATTGAATGTGATTGTCAAGCTGAAGATGAGATCTCAGAGGTCTCTTATTGCAGAGGATATGGGAGTCTCCAGCTGCAGTCGTTCAAGCTTGGGAAAAAATTAAAAAATGTAAAAAATTAAAAGAGGGATATTAAATTTTTTTTTATTCATTTTATGCTCTTTTAATATATTGTTATTTTATTCCCAAGGCATGTTTGGAGGGAAAATGTATTAAAAAAATGTCTCACCTACCTCTAGAGATGCAGTTAATTTCTAGGGCAACACACTTTGGACATAAAAGAAAGAGCTGGGCTCTCATTTTGTGGTTGTTGAAGATTTTGGCATTTTGGAGAAGTAATGAAAATACAGTTTACCTGGGTTTCTCTGCCTCTTTTACTGTGAGTTTATGAGTTGTATGTTGAATGTATTTCTACATAACTATTTTTCAGTTTCATGTTGAATTATATGAGAAATGCTATATGCATGTATTATGTTAATTGTCTCTAGTGTTGAATGTATCTCTTCTTTTGAATCTGATAGCTAAGAGTTGTTGAGATTCTAGAATATGGATTTTATGTATTGCTTGTCTAATCTTTGACTTATATTCAAGGAGTAGATTAAACTATTTTGGGTTAAGCATGATGAAGAATGTATTGCAGCAAGGATATTTGTAATAAGAGTTAGTTGAATACTCTTTCTTGGGTAGTGTTTGTAAGGCAAATGCTAACAAAGCCCCTTGAAACTTGAGTGTTGTCTTAAGTTTACGAGAATCATTCACATACATACACCTATTTGACTCCATGCCCTAAGATAGGCACCAGTCTGACTTTGTGTTGAAGTTATGATCCAAAGCCCTAAATCTTGCATCCAAACATAAAACAAAATCATTTCAGAATCTCAAACTTTTAGATTTTAGGAGTAGGGTTGTAAATTGCATGCTCTCATTTTCAACTAGTTGGATAGTCTAAGAACATTGCCAATCTAGGTTTATCTCAAAAATCTTGGTGCATACATGAGAGCATTTTGCCTGATATTGAAAAGTTAAATCTTTTGTTATGAGAGAGTCAAAGTTAAATCTTTTGTTATAGGGATACCCCCTAGGTGTGGAAAAACTTGAAGTGAAGGGGAGGCACGTTCACACAACCTCCTGTCTTTGTTGGCCGAATCTGTCATTAAGCTTGAGCATAGGAAATGGCAAACCCTTAGAGTTTGATAACTGTTGATTTGGGAACCAACAACTCCATTGTTGGGCTAGAGGTGTTGGCCAATCCAACTGCATGATATCATTCATTGTCCTCTGTAGTCTGATTGGAAAATGGACAACACTACCAATTCTAAAGTTGTGTCCACCACTCCAATTCAAAATCAACATCTCACCTTTGGCAATTGCCCCTGGATCCCAAATCCTACGGTTATCACAAATCTCCACACTAGAATCAGAAAGAACTCCATCAACCAACTCGAAGAGTGGCTTATGATAAGTCACGTCAGCATCAACCTCAAACAAAGGCTTATCAATAAACTAAATATTATCCTCTTGCTATTCTAGACTCCCTTTTTTTGATTCCTTGGGGCAATGGGCAAGATCATAATCATCCTAAATTCAATCAAACTCCTCCATTACATGTTTGATCTCCTTTGCCCTTTCTCTATTCTCCTTCTCCCTAAACTGATGAGCCTCATAGAGCTAATCATTTTCTCCAAGACATGCTCTTGGACCCTTTCCAAAGCAAGCTTTATGGAATTAAGATCAATTGTGAGCTCAGTAACCTCTTCCCTTAACTGCTTAGTCACGGACAAAGTTTCATCTACAAACTTGGAAGCAACATCTCTATCATGCGTCATGTGTAAGAAAATTGTTTTTATTCCCTCCATAGAACTTTTAATCATGTGCAAATCAGTAATGGGAACATTTCACTCATGTTGGTTTCTTAGTGTCATAAAAATGAATTTTTCAACAAGGATCCTAATGTCATCCAACCTAGATGAAGTGTGCAGTTCTTTTTCCATAGATAACAAAAATTAATTTTTCCAATCTTGTTCTGACAAGGATAGTACACTACTATTATGTTGCATGCTACAATCAAAACTTTCATACCTATCATCAAAGTCTTGAAGGCTATCCCAAATCACTAGTGCCTCTCCCTGACCATCCTCAATAATGAATTGTGAATCCAAATCAACAAGGCTGCTAGTTCTTTGCTCAAGATCAGCTACATGCAATGTGAAATCAGATTTGTTCTTAAGATCAAGAACAACATTGTCAATGCCATCAATGTTATCATACTTGCATAACTGTGGAGATGAAGTTAGAACAACGTTATAGTTGTTGCTAGGGAAAATTAGATTTAATGTTAAAAGCAACAAACTTAATGAAACCCTAACTATGCACTATGAAGGACAAACTAGAATGAAAATGAAAATAGAAATACAAAGAAAACCAAATCCATGCTAGGTTTGATTGATCTCCATGACTCTTCTTGATCTTGCATGAGGATGCAAAATGTCGAAGGGTTGTTGATTTCTCACAGCTGCAGCATAATAGAGCTCAAGAAATTGTATGATTGTATGAAAATGATTTGTGAGAGTGCATGAGTAGAGACCTTGGATAGGAAAATGAAATTTGATTTATAGAGGGAAAGAGGATCAAATGAATGGCTAGGATTATAAACCAATTATGTGAGGTGTATGGCCAAGATTAAAAGTTGATTTTAGTGCCTATGACACACATTAAGTGGATTATGACATGAGGGTAAAATTAGGTTGTGAGGGAATAAGTGGGATTCTTTTATTTATTTTGGAGGAAAAGATTCCTAGGACACAAATGAATGGGGCTAAAAATAGGATGTGAGTGGAAATCTCATAATTTAAATAATAAAATTATTTAAATTATTTAAATCCACCATTTTTGCCCACTTGTATGGTTGACATATAGGTGGGCCTAATATGAGCATGACATTTGGTATCAAATCCAGGTTTACAAACACTAGGAAATCTGGGAGTGTGTTTGGGTCATGTTGTTGAATGTGTAGTAGTGAACTATTACCACTTTATGTGAAAATGTTTGTGTAGTTAATTTAAGATGTAAGTAGTAACACAAGTAATTGGATTGACTTACTTTTAATTCTTTTTAGTTCATTTTTGTTAAACTATAGTTTAAATTGTTGTGTGTCCCTATTTTCCTTTTGAATAATGAACTTCTAGTCAAATTAGAATGAAATGAATCCAATTAGACACATAGTATGTTTAACATCTCTTTGTAAGTGCAAATTTTTTTGTATCTTCTAGTCATATATTGCTTAGAAGGAAGTAGATTGTTTAAGGGCACAGTTGTCATGTACAATATTATAATTATCTGTGTTGATGTTTTTTTATTTATTTCTTAAGGTGATAGTGGCTTCCTACTTCATTTGATTTATCCACTTCTTTGCATTTAGCCTAGAGGCCTAGTTTATAATGGAGCCAACCTTTTTCAAACATGACATAATTGATTTTGTTACAAATAGTCCACACTAGTTTAGGATGTAAACTAAAATCTAAAATCTTCCCTAAGTGCACCTTGGTCATTCCGAATTGGAGTTTTGATGTCCTTAATGATGTCTCAACAAATTTATTCTTTTGACTTTATAAATTGTTTGTGCTCTTAGAAACTACTTTAATGATTGTAGCATTTTTTTTTCTAATTGTTAAGTGGATTGGTTGGGAAAACAAAGTTAGAATTAAGGGTGTATAAGGCTTGATTTTGAGTAAATAGTTCTAGTGGATTATAAGGTAATATAAAGTTTTGTGATCTCCTTCAAATAAATGTATGTTACTAGTAAAAGATGTGAAGTCTTAGACTATTGATCATTTATATGCTTTAGGATAGAATTGTTGGCAAGAGACACTATATGGATTCATGGTTGTTGTCATTGATGGCAACAAAGGTCATCCCACATATCCGCAAGTCATGATATGTCTCTACCGGAAGTCAGATTGAAGATTGTTGTGGTCTGGTGAACAAGAACAGAGCATGTGGCAAGGTCCGATAGATTGGTCCGGATCTCTCAGAGGAAGTGTCTTGGTGCAGTGCGGATCTGGGGAAGTCAAGAGGACTATCTTGAGTGGTATATTCCAAGGATTTAGCCTCCGGAGTTGGACAAGGAAAAAGATATGAATAGTTGAGTACCGGATTCCTGAGAGACAGTGAAAACAGAGGAAGAACTGACTGACAGAGTATCAGACTACTTTCCGGATGTGTTACAGATGATGATAAAGGTTGCGGAGGCATGAATCATGTTTGGCCGACATAATTGATGATATCTACAAGTATATGCTTGATCCGCATTGCTTGGTGAGCAAGGATTCAGCCGACAGAACTAAGTTTGTAAGAAACTAGACTGTTCCGGATGCCGACTAGAAAGGTGATGAAATTACTTGTGCGGATATATATAGAGGATGGATTTAGTTGTAAAGTGTGAGTAATGTGTGAGAGGATATGCGAACAAGTCCAGAGTAGAGCAGAAGTAGCAAGAAAGATCCGGTATGTGAAAGGATAGCAGACTAAAGAACAGAGGAAAGATGAAGTGCAGCAGATCAGTATACTGAACCTAACCGGAACTGAACTCCAGCATATGCAGATGCTTCCAATCAGTTCAAGACTGTGATTCTTATCACTTTGTAAGACAGTGTGTCTTCTTGTAGGCAGTGAGCCTCTTGTGAGCAGTGTGCTCGGGCAGTGAGCCCTAATTGGCAAGTGCCATTTTTGTAATTTCCTATTCTTCTAACAGAGAATAATTCTTGGGTTAATCACCCCGTGGTTTTCTCCCTTAACAGGGTTTCCACGTCAAAAATACTGTGTCATGTGTTTCTTATTTCATGGTTAATGTTTTGTGTTTGATTTTATGCTGCTTCAATTAAAAGGAAAGTTCAATAAGGGAAATAATTAGGATAACTGATTCACCCCCCCCTCTCAGTTATCAACAATTGGTGTCAGAGCCAAGTTCCTCCTAATAGAGCCTAACAGCTTGAGGAAGATCTGGGATTTCAAATGGATGCATATGGTTTAAAGGAGCAACTCAAGACTGCCCTTGAGGATCTTGAACAGTCAAATTCTGAAGTCAGTGAATTAAGAGAAAGACTCAAACAGGCTGATGAATTCATGAGGGAATTAAAAGACAAATTAAGTCTCTCTATGAAAAAGAGAAAGGAGCTGCTCCAACAGTTGGCAAGACAAAGTGAAGAAAGCAATACAAATGAAGAATTGACTGAGCAAACCAAGTTATGTGAAAAGTTATCAAAAGAAGTCATTATGTTAAGACATGAAATGGAATCAGGAACTATAAAGTTCACTCAAGAGATTGAAGAAAAAAGAAAGGCTGAAGACAATCTAAGACAATCTCTTAAGGAAAAATCAGAAGAATGCCACCAGATGGACAGGATTATCAGACATCTTGAATCTGATCTTGAAGATGCCAAAGATAATGAAGAAAAACTTGAGGATCAAATTACCTCTCTCAAAAGAGATCTTCAAACAGCAAATGAATATAAAGAGAAATTCAAGATAAGTTCTGCTCAACTTGAAGTTCTTCTTGGAAGTCAAAAGAGGACTGATGACAAGTATGGTTTGGGATATGAGAAAGGAGAAAGCTCCGGATCCGGTCAGAGGAATCTTGGATCAGAAAATCCAAGGAGCAGGCCTAGAAGACCTCCGGTAAGACAGCCAAATGCTCAAAAATATCCATCCTTCAATGGATACTGCCACAGCTGCAACCATTTTGGTCACAAAGCTAATCAGTGCAGAATGAGAATGAATCAGATTAATTCATCCTTCTCCGGACAGTGCTTCAACTGCAAAAGGTATGGACACAAATCCCATGAATGCAGAATTATGCAAGTAAACAAATCATTCAAAGGTAGATGCTTTACATGCAATAGAGTAGGTCATATGGCTAATCAATGCAGATCAAGGGGATATCAGTTAAATATGCAAAGAAATGTTATTTGCCAAATCTGCAATAGGTCCGGTCATAATGCTAAAGTCTGCAGAAACAAGAATCAGGACAAAAGAGGTCCGGTGTATGATCAGAATCAAGACAAGGGTAAACAAAAGATGAATGCGGATGAAGTTAGGAATCAGATGAGCAAGATTTGGGTGAAGAAAAGCTCAGAGAATGTAGAGGTTGGATCCGCACCAGATTCTGGTGCTGATATTTCTTCCGGAAATTAAAAAGTGAGCTCAGGCTCAGGGGGAGACTCAAAGAAGATTCTGTTCCCCCAGCCAAACAAGTTGTGCCGGATGTGGCACAAGATGCGGATTAAAGGGTTTGTAGATATAAGTCCTGAGATGCTTCAGTCAAGTTTTCAGAGGTCCGCATAGAGTTATGAAGAAGCTGTGTTCGATTAAGTTAGACCTGTTCAGGGAGGTGCTCCGGTATGATAAAGGATTACAAAAAGGTCCGGAGAGATCCGGAAGTGCACGATCTTGTCTTGCGGATTGGACAGAGTGTTTGGGATGTTTTTGTAATATGTTACCTAGATTTATTCATGATTTAAAGATCCGGATGATATTCAGTGATCAGGACTAATCCGGGATACTCCAAGCTGTCCAGACATGGTAAACCGGAATAATGCAGGTGAAGCATTTATTGCAGACAGATATTAGGGTTTGCGGAGCAATATAAGGGATTTCTCAAAAGTTATCTGCTCATTCTACACTTGAGAAGAAGCGAATAGTGGAGCTCTGCAACAAGGTTCATCAAACACACCAAGGATCTCCTGCCGAAGCTATTGCATAAAGAAATCAATCCAACCACTCTGTGCAAACCGAAGGCGCATAAGGTATTCTTCGTTTTTCATTACCTCACTGCAAATCTTTGAAGAATGGCTACTCCAAACATAGTTAAGATCTCTGATAGACCTCGCCCCTCATTCAAGAAACATCCCTACAAATCATTGGAGGTAGATCCACTAGGAGCCTTCTCTAGTGTTCCCCACGGAGTCTTACATACTGAAGATATTAGGGTTTACATACACGCAAACATTGAGGAATTTGGGGAATTCAAATTAAGAGACCTCTATCACAAGCAACTGATAGACAATGCTTTTGAGCTCAAACCAGAGTATAAGGGTATCCAGAAGAAACAATTTGAGCAATTCATTCATTTCCCTAGCTTTGAAGAAGATGAATGGGTCCGGTATGTACTGAGCAGGATGCATGACAACTTCCTTTGGCTAGATAGACCCTGTAAGATCACAAAAGAAGCAATTAGAGCAGTAACTGGTCTATACTCTTCCGGGGGGGTACCTATCCTCAAATCTGTCAAGAACAACGTTGTAACTGAGGCCACCGGATCAAAATATGATAAGAGGGCAATGACCATTGAAGATATTTCGGATCCGGATATCAAATATGCATCAATGATAATAGGATACAAGATCTATCACTCCAGCAGGGAGAATTCTGTATCCGGAACTGCAATATACACAGCATATGAAATGCTAAGAAAGAATGCAGATTATGATCTTTGTGAACTACTACTAAGCCAATTAATGGAAAATGTACAGAAAATCAAGAAAGACAAGAAGAACTCCTTTAAGTATGGTACTCTCATTGTATGTCTATTCTTTTACTTCATGAATGAGCTACCCGGAACAAGTGGATGGGTATGGCAGAATGACAAACCTGTTGCAGTCCAGATAAGAGACTATTTGCATGGACTTGGGGATGCAAAAGCGAGAAATACAGCTCTATGGGGATACTTCAAAAACTTTCAGAGCATGATGCAAGCAAGAGAGAGAATTCCCCAGTCTCTCATTGAGAAATACAAGGACTCAGTATGCTTTATGGTTGACACTGATCAGTGCCTAATGGAGGCAGTGGAGCCAAGGACTGTCTGGATCATGCCCATGGGGTATGAAGTTGATGAACAGATAGTAGAGCTGCATGTTCAACACATGCTAAGTCAGCCCAAAGATCCTAAGGCAGAAAGGTTTGGAACCTTTGAGGAGCTGAGTGTGAAATTACATGTAGAACTCAGGGAACCTGAGATCAAAAGAAAAGTGAGAAAAGAAGTAGAGCACATTGCTCAAGGTCTTGGAATCTCAAAGGAGGCACTTGATGCCAGCCGGGAAAAGAGAAGGAAGGCCGAGGAAGAAGAGAAAAGCAAAGAAAGTGCTCCGGTTGGAGCTCCCACCCGGACCAGATCAACAAAGAGATCTGCACCTCCTTCAACCAAAAGTTCAAAACCGGAAGTCCAGGCATCCGGTAAGAGATCAAAGGCAAAAGCCACAAGGGCTTATGGAAGCCAAAAGGATGAAGAGGAAACAGAATCAGATGAGGGAGTAAGAGAAGTAAAGAAACAGAAAAAGAAAGGATCCGGTAAGCCCTCCACAGGACAAGACAAGGAGGAAATGGCAGAGGTAACTGTTGAAAAGCCCACTCTGTCACTAGAGAGCATAATCAAGTCGGTCACGGTGGATGGAAACCTTCAACCAATGACTGAATCCTATGATGACTTCAGTGAGGCAGACCAAAAGACTCTGCAGGAGGCCACAGTGAAATATCTTAACATATATAATAAGGCTTTCATTGAAATAATATCTCTTATTCCTAAAAGCCTAGAAAAGGAAATGGAAGTGAGGAAAAATAATGCTCATGCTAAAGATCTTGAGATCCGGGAGCAGATAGCTATTCAGCTATATCCTCAAATTGATCCCAAGACAATGAACATGATCTTCAAGGACTGCAAAGATGAGTTCAGAAGTAAAGCCAGGATGAATCAGCTCATGCTTGGTGAGACTGACAAAGTGGCACAAGAGACAGAAGAGATCCTCCGGAAGGCCTTCAAAAGGTTCAATCTTCCTGTTGTAGAGGACTTAGGTGCAGAAACAGCTGCTGATTTGGAATCTTCTGTTCCGGAAGAAGTGAGCCCTGAACAGACAAGTGAGGACTTGGGACCCTCTGCTCCAGAAGAAGTGGCCCATGAACGAGCAAGCATCTCTCCTCCGGTTTCCCCTACAGCCTCCGGATCCAAAGAAGAAGAGCAATTGCAGGAGAAGGAAGCAGTGGTGACAGACAAAGAGGTTGACAGTTCTAAGACTACAGAAGAAAAGAAACATCTGTCTCCGGCAAGAGACACTGCACAAACTGTTCAACAATTTTTGAGCAAAGAAACTCTAGAGATTGATGAACCGGAGCTTCTAAAAGGTCCATTTGATTTTGACTCTCTCTCTCCGGTACAAACAATGAAGATAGCTTCATTTGCAAATGCCAAGGCAAATGAAAAGCTCCTGAAGTCTCATATGGAAGACTGTGAGTTGATAGAGGCTGCTTCCGGAGTACTTGTAAAGATCATGCCATCAATCCAGATAGATCCGACAGCCTCCACTTCCGGTAATTTAAAAACCTTAGTCAGCAGTATTGATACACATTTTAATTCTCTAGAAAAATCAGCTGAAGAAAAGGTCCGGAAGGAATTTTTGGATAAGAGATTTTCTGAAATATTAGAATTAATCTCTAAGGATAGGAAGATTGTAAGCATTGGAATAAAGAGCTTAGAAAATGCTCTTAAGGATGGCGGTGACATCTACAAATTTTGTATATCTTGGTCAAAGGCAACAGCAGCAATTGACAAGAAAATAAAAGAGGAACAGGACAAGCTTCAAAGCTTATCTCAAAGTTTTGATCCTCTCTCTTCCTCTATAATAAATCAAGAATGTCAGACTATTGCAGTCTTGAATGAAATAAAGAATCTTGAGAAGGAGAGGAAGAACATTACCAACCGGATGGGAGAACTTAGAAGGATTATAGTCCCTAAGTTGGAAACTATGCATGAGGCCATCAGTGATGCCCAGACCACCGCCCATACAAAAGATCCGACAGATCTCAGGCGGGCAGAAGCTTTTGCATTTTTGTTGAGTGGTCACATTTCAATCTTGGACAGAATGAAGCTAAGTTGGGCTACTGAAATGGTTCAACTGCAGACATCCTTTGCAGACATTCTGCAGTATATGTGAGTATGTAAATATGCGACTATATATAGAAAATTTTTGAAAATTTTGGTGTGCGGACCCTACCCTTTGCCATTGATGTCAAAGGGGGAGTGAGGAGCAGTGAAAAATGAGGAATCCAACTCAGGGGGAGTTCCGGAAATTGTATATAAAGACAGAGCATCAGCAAAGGGGGAGCATAGTGTAAACACTTAGTCATTTTTCACTAAGTGTTGCCATCAATGCCAAAGGGGGAGATTGTTGGCAAGAGACACTATATGGATTCATGGTTGTTGTCATTGATGGCAACAAAGGTCATCCCACATATCCGCAAGTCATGATATGTCTCTACCGGAAGTCAGATTGAAGATTGTTGTGGTCCGGTGAACAAGAATAGAGCATGTGGCAAGGTCCGACAGATTGGTCCGGATCTCTCAGAGGAAGTGTCTTGGTGCAGTGCGGATCTGGGGAAGTCAAGAGGACTATCTTGAGTGGTATATTCCAAGGATTTAGCCTCCGGAGTTGGACAAGGAAAAAGATATGAATAGTTGAGTACCGGATTCCTGAGAGACAGTGAAAACAGAGGAAGAACTGACTGACAGAGTATCAGACTACTTTCCGGATGTGTTACAGATGATGATAAAGGTTGCGGAGGCATGAATCATGTTTGGCCGACATAATTGATGATATCTACAAGTATATGCTTGATCCGCATTGCTTGGTGAGCAAGGATTCAGCCGACAGAACTAAGTTTGTAAGAAACTAGACTGTTCCGGATGCCGACTAGAAAGGTGATGAAATTACTTGTGCGGATATATATAGAGGATGGATTTAGTTGTAAAGTGTGAGTAATGTGTGAGAGGATATGCGAACAAGTCCAGAGTAGAGCAGAAGTAGCAAGAAAGATCCGGTATGTGAAAGGATAGCAGACTAAAGAACAGAGGAAAGATGAAGTGCAGCAGATCAGTATACTGAACCTAACCGGAACTGAACTCCAGCATATGCAGATGCTTCCAATCAGTTCAAGACTGTGATTCTTATCACTTTGTAAGACAGTGTGTCTTCTTGTAGGCAGTGAGCCTCTTGTGAGCAGTGTGCTCGGGCAGTGAGCCCTAATTGGCAAGTGCCATTTTTGTAATTTCCTATTCTTCTAACAGAGAATAATTCTTGGGTTAATCACCCCGTGGTTTTCTCCCTTAACAGGGTTTCCACGTCAAAAATACTGTGTCATGTGTTTCTTATTTCATGGTTAATGTTTTGTGTTTGATTTTATGCTGCTTCAATTAAAAGGAAAGTTCAATAAGGGAAATAATTAGGATAACTGATTCACCCCCCCCTCTCAGTTATCAACAAGAATAATGACAAAAGATAGAGGATATAGTCAAACATGTTAAGAGCACTTAGATTGAAGAATATCTATATTTATACTCTTATGAACCCATTCTAACCATCAAACTAGAATTATTTCTATTACTAGTTATTATGTGTGGAAAAGTCTTTACAAATGATCTTTGTGTGAGTTAGTATTGATTAAGAAATGAAGCATACTTAGCATATTATACCCCCTTGTATGTATTATTGTGATCTTCAATGAAGGATAAATGTAAAAGATTGGTGTCATTCACATTAGTTGATAACGGTGTAGATTACACATGAATTTACATTATTTATGCATACTTGTTTAGTCATCTATGTATGAGTATGAAATAAGGTAAAAGTTTTAATATAGGAATTAGGTCCCTGAATGAGTTTGTTCTAAGTACAACATATAGTAGGCAATTAAGGCATGCTTTTTCCTCCTTATGTGGTTGGATGTGTAAGCAATGGTTGGATGTGTAAGTAATTACCCTTAGAGTTTGAGTTTATGATGAACTATTATTTCAATATATGAGATTGATTTAGGAAATATCTAATGTATGCATGTATTGGTGATAAGAAGGCACTAGTATTTTATGTGATTGTATCTTTAGATCTAAAATAGGATATTAGGTACCTCTTTAATTGTTTTCTTATAAATAACTACTTTTGAAGTTGATAGGATTGAATGATTGGTATGGTAGAGGTGTGTTCCTTCTCATACAAATGTGTGGGTTGCTTCCTTTACTTTTAAGGTGGTGATGTTTAGGTTAACTCCCTCTTTCTATTCCAGTAGATTGGGCAGTCAAATTTGATTTAGATATGCATGAAAGTGGTGTTCATTGGGAGATTATAATAATATTCCAAGATCATATCTCTTGATTGAGCTTTTTTTTCTATTAAACCATGCTCGTTAATACATAGGAAAAAGTCTAATTCAGTTTGTTATATTGTTCCAGTTGGGATGGGGTACACTCCAAGTTTGTTAATCTTTCGATACCAACATTAGATAATAGTGTTGGGAAAACTATTTCTAGTATGGTTCCTTTGCTTTTTAATGCAATAGTCAATTTTGGGTTTGAATAATAAAAATTTAGAACATATTATAGTTTCTTTAGACTCTCTTAGATACTCTTGCACATGTTATACCTTGGCGCTAGGCTTTTTAATTGATTATAATACATGTTCATTTTAATGAGAGCTATGAGATTATCCAATGACATGGTTATCTTATAATTTTTTTTTAAGGACGAGTCTACCATACTTCTTCTCCCCTTTGGGTGGCTTGTATAGCAATGATGAGATTTTGATGGATAAATTTTTATGAGATTATTGGTTTGCTTCTTTAATTAATTTATGCATTTTTTTTATGAATCTTTAAATTTTCAACCAACAGTATGAAATTTTTTATTTTCATGGGCTGCTTGGCCAACTAGATTTGATATGTTCCCTTGCCTTAAGAACTCATTGAGTTGATATTTTGAATGAATTTGACACATTGTTGCATTGGTGGTCACACTTGAATTTTGTTATCTTTATGAGGTTTCATTTTGGATTTTAATTGATATTGGTATCATTTTTTACAATTATTGTTTCCTTTTGAGGCATTTGCTAAATTGTTATTGTTGGTGATTATGAAGTTTTGCATGTATTTAAGTTGTCATTTTTTTTAAAGGGGCCCCTAGAAGGTTGTATGGGGGGAGAAGGTGGTTTGGAGATTCTTGAGAAATAAATAAGATTAGTATAGGAAGTTTGAGTCTTGTTTTTTTCTTACATTCATATATAAATATACCCTCTTATTACCCTATAACATTAAGATACTATGATATCAATCCCTTATTAGGGAGGTGAGACTTGTTGGGCATTATAGGTTTTGGATATTGATTCTTCTGCTGCAAGCTAGTTAGCTACTTAGTCATGAAATCTCAGTTATTTGAAAACATTTGAGTGTGATCATCTCTATAAATTCTCTATAAATGAGCCTCATGTTGCAAGTAAGAGAATTCATTATTTTGATTCCACATACCTTTGAGACATATAAGTTTAGTAAAATAAGTTCTAGAAGTTACTTGGGTGGTAGGAAAGCATGCTTGATAACTTGATGCATGGGATGATTCTTGATTGGAATGTTTGATGTAAATTATCATTATGCTTGATAATCTAAGGTAGAAACCTTGTTATGTTGCAACTAATTTTCTAAAAATTATTATGTTTTAGTATGCACATATACAAATTTACTTTATATGTGACTCCTATGGTACTTCATGGGATAAATTAGTGTTTTTGACATTCTTTATTAATGTATTGTTAATGTAGATAGTGATGTATTTCTTGTTCAACATATATAGAAGTATGGATACTTTCAATGGAAAGATAGAATCTAGGGTACTAATTATTTGTTGGTTAGCATGGTTACTTAGTTCTTCATGACATGGATTTAGATGCTCATTAATTAGATGCTTTGTCAATATACAGAGTTATTCAACTATAATCTCTTGAGGGCTTCTAGGAGGAAGCCAAATATTAGAGGGGGAGAATGTTAGGTGATGCAGGAGCATCTAGGGTGTAAGAGCAATCTTGCATCAACCAAAAAAACAAAAATGTTGTTTCTTTCCAATAAGGGCTAAATTTGGCAGGGTTACTATTTTTAGTAAGTTTGCATTTGTGCACGGTTGGATACAAAATCTTACATAGACCTCTAGAATGGTGAATTGAAGCTATTGGTGAAGAAATCGCTTTGATATCATTTGTCATTTGTGAGATATTAAAATTTCAAATACCAAAAATCCTATTGAAATATTCAAAGTCAAATTTGAGGCACTTAGAGGCTCTGGATGGGCCCGAGATTTGGTGGGAAACCCAAGTAGTGTATCTATTGGTACTACTTGGCGCTCCATCATCTTTTCAAGAGCTTTCCGAAAAGGTATTATAATTGAAAATCTAACAGTCAGATCGAAAGTTATGGCCCTGCGAAGTTGACCTATTTTTAGAGGGAGATGCAAATTTCAAAATTAAGCTGGTGGTCGCCAAAAAGGGCTATATATAACCATTTTTGGGAACCCTTAGGGTAGTAGAGTTAAGGGGGAAGGTGTAGAGTTAAGAAAGGCGGGAAATTAGAAACCCTAGCTGATTTGGGGAATTACAGAAGGCTGAAGATTCTAGAGTTTTGAGAGAGGGAGCTATAATGTGTTGCAGCCTGTAGGGGATTCATCCTCCGATTGTATTTGAGCTTCTGTAATGTAATGTTTTTCCCATATTAATAAAATATCATTCTATTTTCTGTAAGTAATTTCTGTTATTGTATGTTTTATGATTTACCCCCTTCATCAACTGGTATCAGAGCAAGGGTTCCTGAGTGTGTAGACAGATCACCGACCGTGAGGCAATTTGCACCAGGACCTGAGGTTGTGGGTTTGCTGCATAGATCAAGATGTCTCCACGAAGAAACCATGGTGGGAGGAATGCTTTGACGGAAGAGGGTTTTAGAGCCCTGCAAAAACAAATTGATGCATTGCAAGAGGAGCTGCGAAGAGGGTTCGAGCTGAGGAGGAGAGAGGAAAGCGAAGATGAAGCTGAAGAAGAGCTATCTGAGGAAGAACAAGAAGCTGCGGGAGATCTTGCAGAAGTTAGGTTGTTGAGGGCCATTTCAAAGATCGGAAAGAGGCCCAGGATTGAAGTTTCTACCTATTCTGGAGATTTGAATCCGGAACAACTTATTGATTGGATCAATGATATGGAGGAGTATTTTGAGTATGAAGATGTGGAAGACCCTGAACGGGTCAAGTTTGCAAAGACAAAGTTGAAGGGCCACGCCAGTATTTGGTGGAAGGAGGTCCAGTTAGAGAGAAATAGAAGAGGAAAAGCAAAGATTACCAGATGGGATCGGATGGTGGAGAAATTGAAGAAGCAGTTCATTCCTGTGGACTATGAGATGGAGTTGCTGAAGAAACTGCAAGGATTGAAGCAAGGTAACAAGTCTATTAAGGAGTATACATAAAATTTTTATAAGATCACTATCAGGACAAGCCATGGAGAGGTTAACAAGGAGAAGGTGGCCCGTTACATTAATGGGTTGAGGCCAAGTATTCAAGAAGAGTTGAGCCTGGTCAGGATGACCACCATAGAAGATATGTACCAGTTTTCCCTGAAGGTGGAAGAGAAGCTGAATAAGAGATTTGAAAGAAAGCAAAGGGGAAGAGGTCAAGGCAGAAGGATTGGCAGAAGACCCTATGGAGGCCGAAATGAAGAACCAAAGAAAAGTGAAGAAGATGGAACCAGTCGAAATCAGAGAGGAGATAATACCTACCGCCCTTGTGACCAAAATAATGGCAAGCAAAGAGGAAGAGGAAGAGGTAGACCTGGGCAAGGACCTGGAAGAGGAGGTTTCAGAGGAACATGTTTTCAATGTGGATAAGAAGGGCATCGAGCATACAAGTGTCCGCAACATCAAGGAAGGATGAATAGAAGACCTGAAGGTAATGCACGAGTTGCACATGTGGATGAAGATGCATAGTCTGAGTGCTCCAAAGATGTAGAAAGGGGAGAAACCCTAGTTGTCAGAAGAACTTTGTTGAATGAGGAGAAAGAACCCAATCAGAGGAAGAGTTTATTCCGCACAAGGTGCAAATGTGAAGGTAAGTGTTGTGATATTATTATTGACAGTGGAAGCACTGATAATCTTGTTTCAGAGGAGATGGTTGACAAGTTTAAGTTGACAAGAAGAAAGCATCCGCATCCATACCAGATTGCATGGTTGCAGAAGGACCATAGAGCTTTGGTCAATGAACAGTGTTTAGTGAAATTCAAGATTGGTGACTACCATGATGAGGTGTTGTGTGACATCATACCGATGGATGTATGTCATATGTTATTGGGGAGGCCATGGCAGTATGATAGGAGTGCTGTCCATGATGGCCGTGCAAACACATACTCCCTAACAAAGGATGGAGTCCATCATAAGTTGAAGCCCTTGAAGGAGGTCGAAGAAAAGGTATGTAGTACTGCCAGAATTTGCTTGGTAGATGGTAGAAAGTTTTTGGAGGGTATGAAACATGAGCGTCATTGCTTTGCATTGATTCCTAAGATTAGTCAAGAAAAATGTGAAGATGTACCAACAGAAGTCTTGAAAATGTTGGAAGAATTTCAAGATATTGTCTCTGATAATGTACCAGAAGGTTTACCACCAGTGAGGAAGATAAGTCATCAAATGGATTTGATACCAGGAGCTAGTTTGCCAAATAAGGCAGCCCACAGAATAACTCCAGTAGAGAATGAAGAGTTGAACAGACAAGTTCACGAGCTGTTAAGGAAGGGACTGATAAGGGAGAGCCTAAGTCCATGTGCAGTACCTGCAGTACTAGCACCAAAGAAAGACGGAGAGTGGAGGATGTGTACAAATTCCTGAGCCATCAACAAGATTACAATCAAGTACAGATTTCCATTGCTGAGAATGGATGACATAATGGATTGTTTGAGTGGAGCCAAGTACTTCACGAAGATTGATCTGAAGAGTGGGTATCACTAGATTCGAATCAGAGAAGGAGATGAATGGAAGACAGCCTTCAAGACAAAGGAGGGTTTATATGAGTGGTTAGTCATGCCATTTGGGCTAACCAATGCACCGAGCACATTCATGCGGCTCATGAACGAGGTACTGAAGGAATTTTTGGGAAGTTTTGTTATTGTTTATTTAGATGACATTTTGATTTTCAGTAAGACTTGGGATGAGCATTTGATGCATATCAGAAGAGTTTTAGAGAAGTTGAGGGAGGAGAAGTTGTTGATCAATCTGAAGAAATGTAGTTTTGCAAAGAAGGAGTTGGTATACCTAGGATTTGTTGTCTCGGAGGAAGGTCTTAAGATGGACCCAGAGAAGGTGAGGGCTATCATTGAATGGCCTACGCCAACAAGTGCTTTCGAGGTAAGATCTTTTCATGGTTTGGCAAGTTTTTACAGAAATTTTATCAGGAATTTCAGTAGCATTTGTGCACCCCTAACTAAGACAATGAGAGGGGATAGAAAAGAGTTTAGATGGACTAAAGGAGCAGACAAGAGCTTTGATACATTGAAGCAGAAAGTCGTAGAACAACTTGTGTTGGCACTTCCAGATTTCAATAAGGTATTCCAAGTAGATTGTGATGCTAGTGGTAGTGGTATAGGAGCTGTTCTAAGTCAAGAAGGTAAGCCCATTGCCTATTTTAGTGAGAAGCTTAATGATGCCAAGAAAAAGTATTATGTTTATGATCAAGAGTTTTATGCAATAGTCTAGGCCTTTAAGAAATGGAGACATTATTTGTTGCCAAAAGAGTTTGTTTTATATACTGATCATCAGGCTTTGCAGTATCTTACTACTCAAGGAAAGTTAAATCAAAGGCACTTAAAATGGGTTGAGTTTTTGCAGAGTTATACTTTTGTTTTGAAGCACAGGAGTGGGAAGTCCAATAGGGTTGCAAATGCCTTGAGCAGAAGGCGAAATTTGTTAACAGAAATGAAGATAGAGGTTGTTGGGTTTGATGAACTCAAAAGTTTGTATCCTGAAGATCTAGATTTTGCAGAGGCTTGGAAAGCTTGTTTGGAACCTGTTACTTTGGATAGGACAAAATGGTTGGATTACATAATCCAAGATGGTATGTTGTTTAGAGGAAGCCAGTTGTGCATTCTGAGGAGTTCCATGAGAGAGAACCTGATTAAGGAGAAGCATAGTGGAGGATTAGATGGACACTTTGGTCGCGATAAGACCATTGCTATTGTTGGTGAACATGATTACTGGCCACAATTGTAGCAAGATGTGAGGAAATTTGTGCAGAGTTGCAGAGTGTGTCAGATGGCAAAAGGAACAAGTCAAAATACAGGGCTATATCAGCCATTACCTATACCAGAGAAGCCATGGGATGATATTAGTATGGATTTTGTTCTTAGTTTACCAAGGACATAGAGAGGGCATGATTCCATTTTTGTGGTGGTGGATAGATTCTCAAAGATGGCCCATTTTATTCCTTACAAGAAGACTAATGATGCTATTCACATTGCAGAGTTATTTTTCAGGGAGGTGGTGAGACTACATGGTCTACCTAAGAGCATAGTTTCAGATCGAGATACCAAGTTTGTTGGTTATTTCTAGAGGACATTGTGGAAGAAGTTGAAGACAGATTTGAAGTTCAGTTCTGCACACCATCTATAGACTGATGGACAGACAGAAGTGGTGAATAAGAGTTTGGGTAACCTGCTACGATGCTTAGTAGGAGATAAGCCCAAGGGATGGGATTTGATTTTACCACAGGCAAAATTTGCTTACAACAATTCTGTCAATAGGAGCATAGGTAAATCTCCATTCTAGGTTGTGTATGGGAGTAGCCCAAGAACTGCTTCTGAATTGAGGAGAATGGATAAGGGGGAGAAGAGTAGTGCCGAAGCTGAAAATTTTGCTGAGCACATGAAGAATTTGCACGAAGAGGTAAGAGAGCATATCCATAAGATGAATTCTCAGTACAAGGCTAAGGCTGATCAGAAGAGGAGGCATAAGGAGTTTCAAGAGGGTGATGAAGTCATGGTTCACTTGAGAAAAGAAAGATTTCCAATTGGTACATATAATAAGCTGAAGATGAGGAAATTTGGACCATGTAGAATCCTGAAGAAGCACGATTCAGGAAATGCATTTGAGGTAGAGTTGCCTGATGACATCAATATTTCACCAGTGTTCAACATTTCAGATCTAACAGAGTATCATGATGATGGACTTGATAAAGGAACACAGTGGGACATTCCAGCATCTACTTCAGAGAAGGAGGAGATAGAGGGCATTCTGGATAACCTTGTGGGTAAGAGTACAAGAAACAGGCAGTACACAGAATACTTGGTGAAATGGAAAGGAAGGCCTATTGAAGATTCATCATGGTTATCTGAGACTGAGGTTAATTGTTTTGGTTTCCCTCTAACACATGAGAAGTGACAGGGTCACTTTTCAAATTACCCCAGGTGTCTGATGCAGGAGCATCTAGGGTGTAAGAGCAATATTGCATCAACCAAAAAAAAAATGTTGTTTCTTTCCAATAAGGGCTAAATTTGGCAGGGTTACTATTTTTAGTAAGTTTGCATTTGTGCACGGTTGGATACAAAATCTTACACAGACCTCTAGAATGGTGAATTGAAGCTAATGGTGAAGAAATCGCTTTAATATCATTTGTCATTTGTGAGATATTAAAATTTCAAATACCAAAAATCCCATTGAAATATTCAAAGTCAAATTTGAGGCACTTAGAGGCTCCGGATGGGCCCGAGATTTGGTGGGAAACTCAAGTAGTTTACATATCGGTACTACTTGGCGCTCCATCGTCTTTTCGAGAGCTTTCCTAAAAGGTATTATAATTGAAAATCCAATGGTTGGATTGAAAGTTATGGCCCCACGAAGTTGACCTATTTTTGGAGGGAGATGCAAATTTTGAAATTAAACTGGTGGTCGCCAAAAAGGGCTATATATAACCATTTTTGGAAACCCTTAGGGTAGTAGAGTTAAGGGGGAAGGTGTAGAGTCAAGAAAGGCGAGAAATTAGAAACCCTAGCTGATTTGGGGAATTACAAAAGGCTGAAGATTCCAGAGTTTTGAGAGAGGGAGCTATAATGTGTTGCAGCCTGTAGGGGATTCATCCTCTGATTGTATTTGAGCTTCTATAATGTAATGTTTTTCCCATATTAATAAAATATCATTCTATTTTCTATGTGCAATTTCTGTTATTGTATGTTTTATGATTTACCCCCTTCATCATTAGGCCCAACTAGTACTGTACTTGAGACTAGGATATGATCCTATTTATAATTGTTTATTTTGATGTGTGTGATTGGACATTATGATATAATTAAATTTTTTAGGAATTATGTTTGGAGTGTATGTTTTTTATTCTGATGAGTTGTTGTTGGATAATTAATTGTGTGGGAAAAGAAAGTATTGAATGAATTAAATGATTTTGTGATAGTCTTTAAATAAAATAAATTATATTATTCGTGTATATGCCTAAAAATGACATGACTCAGTCTATATAAAAATTATTAATATTTATTCCCTTATAATTCTTCTATCAATAAATAAATAAGCAAATTTATTTATTTGATTCATATTCCTCTAAATTAATTAAATATCAAAATATTTAATTTTATTTAATTAAATTTTTCCAAACAATTAAATAATTTTTAATTATTTAATTAAATCAAATCATTCCTCCAAATTTGAATAAATCAAATCAAATTTATTTAAATCCTCTCAATCTCTAAAAATAAAATACAATCAAACATTTTATTTATTCTTTCAAATCATGCACAATAATTAAATAAATTTATTTATTTAATTTGCTTTCTTATCTTCTGAATTAAATAATTCTAATTATTTAATTGTTTTCTTCCAATAATATCTTCTCTAAATTTAAATAAATCAATTATTTATTTAAGTTGCCTTTTCTTCTAAATTGAGTTATCTCTAAATATAATTTAATCTTTGTGCACATGCAATTAAATATTCCTAATATTTAATAAAGCAAAATATCTTCTTATTCTCATGCAAATCTATTCTTTTTGTTTTAAATCACTTAACTGATTATTATATTATTTTAAATGCTTTAACTCATTCTTCTATTCTTGTTAACTCCTCTCATGCAAAAGAAAGAAAGACACATGTCCTCTTTCTATTCGCATATGTTCCTCATCTATTCTCAATCATTGATCTTCTCATTCTTTCTATACCGTTGATCTCTTCTTTCACAAGTCTATAAATTGAACCTTATTCTTCCATTTCTATCATCCAAGTTTTAAGTATTGTTACTCTACAGGAATTACGGCGCGCCTTTGGCACCAATTCCTTCATTGTTTGTGATCACACTTGTTACTACGCACTATTACCATTGTTGTGAAGTTCCTCTTTATTACAATAAACTATCACTACCATTTTCAATTGACATTCTTGAAGCATAGCAAGGAAGTGCACTCTCTAAGGGCCTCATTCATACATGCAAGATCGATTGTGATAGGCGATCAATGGAAACTTCAAACTAAGGAGGTTTGCTTTGTTGTTTGTTCATTGAGTATTTGAATCTTCTTTGTTCACAATTTAATTAAGTTTTGGGTATCTTGATATTTGATATTATTGATTATTCATTTGATCCAATTTTCCCTTAACATTTTTGGCACCCACTGTGGGGCCTTGCCTCGATTTAATCTAAAAACTAAGTTTTTTGTGCTGAGGTTTCCTACACAGGAGGATTGAGAGAATAGGCGTTGAGCATTCAAATGGTGTAACCTTAGCTCAAAAATTTCTGGGTTTTGTCGAAAACATCAAACTCCTATCTAGGTATCTCTTACGTTTTGCAGAAAATACATGGATTTCAAGAAAAATAGATCACAAATTCATGTCCCTATTTTTAGCCTATGTTTTTTTTGCTTATTTTTAGCAATTTCATGAAAGTAGGCATATATTTGTAACTTTAGTTTAAAATATTTCTGGGTTTTGTTGAAAATATTAAAATCCTATTTGGATATCTTTTTTTTTTCAAGAAATACGTAGATTTCAAGAAAAATAGATCCTAATCTGTGTCCCTATTTTTAGCCCATGCTTCTTTTTTTGGCCTATTTTTAGCAATTTCACAAAATCAGACATATCTTTTGCATGAGTCAAATTTTCACAAAACTAGTGCCGTTGGAAAGATGGTTCTCCCAACTTTTCTATGGTGAAATAATTTTGAGGTAATTTTATCAGATTTGTCAGGTACACTCAGTCAAAGTCAACCCTTCTTTGTAAAACTTCAAACAATCATAACTTGTGCAAAATTTATTTAATTTTCATCAATTTTTTTTTGAAATTGCATAGAATTTCATGTAAAATTTGATCATAATATCCAATCTAGTGTACCTAATCATTATTATTAGATTTTTTCTAAATTACTCATTTTTCACCTAACAAGTTAAGCACTTTTGGTTCAATTGATTTTATGCTAACTATTGAGTTTTTGGTGGAACTAATCGACTTTTTGTAACCTCTTATTACTCAAATAGAGAAAATGGGTTTTCCTAACATGTTCATGCAGGATGAACGTTGAAAAATTAAAAACCTATCACACTAAGTCTTAGGAACAAATTGCTTTCTTAAGGGACAATTAAACAAATCATATTTGCTATCGAAGTCTTTGGAACATATTGCTTTCTTAAAGAACAAAACATCTTTTTGCAATCTAAGTCTTAGGACCATATTACTTTCTTAAGGGACAATGGACATGAATGCCAAACACTTCAATTTCTAATGGGAAAGTAAATCATTGCTCATGCAAATCTCACGTAGTCTTAACTAAGAGGGTTGGTAATTGAATCATTGCTATCTTGCATATCATTGAATCATTACTATATTGCTATCTTTTGAAGTTAGACACATTGCTATCTAGGTAAAATTAAACCATTGCTATCTGTTTATCACTTCAAAGTTAACAAATCATTGCTATCTTGGTAAAATTGAACAATTGTTATCTTGTTATCACTTCAAAGTTAACAAATCTCTATGCTTGCCCAAGTAGATAGCTCATCTAGTTTTTCTCATTTTAAACTAGGGGAAAAGAACTATTGTATTCTTTGTTTTGGGAATGATACCTAGCCTATACTCTCCCCTATCTTGGGTGACCAAAATGCCAAACATATCATTTTTGCATGTGTTTTTCCTTTAGAGGGGCCTGCTCTTGGATATCGTTTATCCAAGTAGGATCGACCCTAAGTGGTAACAGGCTAGATGCTAAGCCCTTCTAAGCCAATATAAATAAATTGTGTTTGGAGTGAAAGTTTCAAACAACAAGTGCAGTTGTATTATACCGAAAGCCAACCTCCCCCAAAACCCTCCAAGGTGCAACCCTTGTAGGCTGGGAGACTCCATAACAGAGAGTAGTGCTGCCACATGTATAACCACTTGAACGGTTGCCTTTATTACTCATCTTTTGTTCTAGTGGCCAAAAACCCCTGTAATCCATTTGAAGCCTAGGATTGTACTTGCTTTTCTTTTTTAGTCCAAAAATAGTCAAAATCACAAAAAAATAAAAAACCATAAAAACATTCTTTGTGTTTGTTGTGTCTTCTTGCCATAATTTTAGAAAATCAGATCAAAGAGACCATCTTGCAACAAAAGAAACCAAAAACATCAGAAAAATTGCCAAAAATTTACAAAAACACTAAAAAAAATAGAGTTGCACTTTTATCACTTTCTATTGCACATTTGTTCCAACTTGCTGCACTTATATCACTTGTTACTGCACATCTTCTTTTTACCAGTACCACACATCTGTGTCAAATTTCTACACTTTTATCTTTTTTTGTTGTGCATCAGGTTATGCACATCCATGATAGTAAGCATTTCCACATCTTTTCAGAGAAAAATTTTAGGTTTTCTAGGTACCCATTTCAGTCTTGTGTTAGTTTATGTAGAGATGACGTACCAATTAGAAGTAATTGCTCAAGAGCTCCAATATTTGTAAGAATAATTAAACTTCAATCTCTCACCCCAAGATCATATAGCAATTTCCCAAGAACTCCAAGTGATACAACAAGAAATGGCAATCTTACAAGATGAATGTGTCAGTACTAGATACACCTCACCCCAAAAGAATACATCCTTTTCTCGTCTTCATGATACCCTTGACAAGGCAAGCACCACCTCAAGTTGGAAACATATACCACTCCATCTACTAGTCCTCCTTCACCTTCTCCTAGAACACATGGCCCAAAGCATACTAATCCTACCATGGAGAACTCCAAATTGACCTATCCATTACCTCATGCATCTACTCATACACCTACAAAGGATGTGATCCAAGGGCTACTAGCAGAGAGTCAACCATGTCCCCAAATTCCAATCCTTGACCTTATCAAAGAACCCTCAAGCATGTCCATTACTGTAACCTCATCATGTAACCTACAACCCTTTGATCATATTGAAGAACCTCCTACCATGCACCAAAGTCAAGGTCCATTGCACCTTCATGTTGTTGACCAAGAGTCTTCTACCTCAACTTCAATTCAAGTACATCAAGAGTTATGTCAAGAGCACACTTTAGAACATATGGGAACATTCAACCTTTGTCTAAATCAAGATCAAAGTACCTCCATCCGACCCCTACATAACGTTTATCTTTTTGATGATCCTATACCTATACATGAGCAAGAAATCCAATTTCAAACCATTCATAACCTATATCTCTTTTATGATCAAGATACTACCTTCGATGAAGAAGCTATCCATGAGCAACTTGATCATATACATGAACAAGGGATCAAATTCCAACCTCTCCATGGCCTATATCCTTTCCATGATCAAGATATTATCATTGATGAAGAACATATACAAGAGCACCTTAATTCCATCACGCTAAATCCTATCTATGATCAAGATCCCACCTACAATCAAGAGTCTATCTATGATCAAGAAGACAATGATGATCCTCTTAGCCCACTTTATGCATTCCATGGTCCTAAGCTCATATAGTCCCATCCAAGATCGAACAACTTCCACTTCCCTTGATGAGACACTTTCCTCCCAAGCAAGCATAGAAGATCAAACCGGTAATAATCCTCCACCATCCATTATCAACCATGCTATAAATCCCCCACCATATATCCTTGGTTTTACCGCCTTCATTCATGAGTGTTCCTCCTTAGAACACTAGTAACCATTATCTTCTATCCCATATTCTCCATTTGATAAGGAACTCGTGTCTAGTGTTCCACCTACACATAATCCCATTGTCCACCGCATACTCCAACATATGAACTATCAAAGTATAGGATTAGGCCTTCACGAACAATGTATTTTGGAGCCCGTCCATGTCAATGTTCCTCCTCCTTCATATGGCCTTGGATACACACCCCAAGGTGAACAATCTCAAGATGTTGGTACTTCCTCCACTCCTCCAAAGTCCACGACTTTCCATCGCAAACCCTATCATATCTCCAAAACATATGTCACCATTCCACCTCCATCATCCTACAATTGTCAAAAGCATGTGACTATACACCTTCCACCATCCAATCTACCTCTGCTGCTTCCAACTCCTAATATCCCTCCATGCATTTTACCACTTCTCCCAACACCTTATCCATCCATCTATGAATCTTCTAACAATCCCAATCATGGCCAACAAATGCACATGTTGGCTAAACAAAGAACTTCCTCCAACCCCACTTCCACCATCCCAAAGGATTTTAACAACAAAAATATGGATGCCTCTACCTATAAAGTCAAAAATCCTAAGAGTCCTCATGACCTAGGATACAAAAACCAAGAATCAAAGAAACATCCTTCTCAAGAGCTGCATACACCTACACACCTATATGCCAAGCTGAAAAAGGTGTGGGTCCGCATCCAACAAATGATTACTCCAAAAGATGCACAAAAGCTGCATACACCCAAACCCATACCTTCACAGGTACTATCTAAAAACAAAATAGTTTAGGTACCTAAGCAAAAAGCCCTCAAGTTACATGAGGCATCTACCTCTCAAGAATGTCAACCATCCACCTTCTCCCATTCCATCCAAAAGTCTCAAATTCTTCCATCCCATATGACAAGCAAAAATTAGCAAAATACTCAGTCTATGTGGATCCCTACATGCCTAAGTCATTCATCCACAAGCAAAAGTATCCATTACTTCCTACACTACTTTCCCATCACCAGCTTTAATGTTTATCATGGTATGTGCAACCGTTGGTCATGATTCCCTTCCATTTCGCAACATTTTCATATACCTCCATCTCCCCTTCCTTCCACTATTATCCTACATATCTTCCTCATCCTATTCCTATGATCCATGCTTTTTCATAGACTTTTCATCCATCCTTGCATAAGTCCTCTATATTCTGCATCATCATCCACTATCACACCCTTCATAATCCAATATCTACCTTCTCTATCTCACTTTCATGCAATCCCCTACCAACATCTATGAGAACACTTGACCTTGTCCATGTGACAACATCCATCTATTGGGACTATCACCTTTCATGGAACCTGACCATTGAGGTCCTCTCATCCATTCTACCTATCCTATCCAAATGGTCAAAAAAAAAATTTGAAAAAACTAAAGAAGAATCCCTTCATCCAATGTTGAAAATCTAGAAAACAGGTGCCTTGGATAAGTACCATGATAAAAACCTGGCAAATAGGTGTCATGTGTAAGTTGATCTTCTATGTCACCTACACTTGGGGGCACCTAGTCTCATTAGCCTATCACTCTTCTCTTATCAGTTTCCTTCCATACCATTTCCTATCCTATCCTACCTATACTATCCAGTCTATCCATCCTAATCTTCCTTTCCTCTATTTCTTTGGTCTTGATAAAGATTGGGAGCACAATGTTGACAAATGTTTTAGATGTCTCTTGACATACCTTATCCCTCCTAGCCATGCAAATCCTTCATTATCCTCTTATCCATCCTTCATCATAAGCATTGCCATGAAAAATCCTAAGTATTCTACCTATAATGCGGCACGTTATTCCTATGCAACATAGTCCTTGGAGATCACATCCTTGATTCCTGCTACCTATTATTTATCACCCATACATCTACCTATCTGTGGTGTTTCCTTGTCATTAGTATCATCCGATCCATATTTGTCCCGTATCTATTCTGTATCTATCCCATATCTGTTCTATATCTAATCCATATATGTTCCGTATCTGATCCATATATGTTCCATATTGTGTCTTGTCTAATCCATAGCTATTCCATATCGTGTCTCATCTGATCCATATCTTAGGTTCATTAGGGTTCACCCTGAACTACCTTGCCTCTGTGTCATCACGTAGGCAAGGCCATTTAGCAATGAGCCCCTGAGGCATTAGGTCAGTCCCTTAGGGTCTGTCTCACAAATAAGGATTGTGGAATCTTCTCACTAGACAAACAAGCGCAAACAAAACCATCTCTTTTCAAGCAGAAATCCTAATGTAAGACATTAACCTATCCAAAGTAAAGCAAGCAAACACCTAAGGCTTCTAAATGATTTTACCCAAATTATGGCAAAAAACAAACACATCTAAATGCAAAAATATTTTGTGGATTGGAATCATGGTTAAAATACAAAGTCTTGATTTTTTCTATCGTGCCTTTCTATGCTACTCGAGGATACCAAAAGCTAGAGATGCTATGATGGGGGGCATGATTATTTTCTTTGTTTTTTATTTGTAGATTAAACTTTAGTAATGTGAAGCCTTGTCTAAAGACATGATCGGTAAAAGATCATTGAGGACATCAAAGGCCTAACATGAATGGGGGCAATCCTTGTTTGTTGATACGCAAGAAATACTCAGGTCATCTCGGTTCAATTATACCTAGATGCTTGTATTTTCTTACAACATTTGGAAAAAATACCAAAAAAACAAAAAAAGCCCAATGATGAAATAAGCATTTCAAAAATGCTTGCACTATCAAGATGTCAAAAAAACCATTCACATCCACTCGTATCCACTCGCATCCCTACCATTCACATCCACAAAACATCTGTATCCCATGCAATAAGAGATCCAAACAATGCAGAGTACCAATGTTTATAAAAGCTTGTGATTCCTTCTATCGAGTCATTCTTCTACCAATCAGTATTCTATCTATCGTTGTGGTCCATTCTTCTCAATTTGGTCAACCCGAGCAATGATCCAAATGCAAGTCCATCCTTAATCCATATCAATCAAGTCAAGTCAATCTTGTCAAATGATCCAATCACAACAGTGGTCTTGATCCTTGTCTAGTTGTAAACCAACTCGATCAGTTAATCAATCAATTGTCTTATATTGGATGTAACATTGTCAAAATCAGACCAACACATGCGTCTTACACGACATGTTTCATTTCCTGAAACTAGACACTATTCTTCATGTTGCTCTAGGGATCTATCATTCCCCGCCATGACAACATGCTTGCTGTGTTGGTGTAGGGATATATCGTTCCCCACCATGACAACATTGTTGTATATCGTTATTAGTATATCATTGGTTTACCGCTCGACAGGGGCAAATTTCTTGTTTGTTCTTGAATCATTTGTGCATACTTGCTTACTTGCTTGTGTGTGTCATCATTCTATCTTGCATCACGTATCATTCATCTCTTTTCTTCATCCTTCTTCTTCATGAGATTATCCGTCTCACGTCCTTCTGCATTCTTCCCATCTTGTACCAGGGAAAAACTAGGGCATGTATCATTATCAGACTATTTATTCTTTGAAGCAACATTGTAAACTACATTGCATCAAAGAGGGGCAAAATATATACACCTAAAAATGACACGACTCAGCCTAAATAAATATTATTAATATTTATTCCCTTATAATTCTTCTATCAATAAATAAATAAGCAAATTTATTTATTTGATTAATATTCCTCTAAATTAATTAAATATCAAAATATTTAATTATCTCTTCTAAAGTCAAAATTAAATAAAACCCTTTATTTAATTAAATTCTTCCAAACAATTAAATAATTTTTAATTATTTAATCAAATCAAATCATTCCTCCAAATTTGAATAAATCAAATCAAATTTATTTAAATCCTCTCAATTTCTAAAAATAAAATACAATCAAACATTTTATTTAGTCTTCCAAATCATGCACAACAATTAAATAAATTTATTTATTTAATTTGCTTTCTTATCTTCTAAATTAAATAATTCCAATTATTTAATTATTTTCTTCTAATAATATCTTCTCTAAATTTAAATAAATTAATTATTTATTTAAGTTGCCTTTTCTTCTAAATTGAGTTATCTCTAAATATAATTCAATCTTTGTGCACATGCAATTAAATATTCCTAATATTTAATAAAGCAAAATATCTTCTTAATCTCATGCAAATCTATTCTTCCTGTTTTAAATCACTTAACTGATTATTATATTCTTTTAAATGCTTTAACTCATTCTTCTATTCTTGTTAACTCCTCTCATGCAAAAGAAAGCAAGACACATGTCCTCTTTCTATTCGCGTACGTTCCTCATCTATTGTCAATCGTTGATCTTCTCATTCTTTCTATACCGTTGATCTCTTCTTTCACAAGTCTATCAATTGAACCTTATTCTTCCATTTCTATCATCCAAGTTTTAAGTATTGTTACTCTATAAGAATTACAGTGCGCCTTTGGCACCAATTCCTTCATTACTTGTGATCACACTCATTACTACGCACTATTACCATTGTTGTGAAGCTCCTCTTCATTGCAATAAACTATCACTACCATTCTCAATTGACATTCTTGAAGCATAGCAAGGAAGTGCACTCTCTGAGGGCCTCATTCATACATGCAAGATCGATTGTGATAGGTGATCAATGGAAGCTTTGAACTAAGGAGGTTTGCTTTGTTGTTTGGTCATTGAGTATTTGAATCTTCTTTGTTCACCATTTCATTGAGTTTTGGGTATCTTGATATTTGATATTATTGATTATTCATTTGATCCAATTTTCCCTTAACAATTTGAATTATGTAATCATGAATGAAGTTGGATTATTTAATTAATTTTTTCTATGCATTTCAGGTTGCTTCGGCTATATTTTCTTGACAAATTGATGTTCAAAAATTAAGTGTGTAGGTGGGTGGTGGTGGGTGGTCAAGCTCCTTAAGTGGACTCGGAGACTCCATAAACCCTATGTCAAACCAGTTAAGCCTAGCCTAACCCATGGAAGGGGTTAAGGTTAATATGTGATGTAATATTGTTATTTGATTTTTATTTGATTTGATTTGATTTTATCTTATTTTGTGTGTGGTTTTGGTATTTTATTTATTTTTATTAATTTTATTTAATTATATTTTGGGAGAAAGTCTTTTTAATTAATATTTCATTTTAATTTATTTCTTTTGTGGATGTGGATAAATGTTTTAAATTCTATTTTAATATTTTAAACTTTTGGAGAAGGTTTTATCGTTTATTTTTTTTTAGAAAAAGATGAGTTTTATGGGAAGAGAAAAAAAAGAAAGTTTCTTTCTTTTCTGCCTTCTTTCTTTTTGGAAGTTTTTGGAGTTTTATATATGGGATATTTGGAGAGTGTTTGAATATTTTTTTATTTTCATTCTTATTTTTTTATGCTGAAATTGAAGAAGGGAGAATTGGAGAGAAAACAAAGACTTTGATTTTTGGAATTGGATAAAGTTTCTATCTTGGTTTCACGACAGGAAAATTGGAAGTAATTTCTGGTTTTAATTTTTGGGCTCACCCTAACTTGGGGAGCTGAGGTAATTTTTCTAAAGGTTTTGTTACTTTTCGAATCTGGTGAAAATTTGATAAATGCTTATGAAATATGATTTTTTTTAATGAATGTTGGGTTTTGTTTGTGTTGGTTGTTGCAATTTGTGTGGGATTAGGTTGTATTGGAGCAACCCTCCAACTTGATGAGAGCATCCCACGTGTTGGGTAAGAGAGAGGCATGGAGTGTCTCTTAGGGAATTTTTTTGTTTTATGGATTCAGATAGTGATAATGATGTTCTATGATAAGTATGTTGTTGATGGTAAATTGGAGGTATGAGTATGTGTTGGGAAGGAAGCTTGTTGTTATTGTTGCGTATGGGAGTATGGAGGAATGTGGAAAGATGAGTGTTGTGTAGAGTGGGTGGTTTTGATGTATGGAGTATTAGATAATGATATGATGATATATTTTGATTTTGATCTATGGAGTATCAGATAATGATATGATGATATATTTTGATTATGTTGGTTTTTCCCCAAGAGGGATGTTTATCCCCTTTCTCCCCCTTATTGGATCTTGGAAAAGATCCTCATTTGTGAGTCTATCCGTGGGAATTTATATGAATGTTATTTCTTTTGATGTTGTGTTTTGCATGTAATGCATGCGTTGTAATCCCGGTTTATGGAGTTCTCCTACTCAGGGGTGGGATTCGCTTAGGCAATCCCTATGGTAGGGTGGAGAGCAGGACTTGGCCACCTATTTTGGCCTTTGTATGTGTGCAGGACAATGAAAAAACTTAGTTTGCAAGTTATTGGTTGAAAGTAGCCATTGAGGGTTTCAAGAAAAGGATAATGTGTTATGATGTTTTGGCAAGATTGCCTTGGAAAAGATCCATGATGGAATTCTTATTTGTGTATAAAAAATTGTTAGAAATAAATAGTTAATTGTATAAGTGGATAATACTAGAAAAGAAAATAAATGTGTTGTAGTCATTGACAAAATACCATTTTGTAAAGATTACCTCTGTTGTTTTTTTATCTATTATGTTGATGAGAAAATATTTCTGTTTGGGGCTTTTGAGCAAATCTATATTTCTCTTGAATGTGAAGTTTTAAAATGAAATTGTAGTGTTAATGAATTTTGACGATGGGTGTTATAAATCTGCGGTTAAACATTCTATTGGTTTTACAAAACTCAATTGTAAATCTTTGCTTGATGTTATCAAATTATCTTACTACAGTTATGTATGATGTGTATATATCCTCTATTGTATTTTCTCTCTATATGTTTTGTGCACACAGTGAAACAAAAAAAAACTAGTTAAACATAATAAGAGTATAAAACTTGGATAGTTATTAATATACAGTAGGTTGGATGGATCATGGAGTATGAACCAAAACGTTGATCTGAAAAAGCAAAACATAGTTTTATCCAGAAGCTCTACACTCTGAGGTTCATTACTTTTTTGTTGTATTAAATAAAAAGAAATTAGATTTATTTTTTTGTGTGGTAAGAAAGAGTTTAGATTTATAGAAACATAATGTAGTTACTGTAATGCCTGTCATGTAACCCTAGAGAGTTAGGCTAACAAAGCAAAATTCTAGGAATAATTTTTTTTTTTGAAAGCAAAATAGTGCAAAACATAAACCAATTATACCTTAATACACAACATAAAGGAAATTGCTCTTCTAACAACTCTAGGGAAACACAATTGCATTAGTGAATAGAAAATTAAAAACCACACAAGTGAAATACATTATACTTCTTGTACAGATAAGATCAACTTTTACATTAGCAAAATAGATAATATACAAAGTTACAATACAAGATTACAAGACCGATCATGTCGGTTTACAAAAGAATGCATAAGAAAGTATACAACACCACCGAAGGTAGGAAGCAAACTGGAACTGGAACACCTCTGCGCAGAACTTGAACCGCATCTCCAAAAGGACCAATGGATAGCTCTGCCACCCCACCATGTGGAACCCTGAGGCCCACCCCTCCGAGCTAGGAGATAACGACGAGGATTCCACTAAGCCAAGAAACAATATCCAAAAATAAAAGGACGACAACTGACTTGGCACAACTGACCAAATCAACAAACTGCACAAGACAAGACATCACTCCAGAGGCACCACCAAGAAACAATAGAACTGCATAAGGAGAGTGTCATCGCATGGTTCTAACATGGGTTACCCAAGCTATCTATTCCCCAAAAGCCGGCCCCCATCTATGGTTACCCTGGCAGCCTCTCTCTAGGTGCCGGCCCCATAGGGTGACACATGCGGAGCCGACAGATCCTCTCATGGAGACAAGGAGGTCGGCCTTGCCAACCAAGCCTTCCCATCCCATCCTTAGCCTACGAAAGCACTCAAGGCATGGGTGAGGTCTTTTACTTATCTTGTTAAGTGTTTTAATACCCCAACCCTCTTGATTAAGTTATTAAGTTTTCCACATGATTACAACTTCCATGGGCTTACCCAGGCGACCTCTCACTAGGCACCGGCCCCACCATGAAAGCCACTCCCTTAGCATTCTTTGACCAATCATACATACCACGACATGCAGGGGAAGGTCACCAAACAGATCCAAGCCAAAACTTATGCCATTCACTAGGCCACAACAACACATCCATATAATCTTTTCAAAATTGAAGCAACACCAACAAGAACCAAGTACTGTACTCAAAAGACCATTCCCCAATCAATGCAAGATGCGAAAATCCAGAAAACCCAATGCCATAATTCGAACCAAGGCCAAGAACTATTCCTCTGGAGTTAGGTGCACAGACACTATATCACAAGAAGTTCCTCAACCAAAATGGAAGCCAAGGGTTAACACTTGACACTTGTTTGCAATGAAAGACTCAAACCAGAAATGAGCTTAGACCAATTGCATCATCCCTTTCGTTATATTGCAAGGTTTCCCCTTACATGAACAAGAGCCATATTGATGCAGAGGCATCCACACTAAAACCTTGACATACAGCATGTATGTCTAAAACCCATCATCATCATCATATTTTCCTTAACACTGTCAGCATCATCATATTTTCTTTGCCGACCGATATCCTCCTGCAGACAAACCTTCGCCCTTTCGCCTGTCAGCAGCATCATCATATCCGGCAAGCGCAAACATCCTCCTGATGTTCACTGTTCATCTTACTGCCAACGTCTTTCTTCATCATCATGATGTTCAACATCATGTTCATCAGCAGGATATAGAACATCCAGTTCCTCCCATATATCCTGATGACGACAACCTCTTGCACCTTTCCTTCGATGCTTACATCACCCCGATATCCTGATGACGATGACGTCATATGCAGCTCCTTCAATATCCTGCTGCCCCGATATCCTGATGATGATTATCCTGATGACGATGACGTCACATGCAGTTCCTTCAATATCCTGCTGTCGGCCAAACTTAACATTATCGGCCCGCGATGGTTTTATCAACCCGATCTTCTACCTTATGCCGATACGCTCCTCCTCGGCAACACCTGATGATGATCACCCCACAACACATTCACCTTATGCAAATGATTGCATCATGCTCATCTCCACTTACTCGGATGACACCCGAAGTAACTACAGGATATACACCGAAATATCCTGATGATGCCGTTGCGATGGATTTTCCAACCTTAGCGAATTTTCAATCCGCTGAACCTCCTGAGGTGACCCGATCTACTTTCAGGGTGATCTTCCAGACTCGAACTATCAGCACGACCTAGCACATACCCATGCTAGGGTTCTCAACACCTCTCGACGACGATTCTGTACACCTGCATGCAACCAAACACAAAATGCAGACTAAACCCTAAACTACTGTACATAGCCATTCCACCGATTCGACAAATCAACCGGTGGAATGGATCAGCGAATCCATGCAACCACCAAAACAGCAAATCGATCACACAATGGAATCCAAAACAAAGAATTGACACAACAGGATCTCTTTATTGATTTCAAAAGATGCAAATACAATGCTCAGTCTTTCCCTCTGTCTCACTCTCTGCAAAGTCTGATCGGTGATCGATGATATCCAATACCAACCGATCCGCATGCATATATAGGACCTCTTGCGAGTACTACCACTCGATTCCCAGCGGCTGGGAGCTTCCAAGCGGCTGGGAGGATCCAACCGAACATATAGCATAACAGCTGTCCTAACAACCTATCTAAAAATAGTAAAGTATGGTCAACATGACCTTATTACATGCATTGGTCTTATCAGACCTTCTTGGAAACATTAACCAGACCTAAAACAAACTAATTGCCTCATGGAGGCCAGCTGTCAGGTAGGTGCTCCTGCACCACATATTATACCATATTAACTGAAATAACCCAAAACATCATAGGCCTTGGAAAATACCATATGACCACATGACTAAAATTCATATCCGATAATGTACCGTCTTTACAAGAACACACACATAGACACAACTCACCCCCAAAATAGACACAAAGATCCAACACAAACATGAAGATACAACATGGAGGCATTCAAACATCAGAAAATTGATGAACTCCTTATTCAAACAAGAAAGCAACTTAAGAGACTATCTCAACTTCTAATAACAACTTATTCCGCAAACTTACCTTCTTATCATCATAAATCACCAGCTTCTATTAGACAATACAAATTTCAAAATGAACGACTATAATCCTCTATGATTCAATTATAAACATGAGTCACTAGAGAACATTTACTTATAAACATAATATACTTATCTAAAGCTTCCAACAACTACTAAAAGCACTTTCACGATAAAATTCATTCCTTTCTCGAGAAACGCGAGGGTAAAATCCAACATTTAGACATGCTAAGGACAACAACCTCAAAATAAAAGAGATAGGAATTATACTCATTGCTAAGGAATATTCTAGCATATAAAAGTATCGATCCCTACCAACACAAGACATGAACTTCTTATCAACAATAACCACACATACATATTTAAATCATAATAATTGCAACCATAAGAAAATACATTTTCCTATTTCATCTTTTAACAACTACTAATATCATCTTTTCCTAATTACTCTGGAATGACTACCCTTAAAACAAGCTATAACAATAATCATATGATACCGAGAGCATACCACTCCTTTAACTTAAACCAACTACAATTTCAAGTAACTTGACTGTAAATTCATGAATCTATTAATATCACTAAAAGCGTAACTTCCAATACCATTGCCTACTGCCAACATCCATAAAAACACAAATATACTCCCTCCCAAATCATTTAACTATCTCAATTTCTAATAACCAACTTTAACCACAATAATTATTTTCCACTATCAAAAGTATCAGATTCGCTAAGAAGAAGCCAACTTCTAATTCGAAATCTAACACTATAGTTTCTAAATGATAATCTACCAAAATGTAAATTTGCTTATGCATAAACTACGATCTAACATTTACAAGAACACTAGGGTATGATTAGAACTTAATTAGTACCCTTAAATCATTCTAATAAATAACCGTAAAATGAAGCCATTAGTAGAAATACACCCATATCCTTGATCAACGTTGGACTATACATTACTAGCCACAAATTCAAATAAGACTTCTATGGCAACAAGGATTCAATTTAAACCAATAATTACCAATAGCATTTCCAAACTAAACAACTACTGAACCCCACCAAAATCTCTAACTTACTACCACATTCAAATACAATTCAAAACGTTGAATTTCCAATAATAAAGGTACCATTTAAAATTACCAAAAGGCATAAATTACTAAAAGCATTAACAATTCAACAAACTTCTATAAACAACATGAATACTTACTATATTACCATTCCAAAAAAAAACACAAGATTTTAGACATAAAATAACTCACTGTACTAAGCTCTCCACTAAAGTTTGTTTTATCTACATATAGAATGGAACATTCTAAATCCAAACCTTTATCCTTCCAAAGAAAAGAATTATTTTATTAAGGATAAGTTGAATAGGAATCTACAAGTTTCATGACAACACTCTAACTTTCTTTTCAAATGAGGCGAATCATTATTATAAGAAACATCATAAGAAAGGTTCAGACTAAAGGAAGGAAAGGTTCCTATTTATCGTGAAGTTAAAGTTATGACACAGGTATGTAGAATGAAGACTTATGATCAAGAAAAAGCCTTAAAGAGAAGTGGTCTTCGACCTTGCCGGATGCTTAAATTGGCACTTGAACCCATAAAAGATCTCATGGAATGCGTCGATAGGAACAACCGGTGAAAAGCAAGTTTAATGATGAGAGACAATAATAATGCTCACATATAAATGCTCAACTGTCACAAAAAAGAAACTTCGAGCTTGGAAGAAAGACTACCTGAGATCAAAAGATATAGAAAGGGTTACAGAATTACACTAAAAAGGAACAGAGGATCCCTCGACGTAAATTCTATTCTCCCTTCTCTGAAAACTATAAAAGACAAAAGATTGAAGGTTATGTCAAACTATCCTGGTTAGGTTTTACCGGAAGTTGACTGTTGTTTTGAAGTACTCTAATTAGATATTCAGAATGCTAGGACTAGATTTATGTGGCAGAATATAAATGATGGAAGGTAACGTCGGCTGTCTCAAAATAAACCGAATGGTTGTGTAACAGAGCTTGGCCGATAAGAAGAACCGACGAGTTCAGAAAAATTTCCCGACGTGAGACAATTTCGAGCACTAAATAAGCACTCTATTTAAACATCATCCACTTCATTAGTCAAACAATCAATAGCAAATTTACACCTCATCCATACTAAAAAGTGGTAATTATTTGCCCTATTTTTATTGGCCAAAATTGACAAATGACTGTTGAAGTGGATGATATTTAAGTAGAGCCCTAAATAAGGAACTCAAAAAGATTAAGGAATCAGTTATAATTACTAATAGTTGCCAGATTTATGAAATCTGCAACAAGTGGAAGAATGAAGCCACGGTTTCAAACTTAACAAGAGTTATCACTAAGCGTTCAAGAGGATTCCATTTGGAAGCTTTCCAAAAGAATAGATTAACATTCTATTTCCTGAAATAGATAGAAACCAAAATAGACTATCTTCTATACTCCACTTAAGAAATTAGATGATTATGATATCCTGAAACATTCGTTTCAAATCCTCAAGAAAACCAATAGTTATTCCATTAATTTTTTACCACTTAGAAAAAAAACAATAACAAGTAAAACTTACTAATCATTCGATTTTTGGTCTGAGACATGAGTATAAATTGATCTATCTTTGTTAGGTCATTCTAGATAATGAAATGTTCCACTTTAGTTGCTCGAACATCTCTACTATCTTAATCCTTCTAAAAAGAGACTAACCAATTTCACTTGTTTCAATAGTAGATTTAGATTGATAACAATAAACTAAATAAGGATTCCTGATCCAAAACGATATACCCAGTGACTAAATAAGTGATTAGAATCTTAATAATAGTTCTCAAAACAAATAAGGTGCAAGGGACAGATAGAGTTGGCAACAACAAATAAATAAATAAATAAATGGTAAGTTACTTTTCATGGAACAAATATATGGAAGAAGAGGGGCATTCACCAGAAAATAAAAAGTATAGCAGTTTGTGTCATGGAGAACGATAAGGTTCAGAGGAGGGATTTTAGATAATAGGAGAGGCGATAAGAGATTGTGGTTTCCTTCTCAAAATCCTAAGAAATTTGCTAGTAGTGCACAGAGATAAAAAGAAAGATAACATTACGGCCTTGTTGAGAATAGAAGAAAATAGTAGACTCCAAAGTCTTAGCATTAACTAATAATTAATACTGTTCAAAGGGAGGCATGCCCATCTCAAATAGCTCTCTTATCCTATTTACAAAGCTTGACCCAAGGCAATTCACTAAATGAGGACTTATGGTATCCTTTAATGCTATCCTAAGGTCTGTAACTGAACTCAAGCATCACTTACAACTTCTTATTTAAGCTACAACTTTCCTCACTAGCATTAAAATCATTGAGATAAGACTTACAGTTCATATAAAGGAATCTGTGGATGAAGGTATTGTTTCCCTAATACATGTAAAGTATTATATGTGGATAGCACTTCTATATTAGAGGAAAAGATATTTTACTTATAAGGATTTTTGTAACGTAGAAACCTTGGCAGATATACGAATTAAACTGAACCCTAAGACATTGTGATTGCAAATTCCTTGGAGGACCTTGATATAATGATTTATGCAATCCAACATCCATTCTATTGCACCATATAACAGAAAACAAATCATATACCATACTCAGACATGAGAAAATATGAATAAATGTTCTTGCCGAATCGTCTATATCAAGGAAACTAATAAAGTCTAACATGCAAGGAGATGCATTCTACCAAACAAATATTTGTAGGTCTAAGACTTATCTGATAGAGAGGCCACAAAAGGGTTTTAACAATTTGTACAGAGATCATTACTTCTTGGAAGCCCCCAAAAGGAAATACCATCAGACCTCCTACAACTATTAGTATTCTATAATACAGGTAAATAACTAACAATGTGGCCATGGTTTCTTCAGTTTAGTTTAACATGCAATGATAAGAAACAATTCCCGCCCTGACACTAACCATGGATCCTTATTTAACAGACATGCAATAATATATGCTCAACATGCAAATAATCACCATTTCTACCACGTTGTAGAGCAAATCATATAGAAAATGAAATTCCTTATGCCACAGAATAGAAAAAAAAATACCTGTGAGATGAACATTGATTTCCAATTCCTGAAGACAAAGAAAATGTTGTAGATTTTTCAAACCTGTGAGAAGAACATTTATTTTCCAATTCCAGAAGACAATGAAAAATATTGTCGATTCTTCCAATCTGAAATTTCAGCCTCCATGATTCATACTTATTACGAATATGCTTCCCTATCCTTTCCAGGTTTGCAACGAGATAAAAAAAAAAAACTACCTCCACCCAAAATTTTTCCTCCATATAAAATGATTCAGTGCATAAATTGTCACAGCCATGCATCCGTTACTTAGAAACCCACTCCCCAAAAATTAAATTGTTTCTTTTTATAAAGATTCCCAAATCCAAAATCATATCCGACAACCAACACCAATTAATACAAAACCAATATTATTCTTTAATTAGCTAATTATTAATATCCAAAAATCACAACTTATGACACAATTACACTTAGGATAACCAGACAATAATATCTAGTCCATTATAAAATCTAACCAAGGTATCGATCCAAATTTCTAAGCCAAACAAATATTACCCAATAACATAAACGAAACATCATTAATTAATAATAACACATTAAAGTATTTTCCAACCACACATGAGCATAAATAACCCAAATTGACTATACACCACAGCACAAGGTTACCAAACATAACAAGGCAAGACCACGACTCAAGACAACAACTGAAGACAAGGACCGACCTAATGGAATAGACCTCACGTTATCTCCCATCACTGATACCCATTGGAGTAAGAACCCGCTCGAACCTGCTATATCAGGTGGAGTCGAGGTTCGGTACCTGCAGCCTGCGTCAAACAATCAGTTGTATACGATCAAGTTCATATATGTCTACATACAGAGAGTCAAAGAGTTGTGACGTAACAGGGTACTCGAAGCAAGTAATGTTACACCGTCCCTGCTCTTGGACAAGATTATAACCACAGCATTGACACCAGATATCAACGAATCTAATAAAACATGCAGATATTAATCCATCACTAATCACGACTCATAACACATGTCTAAATCCATCAAACATAGTCATCAAGGTCAAAGTGAGCATAATCCATAACATACTAATCCAATGTCTCAGAACTGCATCAATGCAATGAACGACTAACAACTATCTCCGATTGACAAAATGCAATACAGAACCACTGCTATCACAAACCTACGATGAGGGGCACTACAGTTACAAAAAGGCAATGTATTTTAGTTTTATTCTATTATTTTAATAAAAAGAGAATTAGTATTATTTCTTTATTATTTTATGAAAAGAAACTAAATTAGATTTATTTTATTATTTTTAAAAGAAAAGGATTAATTTTATTATGGAAAGAGAATCAGTTTTTATTTTATTATTTTTTTAAAATACAAAAAAAGTTAGATTTATTCTATTATCATAAAAGAAAACAATTATTATAGTTAATCAAGGAAAAAAAAGTTTTCTAATTTTAAGACAAAAAAAATTTGTTTTAAAAAAAAATTAGCTTTATTCATTATTAGAAAAATCAAAAGAAATTAGTTAGTTTAATTCTATTAATATAAAAAGAGAACAATTAATATATTTATATAAAAAGAAGTTTTCTAGTTTAGAGATTTAAAAAAAAACACTTAAAAGAGAAGACTTAAAAGAAAAGATTTGTGTTATCTTTTAAATAAAAAAATCAAATATAACTTGTTTCAGTTTGAATTTGGAAAAGGAAGGAAAAAGAGTTAAATTTCATTATCTAGTTTCTTTATTATAAATAGAAATTAGAATGATTTTATTTATTAAATTATTCAATTTTATATCATGGAAAGAATTAGTTTTATTTTTATTATTAAAAGAAATTAGTTTTAAATGACAATATGTTGGTAGGTTAGAAAAGAAGATAAATAGAATTATTAAAACAAGATAAGAAGTTGTTTTTTTATTTTGTGGAAAAGCGTGTTTTATTATTTTAATATAAAAATAATTATATTTCAAAAGCTAGCTTTATTCTTGAAAAGAAGATTTATTTTGGAATGTTAGTAAGTTATATTTTAAAATAGAAATGAAATAAAAGAATCATCTTATTTCAAAATTAGAATGATTCAATTGATTTTATCTTTTAAAGTATTCCAATGTTAATAAAAGGAAGATTTAGTTGTTTTTATTAAAAGTAATTAGTTAAAGTGAAAATATTAGAATGATGAAGTTATATTAAAAACTTAATCTTAAATACATGATTAAAAAGGTAAATTAGATATATTTTATGAAAATTGTGCCTGGAGATCATTTTTACTTTTGTTAATTAACTTATAATATTATAAAAAAAAAATTCAATTGTGGGTTAATCAATTTAATTAATAGAAGTATTTAGTTGATTTTATCATTTGGGAGTAAATAATGAAAAAATATATAGTGGTTTACATTATTAGAAGAACTTAGTTTTATATTGAAAACTTGACTTATTCAATTTTCTTATAAGGATTATTTATTAAATAATAGATTAAATGTGTTATACCAATTTAAATAAAAAAGATAAATAGTGTATTGAAGTCATTATCATTTTTTATTAATAGTATCTTATAAGTTTTTTTATTTACGAAAATATTCGATTGAGGGTAAATTAATTAAGAATGCAATATTGTTATTGTTAAAAATAAAATAATTTAATGGTGGAAGTTATTGTCAACCATACAAGTGGGCAAAAATGGTGGACTTTTTTTTTCTTAAAGGAATTTGAATTAAACAAGGAAACTAGATTGCAAGTTTACCTAAAGTTCACTTACGTGTCACGGTCACGTACTGGTTTGTAGATGTTATTCACTTATTTGCAATATCTTAAACATCAATGTGTCAAGTTAAGTCCTAAAAAGGTGTTTCAATAATCAATGATGTTTCAATAAAAATGTGTCAATTATTGAAACACCTTTATAGGACTTAACTTGACACATTGATGTTTAAGATATTGCAAATGAGTGAATAACATCTACAAATGAGTATGTGACCATGACACATAAGTGAACTTTAGGTAAACTTGCAATCTAGTTTTCCTGTTTAATTCAAATTCCTTTAAGGAAAAAATTCCACCATTTTTGCCCACTTGTATGGTTGACAATAACTTCCACCATTAAATTATTTTATTTTTAACAATAACAATATTACATTCTTAATTAATTTACCCTCAATCGAATATTTTCGTAAATAAAAAAATTATAAGATATTGTTAATAAAAGATGATAATGACTTCAATACAATATTTATTTCTTTTATTTAAAATTGGTATAACACATTTAATCTATTATTTAATAAATAATCCTTATAAGAAAATTGAATATATCAAGTTTTCAATATAAAACTAAGTTCTTCTAATAATGTAAACCACTATATATTTTTTCATTATTTACTCTCAAATGATAAAATCAACTAAATACTTCTATTAATTAAATTGATTAACCCACAATTGAATTTCTTTTTAATAATATTATAAGTTAATTAACAAAAGTAAAAATGACCTCCAGCACAATTTTCATAAAACATATCTAATTTACCTTTTTAATCATGTATTTAAGATTAAGTCTTTAATATAACTTCATCATTCTAATATTTTCACTTTAGCTAATTACTTTTAATAATAATGCAAGAGCATCCAGTGATGTAAGGGCAATCTTGCATCACCCAAAAAAATCTGTGTTTCAAAATTGTTGATGTTCTTTCCATTTCTTCTCAAAATTTGTGGTTCTAGTTCCATAATCACTTGAATAATGATGTAGAACTTTCAGTTTTTCCAAACTACTAAAAATAGTAACCTGCTATTTTTAGAAAGTTTTCATTTGGGCACAGATTGAAGTGAAAATTTACAGGAAATTACATAAAAAAATATAAGACCTTTGGCGAAGGAATCACGCAAAGATCATTTGCGAGCTAAAAGATATTAAAGTGTCTGTTTCCTGAAAAATGCATGAAAATTATTCAAACTCAGGTTTGAGGTGCTAAACGGCCCCGTACGGGCCCGAAAATGGTTAGAACCAAAAAAGAAGGTTCTTACCGCATAGAGCACTCCGTGAGCTTTCTAACACATAAAACGGTTCATCAATCGGACTCTCGAATCAAAACTTATAGCTCCTGAAAGTTGACCTATTTTTGGAGGGAGATGCAAATTTCAAAATTAAGTTGTTGGCCACCAAAAAGTCTATTAATAACCATTTTTAAGAACCTTGGGTAGTAGTAGAGTTAAGGGGGGAAGTGTAGAGTCAAGAATAGGTGGGAAAAATAGAAACCCTAGTTGATTTTGGGTTATAGAAGGCAAATGATTCTAGAGTTTGGGAAGAGGAAGCTATAATGTGTTGCAGCCTGTGGAGGGTTGATTCCTCTGATTGTATTTGAGCTTCTGTAATGTAATAAGTTGTCCAAATCAATAAAGAAAGTTCTATTTTCTGTGTGCAATTTTTTTTGTTGTGTGTCTTATGATTTACCCCCTTCTTCAAGTGGTATTAGAGCAAGGGTTCCTAAGTATGTAGATAGATCGCCGACCGTGAGGCAGTTTGCACTAGGACCTAACGTTGTGGGTTTGCTGCGGAGACCAAGATGCCTCCACGAAGAAATCATGTTGGGAGGAATGCTTTGATGAAAGAAGGTTTTAGAGCCCTACAAAGGCAAATCGATGCATTGCAAAAGGAGCTACGAAGAGGGTTTGAGCTGAGGACAAGAGAAGAAAGTGAAGATGAAGCTGAAGAAGAGCTATCCAAGGAAGAATAAGAAGCTGCCAGAGATCCTGCAGAAGTTAGGTTGTTGAGGGTCATTTCAAAGATCGAAAAGAGGCCCAGGATCAAAGTTTCTACATATTTTGGAGATTTGAATCCAGAACATCTTACTGATTGGATCAATGACATGGAGGAGTATTTTGAGTATGAAGATGTAGATGACCCAGATCAGGTCAAGTTTGCAAAAACAAAGTTGAAGGGCCATGCCAATATTTGGTGGAAGGAGGTCCAATTAGAGAGGAACAGAAGAGGAAAAGGAAAGATCACTAGATGGGATCAGATGGTGGAGAAACAGAAGAAGCAGTTCATTCTTGTGGACTATGAGATGGAGTTGCTGAAGAAGCTGCAAGGACTGAAGCAAGGCAACAAGTCTGTTAAGGAGTATACAGAAGAGTTTTATAAAATTACTATCAGGATAGGCCATGCAGAGCCCAACAAGGAGAAGGTATCCCGTTACATTAATGGGTTAAGGCTGAATATTCAAGAGGAGCTGAGCCTGGTCAAAATGACCACCATAGAAGATGCGTACCAGTTTTCCCTGAAGGTGGAAGAGAAGCTGAATAAAAGATTTGACAGCAAGCAAAGGGGAAGAGGTCAAGGCGGAAGGACTGGTGGAAGACCCTATGGGGGGCAAAATGAAGATTCAAAGAAAAGTGAAGAAGTCGGCACTAGTCGAAATCAAAGAGGAGATAATACCTACCGCCCTCGTGACCAGAACAATGGTGAGAAAAGAGGAAGAGGCTGACCTAGGCAAGGACCAGGAAGAGGAGGTTTTAGAGGAACTTGTTTTCAATGTGGAGAAGAAGGGCATCGAGCATACGAGTGTCCGCAACATCAAGGAAGGACAAATAGAAGACCTGAAGGAAATGCACGAGTTGCACATGTAGATGAAGATGCACATTCTGAGCATTTTAAAGATGCTGAAAGGGGAGAAACCCTAATTGTCAGAAGAACCTTGCTGAATGAGGAGCAAGAATCCAATTAGAGGAAGAGTTTATTCCACACAAGGTGCAAATGTGAAGGTAAGTGTTGTGATATTATTATTGACAGTGGAAGCACTGATAATCTTATTTCAGAGGAGATGGTTGACAAGTTGAAGTTGACAAGAAGAAAGCATCTGCATCCATATCGGATTGCATGGTTGCAGGACCATAGAGCTTTGGTCAATGAGTAGTGTTTAGTGAAGTTCAAGATTGGTGACTACCATGATGAGGTGATGTGTGATATCATACCAATGGATGCTGTATACGCCTAAAAATGACACAAATCATCCTAAATAAATATTCTAAATATTTATTCCCTTCTTCTATTAATTAAATAAATATTCTAAATTTATTTAATCGATTCACTGTTCCATAATTAAATAAATTTTATTTATTTAATTAAAATCCTTCCATTTGTCCTTCACAATTAAATAATTATAAATTATTTAATTAAGCCTAATTCCTCTATCCTAAAGTTCTAAATTCAAAAATCCACATCACCTTTACACCTCACCTTTTCCACCTCACCTTGTCCACCTCATCAGGTTGCACATGTAATTAAATATATTTAATATTTAATTATCTTATTTTCCCTCACCCACATGGCCTATTTCTTCTCCAATCAGAGGTCAGTTAACCAATCAATCAAGTCTGTTAACTAACCTGTCAGTTGAGTCAAATCCTCAATCAATCCAGTCAGTTCCACAATCCACTCTTCTAACTGATCAATCAATTCTGTTAACAGACCAGTCAATGGAGTTAACTCTCCAATCAGTTTTGTCACATCCCACCTTTCATGATGGAGCTGGGACACTTGTCACATCTCCACTGGTTGCACATTCCTCAACCATCCTCAACCGTTGATCTTCATATCTTCTCTCAACCATTGATTCCTATTCCTCCGGGTCTATAAATGAAGCTTCATCCCTTCATTCTAATCATCCAGGCTTTTGACATCGTTACTCTGCAGAAATATCACCAGCGTGCCTTTGGCACCCATTTGTCATCCACAAGCTTGAGATCACCATTGTTGCATTGGAGCTCACCTTCATTGCATATCACACTACAGCCATTCACCATCGACTTCCTCCAACAGCTTTTAAAAGATTGCACTCTCTGAGGGCTCATCTCATCTGCGAAGGGACGATTCGTGATAGGCGAACAACAGAAGTTTCGAAACGGAAGAGGTTTGTTGTGTTTGTTTATTGCTTTGTTCATTTGAATCTTCTTTGTTTCTCTATTCTGTTGATGTTTGGGTCATCTGTTATTCATTTGATTGATGCACTATTTTACCCTCACAGATGCATCTCATATGTTGTTGGGGAGGCCATGGCAGTATGATAGGAGTGCTATCCATGATGGTCGTGCAAACACATATTCCCTTGTCATGAGTTGAAGCCCCTGAAGGAGGTGAAAGAAAAGGTATGTAGTACTGCTAGAATTTTCTTGGTAGATGGTAGGAAAGTTTTGGAGGGTATGAAGCATGAGTCTCATTACTTTGCATTGATTCCTAAGATTAGTCAAGAGAACTATGAAGATGTACCAGTAGAAGTATCATATATGTTGGAAGAGTTCCAGGGCATTATCTCTGATAATGTACCAGAAGGTTTACCACCAATTAGGAAGATAAGTCATCAAATGGATTTGATACCAGGAGCCAGTTTGCCAAACAAGGTAGCCCACAGAATGACCCCTGCAAAGAATGAAGAGTTGAACAAACAAGTTCAGGAGTTGTTGAGGAAGGGACTGATAAGGGAGAGCCTAGGTCCATGTGTGGTACCTGCAGTACTAGCACCAAAGAAGGATGGAGAATGGACAATGTATATAGACTCTCGAGCCATCAATAAAATAATGATCAAGTATAGATTTCCATTGCCAAGAATGGATAACATCATGGATTGTTTGAGTGGAGCCAAGTACTTCATGAAAATTGACCTAAAGAGTGGGTATCACCAGATCCGTATTAGAGAAAGAGATGAATGGAAGATAGCCTTCAAGACAAAGGAAGGTTTGTATGACTGGTTAGTCATGCCATTTGGGCTAACCAATGCACTGAGCACATTCATGCAGCTCATGAACAAGGTACTAATAGAATTTTTGGGAAGTTTTATTATTGTTTATTTAGATGATATTTTGATTTTCAGTAAGACTTGGGATGAGTATTTGATGCATATCAGAAGAGTTCTAGAGAAGCTGAGGGAGGAGAAGTTGCTGATTAATTTGAAGAAATGTAGTTTTGCAAAGGAGTTTGTATACCTGGGATTTGTTGTCTCAGAGGAAGGTCTTAAGATGGACCCAGAAAAAGTAAGGGCTATCATTGAATGGCCTACGCCAAGGAGTGCAATGGAGGTAAGATCTTTTCATAGTTTGGCAAGTTTTTACAGAAATTTTATTAGGAATTTTAGTAGCATTTGTGCACCCCTAACTAAGAAAATGAGAGGGGATAGAAAAGAGTTTAGATGGACTAAAGGAGCAGACAAGAGCTTTGATACATTGAAGTAGAAAGTCATAGAACAACTTGTTTTGGTACTTCCAGATTTCAATAAGGTATTTCAGGTGGATTGTGATGCTAGTGGTAGTGGTATAGGAGCTGTTTTGAGCCAAGAAGGTAAGCCCATTGCCTATTTTAGTGAGAAGCTTAATGATGCCAAGAAAAAGTATTATGTTTATGATCAGGAATTTTATGCAATAGTTCAGGCTTTGAAGAAATGGAGACATTATTTGTTGCCAAAAGAGTTTGTATTATATATTGATCATCAGGCTTTGTAGTATCTTAATAGTCAAGGGAAGTTGAACCAAAAGTACTTAAAATGGGTTGAATTTTTTTAGAGTTATACCTTTGTTTTGAAGCACAGGAGTGGGATGTCCAACAGAGTTGCAGATGCCTTCAGCAGAAAGCAAAATTTGTTGACAGAAATGAAGATAGAGGTTGTTGGGTTCGATGAGCTCAAAAGTTTTTATCCTGAAGATCCAGATTTTGTAGAGGCTTGGAAAGCTTGTCTGGAGCCTGTTACTTTGGACAGGACAAAATGGTTGGATTTCATAATCCAAGATGGCATGTTGTTTAGAGGAAGCCAATTGTGCATTCCAAGGAGTTCCGTGAGAGAGAACCTGATTAAGGAGAAGTATAGTGGAGGATTGGCTAGACACTTTGGTCAAGATAAGACCATTTCTATTGTTGGTGAAAATTATTATTGGCCTCAGTTGCAGCAGGATGTGAGGAAGTTTGTGCAGAGTTGCAAAGTATATCAGATGGCAGAAGGAACAAGTCAGAATACAGGGTTGTATCAAGCATTACCTGTACCAAAAAAGCCATGGGATGATATTAGTATGGATTTTGTTCTTGTTTTACCAAGGACATAGAGAGGGCATGATTCTATTTTTGTGGTGGTGGACAGATTCTCAAAGATGGCACATTTTATTCCTTGTAAGAAGACTAATGATGATGTTAATATTGTAGAGTTATTTTTCAAGGAAGTGGTGAGACTACATGGTCTACCAAAGAGCATAGTTTCAGATCGAGATACCAAGTTTGTTAGTTATTTCTAGAGGACATTGTGGAAGAAGTTGAAGATGGATTAGAAGTTTAGTTTTGCACACCATCCACAGACTGATGGATAGACTAAAGTGGTGAATAGGAGTTTGGGTAACCTGCTACGATGCTTAGTAGGACATAAGCCCAAGGGATGGGATTTGATTTCACCATAGGCAGAATTTACTTACAATAATTCTGTCAATAGGAGTACTGGTAAATCACCATTTTAGATTGTATATGGGAATAGTCCAAGAAATGCTTTAGAGTTAAGGAACCTGGACAAATGAGAAAAAACAAGTGCTAAGGCTGAAGACTTTGCAGAACACATGAAGAGGTGAAAAAGCACATTAATAAGATGAATATTTAGTACAAGGCTAAGATAGATTAAAAGAGGAGATATAAGGAATTCCAAGTAAGAGATGAAGTCATGGTTCACTTGAGAAAAGAAAGGTTCCCAATTGGAACATATAATAAGTTGAAAATGAAGAAATTTGGACCATGCAAAATTTTGAAGAAACATGATTCAAGAAATAGATATGAGGTAGAGCTGCCAAGTGGGATCAACATTTCCCCTATTTTCAACATTGTTGATTTATCAGAATATCATGAAGGTGGAATATTCTGGCGTCTACTTCAAGGGAGGAGATAGAAGAGATCTTGGATAGCCATGTGGGAAGAAGTACTCGGAACAGGCAATATAAAGAATATCTGATGAAATGGAAAGGAAGACCTATTGAAGATTCTTCTTGGTTATATAAGGCAGACGTTGGTTGCTTGGGTTTTCCTCACACACACCTGAGACGTGACAGGGTCACTTCTCAAATTACCTTGGGTGTCTGATGCAGGAGCATCTAGTGGTCTAAGGGCAATCTTGCATCACCCAAAAAAAGATGTGTTTCAAAATTGTTAATGTTCTTTCCATTTATTTTCAAAATTTGTGGTTCTAGTTCCATAATCGCTTGAATAATAATGTAGAACTTTAAGTTTTTCCAAACTACTAAAAATAGTAACCTGTTATTTTAGAAAGTTTGCATTTGGGCACAGATTGAAGTGAAAATTTACAGGAAATTACATAACAGAAATATAAGACCTTTGGCAAAGGAATCACGCAAAGATCATTTGTGAGTTGAAAGATATTAAAGTTTTTGTTTCTCAAAAAATGCCTAAAAATTATTCAAACTCAGGTTTGAGGCAATAAATGGCCTTGTACGAACCCAAAAATGGACGGAACAGGCAAAGCAAGTTCTTAGAATGTAGAGCACTCTGCGAGCTTTCCAACACATAAAACAGTTCATCAATCAGACTCCCGGATCAAAAGTTATGGCTCCTAGAAGTTGACCTATTTTTGGAGGGAGAAGCAAATTTTGAAATTAGGTTGTTGGCCGCCAAAAAGGCTATTAATAACTATTTTTGGGAACCCTGGGCAGTAGTAGAGTTAAGGGGGGAAGTGTAGAGTCAAGAATAGGTAGGAAAAATAGAAACCCTAGCTGATTTGGGGTTACAGAAGGCAGATGTTTCTAGAGTCTGGGAAGAGGAAGCTGTAATGTGTTGCAGCCTATGGAGGGTTGATTCCTCTGACTGTATTTGAGCTTCTGTAATGTAATAAGTTGTCCAAATCAATAAAGAAAGTTTTATTTTCTATGTGCAATTTTTTTTGTTGTGTGTTTTATGATTTACCCCCTTCTTCAAATAAAAACAACTAAATCTTCCTTTTATTAACATTCGAATACTTTAAAAGATAAAATCAATTGAATCATTCTAATTTTGAAATAAGATGATTCTTTTATTTCATTTCTATTTTAAAATAAAACTTACTAACATTCCAAAATAATTCTTCTTTTCAAGAATAAAGCTAGCTTTTTTCCAAAAATATAATTCTTTTTATATTAAAACAATAAAACACACTTTTTTCACAAAATTAAAAAAAAAAAAACAATTTCTTATCTTGTTTTAATAATTCTATTTATCTTCTTTTCTAACATACCAACATATTTTCATTTAAAACTAATTTCTTTTAATAATAAAAATAAACTAATTCTTTCCATGATATAAAATTGAATAATTTAATAATAAAATTATTCTAATTTCTATTTATAATAAAGCAACTAGATAATGAAATTTAACTCTTTTTCCTTCCTTTTCCAAATTCAAAATGAAACAAGTTATATTTGATTTTTTAATTTAAAAGATAATGCAAATCTTTTCTTTCAAGTGTTTTTTTTTTTTTTTTGAAATCTCTAAACTAGAAAACTTTTTTTAATATAAATATATTAATTGTTCTCTTTTTATATTAATAGAATTAAACTAATTTCATTTGATTTTTCTAAAAATGAATAAAGCTAATTTTTTTTTAAAACAATTTTTTTTCTATCTAAAAATCAGAAAACTTTCTTTTCCTTGATTAACTATAATAATTGTTTCCTTTTATGATAATAGAATAAATCTGACTCTTTTTGTATTTTTTTTAAAATAATAAAATAAAAAATGATTCTTTTTCCATAATAAAACTAATTATTTTCTTTTAAAAATAATAAAATAAATCTAATTTAGTTTCTTTTCATAAAATAATAAAGAAATAATACTAATTCTCTTTTTATTAAAATAATAGAATAAAACTAAAATACATGGCCTGTTTTGTAACTACATTATGTTTCTATAAATCTAAACTCTTTCTTACTACACAAAAAAATAAATCTAATTTCTTTTTATTTAATACAATAAAAAAATAACAAACCTACTGTATATTAATGACTATCCAAGTTTTATACTCTTATTATGTTTAACTAGTTTTTTTTTTGTTTCACTATGTGCACGAAACATACAGAGAGAAAATACAATAGAGGATATATACACAACATACATAACTGCAGTAAGATAATTTGATAACATCAAGCAAAGATTTACAATTGAGTTTTGTAAAACCAACAGAATGTTTAACCGTAGATTTATAACACCCATCATCAAAATTCATTAACACTACAATTTCATTTTAAAACTTCACATTCAAAGAGAAATATAGATTTACTCAAAACCCCCTAATAGAAATACTTTTTTTATCAACATAATATATGAAAAAAACAACAGAGGTAATCTTTACAAAAGGACATTTTGTCAATAACTACAACACATTTATTTTCTTTTCTAGAATTATCCACTTATACAATTAAGTATTTATTTCCCACAATTCTTGATACACAAATAAGAATTCCATTAGGGATCTTTTCCAAGGCAATCTTGCCAAAACATCATTGTTATGGGTAAAATGGGACAATAAAATGAATTATAAAAACACCAATAACTTCAATGAAATGTGCAAATAACAAAGATTAAAAATAAATGAACAACTTATAGTGCTTTGTTACCTGGAGACTTCCATTGTTCACCTATTCCCATTTGATCTTTAGTGATGAATGCAGCCCTCATGAAGCTTACTTCCTTCCTTTGATTCCTGAAGATGACAAAGGAGAAATGGCTCAGATACTTGTTGTGTTGAAGATGAGCTTCAACACAATATAGGATGAATATTAAATGACTTGAGAGTGGAGGTGCCAATGGCGTGCTATGGATTCAACAGAGTAATCTTACTTGAAAGCTTCGTGATTCCCAGAATGGAAGAATAGAAGGGTATTTATAAACTTGTGAGAGAAGATCAATAGTGTAGAAGAAATAAGAAGATCAATGGTAGAGGATGTTTGAGGGAATGTGCATGAATAGAAGGACATGTGTCATAGAAAAAGCTATTCTCTTTGAGTTAACTGCTTTTATGACAATGATAAGATTTGCTTTTCACAAATTAGAATGTTTTATTCTAATTTAAGAGTTATTGATAAAAAGAAGATTGTTTTAAATCAAAAGACTCAATTTTTGCTTTTACATGACAAGAAAGATTTATTTTTGGAAGATAATAAAGTGAATTAAATAAATAAATTTATTTAATTACTTGCACATGATTTGACAGAAAAATAAAATATTTTATTATATTTTATTTTTGGAGAGTAAGAGGATTTAAATAAATTTAAATGATTTATTTAAATTTGGAGGAATAGACTTGACTTAATTAAATAATTTAGAATTATTTAATTGTTTGGAAGAATTTAATTAAATAAGAGATTTTATTTAATTTGACTTTAGAAGAGATAATTAAATATTTTGATATTTAATTAACTTAGAGGAATATGAATCGAATAAATAAATTTAATTATTTATTTATTGATAGAGGAAGGTAGACTTAAATAAATATTAAAATATTTATTTAGATAGACTCGTGTCATTTTTAGGTGTATACATTTTGCCCCTCTTTGATGCAATGTGTTTTATCACATTCTTTCAAAGAATAAGATTGTCTGAAAATGATACATGCCCGAATTTGCCCCTAGTATAAGTTTAACGATGATAGGATGCCCTCTCAGGAGATTGGACGGGAAGAAGGCAGAAGGTGTGAGACAGACAATCTCACAAAGACGAAGGGAAAACTTGGTTAGGATTAAAGAAAACATGATGTATTTCTGAGAAATGGGAAGAAACAGGTGCGAGAAGTAATCATAGTCACCACATAGCCAATTTAGGGTTTGCATGCTATATATAGGAGCTGGGTCCACAAGAGAAGTCATTTGCACATGTAGCTTTTTGTTGGATTGTCTTTGAGAGCTTAAGAGAGTGCAGAGCATAGAGCAGTCAGCACTACGATGGATATTCTGTGCAAGGAGCATCACTTTGAGTGCATCCGATGATTCGACTGGCCAACAGAGGTAGGACCCCTGATATGTATCTCAAAAAATTTCACCTAGGGTTGATTTTGAGTGCAATAAATGCTAGGCAAAAATAGGGTAAACAAATGTGCAAGATCATAGTTCAGTGCATCTAACATGCAGAACTGCACATAGATGTCATTCTACGACGCATCTAGGATATGAAATGGTGCATGCATGAAAGCTGTGCATGCTTGAGGAAGGTCGACGCATGCATAATTTGACAGTACATTTACATTATGAGTCGGCACATGCATAATTTGGCAATGCATTCACGATATGAATCAATGCATACAACTGGGCATTGCATTTACGATATGGGATGGCACCTACATAATTTAGCAGTGCATTTACGGTATGACTCAGAGCATGCAATTGGGTGGTGCATTTACGGTATGGGACGGTGCCTACATGAAATGTTGCACTGCATGTGTGAGAAGTGGTGCATTTGCTAAGAAATGGCGCATGTACCTTTTGTTCTGGCGCATATGATATAGATAGTCAGTTTACTTAACAAAATTGACTCGATTGGCATCCTATTTGATGCATCAACTGATAAGCTATCTCTGAGATTGCAGGAATCTAGTCAAGAGATGTAGTGTGCTATTTTGATCAATTTCATATGTTAAGTTAGTTGATATGATTCTAAAGATATGTTGAGCATGGTATTTGCAGCTTTAAGTTGATGCCTTGCTTTGCGTGCTTACAGGAGGACATACAAGATACACTAATATCGAGGGAGTAGTTTCCCATGTTGATGTTGTAGTGGCACATGTTGACAGAGATAGATCGAGAGGCGCTCAGCGCAATGGGATTAGATTACATGTGCTTTATGCCTGAGGTTTGAGTGAGCTGCGGCTTACTGACTGCAGTAGTGGAGAGGCTTCATAGCGAGGATGAGACCTTTCACAAGTCTCGACTGGTGAGATGACAGTGACTTTGGAGGATGTATATAGGATACTCCACTTGTCGATATAGGGAGAGCTTGTGGAGTATGATCCACAGCGGGATGCAGGACTTGTAGAGTGCATGCAGGTATTTGACAATCCTGATCTAGTAGGATAGGTTATCTCCTGGCAAGATATACACGATTACTATGACTATTTCCCTAGGATAGTTGCAGGATTGATTAGAAGCATTGTATGCCCCGATAGGAGATCGCATGGGTTCCTGATTGGATGGGGATAAATTATGGAGAGGATGGTCATAGAGGGCACCCGCTATGCTTGGGGTGTTGCCATTTTGGCACACCTATACCATGATATGCATTAGGTGGTATACCACAAGGGTGCTAGTTTATCAGCAGGTGTCTCACTATTACAATTTTGGTTGTGGGAGTATATCGCCTTCACTAGACTAATATGCGTATTTCAAAGGCAGAGGGGAGAGCCTTACAACTACAACACACAGGAGTGATTTCCCAGCATAGACTAGGGAAGCTAGAGTACTGGAGGCATGCACTGGATAGAGTAGATGTGGTCCTTTGGTGACCATATCTAGACTGTAAACCTTGAGATGATGAGATGGATGAGCTACCATACTGCTATCAGACTCAGTGGCTTATAAGCTAGATGTGGTTCATCCTGGAGAGATAGATTGTCAGTTGGGTTCAGAGGTAGTTTGGGAGGAGACAAGGCATGCCATAGGGGCAGGCTCTATTTGCATGGACACATGTGGAGAGGTTTAGATGGGGCCCAGTGGCATCCTAAGAGTTTCAACAAATTCCTTATACTACCTAGGCAATGAGGAGAGAGATTACAGATGCAGGGATGACACCAAACTATGAGGAGTGGTTCATGGAGCATCCATTTATAAGATACTCTGGGATTGGAGAGTTGGTTCCTCGCATAGATGAGGCAGATTCAGATAACGAGGGCCAGGTTAGTAGGAGGAGGAGGAGAGGATGGAGAGATGGAGGAGATGGTAGAGGAGATGGTGGAGGTGGAAGAGATGGTGGAGATGAGGGAGATGGATGTAGACTCTGGCAGAGGATGAGAGTTAGGGAGGGATCCTCCCATGCTTAGTAGGTAGTACAACTGCAGGTTGCACAACAAGCTACATAGTAGGTATAGATGTCACCACCTTAGCAGGTGGCACAGCAGCAGGCACCTCAGCCATAGGGCTAGGGACAGGCATAGGCCTCCCAAGAACCAACATAGCCAGATGTCCAAGGGAGAGCCATTGCCATGTTGAGAGGACAGGTTCAGAAACTATGGGTACAGCTTAGGATGGGTGAGGCTCAGTGGGAGATAGATGCAGGTGTTATCTTAGGGCTCACTAGAGAGTGAGATATGGTAGAGACAAGGATACAAGTTATCTGAGTAGAGAGAGACATAGCAATGGCAGCCCTTGGGACAGACGCTACTAGTAGTTTTTTGGTTGGATAGGTATAGCAGGCACATGCACAGCTAGCACAGACACAGGCACAGTTGTCATAGGTGTAGGGATAGTTAGCGCAAGTACAGGGTGAGCTTGCTAGAGTGTAGGCTTAGACATAGTACTATTGGGGACTACACCATGGTGCTCTTCCAGTTGATCAGAGGGCTCTGAGCTATAGGAGCCAATCCATGGCCTCACAAGGAGCAGGTGGATCAAGGTCAAGAGCCTTTGTGATGGGCCTATAGCAGTCTGGGCCCAACAGAGGAGGGGACTCAGAGGACACTGCTGGGAGCAGTAGTTCACAACAGTAGGGTTAGCAGATTTTGGCTCCTATGTACCTACCTTTTGATGGCTCAGATAGCCAGATACGTACATGCACCACTTTTGTATTTTGAGAAATGTATCATTATTTTTTAGATGTATACATTGTAGATGACATTGACTCAGAGATGGACCATTTGACATTGTACATTTGGACATGCTTTATGATATTTATATGATGATGCAGCTATATTTGATGGTCTTTATTTGCATTTTGTTCATTCTATGCTATGGATGCATTTCTATTTGTATTATGGTACCCATGTGATGCATATTTTGACTATATCTATATGATGCTATGTGATGCTATCTAATGCAGACTTAGATGTTTACTTGATGCTATGTGTAAATGCAAAATGGTATCTATATGATTATGCAGTTTATGTGATGCACTTATCTATGTTTTTTATTTTTTCTGTTGACACTATGTGAGGATTGCAAAAATGTATATGGATGACCTGATGCACTTTACTATGTATGCAACTGATTTAATCATGTAAATGACTATTTTATGTGATATGATATGCAACTATATGCTATGTTTTTGTGATGTCCAAATGTACTCTATCGAGACAGAAATGACATAATGGTAGATATGAGATTGATTGAAAGAATGACTCGATAGAAAGACTCACAAGCTTCAATTTGTATTGCTACATTGCATTGTATAGATCTTTTATTGTATGGGATATGGATATGGATACAAATATGCAAGGGATGTTTGACCCCAATGTTAGCACACCAGATTTACCTGCAGACTTAGCCATTTTATCAAAACACCAGGTTACTAAATTGGAAAACAAGAAGATTAAAGCAAATATCTTTGAGGAGTAGTTTAATGCATTCATTCAAAAAGGAGAGAGCACAATAAAGTAGGCAATTACCAATTGGGCCATTGCCCTTACAGAGATAAACAATTGCAGTATTATTTTACATCATTGCCAATCTAGAATGGAAGAAAGTAGTAATGAGTTGACACAAGTTGAGGCCATGAATGAGAGAGTGGAAGAAATGATAAATGAAGGAATAATAACACCCCAAATGGCGGATCAAAAATAAATTACAAATTAGAGTTGATGTTTGAAGAAGACATCTTGGGGGGATGCATAGAGAATACTTAAGATTTGGAGGAAGAGGCTGATGACATAATAAAGAAGCACACGAAGATAATTCAAAGTCTTATTGGACATGAGTACTTGGAAATTATAGTTTATGATGCAAGTATGGCGGTTAAAGAGTTTAAAGTCATTTAGTCACCTTGCCTAGAAAGCCCTTCAAATAATCTGAGCATAGAGATGATTGATTCCATCATGGAATTAAGCGCCAAGATAAAGAAATATCATAAAAATAGAGAAGATATAGAACAACAAACCAGGATATGGAAAGAGAAAGTTGAACTACAACAATATACATGGAAGGAAAGTCAAAGAAGTACTCATACTTCTATAATTGCATTGATAGCCAGGTATACACTATACTTGAAGAAATAAGGAGAGGATGCAAAGACAAGCACTAGTAGCTATGGGTAATTCCCTTTGGGATATCTCAAGTGTTTGGTGTTTGAATTTTTGCCTTTTGTAGAAGTCAACAAATGGAAAGTCAATGAAAATATTCCATATTTAAAAGATCCCAATGGCATCCTTTAGGCCAAAAAGAATATTCCTAGAGATATTTTGAAGGACGGTTGGGAGATGTTTTCCACCGTAGATCTTATGAGTTTGAATTGGAACCGTTGATTGGGTTTATTTGTAACCGTAGCAAGGGGGAATTCAAATCTATATAAAGAACCCTGCTACTAGCATTTTAAATACACAAATTTTGAAAAAGACATATGTTACATTTAGGCGAGAGAAGTAAAATACTTTGAGCAGAATTTGTGTGAAGTGGAATGCACTTGTGTCTACAGTGGAGATAATGTGGAATGTCTAGTTTGTCCCTTTATCTATTAAGTGTCTATGAGTTTTGATTAAGGTGCTAATGTTTTCAAAGAATTTGGAGTCAAATTACATTGTATATTTGAAAGACTTTTCATATATTAATGAAGGCAAACATCTAATTGATGCATCTATTCCAGAGTACATTAGATTTAGGTATTCTTTAGTGTATTTCCTTTGATGATTGCATTTTTGTATGTTAATTCATGATATTGCTTAGGATAAACATACATGAAATTTACTCCTTTGGAGTGTTACAATTGATTAAACTTGTATACATGAGTAGCAGAGAAATAATTCCTACAGAATTGAGTTTTCTAACCCTATCTTTTCTAACTTTTCCCCAAAAATCAAAAATAATTAGCATGCACATAGAAATCTAAAGTAAATTGTCATGTATTTGAATAAAGAATGAGGAATCATAAAGATTTTTGACATTTTTTATATAAATCTGAGATGCAAAGTTTATTTTATCAAAATTCATGCAAAGCTTTGTAATAAAATGGTAAATACATGCAAAGGATCACTAATTCTAGTGTAATTTGTAGTTATTTGCATAAATAGAACAAGTCCAATAATTCATAGATTACTTTAGTTTATGTAATGCCCCTTGAACATTACATCTCACAACAAACCACTAAACTATCCAACACAGTCAAGAACTGACTACCAGAGCCTTGGAGTTGAGAATTATCTTTGTATAATTCTCCATACTTTTCAAGAGAGACTAAGTTCATTGTGAATTTATCTCATGTTGCTTATGTGTAAAAACATACCTCAACACGGTGAAATACAGAGTATCTCAACTTTGTGTTAGGCACAATCAAAACATTGTCAATACAGAGTATGATACTCTACCAACTCTATCTTACCTTCCAGACGATTTCAAAACTTGAAACTTTGGATTTACAATCTTTGAACATGTGTTTTCAATACCTTACAACTGCATAGATAAATATTCTATACCAGAGGAATGTGGGCCAAAATATTAAAACTCTGTATACTGAATGTAGTATATTGACACTTTGCCAAAATTCTCAATATGTTCCTTACCAGATCAAATCTCTTTATATAGTTGTCTTCTAAGAAGGAATAGATGAATCTGTATGGAAGAGGATCAAACCCTCTTGCAAATTCCCATCCAAACTACTCTACACAATCATCTCCTTAATTGTGAAAACTATTTATAGGAACATTATGCCTTAGTCCTTAGCTAACACTGTCTTCAACCTATGATGTTCTATGGACCAATGAATTCTCTATCATTTCTACAATCTCTATTGCCATAATACCTTTGAACTTTGTTGCCATCAGTGTTATGATCTTACAACTAATGTTGCCATCAATGACAACACTACTCAACATCATGCTCTACCTTATCTTGTGCATACTGACAACCTCTTCATCAAATATGTTTCCAACACTCTCCCCCTTTGGCATTGATGGAAACACATGATGTGAAAAACCATCAAGACCAAATTCTTCAACAATCATTCTCCCCCTTTCTTTTGAACATCTTACTTTCTCCTAAAAACATTGGTTCTCCATCCCTAAGATATATATGTCTCTTCTTTTTCACATGTCTCTCTCCCTCTTTGACATCAATGGTAAAGGGTGTACAAAGTAATTCATTTCTATCAAAATATCAAAATTGTCTTCTAACCTTTTGCATATATACACAAGACATCAAAACTCATTGAGTGTTTGGAAATATATCTTTATAGATGTTCTTGAGTTGGATCACATCTGAGTCCCATTGTGCCTTAGCATAGCATAGTATCTATGTATGCCCACTGATTTGCAAGAGTAATTCTTCTGCCTTATCCATAGTAGCAGGGGCACTAGTCATTTTCCCAGCTTTCTCAGCTTCTTTTATTAGACCAGTCATTGAAGCCATCTTGAAACTTACAATCTCTCTTAACTGTCTCATTTCATCCTTTATAGACTCGTTTTGACTTTGCGGCTTCTTTATGATTGCATGAGTCTTTTCTATTTCAGCTCTTAAGTTTCCATTCAGATCTTTCAATGGATCATAAGTTCTAGAAATCTGTAGAAGTTGAGTCTCAAGGCCATCTATCTTATCTTTTATGACTTTTGTAGTTATTGGCTAAGATAAGAAAAAGTGATATATTGCATTTGCATCATTTATAGTTGTTTCAACAAATTTTATACCATTATCTAGCAAGGTGTGTGCCTTGGAGCACTTATCAGTTAGTTATATTAACCTTGTACTATCAATTACATCTCTTACCTTCTTGTCTACTGCTTTCTCAAAAGATTCAAAGTGATTATTTACAGACTCCATTAATTTCTTCATTTGTAGCATATGATTTAGAGAAACATCTCTCTTGACATCAAGCATTATCTTTTCAAAAGTCTTCATTGCTTCATCCATCAGCTCATTTCCTTCTATATGAGATTTTAAGATTTCTTCCTGAGCTATTACCTAAAAAATTGTTCCCAATTGTAGTTTCTACAATGGAGAAATGTTTTCCAAATTAATTTGTCCATCTAGGGATGGCACTTGCAGTAGCTCTGGTGAGGACAAAATTTGTGATTCCCTTTGTTTTGCCAAAAACTCTATGATGGAATTTGATGGTGAGACTTTAGAGCTTTCACCAATTCTATCCCTTCTTTCTTCTTCAAATATAGATAACACTTGAGGCTTAGGATTTTCCAGAGGATTGCATTCATCAAGTGCTTGTTCTCCTGCAACATTTTTTGGAACAGAGGTGTTGTCAGTGGTGTTATCAACTTGTTCTATAATGACTTCATCTTCAATAGTCCTCTCTTTAGGTGAATCCTTTAGTCCATCAATGTTCACAATGGTCTATGGAGGATTAGTCATATTTTGGTCTTATGTATCTATGACTGGTTGTGGATTTGGCATATTAGACTTAGTCACCACATCATGCTCTGCACTTGTTTCTCCTCCTTGCACATTTATCTCAACCTAATCTTCATCCTTATCCTATTCAGAATCCACTTCCTCAATAGTAGAAATTTGTAGTTCCTTAAGAACACTAGCAGTTGTTCTCATTGTATTCTTCTCCAATCTTTCTATCTCAACTTTATCACTAGACATTAAAGTATTTATCCATCTCTTTGTCCTAAACTCCTTATTTAACCTTTGTATAGCTATCTTTCTTTCTTATCCAAAAAGAGTAGGACAAATCTTCTTTAAAGCTCTATTTTCATCCCAATATCTTTTCTCATTCCCTCATCTCTTCTTTTTGTCAAAAATGTCAGCAAGGCTATCTGGCAATTTATCAATGATTTCAATCAAAGAAATATTGAATGTTGTCATTGATGGAAACAAAGTCCTTCCCACACATCCATAGGACATGGTGTCTCCATACCGGAAGTCAGATTGAAGAGTGTTGTGGTCTAGTAAGCAAGAACAGAGCATGTAGCAAGGTCCGACAATCAGGTCCGAATCTCTCAGAGGAAGTATCTTAGAAAAGTACAAACTTGGGGAAGTCAAGAGGTGTACCTTGACTAATACATTCCATAGATTGAGCCTTCGGTGATGAAAGTGTGAAGAGATATGAGCACTTAAGTGTTGGGTTCTTGTTTGGCAGAGTAGATTGAGGAAGAACTGACCGACAGAGCATTAGATCTTAATCCGGATGAGATATTGATGGTAATCAAGTTTCTTAAGGGATCATTCATGATTGGCTAACATGATTGATGACTTCTCTAAGCATCTCTTTGATACGCAAGCAAGGATTCAGCCGACAGACCAAAGTTTGGGAAAATATTGAGTATTCCAGATGCCGACTAGAAAGATGATTGAAATCATTAATGCAGATATATATACCAGATTGATTTCGGTATGAAGGTATGTGTCATGTGTTGTGAAGTGTGAAGAAAAGTAGAGAGTAGTGTGGAAGCAGTAATATAGGTTCAGTATGTGATAGGACAACAACACCAAAGAAGAGGAAGAATGAAGTGCAGTAGATCAGTGTACTGAGCCTAACCAGAAATGAACCTTAGCATATGTGGATGCTTCTCATCAGTTCAAGTATCTTATTACTTTCTTTGTACCTTGTAGACAGTGAGTCTCTTGTAGGCAGTGAGTCTCTTGTGAGCAGTGTGCTCAGGTAGTGAGCTCTAATTGGCAAGTGCCATTTTGTATTTCTATTCTTCTAACAGAGAATACAATCTTGGGTTAGTCACCTTGTGGTTTTTCTCCTAACAGGGTTTTCCACATCAAAATCATTGTGTTATGTGTATTGATGTTATTTCTGCTTTCATGGTTATGTTTTCTTATATGATTTGATGCTGCACTAATTGTTAAAGAAGAACAGAAAGTTGAAGTAATTAAGATAACTGATTCACCCCCTCTCAGTTATCAACAATTGGTATCAGAGCTAAGTTCCTCCAAATAGAGCCTAACAGCTTGAGGAAGATCTGGGAATCTTAATGGATATGTATGGTGTTGGTGCTTGCATGAGTTGTCAGGTTTTCAAGTAATAAATCTACAAGCACCCTCCCAAAAATCCAAAAGTTCTAAGTCTTCAGACCTCCTCAGCATTTTTCAATGTCAGCATCATATTTTTTTCGGAGGAGGTCATCATCATATTTCAAGTTATCATCCTGATGCTACTAATGTCATTCCTATGTCAGGGTGATATCCACTTGTCTAACAGCTTCATCATTTTTTGAAGGTGGGGGTGATATTTCCAAATATCAGTCATATTCAAACATCACCCCGATATTACAATGAAACTACAGTGCACCCTGACTTTTCTGTGGGGGTGATATTTTGAAATACCATGTCATTTTATGAATATCACCCGTGCCCTGATATGGTGGTGACATCATCTGGATATGAGGAGGCACACGGTATGAATATGATGATGACGTCATCAAAATTGGTGGGATGCACTAGGTGTTCATCATGATGATGTTGGTCATCATGCACTTTTTAAGGATCAGGTAGTGCGGTCAGGATGATATTGTCCGCGGGGTGATATTAAACGTCAGAATATCATGCGAGAGGGTCATGATGGGGTTTAAGCTGGTGTCATTAGGAGCAAAAGCACCGATATCATGTTTGTGCGTGGCCTAGTTTATAAAGTGATGAGGAGGTTGCCACGGGGTGCATGTGGGATAATTGGTTCCTACCAAATTTGAAATATCAAGATCATGATTCTTGGCAAGAAAAGCTTTCAAGGAATCATGTGACTGTTGCATTCCCAGGACTGCGAGTAGGTGGACATTAATGGTGGATGTCACAAGGTATGGCCAATGATATAGATAGATCTAGTACCTGATTGAAGTTGAGGATCCCCAGGTGGCGGCGCATGGCTCGAGACCCCTTCCTATCTCCTCCACCTTCTGCATTCAAAGTTTGAGTGCTATTTCCTCAGAATGAACTGTATTTGGCAGACTTTTGATTTTTTCCATGTAATTAATGTTGGGTGCACCCTCCTGCTGTATATAGGAGGCCGTGTTACTCATTTTGGTGGTTGGAAATTGGACTTTTTTTGGTGCTGTGACACAATACTACTTCATTGGTGGCCCTATTCTAGATGTCTTGTGAGTTTATGAGTCTCATGCTGTATGTTTTTCTACACAAATTTACTAATATCATGTTGATTTAAATGAGTAATGCTATGTTGCATATGTTCTGTTATCTGTCTCCAAACTGAGTATGTTCTTCTTCTGATTTTGAGCATCTAAGGGGTGTCTATGATACTAGAATACAAGGTTGTTGTATTGAATGCTTGATTTCTTACTTCTACTCAAGGAGTAGATTAAATGTTTTAGATCAAGGGTTGGAGAGAATGTATTGCAGCAAGGATATTGTAAGTAGAGATAATAGGATACCCTACTTTGGGAGGTATCTGTAAGGTAGATATTAGACCCCCCCTTGATATCAAGTCTTTGGCATATTTTCATGCAGGCCATTCACATGTGTATATCTATTGACTCCGAGCCCAAGATAGGCACTGATCCAATCTTGCATTGAGGTTGCAACCCAAAGTCTCAGTTTTGCATCCATACATAAAATCAAACTTAAACTCCAAATTCAAACCATTAGGACTTTAGGAATAGTTTAGGACCCCAAATCCTCTGTCTACAACTGAAAATAGGCCCAAAGCTAGCCCCTTTGCACTTATCTCACAATTTTGGTCTACATAAAGGAGGATTTATCTGCTTTGTATCAACATCCCAGTCAGTCCATAAGCATATCTCATGGATGTTGAATAGGGAATACTCCCTTGGTTCTGTAGAGCCTAAAGAAGAAGAGGAGATATTATAGAGTCTATCTCCTATACTGTTGGTCGCTGGCCCAGAGATCCTGTTGATCATTGATGACTACCTTGTAGGGATAGCTAGGAATAAGCATCCAGTCAGATTGTGAACCAACAGAAATTGGTGACTCTACTAGGGATTTGATTTAGAGGTGTTATTTTGCAATCTCTGGTGAAGTTTTTCCCACCTAAGTCACCAACAGAAATTGGTGACTCCGCTGGGGAAGTGAAGTGATAGAACTCAGATTTTTAAAAGAAAATAATTCCTAGTAATAGGTGGCGACTCTGAACCAATCTCCCAACTGGTAAAGTAAAATTTGTATGCAAGGGAGAAGATCCCTACATAATCCTCTATTTGAAGAGTTACCTAGAAAAATGATGTATAGAAAGAAAGGAGCGGTTTAGGCTAGTCATGAGGGTTCTCCCAGAAATAATGATAATATTCAAGATAATCCTTGGTCTTCAGGGCAGCGTGCCTCTTATTTTTCCAATACAAAGGCTAAGATTCAAGAAATGTATGAAAGACAACAAGATGGTTGTCTGAGAATGAGGTCAAAAGTGTTTCAAGAACGTCCTTTCCTGGACCCCAGTGACAAATTTGAAGAAGTTGAATCTCCAAGAGATGATGATGACTAGAGTGTAATGAAACCATCCTCTTCCATGCCCAGAGAGGAGGAACTAACTGATGACATTAAGAGCTTAAGGGCTGAATTAGAATACCTGCAGGCAGTGAAAATCAAAGATGACATGAGACAAAAAGTACAAGCTCTGAGAGTTGCTCAGAACGATTCAATTCCTACCCTTGAGAATACAAATGTGTAGAGAAACCAGTAAAGAGATGAAGTTCATCATCAGCATGATGATCAAAGACATAATGCAAATAATGCTAGGGTACCATTAAATAATGTAATAAATCATAATACAAATAGAAATGTAAATGTAAATCAGTTTGGTAGGTAGCCCATGCAGTTGGATAGATTCAGGCAACTGGTTTTTGATGGCATTCATGATTACCCCAATCCTATTGACAAACATGTGAGGCTGCAAGTGCCTAAATTTTTAGGAAACAATACTCTGTCAGGTGAAGACCATTTAAAAGCTTTTCAGAACATCATGGAAAACTTTGAGGTTGAGCATGAGGATGTCTTTATGAAATTATTTATGCAATCCTTAGTTGATGAGGCCAGAGAATGGTACAAGGGCCTGTCTGACAGGAGTATCTCATCATGGGATGATTTTAGAAGAATTTTCAAGGAATAGTATGGTGACAAAACTGACCCAAGCTTCTTTGTAAATGAATTTACCAATATCACCAAAGGATGAAATGAACAAGTTGCTGATTTCAATGCTAGATTCACTAAGGTACTAAACAAATTGCCACATCACATGAGACCTAATGAACCAATGTGCATTGTGCTCTATATGAATTCTTTTGATGCCAAAACTGCATATGGATTGAGAGATAAGGGTCCAAACAGCCTCAGGGATGCTTTCAGGATTGCAACAAATATTGAGAATAATAGGAAAGTGTTTGGTAAGACAAACAGAAGAGATGATGTAAAAATTCTATAAAATCCAAATACTAAATCTCAGAGTGCTCAAGGCAATACATCTACTTCTGAAGACAAGATAGATAAATTGACAAATGTTGTTAAGGACCTGAGTTATAGATTAGCCAAAAATGAAAAAGGAATAGGTCCTGACAGGTAGGTTTACCAAAGGCAAGAAAAGAGGCCATCATTACATGACATGCCATATAATACAATTTGGCATAATGGTAAGCCCATGTTTCCACATAATAACACAAGACAGAGGACTCAGAATGTTAGAGAAACACTTGACCCTTTGAAGAAAGCTGTAAATATTGTTGATGACGCCCCATGGTGCATAATATGTCAGAAGCCTCACTCACAGTCACAATGTATGATTGCCCAATCCCTATATGACAATGTTGTTGCCTGTTATGAGTGCAATGAACCGCATTATATGCAGGATGATAATGTCAATATGTTGTCCACAAACAGGGAGTGTTCCTATCATCATGCAGTTGAAAGTACAGGTTATGGGACCCAGGTTTGCAAGTAGGTTTCCTGTGATGAAGATGAGGAGAATAATCATGCTTATGCTCAAGACTCACACACCTTTTTGAACAACTTGAGGAGGCCCTCTAATGAAGAAATTAGAGCTCTCACAGCTGCAGCAGTAGCTTAGGTCAAGAGCAATTACAATCTCAGGGGTAAAGCTCAGGTAAGCAACTCACACCAACCAGAGAGTACTTTTGTAAACCAGCCAATGCACAGTCATAAAGGTAATGAAACAAAAAAGAAATAATGGAGCGATAACAAGAAAAATTTTAAGCAAAAAATAGGTTATGATCCTCAAGGACCAAAGAACAGAATTCCCCAGGCTGAGGATCAAAGCAAAATTTCCCAGGTCAGGAATGATAGTCAGGAGACCATAAAAATCAAAGCTGGATCATCCCAGGATAAAAGTAAAACTGTGGATCAAGCTACAACTATTATACAAAATTATACTCCTTTTGACATAACTCAAGTCTTGTCCCAGGTAAAGGTCTCTATCCCATTGATGGAGCTGATGAAGGTGGATGAATTTAGAAATAAGGTAGTGTCCTTGATCTCAGGGATAGCTTGTCAAGCTAATCAGAATGATGAAACCTAAAGTAAGAAACAAGTTCTATGTGTTGAAGAGGATGAGACTCCTGAAGTGTATCTAGGGATGACCATGGAAAAATTCCCTTCACAAGTTAAACCATTTTATGTCTCCCTGGTCATAAATGGAAAGGTGATTAAGAATTGTATGCTTGATTTAGGAGCATCTACAAACATCATGCCTTTGGCCATCATGTAGCAAGCTGGGTTGAAAATAGATAAGGCATGTGGGAAGTGCTATGCCATGGATGCTAGAGAGGTACCAGTCATTGGAATTATGAAAGATGTAGATTTTAGGCTAGCAGCATATCCAGAAAGGACCTACACAATGAACATAACGATTGTTGACATCAAGCCTCAATATGGTATGCTGTTGTCAAGAAGATGGGCAGCATTGATTGGTGGGAGTATGCAGTTAGACCTGTCATATGCTATGATCCCAATGAATGGCAGGGATGTGAAACTGATCAGAGAAGAAAGATCATCAGGAATAGTTGAGGATCATGAATCGAAGGAGCATATATGCTTTGTGGACACTGACTGTGATAATTTCAGAGTTGTCTCAAGTGATCAAGGAAATAAAGAAAAGAATATTTGCATTCAAGAGTTGGACCAGCAGGATATATGGACAATGTATTTTGATGGAGCTTGTGCAAAAGAAGGGTCTAGTGCTGGAATTGTTTTTCTGTCTCCAGTTGGTAATCTTCTAAAATTCTCTTTCTTGTTGAAGTTTGCCTGTACAAATAATATTGCAGAGTATGAAGCTTTGTTACTAGAATTGAATGTTGCTCTGAGACATGGAATTAAGATGTTAAGAGTGTTTGGAGACTCAAAGTTAATTCTTTCCCAAGTTAGAGATAAGTATGCTTCAAAAAATAGGAGGTTAAAACAATATAAGCATGTTGTCTGGGATACAATTGAATTGTTTGATGCATTTTCAATAAACTGGATAGAGAGGTCAAACAATGTCCTGGTAGATTTTCTAGCTAATGCAGCCATTAGGCCAAATGATATAACTCTGTCAGATGTTGCAAATGTTGAGGTCACGTTTAGACCTGTAGTGCCAGATAATGTATGCAGTTGGCAGGTATTTGATAATGGTAAGGATTTGTTAAGATTTCTACATTGCATAGATGAATATGAGAACCAAGAAATGGATTTTTCAGAACTTTGTAGAGGCTGTAGATGGAAAAGAAACCCTCCTAGGGAAAGAAATAATACAACTCAAGATAAACAAAATCCCTAGAGGGTTAGTTGCTTTAGAGAGAGTTTTTGACAATAGAGACCAATTTGTTATAAAGGCATCTCCAACAAATAAGGATGATCTGGAGGAGATAAACTTGGGGACATCTTATACCCCCAAAAGGGTATACATTAGCAAACAACTCAAACCACACATAAGGAGCATGCTGATCACACTACTGAAGAGATATAAACATGTCTTTGCCTGGTCATATGAGGACCTAAAATCTTATAGAGAAGACCTATTCCAGCATGAGATCCCATTGAAGCCTAGAGCTAAACCATTTAGACAAAAACAGACACCTATCAATCCAACTTTAGCTCCAAAAATGCAATAACTTATAAAGCTTAGGGAAGCTAGAATAATTATGCCTATCAGACATTCAACTTGGGTGTCTAATCTTGTCCCAGTTAGAAAAAAGAATGGTGATATAAGACTTTGTGTTGATTTTAGAAACCTAAATATATCCTCTTTGAAGGATAATTATCCACTGCCTAACATGGAGGCTATGCTGCAGAGAGTGACTGGCTGTGAACTTTTGTCCATGATGGATGGATTTTCAGGTTACAATCAGGTGAAGGTAAATGAATTGAAACAATTCAAGACTGCCTTCACCACTCCATGGGGAACCTATGTTTATATGAGAATGCCATTTGGACTAACAAATGCAGGTACTACATTTCAAAGGGCAATGGATGTTGCTTTTGCAGGATTGATTGATTCAATTCTAGCTATTTATCAAGATGATTTAACTACCTATTCAAAAAAGGGGGAGCAACACTATATGCACTTAGAACAAATTTTTATTAGAGCATTAGAATATGGCATCTCACTTAACCCAAAGAAGTGTGCTTTTGGGGTAGTGGAAGGAAAGTTGTTGGGGAATATTATTTCCAAGGATGGAGTCAGGATTGATCTTGAATGGGTAGCTACAATTGACAGGATCCAGATGCCTAAAATAGTGAAAGGAATTCAGTCCTTCTTTGGGCAAATTAATTTTGTTAGAAGATTTGTGCCTATCTTTGCAGAGACTACAAGGAACATTTCTAGGATGATGAAGAAGGGTGAGACTGTCAAATGGGAAAATGAAGCAACTAAATCATTTCAAAATATCAAAGAAGCTATAAAGATGGCTCCTATGCTAAAGTCTCCTGATTTTTCTAAGCCATTTTAGTTGTTTTCATTTGCTTCTTTCCATACTATTGTAGCGTGCTTATTACAGAAAAATGAAGAGGGTTTTGAGCTGCCTATTGCTTTCTTTAGCAAGTCATTACAGGCTGCTGAGTTACAATATGATATCATGGAGAAACAGGCATATGCATTGGTTAAAGTGGTCAAGAGCTTCAGGCCTTATTTAGTAGGCTCACAAATAGTTGTATATGTGCCTCATGTAGTAGTCAAGGATATTTTCACTCAGCAGGAGGTAACTGGAAGAAGATGTAGATGGATAAATAAACTATAAGAATTCAACATAGAGATACATATCACAAAGCTGGTAAGGGGACAAGGCCTGGAAGCATGCCAAGTGAATGTAGCTCAAGATGAAGTTGTAAATGTGTCAAAGTCTGAATGGTACAAGGACATTGTGTATTATTTGTAGAATTTGAATTGTCCTTCCCACCTCAGTGATAGTCAAAAGAGGACATTGAAGCTACATGCAATCAGATACATTGTTTTACAAGGAGAACTATATTGGAAAAATCCTGATGGTGTACTACTTAAATGTGTGGATGAAAATTAGGCTGCTGATATTTCAGGTGATCTGCACAGAGGAATGTGTGGTGGACATTACACTGCTAGGACAACAGCCCACAAAATTCTTAGAGCAGGCTACTAGTGACCAGCTCTTTTCTCAGATGCACAGAAGTTGGTGAGGAGATGTGACTCTTGCCAAAGGTTCTTAGGAAAGCTAAGGTATGAAGGTGCATTACCCCTTAGAACTGTAACTGTGGAGGCTCCATTTCAATAGTAGGGTGCTAATTTTATAGGGGAAATTTCAGAAAAGTTAAGTGCAAGACATAGTTGGATTTTGATTGCTACTGATTATTTCACCAAATGGATTGAAGCCATTCCAACTAAGAAAGCTACAAGTAAGGTGGTGATGGATTTTATTCTGGAAAATATTATTATTAGATTTGGAGTACCAGTCAAGTTGGTCACAGATAATGCAATGTGCTTCAGATCTGGTGAATTTGTTGATTTTTGCAACAACTATGAAATTAACTTGTCATATGCATCACCATATCATCCCCAGGGAAATGGTCAAGCAGAGTCAAGTAACAAGAGCCTCATGAAGATCATCAAAAGGATGGTAGACAAAAACAAGAGAGCATGGGATTCAAAGCTGAAGATGGCATTATGGGCTGACAGAGTAATTGTAAAGAAAGCCACTAAGAAGTCACCTTTTGAATTAGTATATGGTGTAGCAGCTAGATTGCCTAAAAATAACTTCCTACTAGTTTAGAAGTTCATACAAGAAAATGATGAGGAGATTGAAGATCCAATGATGGAGAGGATAAATCAGGTGGTGGCATTGGATGAAACTAGAAGGGAGGCACACAAGGCAAACATTAGGAAACAACAGGGTGTTAAATATCTGTTTGATAAAAGGATTGCAGAAAGAAATTTTTGGGTAGGTGATCTCGTCCTCATTTGGAATGCAAAAGGTCAGGACAAGGGTAAGCATGGTAAGTTTGAGCCCTTATGGTTGGGCCCATATCAGGTTAGCAATACTCATGGAGGGGACTCCTCCTTTCTTTAGGCCTTAGATGGTAAGATGCTAGAATTGCCTATGTACGGTCAATTCCTCAAAGCTTATTTTTCATAAGTACCACTTTCTATGCACACTTGTAAATTATTTGTAAATTTCCTTGTATAGTCAGCTATACATTTTTTTGTGTTTTGCTTGGTCTGCCCGGAGGTGATCTGGTTCTTGCTACAACCTTGAGCCAGCACGTCCCCAGTCGGAGCTAGTGTTGGAGCTAGTAATAAATCTGCAAGTACCCTCCCAAAAATCTAAAAGTTCTAAGTCTTCGGACCTCCTCAGCATTTTTCAATGTCAGCATCATATTTTCTTTAGAGGAGGTCATCATCATATTTCTAGTTATCATCTTGATGTTGCTAACGTCATTCCTATGTCAGGGTGATATCCGCTTGTCTAACAACTTCATCATTTTTTTAAGGCAGGGGTGATATTTCCAAATATCAATCATATTCAAACATCACCTTGATATTACAATGAAGCTACAGTGCACCCTAATTTTTCTGTGGGGGGTGATATTCTAAAATATCAGGTCATTTTACGAATATCACCCGTGCCCCGATATGGTGGTGACATCATCTGGACATGAGGAGGCGCACGGTATGAATATGATGATGATGTCATCAAAATTGGTGGGATGCACCGGGTGGTCGTCATGATGATGTTGGTCATCATGCACTTTTTAAGGATCAGGTAGTGCAGTCAGAATGATATTGCCCGTGGGGTGATATTTCATATCAGGGTGATATTAAACGTTAGAATATCATGCAGGAGGGTCATGATGGGGTTTAAGCTGGTGTCGTCAGGAGCAAAAGCACCAATATCATGTTTGTTCATGGCCTAGTTTATAAAGTGATGAGGAGGTTGCCGTGGGGTACATGTGGGATAATTGGTTCCTACCAAATTTGAAATATCAGGATCATGATTCTTGGCGAGAAAAGCTTTCAAGGAATCATGCGACCGCTACATTCCCAGGAGAACGAGTAGGTGGACATTAATGGCAGATGTTACAAGGTATGGCCGATGATATAGACAGATATAGTACCTAATTGAAGTTGAGGATCCCCAGGCGGCGACACGTGGCTCCTGACCCCTTCCTGTCTCCTCCTACACCTTCTACATTCAATGTTTGAGCGCCATTTCCTCAGAATGAACTGTATCTGGTAGACTTTTGATTTTTTCCATGTAATTAATGTTGGGTGCACCCTCCTACTATATATAGGAGGACATGTTACTCATTTTGGTGGTTGGAAACTGGACATTTTTTTGGTGCTATGACACAATACTACTTCATTGGTGGCCCTGTTCTGGATGTCTTGTGAGTTTATGAGTTTCATGTTGTATGTTTTTCTGCACAAATTTATTGATATCATGCTGATTTAAATGAGTAATGCTATGTTGCATGTGTTTTGTTATCTATCTCCAAACTAAATATGTTCTTCTTCTGATTCTGAGCATCTAAGGGGTGTCTATGATTCTAGAATACAAGGTTGTTGTATTGAATGCTTGATTTCTTACTTCTACTCAAGGAGTAGATTAAATGTTTTAGATCAAGGGTTGGGGAGAATGTATTACAACAAGGATATTGTAAGTAGAGATAATAGGATACCCTACTTTGGGAGGTATCTATAAGGTAGATATTAGAACCCCCCTTGATATCCAATCTTTGGCATATTTTCATGTAGGCCATTCACATGTGTATATCTATTGACTCCGAGCCCAGGATAGGCACCAATCCAGTCTTGCATTGAGGTTTCAACCCAAAGTCTCAGTTTTGCATCCATACATAAAATCAAACTTAAACTTCAAATTCAAACCATTAGGACTTTAGGAATAGTTTAGGACCCCAAATCCTCTGTCTACAACTGAAAATAGGCCCAAAGCTAGCACCTTTGCACTTATCTCACAGTTTTGGTCTACATAAAGGAGGATTTATTTGCTTTGTATCAACATCCCAGTCAGTCCATAAGCATATCTCATGGATGTTGAATAAGGAATACCCCCCTTGGTTCTACAAAGCGTAAAGAAGAAGAGGAGATATTATAGAGTCTATCTCCTATACTATAGATCGCTAGCCCAGAGATCCTGTTGATCATTGATGGCTACCTTGTAGGGATAGCTAGGAATAAGCATCCAGTCAGATTGTGAACCAACATATGGTATGAGGGAGTAACTTCAGTCTACCCTAGATGATCTTGAACAATCTCACTCTGAAGTTAATAACTTGAAGGAAAGACTCAAACAGGCTGATGATTTCATAAATGAACTAAAAGAGAAACTAAGTATCTCTATGAAAAAGAGAAAGGAACTTCTTCAACAATTAGCAAGTCAAAGTGAATCCAATAATACTGATGAAGATCTGGAAGAGAAGAAGTTATGTGAGAAGCTATCAAAAGAGGTCATTATGGTAAGACATGAAATGGAATCAGGGGTTATGAAATTCACCCAAGAAATTGAAGAGAAAAGAAAAATTGAAGATGATCTAAGACAATCTCTCAAGGAGAAGTCAAAAGACTGCCATAAAATGGATAGAATAATCAGGCATCTAGAATTTGATCTTGAAGAAGCAAGAGATAATGAAGAACAACTTGAGAATCAAATTGACACTCTTAAAAGGGATCTTCAAACAACAAATGAATACAAAGAGAAATTCAAGATAAGCTCTGCTCAACTTGAAGTTCTTCAAAGCCAAAAGAGGGTAGATGACAAGCAAGGTTTGGGGTATGAGAAAGGTGAAAGCTCCGGATTTGGTCAGAAGAACTCTGGATCAGGAAATTCAACGAACATGCCTAGAAGATCTCTGGTACGACAACAAAATGCTCAAAGATATCCATCCTTTAATGGATACTACCACAATTGTAATAACTTTGGTCATAAAGCAAATCAGTGTAGAAGAAGAATGAATCAGACTAACCCATCCTTCTCCAGACAGTGTTTTAACTACAAAAGGTATGGTCACAAATCTCATGAATGTAGAAATTTGTAAATAAACAATTCATTCAATGGTAGATGCTTTGCATGCAATAGAATGGGAAATATGGCTAATCAATGTAGATCAAGATGATTCCAGTCAAATATGTAAAGAAATGTTGTTTTCTACAATTGCAATAGATCCAGTCATATTGCCAAATTCTGTAGAAGTAAGAATCAGGACAAAAAGGGTCTGGTGCATCATAATCAAAACCAAGACAAAGGAAAAGGAAAAGTGAATACGGATGAAATTCAAAGAGAAATGAACAAGATCTAGGTGAACAGAAGTACAGAAAATGTTGGGGATGGATCCGCACCAGAATTTGGTGTTGATATTCCTTTCGAAATCTAAATAGATGAGCTCTGGCTCAGGGGGAGTCAAAAAGGAAAACAAATTCCCCCAGCCAGTTATTTGGTGGCTAAAATTGGCACATGGAAAGTTGCGGATTAAAGGGTTCTCAGAAAAAAATCTAAACAAGTCTTGGTAAAGATATGGAAGATCCTCAAGAAGTTTAGAAGAGGTTAATCTTCCAAGATTTATCCAATTTAACAATCATCCGATAAGAAGCAAGATTTTCATAGTTAGATATGTTATGATTCAAAATTGAGAAATCTTGATATGCGGATAGATGAAATGATTGGAGAAAGGAAGATGGATTGTCAATAATCACCGAGAATAACTCTAAGTTCATCTTAGTGATCTGGAAAGATCTCTCCCAAAACAAGGAAAACAAGGCAACTGGAATAACTAAAGTTGTGTGTTTATTGCAAATGGAATTAGGGTTTGCGCAAAAATAAAAGGGTTCTTTTGTTCATCATTTGCACATTTGCATTTGAGAAGAAGAGAGAAGGAGCTCTACAACAAAATTGTCTCAAGCCTCTCAAAGATCAACCGCAAAAGTTGATTCTTCCAACAATCCAATCCAGCTCATATCTTAGAAGCCTAAAAGGTATTTTTCACTCTTGAAATCCTCTCTCTGAATCTTTTGAAAGATGGCTACTCTAAATGTTGTGAAGATCACTAATAGTCCGCACCCTAAATTCAAGAAACATCCCTACAAATCCCTAGAAGTTGATCCCCAAGACGCATTTTCTAGCATTCCGCATGGGGTTTTGCATGTAGAAGATGTTAGGGCATACATTCATGTGAACATTGAATAATTTGGAGAATCCAAGCTGATGGATATCTACCACAACCAATTAACAGATGAATCATTTGAACTCAAACCTCAGTATAAAGCCATCCAGGTTAAGCATTTCGGACATTGCATCCATTTCCCTTGTTTTACAGAAGACGAATGGGTCCGATATGTTCTGAGTAGAATGCATGACAACTTTATATGTTTGATGAGGCCATTCAAGATAACCAAGGATGTAATTAGGGTAGTAACCGAATTACACTCATCCGGTGGGTTACCTACCTCAAATCCATCAAGAATCAAACAGTGAGTGAGGCAATTGGATCAAAATTTGACAAGAGAGCAATGACAATTGAAGATATCACTGATCTGGATATCAAGTTTGCCTCCATGATAATTGGTTACAAGATATCACTCCAATAGGGAAACTTTAGTACCCGGTACTACAATTTACACTGCTTATCAGATGTTAAGGGAAAATGTAGATTATGATCTTTGTGAGCTTCTTCTAAGCCAACTATTGGAAAACCTACAAAAGATCAAGAAGGACAAAAAGAATTCAATCAAGTATGGTGGGCTAATACTGTGTTTGTTCTTTTACTTTATGAATGAGCTGCCCGGATCTAGTGGTTGGTTATGGCAAAATGACAAACCAGTAGCCATACAAATCAAAGATTATTTGCATGGAATTGGTGATGCCAAGGCACATAATACAACACTTTGGGGCTACCTCAAGAAATTTCAGAGTATGATGCAAGCCAGAGAGAGAATCCCCCTATCTCTAGTTGAAAAGTATAAGGATACAGTATGCTTTATGGTATAAACTAATCAATGCCTAATGGAAGCCGTGGAGCCAAGGATAGTCTGGATCATGCCAATGGGGTATGAAGTTGATGAGAAAATTCTAAAGCTACATATTCAACAGCTGCTGAGTTAACCCAAGGACCTTAAGGCGGAAAGGTTTGGAACCTTTGAAGAGTTGAGTGTGAAGATTCATGTAGAGCTAAGACAACCAGAAATGAAAAGAAAAGTGAGAAAAGAAGTAGAGGATGTTGCAAAAAGGTATGGCATTTCAAAAGAAGCACTTGATGCACATAGAGAAAAATTGGAAAAGGTAAAGAAAGAGAAGCAAGATGCAGAAAAGGAAAGTGATCCAGTGCAAGCCCCTTCCCAAACCAGATCCTCCAAGAGCTCTGCACCTGCCACCTCTAAGAGCCAAAAGGCATCAAAACCAGAAGTCAGAACATCTGGAAAGGGAGAGAAGAGAACTAAGACAAAGGCCACAATGTCTTACACTAGTCAAAAAGATGATGAAGAGACTGAGTCAGATGAGGAGGTCAAGAAAATGAAGAAGAAGAAGAAGAAAGCATCCAGTGAACCCTCTATCAGTCTTAACAGGGAAGAAGAGGTAGAAGAATTCGTTGAAAGGCCTACTCTCTGCATTGATGATATCATCAAATTAGTAACTGTGGATGGGAACTTGAAACCAATGACTAAATTTTATGATGATTATAGTGAAGCTGATCAGAAGATCCGGCAAGAAGCTATAGTCAGGTATTTAAACATCTACAACAAAGCATTCATTGAAATTATATCTCTGATTCCTAAAAGTCTAGAAAAGGAACTTGAAATAAGAAAGAATAATGCCATGGCAAAAGACCTAGAAATTCGGGAGCAGATTGCTATACAACTCTATCCCTCCATCACTCTAAAGAAAATAAACATGATCTTCAAGGATTGCAAGGATGAGTTTTGGAGCAAAGCCAAAATGAATAAGCTTATGCTCAAAGAGACTTATCAGGTGGCTGAAGAGACTAAAGAGATCCTCTAGAATGCCTATAAGAGATTCAATATTCCTATTATAGAGGACTTCGGTGATGAACTCTCTGCCATGGATGACAAAGGAGAATCTACTAAGATAGTTGTAGAAGAGACAGTGGAGAAAAGTAAAGAGAAAGCTAAGGACTTAGATTCCTCTATTCTGAAAGAGAAAGTTCATGGAGAAGCAGACACCTCTCTTCCAGATCCCCCTGCAGACTCCAGAATTGAAGGAAAAGAAAGAAAATAAGAGAGCATCAATCAAGGAGAAGAAGTGAAGGGAAGAGAAGAAGGTCAAACAAAGCAGACCACAAGTGATAGTGCTAAGGCTACAAAGAAGATTTTGTCTCCAGCAAGAGACACTGTAGAAACTGTTAAAGATTTCTTGACTAAAGAAATGATGGAGATTGATGAACCAGAGTTACTTCAAGGACCATTCAATTTTGATTCTCTATCCCCGGTTTAGACTATGAAGATAGCATCCTTTTCCCAAGCAAAGGGAAAAGAAAAAACTTTTGAAGTCTCACATGGAAGACTGTAAGCTAATAGAGATTGCATCCGGTGTGCTAGAGAAAATCATGCCATCCTTCCAAAAGGATCCTTCGGCCTCCACATCCAGTAATCTAAAGTCTCTTGTAAATTCTGTTAATACACATTTTGACTCTTTAGAGAAAGCGGCAGAAGAGAAAGTCCGGATAGAATTTTTGGGTAAGAGATTCTCTAAAGTACAAGGGCTAATAACAAATGATAGGAGAACTATGGATATTGGGATAAAGAGCTTAGAAAATGCTCTCAAAGATGGCGTAGAAATATATAAATTTTGTTTATCCTGGTCTAAAGTGACAAAGGATATTGAGAAGAAAGTGAAAGAATAAGAGGGTAAACTGTCAAGTTTATCTCAAAGTTTTGATCCTCTCACCTCTTCCATAATAAATCAAGAGTGTCAAACTATTGTGGTCACAAATGAAATAAAGAAGCTTGAGAAGGAGAAGAAAAATAGAATAAACAGGTTAAGTGAACTTAGAGGGATAATTATCCCTAGAGTAGAGGCCATGCATGAGGCACTAACAGATGCTCAGACCACAGCCCAGACCAGTGATCCGACAAATCTAAAGAGGGTAGAAGCTTTTACATTCCTGTTGAGTGGTCACATCTCAATTTTGGATAGAATGAAGCAAAATTGGGCAACAAAATTTGTCCAGTTGAAGACAACTTTTGCAGATATACTTTAGTATATGTAAGTATATTGTATATATACTTATGCAACTAAGTATAGTTAGAATTTTGGGAATTCTTGGTATATGGATTCTACCCTTTGCCATTGATGTCAAAGGGGGAGTGAGGAGTAGTGAAAAATGAGGAATCTAGCTAAGGGGGAGCTCTGGAAAAGTGTACTTTAGAATAGAGCATCAGCCAAGGGGGAGTGTAGTATGACACTTAGTCATTTTTCACTAAGTGTTGCCATCAATGCCAAAGGGGGAGATTGTTGGCAAGAGACACTGTGTAGCTTCATGAATGTTGTTATTGATGGCAACAAATTCTTTCCACACATCTGCAAGACATGGTGTGTCCATACCGGAAGTCAAATTGAAGAGTGTTGTGGTCCAATAAGCAAGAACAGAGCATGCAGCAAGGTCCGACAATCAGGTTTGGATCTCTCAGAGGAAGTATCTTAGCAAAGTGTAGACTTGAGGAAGTCAAGAGGTGTACCTTGACTGATACATTCTAGAGATTGAGCCTCCGGTGATGAAAGAGTGAAGAGATATGGGCACTTAAGTGTTGGGTTCCTGTTTGGAAGAGTAGATTAAGGAAGAACTGACCGACAGAGCATCAGATCTTAATCTAGATATGATATTGATGGTAATCAAGTTTCTTAAGGGATCATTCATGATTGGTTGACATGATTGATGACTTCTCTAAGCATCTCTTTGATACGTAAGTAAGGATTCAGCCAATAGACCAAAGTTTGGGAAAATATTGAGTATTCCAGATGCTAACTAGAAAGATGATTGAAATCATTTATGCGGATATATATACTAGATTGATTTTGGTATGAAGGTGTGTGTCATGTGTTGTGAAGTGTGAAGAAAAGTAGAGAGCAGTGTGGAATTAGTAATATAGGTCCGGTATGTGACAGGATAGCAACACCAAAGAAGAGGAAGAATGAAGTGCAGTAAATCAGTGTACTAAGCCTAACCGGAACTAAACCTCAACATCTGTGGATGTTTCTCATTAGTTCAAGTATCTTATTACTTTCTTTGTACCTTGTAGATAGTGAGTCTCTTGTAGGCAATGAGCCTCTTGTGAGTAGTGTGCTTGGGCAGTGAGCCTTAATTGGCAAGAGCCATTTTGTATTTTTATTCTTCTAATAGAGAATACAATCTTGGGTTAGTCACCCCATGGTTTTTCCCTTAACAGGGTTTTCCACATCAAAATCATTGTATTATGTGTATTGATGTTATTTTTGCTTTCATGGTTATGTTTGCTTATATGATTTGATGTTGCACTAATTGTTAAAGAAGAACAAAAAGTTGAAGTAATTAAGGTAACCGATTCACCCCCCCTCTCAGTTATCAACATTGAATAGATCTAAATACCTAATAATAGCAGTTTCAATGGTTGCCTTATCTTCAATTGATCTCTCATAATACATTTCTGGTGCTTCCTTCAAATTTTCATATTCTACTATTGCATTTATGGTGGCTTCAAGTTGTAAAGGGGAAACACCAGATTTATCTAACTTCTTTTTTTCTCCCTTTCCTTTGTCTACATCTTCACTTTCCTTCTTTTTCCTTCCCTTTCCTTGGCCTTTGGAGGATTGGCCTTCTTCACAGGTTTTAGCTTCTCTTTTCTTAAGGATAAATCCTTACTTTTCTTTTTCAATGACTTCTTCTTCCTCAATGTTAGACTAACATATACTTCTTTGTAGGCTTTTCCCTTCACTCTTATCTTCTTAACAGGTTGAGATTGTTCACCAACACTGTCATCAACATTCTTCTCAGAACTTGTAGCAGGTATAGCTTTGGAGGCTTTAGGTGAGGCAAATGCACCAAGAGAGGTCCTTGATGACCTTCTAACATTAGGAACTTCCTTCTTACCTTTATATGTTCCCTTGGACTTCTCCTCAGGGCCCTAATCTTTTTCAGCTCTTTCTTTAGCTCTGGCTTGATGTACTTGTTCCTTAGAAATGCCTATGCTCTCAACATGATCCTCAACCATCTGATGCACTTTCTTTTGTGTTTTGGGCATGGTCTACTCCAGATGAATTTTTAGAGACTTTTATTCATAAGTGCCAAGTCTTTCTTTAGAAGTGTCTCTGGGTTTATTCAACATTAGGTCTATAAGACCTACAAGAACATCTTTTGCTACTTCATATCCCATTTTAGGGATCCACACATTACTTGGTTCAATTGCTTCCATCAAGCTCTCATCCTTAGTGACCATAAAAAGAATAACGTCCTTGTAATTTTATACAACTTTTCTAGGAATTCTTTTCCTATATTGCATCTTCTCTTGAAAAACCTTGAATTAGCCCCACAATGCAGCATTTTGAGCATCATTGTTACCAATTTTCTGCAAGTGATCTCCTATCTGAGTGGCTATAGGAATATGCCCAAGCCATACAACTTTCTGTGCACTTGGTAGCTCTTTGAGAAAATAGAATAATAGACAAATGATTAAAGTACCATTTTTGAAAGGGTATTTGGAATCTTTTGTTTTCTTTAGATTCTCCAACAATTGTTGCCTTAACAACTCACAGAGATCATAATCAACATTCTATTTCACCATCTCATAAGTTGTGTTTATAGCAGTGGCTGAGATTGAATTTTCTCTATTTGTGAAATAAATTTTATAACCTATCATCATTGAAGCATACTTCATAGCTAGATCCTCTATACCATTCAGTGTCAATGGTCTTTTGTCAAACTTAGTTCTAGTGAGCTTCATAACAACATCATTTTTCACAGATTTCAATGTCAGAATGCTCTGGTGGAGCATAACCCTGTTACAGTTCTAATGTATTCTTTGTTGATTATATGTGGGATGTCTAGCCACATGAATTTATCATAAATTTATTGTGCCTTACACACACACACCCCATTTTGCCAAATGGAGACCCCCTTTGTTCTTTCACTTTGGCTTGGTTTAGGTTTCAGTAGTTCTACTTGAGAGAAGATGATGTCTTGATGACTTGATCCCTTTTTCTTTTTTCTTTTCTTTTGTTTTGCCTGGATGTTCTCCTTTTGGGTAGTATGGTAATTTGAGGCCTACTTATCTCGCCTTCCATTTTTTCTTACATCGTTTAGACATTTTGATAGACATGTGGACATTGGGACTACTGATCCTGTTATTTCAGATTTCATGACTTTTTGTATGCTTTAGATTGACTATGTTATGATGATGATTATAGTTCGCATGATTAGATCTCACTTATGTTATGATACTATGTGATTCTACCTTGATGCAAATTGAAATATTATGCAGTTTTTATCCTGATTGATGTTTAGAAAAATGCAAATGAATTATGAATCATACATATGATAGCATGTGTTATAATTGAAATTATCTATGATTATGTGATTGGATGTGTGTGTGTGTGTGTGCATTTCCTTTCGCTTTGTCTATGATGAACATGTGTTATTAATCCATTTGTGGAAGTGTGCAAGTGATTTACCATGCCCATGGAAAATTGGAGGTCATCCCATAACCCTATATGAAATCCATGTTAAGCTGATCTAGTCCCAGGAGGGACCAAGGTCACTTGTGTTGGAGCATGATGATTTTGTGATGTCTGCATTTATGTTTATTTTTTATTAGGGTTCCCCCTTTTTTTATTGATGTGTTGTAAATGTGTATTGTTTAAGTTGCACTAATTTGGTGTTATTTATTTTATTGGGCCTTTTATTATAAATTTATGGACCCTATGATGTTTATTTTGGCCAAATAACGACCCTAGGTCATACCCCTAGGGTCTAGAGCCAATTTGAACATGTTAAACCTTAGTATAACCTTCATTGAGTCACCTTAACTTGACCTCAAATTTAAGTGACAAATTTTTGAATTTGGTTATGGGGTGAACAAGTCAAGGGTCCACCTTGATCATCCCCACTACCCCTGGTTATGGTCTACCTAATCTTGAAGGCTTGGGAAGCTTCCAAGGCCTTCAAGTGTGAGAGGCCTCATCCCTATGCCCTCACACATGTGTGAGAGAATCTATGGGGGAATGGGATTGCCTTGTAGGATAGGATGAGGACATGTGTCTTATTCTTATCATCATGGAGTCTCCAAGTGGGACTCACCTCTCCACTATGTTCTCACACGTGTGAGAGCACTTGTGGGAGAGTGTGAGGCTTTGAGGGATAGGAGTGCGACTTGTGTCACCTCCTCATCCCTTGGAGTTAGTGAGTGGGAATAGTGAGGAGGAAGGATAAGCTAACATGTGTCACCTTCTCATTCCTCAAGTCTCTTGTGTGTAGCCTATTAAACTCCCTCTTTGAGAGAGGGAGAGGGTTCTTCTTTTTGGCTATTTTTTTATTATTGCTTGGGGAGAGATAGCTAGATTTTGGTGAAGTTTGAAGGCAAGAATCTTGGAAGGAGACTTGGGGAGCTCTCCACCAAAACTCCTACCATTTTGGGCTTTAAAGGTAAGGTCCAAGGCTATATGCCTTCCCTTTATTTTTACATTTCAATGTGTTGATGATTGCTTTTGTATGTTTGAGTCATGATATTTTTTTGTGCTGATTTCTTTTGTTGGGTGTTTGGATGAAGGTCTCCATTGAGGAGAGCTCATCTTGTTGGGGTGGGAGAGTGAACCTTCTCGAGGTCACCCTCACTATTTTATTGAGGTATTGATGGCCATGGAAGTATATTGGGAAGCATTGAGATTTTTGTGAAGGCATGAGTGCCTTGGAAATTTGATATTGAGAGATGTTAAGGTCTTGTGATATGAGTAATATGAGTTAGTTGAGTTTTTTTGGGGGTTTACCTCTTGAGTTGAGAGCAGTCCACTTTCCTACCCCCAAAAATCCATGTAAATAGATTAGTTGTGTGAAAACCTTAGGAGGGTGTGATTTTGATTGTGTGAGTGTTTTTGTGTAAATCCTTGTTGTGGTGTGATTCTGGGTTGTGGGTGACCTCCAAGCTTGGGGGTGAATCTTCTCGAGTCTATGGCAAGAAGGTGAGCTCCCATTGGCATGTGGAAACCTTTTGTGATTTTTGCAGGTTTGGTGGTCTTGGAGTTTTGGTGAAGTTGGAAGAGATTTGATTTTTTGTGTATTTTGTAATATAAGGCATTTTGGTTTCCTTGCCCTTTGTGGCTTGTAAAAGATTTGTGTAGTGTTGAAAGTATTCTACTTTGTGTATCTTTTTGTAAAGAAAAGAAAAGAGATATCTATGTATATGCATTCATTTTATTTCATAATGTAGACTTGGTCATTTTATATATGGTTGTGGAATTTTGCTTATGAATGAATAAAAAGTCTCTCTCCCTACCTCAATACTTGTATTATCTAAATGGAAAGATTGATTGTTGAAAGAAAGAGAATATATGTTAGCATTCAGCTTTCTTATAAAAAAAAGGATTATGTAACTTGCTGGAAAAATAATTTTTACTCACTATTATTTCAAAATAGAGAAATATATATATATATATATATATATATATATATATATATATATATATATCTTGTTGTTGTAAAACTATAAATCTCTGTGTTTATTTAAAAAAAGGGTATTTAGCTTGTTGTTTTTCATTATTTATTTAGTCACTGTGTTTTAAAAAAAAAAGAAATAAAGAGAGCAAATTTTTAGTATATATATATATATATATATCCTTTTTTATACGATATGGAGATTTCTCTATGTTTTTTATTTATTTACTGGGATAGAGAAAACATAGATGGATACATATGTATATTTATTGAAAAGGTTTATAGAGGGGATTGTATTTTTTTAAAATTTAATTCTATTTTTTACTTTTTTTCTATTATTAATGAGGTGGAGTTATGCTGCCAGATTTTCCCTAGATTAGGAAAAAGGGATAATTAAGTGGTTTCTTTCATGTGTTTTATTTACTGCATGAATTATTATCGAGTAATTTAATTAATTTTTAGATGGAGTTAATTAATCTTAAATATGTTATAGTTTCTTAGGGTTGGGTTTCAATTTCTATCGAGATCATATCACCTCACCTAGGAAACATAGGGTTAGTTCCTATTTAGGAATCTACCCTCTTAGAGATGCTCCTCGCATTGCTCAACCCCCTTAGTAGTCTTACATTTCACAGGGGTTGCAAAAGGTGTTCGCATTACCCTAACGTTTGATTGACATTTTGCGCCTTTGCGCATATGCCACCGAACACGCATGTTGCACATGAGGGGGTTTTAGAGTCGCATGGAAATTTTTTTGATAATTCGTGTCATGACCACATGGGAAATGTGGATATGACACATGTTTTGTGTGTCATGACCACATGGGAAATGTGGGCATGACATTTGGTATCAGAGCCCAGGTTTAAACACTGGGCATTAGGGCACATTATTTATTCTGCAATTTTGTTTTAATTTTAAACATCTGGTTCATGTAGGATGCCACCTAGATTGAGGTAAGGGTGCTCACGCGCCAGTGAGTCTAGAGGAGCTGAGATACATGGTGCTTCATTAGCTGAGGGATAGGTTCTGGCACCACCTAACATAGGACCTTAGATACTCCAGGCGCTGCAGGTAGTTCTAGCAAGATTACCACCAGTGATGGAGGGAGTACATGTTGAGATACCAGTGACTTCAGAGGGTCATGGATCTACTCATTGTGGGCATAGTAGGAGTCCTCTCCTATGCCGTGCAGATCACGAGGTGGAGATTGTAGTTGAGTCCATGCACTATGATCCTTATGCTTATGCACAGTGGGATGAGGTGGATGCTCCCATTCAAGGATGCAAAGATTATGCAGACCCCATTAGAGATTTACTGAGGCTAAATCCACCCACTTTTGCAAGGACTGCAAAGGGAGCTGAGGTTGAGGCTTGGCTCATCAGTGCATTGTGTCCCTATGGGAGCAACACAAAATCATGTGTTGTAGTCCATTTACTATGCGATGCTATGGCAACTTAGTGGCACACTGAGGAGTGCAAGCACTGCCTATCTTTAGACACACTTTCTAGGAGCACATTACTTGAGTACTACAGGACATGATACCTCTCAGAGCATTTTAGACAGTGCCATATTGATGAGTTCCATGATCTACAACAGCGAGGTTCCGTAGTTGCACAGTATGAGTGTAAGTTTGTAGAGTTGTCTCGTTATGCTGAGTACTTGCAGGATGAGAAGCTTCTTGTTAGTTAGAGGCTTGAATACTAGCATTGCAGGACTTGTTCGCATGGCTGATCCATAGACTATGAGTGAGGTCACCAAGAAGACACTCATTACAGAGGAAGTTTATGGTTAGAGCCACAGGTCATGGCCACAATTCCAAGACTGCAGTTAGCATCAGGATCATGGGTTCTGTAGGCCCCAACCACTTGACAGGGGTGGTTTTAGTTCTACATCTTTACCTCCTAGACCTCCATAATAACAACAACACCATTAGCAGCAGAGGTCTAGAACACCACAGAGATCACAGGGTGGCCACGATTGAGTATGGTACTCACAGGGTCCACGAAGAGACCAGCATCATCAGGCACCTACTGCGGGACCAGCTAGGTTAAAATAGTCTTTTAGAGGGTCACAGGGCAGTATAAGGTGACCTGGAGCACAACAATCTAGTTAGACTCAGTCAGTGCATGTCTAGGCTTGGGGACCATGTTATGTATGTGGTAGTGCAGGGTACTTAGCCAGAGAGTGTCCGTAGGGATATACAGCAGGAGGACAGCCTCGCACCAGAGGTTCTGAGCAGACAATTGGAGATGTGGGTAGATCCCACCGTATGTTTGCAGTGGTTGATAACCACTAGGCTAACTTTTAGGCCTCTGTTATCGAGACTACAGGTACGATTGGGGATGGTCCCATTACTATTTTGTTTGACCTTGGTGCTATGGATTCTTTTATTTCTCCATCGTTAGTGGAGCATTGCAAGCTGGTGGCCTCTAGGTAGGACAATAGGTGGGAGGTCGAGTTGGCCACAAGGGCCAACATGGAAGTAGATTCAGTGGTTCGTGATTGTGAGATAACACTTGGAGCTTTCACTACTGTAGTAGACATCAGGGTCATTCCCTTAGGGTCTTATGGAGTGGTGTTAGGTATGGACTGGCTTGCAGGTCATAGGGCCAAGCTTGATTATTGTCAGAAGGTGATAAGTTGCCTAGATGACCATGGCACAATAGCAGAGATTGTGGGCATTCAGAAGCCCACAGTAGTATACATGATCTCCACTCAACAACTTAAGCATTGTATGTGAAAGGGTTACTAGATGTTCATGATTATAGTCAGTGATAGATCAGAGGATGAGCTAGAAGCTTCACTAGATGATCATCCCATTCTTAAAGAGTTCACCGATGTCTTTCCACCCGAGCTGCTAGGGATGCCGCCTTATAGAGAGGTTGATTTTCATATTGACCTTGTACCAGGTGTCAAGCCAGTGTCTCGTGCAAGATGACTACACATGAGCTCACTGAGCTCAAGCTTCAATTGGAGGAGTTGCTCGAGAAGGGGCACATCTGACCTAGCATCTCACCTTGGGGTGCACCAGTCATCTTCGTGAAGAAGGATGGGTCTTTTCATCTATGCATGGACTATAAGTAGTTGAATAAGGTGATGATGAAGAATCATTATCCTTTACCCTGGATAGATGATCTATTTGATCAGATGCAGGGAGCCAGGGTGTTCTCTAAGATTGACCTGAAGTTTCGATACCATCAGTTTCGCATTACAGAGGTGGATATTCATAAGACCGCCTTTCAGACTCACTACGGTAACTATGATTTCATTGTGGTGCCCTTTAGATTGACGAATGCCCTTGCAATGTTCACGAGTCTCATGAATGGGGTGTTTCACATATATCTAGATCAGTTCATGATCATATTCCTTGATGACATATTGATTTACTCACGGACTAAGGAGAAGCATGAGGAGCACTTGCACCAGGTCTTGCAGTGTTTGAGAGAGTAGCAGCTTTATGGCAACTTGGTGAAGTGTGCCTTCTTTAGATCAGAGGTTCAGTACTTGGGTCACATTCTATCTAGAGATGGTATCTCAGTAGATCCATCAAAGATTAGAGCTATCAGGGATTGGCCAGCACCCACCAATGTTACAGAGGTTAGGAGCTTTATGGGGCTAGCAAGATATTATAGCATATTTATTGAGGGTTTTTCAGGATAACACATCCTATCACTTCCCTTCAGTGGAAAGGGAAGAGCTTCTTGTGGACAGAGCAATGTGAGAGGGCCTTTGGGGTCCTCAAGGAGCATCTCACTAGTGCTCCTATCTTAGCAGTAACTGATCCAGCAGCAGACTTCATGGTATGCACTGATGCATCTTTAGAGGGATTGGGTGCAGTAATTATGTAGGACAGTCAAGTGATCACATATGAGTTGCAAAAGCTCAAGATCTATGAGCTGAACTACCCTACACATGATTTAGAGCCTGCAGTAGTAGTTCATGCTCTTGTTTGATGGAGGCACTTCCTTTTTGGGATGTCGTTTCGAGTTACACTCTAACCATCATAGTCTACATTACATCATCACGCAGCTGAATGAAAATGACCGCCAATGGTGTTGGATGTAGTTTCTATTTGAGTATGACTTTGATGTGCATTACATCAAAGGGAAGGAGAATGTGGTTGCGGATGCATTGAGTCGGAGGCGCCACGAGATCCTGACCTTGACTTTGGGTGTAGACTTGAGATGGCATATATTATAGCATCTGCTTGAGGATGAGTGGTTTCTTGAGGTACAGTAGGAGATTTAGTCATAGAGGGCCCTTATGGGCAAGTTTGCAGGATATTCTCTTGAGGCAGATGGACTTCTTTGACATCGACAATGCTTCTATGTTCCCCTTGCAAGTGACCTTCATTTAGTAGTTTTATCAGAGGCTCATAGGGCATGGTATGCAGGATATCCTGGGGTGAAGAAGATGCATGCTAATTTGAGAAGGTTGTATCATTGGGTAGGGATGAGACATGATATTGTAGATTTTGTATCTCGATGTCTTAAGTGGTAGAAGATCAAGGCTGAGCATTAGCATCCAGCAAGGCTTATGTAGCCTCATGAGATACCAGAGTGGAAATGGGACACCACTTCCATGGACTTCATAGTTGGTCTACCTATGTCATCTCATCGCCATGATGCCATCATGGTGACAATTGATAAGTTGACCAAGCTGGCACACTTTTCACTGGTACGCATGACATACAATGCACCTACAGTGGCAAGGGTCTTCTTGGATGATATTGTGAGACTTCATGGAGTTCCTCGTGACATTATATCTGATAGAGATTTAGTATTCACATCAGCCTTTTGGAGGGCATTACAATAGGAATTGGGCACTTAGCTTAACTTCAGTTCAACATATTATCCAGAGACATATGGGTAGACTGAGAGGGTGAATCAGGTCTTAGAGGATATGCTCTGCATGTATGTGATGGATCACCACTCTAGATGGGAAGAATACATGTATCTAGTTGAATTTGCCTACAATAATGGGCATCATAGCTCATTAGGTATGCCTCCCTATCAAGCCTTGCACAACAGACCTTGCAGGACTCCGCTGAGTTGGGACCGCATCGAGGACAAGGTTGCTATTGGGCCAGAGTTGGTGTAGGATATGGAGTAGCATGTTACCTTGATCAGATAGAGATTGCAGAAGGCACAGGATCATCAGAAGAAGTATGCAAATGCCAAGAGATTGGATCGGAACTTCTCAGTCGACAATAGGGTATTCTTGAGAGTGCAGCCGCATAAAAGTCTAATCTGTTATGGAAAGGGCTCAAATCTTGCACCAAGATTTGTTGGGCCTTTTGAGATATTGGAGTAGATATGACCTATAGCCTACCATCTAGCCTTGCCACCTAGCCTGTCATTCATCCATGATGTGTTTCATATATCTGTATTGAGGCGTTATATATTTGATATGGCTCATGTCTTGGATTGGGGTGCCATATAGGTAGAGTCAGACAAACAACTGGCATTGGGGCCAATTCGCATATTTTCTCATCAAACACCGTGCTTTCAAGGATGAGAGTTGGACCATGTCAGAGTTTAATGGGACCATTATGATGAGGTCTCGGCTACATGGGAGCATGCTACTAGTTTGAGGACACTTTATCCTCACCTCTTTGCTGACTTCTAGGAGGAATTTTATCCTTAGGGGGGAGGATGTGAGGCCTACTTATCTCACCTTCCATTTTTGCTTAGATCATTTAGACATTTTAATAGACATGTGGACATTGGGACTGTTGATCCCATTTTTTAAGACTTTCATGACTTTTCCTAGGCTTTAGATAGACTATGTTATGATGATGATTATAGTTTGCATGATTAGATCTCAGTTGATGTTATGATGTTATGTGATTCTACTTTGATACAAATTGAAATATTATGCAGTTTTGATCCTGATTGATGTTTAGAAAAATACAAATGATTTATGAATCATATATATGATAGCATGTGTTATAATTGAAACTATCTATGATTATGTGATTGGATGTGTGTGTGCATTTATTTTCACTTTGGCTATGATGAACATGTGCTATTAATCCATTTGTGGAAGTGTGCAGGTGATTTTCCATGCCCATGGAAAATAAGAGGTCATCCTGTAACCCTATGTGAAATCCGTGTTAAGCCGATCTAGTCCCAGGAGGGACCAAGGTCACTTGTGTTGGAGCATGATGATTTTGTGATGTCTCCATTTATGCTTATTTCTAATTAGGGTTCACCCTTTTTGTTTATTTATTGATGTGTTGTAAATGTGTATTGTTTAAGTTGCACCAATTTGGTGTTATTTATTTTATTGGGCCTTTTATTGTGAATTTATGGACCCTATAATATTTATTTTGGCCAAATAATGACCCTAGGTCATACTCCTAGGGTCTAGGGCCAATTTGGACATGTTAAACCTTAGTATAACTTTCATTGAGTCACCTTAACTTGACCTCAAAGTTAAGTGACGAATTTTTGAATTTGGTTATGAGGTGGACAAGTCAAGAGTCCACCTTGACCATCCCCACTACCCTTGGTTATGGTCTACCTTATCTTGAAGGCTTAGGAAGCTTCCAAGGCCTTCAAGTGTGAGAGGCCTCATCCCTATGCCCTCACACATGTGTGAGAGCATCTATGGTGGAATGGGATTGCCTTGTAGGATAGGATGAGGACATGTGTCTCATCCTTATCCTCATGGAGTCTCCAAGTGGGACTTACCTCTCCACTATGCTCTCAAATGTGTGAGAGCACTTGTGGGAGAGTGTGAGGCTTTGAGGGATAGGAGTGTGACATGTGTCACCTCCTCATCCCTTGGAGTTAGTGAGTGGGAATTGTGAGGAGAAAGGAGAAGGTGACATGTGCCACCTTCTCATTCCTCAAGGCTTTTTTGTGTAGCCTATTAAACTCCCTCTTTGAGAGAGGGAGAGGGTTATTTTTTTTGGCTATTTTTTTTTATTATTGCTTGGGGAGAGATAGCTAGATTTTGGTGAAGTTTGAGGGCAAGAATCTTGGAAGGAGACTTGGGGAGCTCTCCACCAAAACTCTTACCATTTTGGGCTTTAAAGGTAAGCTACAAGGCTATATGGCTTCTCTTTGTTTTTACATTTCAATGTGTTGATGATTGCTTGTGTATTTTTGAGTCTTGGTGTTTTGTTGTGTGGGTTTATTTTGTTGGGTGTTTGGATGAAGCTCTCCATTGAGGAGAGCCCATCTTGTTGGGGTGGGAGAGGAGTGAACCTCCTTGAGGTCACCCTCACTATTTTATTGAGGTATTGATGGCCATGGAAGTATATTGGGAAGCACTGATATTTTTGTGAAGGCATGAGTGCCTTGGAAATTTGATATTGAGGATGTTAAGGCTTGAGGCCTTGTGTTATGATTAATATGAGTTATTTGAGATTTTTTTGGGTTCACCTCTTGAGTTGAGAACAATCCACTCTCCTACCCCAAAAATCCATGTAAATGGATTAGTTGTGTGCAAACCTTAGGAGGGTGTAATTTTGATTGTGTGAGTGTTTTTGTGTAAATCCTTGTTGTCGTGTGATTCTAGGTTGTGGGTGACCTCCAAGATTGGGGGTGACTCTTGTCGAGTCTATGATAGGGAGGTGAGCTCCCATGGTCACATGGAAACCTTTTGTGATTTTTGCAGGTTTGGTGGTCTTAGATTTTTGGTGAACTTAGAAGATATTTGGGGTTTTGTGTATTTTCTAATATAAGGCATTTTGGTTACCTTGCCCTTTGTGGCTTGTAAAAGATTTGTGTAGTGTTGAGAGTATTCTACTTTGTGTATTTTTTTGTAAAGAAAAGAAAAGAGATATCTATGTATATACATTCATTTATTTCATAATGTAGACTTGGTTGTTTTATTATTTATATGGTTGTGGAAGTTTGTTTATGAATGAATAAAAGGCCTCTCTCTCCCTACCTCAATACTTGACTCTCTGTTTTTATAAAAAAAGGGGTATTTAGCTTGTTGTTTTTAGTTATTTATTTAGTCACTTTGTTTTTCAATAATAATAATAATAATAAATACAGAGAGCAAATTTTTAGTATATATATATACATCCTTTTTTTATACGATATGGAGATTTCTCTATGTTTGTTTTTTTTATTTACTGGGATAGAAAAAAAAATAGATGGATACATACATACATAGATATATATATATGTGTGTGTGTGTGTGTGTGTGTGTGTGTGTGTATTATATATTTCATATGATGTAGTTTAGAAGTAAAAGAATATATATAAATAAATAAAAGGCATTGCTACAGGTTTCACGTTAGGGTTTTAACCTTGTAAAAAGAAAAAAAATTGTTTTAAAAAAGAATTTTGAATCTAAGAAAGTGTTAGGGGTGGTGGCCATTAAAGGAAGAAGGGAGAGGAGGATGGTACCCCCGAGGGGGCAGGGAGGCCACCCCTCCTATCTTTTCGTCTAATGTGCCATTCCATGGCGCCCGCCATACTTCGACATCCCCTATGATATGTGTCGCCGGCGCTTAAACAAAAATGCCCTACAACTTTTATTCCATCGCCCTCTGTCCTTTATTCGACCCTGCAAGAGATATATATATATATATATATATATATATATATATATATATATATATATATATATATAACCCTACACAAAAAAAAATCATTTAAACAAAAACCTTAGAGAGAGAGAGAGACTCCATGCCAAAACTTGAAAACCCTATTGAATAACAAAAAAGTAATCCTGTAGAGCAAAATCCGAAGGCTCCATGAGAAAACTGGAAAACCTGCACAATGAGAAAAATTGAGAATAAATAAAAGATAGGTTAGGGCTTGAGGAGAGGAAAATAAATGAGTAGGAGAAATGAAAAGAAATAAAATGATTAGGGTTGTGGGAAAACAAATAGATAAGAAAATAAAATTTACCTTTGTGAATGTGACACTTATTTTCCCTCCTCTATTTCTCCTCTTGACAATTTGGAGGCAATTGAAAAGCATTTTATCTTTTGGGCTTTTTCATCCTTTTTATTGCCTTTTTAATTTTTAGGGTTGTGTGAACCAAAAAGAGTGGAGTGGATTTAGTTCATCCCCATGATTTTTAAGTGGGGTTTTGGATGTGTAGAAATATTGTGCTTTATTGAAATTAATTTATTTAATCCCTCAAATCTATTTAATAGTGCATAACTTAAAGTAGCTTTTAATTAATTATTTTATTTAATTAAAGCAAATAATTATTAACTTTAGTAGAGATTGAGGCATTGGGGTGAATTAATTGTGATGGGTGAAATTAGTTTTAATTTATATTTATATTTTTGAAAAGGTTTATAGAGGGGATTATATTTTTTTAAAATTATTTTTATTTTTATTTTTTTCTATTATTAATGAGGTGGCGTTATGCTACCAGATTTTCCCTAGAATAGGAAATAGGGATAATTAAGTGGTTTCTTTCATGTGTTTTATTCATCACTTTAATTATTACCGAGTAATTTAATTAAGTTTTAGATGGAGTTAATTAATCTTAATTATGTTATAGTTTCTTAGGGTTGAGTTTTGATTTCTATTGAGATCATATCACCTCACCTAGGAAACCTAGGGTTAGTTCCTATTTAGGAATCTACCCTCTTAGCGACGCTCCTCACATCGCATAAGTTCCCCCTTAGTAGGCTTACATTTAGCAGGGGTTACGAAAGGTGTTCACATTACCCCAATGTTTGATTAACATTTTGCACCTTTGTGTGTATGCCACCAAGGGGGCATATTGCACGTGAGGGGGTTTTAGAGTTGTGTGGAAAAGTTTTTGATATTTTGTGTCATGATCACATGGGAAATGTGGACATGACATGTGCTCTATGTGTCATGACCACATGGGAAATGTGGGCATGATAGGTAAAGAGTCATGTCCTGGTGCTTCAAAATTCAAGGTCTAAATCTTTCTGGCAAAGGCCATCAAATGATAGAGATTGAAATTCTAAGCAAGTTTGCCTTTTGGATCATGTTGTCATTTGTCAAAATGGAGAAGTTATGCATAGTCAAAGGTCATATGGATATTCACATTTTCACTTAAGTTCCTCATATTTGCTAATATCTAGAGAATTTATCCTGGCTAGAAAAGATTGAGAAAAAAATGTTAAGTAATGGTCATATCCCGATATTCATACATGCACCCATCAAATTTTATGCCATCGCACACTGAGGCCGTCATATGCATTGGATATTCATAGTATGGATATTTAGCGTAAGTGTCCAAAAATTTCTTAATATCTAGATATTCACTCAATGTCATGACTTTACTTAATGTTCGGACCTTTTAACATGCACATCCTGATGACGTCATCTAGATCCCTTGTCAAGGAAATACTTTATGATGATGACATCATCTGTACATTCGAGGTAGGGACGTTTGCATTTTCTAATTTTCATCCATTAGTTAATATCCAGACCTTCCCAGACATCCTAATGATGTCACTTTTCTTCATACTCAAGGATCATTTTAAAAGGCTAACATCATCAGGACATTTAGACTTAGGGATATTTCATGAACTCTAATATCCAAATATTCACAAATATCCATATCCCAGTCTTTTGCAAACTAAAATTGTGACCCTTTTACAGACTAATGAAACAATGCCACATGGCATGCAGTTGACTTGACCAAACATCCTGATGACATCATATCGATATTACCCCACATGGATGTTAACTTTTTAAAGATCCATAGTCCACATGGCACCATTTCACAGTTGTGCAGGAAGCCTTTTATATCTCTAGTGACTGAGAAAAATTTATTTCACGCTCGCCACGTAAGGAAGACAATCCAATGATATTGAGACATGTGTCACATGGATATCCTGACCTATTTTAAATAGAATTCGAGCATGATAGTATAATTTTGGTTAGCAATGGTTGACTCGACCCTCTTGCTGACATCACCTAGACATTTCACGTATTCAAATATCCATATCCCAATATCCTAATATCAATATCTTGACCTCAAATTGAGACCTGATATTCATTACCACAAGGATATATCCTGAACCTGATACTCACATTTTGATATCTATATCACATGCCTCATTTCATGCTTAACGTTATGCATAATTTCTTGCAGGATTATCAGATGCAAATGACTAAAACATGTATTTCTATTGCAGGATATTAGAACTAATCAAATCTTGGGGAGGATGATATGCAGATATACAGATCATGCAGAGGAAGAAAGAGACCATACTCCCATTCCAAATGATGGATGAAGCACAAAGGAGCTTGTTGGAGCTGTCTTAGAAGGATTCACACATAGAGATATCTTACTAGTCTAGACATACAAAATCATCATTTTATTAACCAAATCATTGTTGTATATGCAAAAATGAAGTTAACATGTTGTCCAGGATGGTGGATAAAAGTTCTAGGAGCTAGAATATTCGAAAGATCATGCTTACATCATTATTGTTCCTGCAGACCCAATTCAATATCCAGGACATGATCACAAGTGTCGGCACTTGTTCTAGCAGTCCTTTCATCAAATGTTGAATCCAGCAAACATCTAGTTGGATATGCCTTCATCATAAATGTGTCACATACTCCTGATCTAGTCAGCGCATGAAATTCTCGCCATGCTACATCAGCGCTCATTTATACATGACATGTGACTCTATTTTGACTTCTTTTATCTTGGAAATTGGCTCTTCCTCATATACAACCAAATGGACACTCATTTAGTCCAGATTTAATGAATTTATGAGATGCATCTTGTCTTTTCTATCAAGGTAATGGAAAATCCAAGATTGTAACAAAATACTGACCAAGATTAGTTGTCATGTAACAAACTGATGCATGTCATTAAAAAGTCATGTAATCTGGACCCTTGGTGTTGAGTTAATCTCCACCGTCCATGAAAAACTCAGTATGGTGCCTTGTCTATAAAAGGACCATCATTTTCTCTCATTAAAAAAAGGATTTGATAGTGAATTGTTGAGACTCTGCCAAAATTTAGTCAATACAAAGCAAGTTTAGCGGGTTGCTGGGAATTTGTGTTTCTGTGTTGTCTCACTTTGGATTTCATGGTTCATGTTAATCTGAAATTAGTTTATGTGTTGTTACAATGATGGATAAATGTTAAGATATCTGATAAATGCCCTTGTTCATACTAAGATACGAAAAAATTGGCTAACATGCAGAAATTAAACTATAGCTAACCCTAGCTCCTAATGGAGTGCATTCTAAGCTACGAATCAATAAAAAAAACATGAAATAAATGCAAATTCAAAGCTAACTAATGACTTCTCTCCATTGTCCTCCTTAACCTCACATTATTGTTCTCAGATTTGCAAGTTCATGTAACCATCTTGAGAAGCTCATGTGTGTGATAAACAAGATATTGGAGATTGTAAGAAAAATAGGGAGATTCCAGAACTAAGAAGATGAAAAATGAACCAAGAGAGGTGTTTTATAGAAGACACGATTTAAATGGATGGCTAGGATTGACAGTTGACTTTGGATGCATATGGAGGGCTAAAATCAGCTAGGGTTTCCAGCCACTAGAGGACAAAAGACAATTTTAAATTAGAAGAAATGATGACATGGATAATGATTTTTAAATTAAATAAATTAGGTTCATTTATTTAATTTATTTGAAGAGGGGAATATTGTGAGAGGATTAAATTAAATAGGTGAAACCTATTCAATTAGGATAAAGCTTTATATTTTAAAGAAATGTTTATTTATTTAAATTAAAGGGGGCAAGGGGATAGTGAATAATTAAATAATTAATCAATTAAAATTAACTATTTAACCATAGAGGAAAATTAGGGAAAATAATAGAATATGGCAGAGATTAGGGTTTTGCAACCTGAGGACACTTTTAGGTGTCTACATTTTGCCCCTCTTTGAGATGATGTTCAAGATGATGAGATTTATGTTGAGTAACATCATTTCAAAGAAACTAAGGAAATGGATAGAGGAAAAGGATGATGATGGAAAGATAGGATTGTTGCAAGTGTGGGCCTAACTAGTGTTGTCAATGATGTCAACATACTCCTCTTGCATTAATGATATGGATTGGATGAGCTGTGTACTGAGGATATTGAGAAAATTAGTCTCAATCAGGAACAGTGATGACAGTAAGGCAAAAGTCTAAGATAGGATGAGGATCAGAGGATGTGGTTTAAAGGGTTGTAGATATGTGTCTTAAGGTGGTCCAGTAGAGATTTCAGAGGTCCGCATGAAGATCTAAAGAAGTTGTGGCCACTCAAGTAAAACTGGTTATGGCAGATGTGCAGTGGTGACAGAGTGATACAGATAGGTCTAGTGAGATCCAGAAATGCATTATCCTATTTACGGATTTGAGGGAGTGTTGAGAAAGTCTTTGTGAAGTATCAACTCAATTGGTTCATTTTTTGAAGGGCCGCAAGCATCTATTCCTTTGTGACAGTAATGACAGACTGTGTTCTTGAGGTTTCAGATGAAGGGGTGAAGGATTTCAGTAAGAAGATGAAGTGTGGATGTTCTTGGTGATTCAGGCAAGCTTGTGGAGATATTTGGATCGTGTCCAGTTCGTGTTGGTGGTCCGCATTGAAGTTGGAGCTTACAATTGAGGAATAACTTCTGGATGATGGTGTTCTTCTTGAGATTGGCTGACCAGATGAGTTACACATTCTGCGGATGTTCTTGTTAATGTTTTCTAACTTAGATGATCATTCCTAAGTTGATGTCTTGTATAAATAAGAGATTACAAAGTCATTTCAAATGTGTCATTGTGGAGATGAGTGTGTGGTAGCAAGGAGGAGAGCGAAAAGCAGAGAAAAATTATTAGGCTTAAATGAAACTGATTCAAACATGGTGAAGATGCTATTTTCTAGTTCTAGTAGGTGATACTTATTTCTTTGATAGTGTGTCTCTTGTAGGCAGTGAGCCTCTTGTGAGCAGTGTGCTTAGGCAGTGAGCCCTAATTGGTATGTGTCATTTTGTTCTTTCTATTCTTCTAACAGAGAATACATTCTTGGGTTAATCACCCCGTGTTTTTTCCTTTAACTGGGTTTTCCACGTCAAAATCTTGGTGTCTCATGTGTTAATGTGTTTCTTCTCTTGATTTGTTGCATTGTGTTTCCATGATTGATTTACTATTATTCTGCTGAATAACAATGTGGAGTTAAGTGTTTAAATTGGAAGAAAGTTTTGGACAACTGATTCACCCCATCCTCTTAGTTGTCTGCCCTAAATCTAACAAGGATGATGATGCCCCCTCGAGAGGATAGGTAGGTTGGTCAAACATGGGTAGGCTCTCAAAATGAAAGGGATTAGTTAAGGAAGAAAGATAGGGGAATGGATAGAAGAAATGAATGATATGTTATGTTGCAATGAAGGTGGAGGAATGAAAGATTGGCAATAAGAATGGAAATGAGATCTTGCTTTGATAGATTTGGGAGCTTCTCCCTTACAATTTTTCTACTTATCATCATAGAAATTATTATGTCAAGGGCAAACAATCACAATGGTGTGACAGAGGCCAAAGTGTGGAAATGTGATCCCTTGTGAAACAGGCACATGACAGACAAGGAATGCTTGACTCAGACTAGTAACTGTGGTACCTTGTCAGAACATGTGATGAGATACCTGTGAGGTGTGTAAGTCCTTATGCAAGGAGGTAGTTATTCTTTCCAATGCATAGGATGTCTTTGATTCACACCTAATGGGATCTTGATCAAACACAAGGCACCAAGTTACCCCAATCATTTTGCCAAGATAAACTACAAATAGCAATCAAAGAAAAAGGTCTCGCTCTATCCTTGCTTCTCTTCATCACTTAAGGACTACCTTGAGAAGCATAAGAATGAGACCAAACAACAATCCAATAAAAGATAAGACAAACTAGAGTAGTAGAGTCAACAACCATTAGATTGTTTGCCAAGTGATATGTGTTCTATTGATTACAATGATTCGATGATAGGAAGCATGTTGTATAAGACGCCTGGTTTGGTTTCAACAATGCAACATCATGTATAAGGCAAGTGATAATATTGGGACATCCCTTATAAGACATGTGGTCTAGTTTCGAGAATGTCGCAAGCTATGAAAGGTATGTGATGGTTGATAAGGATAGTTGATAGTGACATATGATTATCACAAGGTGATTGATTGGTTTGACTGATTGGATGGCTTGTATTGTTTGATGCTTGGGATTGTTTTTCGAGTGTGGATTGATTGCTTTGTCTTATCAAAGTGTCCATCTCATCAAAGGATGACTTATTATGATAGTTGACTCAACAGGCCCTAAGGGACTAACCTAGTGCCTTGGGGGCTCATTGAAGATGGCCTTGCCTACGTGAAAGCTCAGAGGCAACGTAGTTTGACAAGGGTGGACTTGGTTTGATTTGAGAAGTGATTTGAATGATATGATGATATGATTGATTAGGATGTTTGAATGGATTGATTGAGTAATTTGGTTGAGGAATTGAATGATTTGAAGAATTGATTTGGTTGGAACGATGTGATGAGTTGAATTGGTTTGAATGAATGGATTGAATGATTTGGTAGATTGATATGATGAGTTGATTGATTTTATTGCTTGGATTTTTGAAGGATATTTGATTTTTTTGAATTTTAGGGAATATTTTGTGTTTTGGATTTTGACATATTTTGATTTTTTGGATTTTTGACATGTGATTTTTTTGGATTTTGAAATGTTGTGATTTTTTTTGGATTTTTGACATGTTTTTTATTTTTTTTATTTTTGAAATGTTGTGCTTTTTTTGTATTTTTGGAAAGTTTTGGAAAATGGCATTAGATGACAACTTGAGGTAGCCTTTATGCTAGATACCAATGACAAGGGAAAAACCAAGTCGAGGTGCAAGGGAATGAATGGGATTGGGTGAATGGTTAAAAGGGGTGGGCAGTAGTGGATGGAAGGAACATATGAATAAGAGGGCAAGGATGTGATCTCCGAGGACTATGTCGCATAGGAATAACATGCCCCATTGTAGGTGGAATACTTAAGATTTTTCGTGACAACACTTATGATGAAGGATGATCATAGGATTGGTTGGGATAGGATGAGGTATATCAAGGGATAACCAAAGCATTTGTTAACATTTTGCCCCCAATCTTTATCAAGATCAAAAGGAGGAAGGGAGAGAAGATGGATGGACTCGAGAGGATAACTATATATGTGTTGGTGTATGGAAATGGAATGATAAGATAGGATGGGAAATGGTAGGTTGAATGAGACATTGTGCTCCCAAGTGTAAGTGACATAGAAGACCAACCTACACATGACACTTGTTTGCCAGGTTTTCATCATGGTACTTATCCAAGGTGCCACCAAGGGTGGTTTTCATTGTTGGACAAAGGGATTTCTGTTTACTTTTTTAATTTGTTTTTGACTTTTTTTATTTTTTGATGGGAGAAGGTGGATTTCTAGTTCCATGAAGGTGATAGTGTCCCATTAGAGATGAATGTCATCGCATATGGACCATGTCAAATGTCATAAGGCTCATTGATATTGGTAAGGAGATTGCATGAGAGTGAAAGAGATGAGGTAGATAGTGAATTATGGAAGGTACGATAGTGGATTATGATGTGGCTTATGTAGGACTTATGCATGGAAGGCTTATGCAAAATCATGGACCATAGGGACATGATGGGTGAAATAGATAGGATAATGAATGAAGGATGGGATGATGGAGGGATGGAAAGGAATCATGACCAATGGTTGCACACATAGTGATAAACATTGAAGCTTGTGATTGGAAGGTGGCGTTGGAAGCAATAGAGATGTTTGCTTAGCAGATGGATGATGTAAGCATTTTGGGACCCACATGGACTTAGTATTTTTATGACTTTTTCTTTTCATGTGGGATTGATGAATTTGAGACTTTTGGATGGAATGGGATTTTTGAATGGAAGAGGATGGTTGGGATTTTTGAGAGGTGGATGCCTCATTGACTTGATTTCTTTTTGCCTAGGGACCCATACCATTTTAGTTTTTGACTTTGCTTTTGGAGGTATGGGCTTGGATGGATTTTTGAATGTACCTTGCTTTGATTCTTTGCATTTGTACCCTAAGGCATTAGGACCCTTAGGATTTTTGGCCTTATAGGTAGAGGCATCCAAATGTTCATTGTTGAATCCTATGTGGTGGGTGGAAGCTTCTTGTTTAGACGATGCGTGCATTGATTGGTCATGATTAGGAATTTGAGGGAATTTATGGATGATAGGGATATTAGGTGCTAGAAGCAATGGTGGTAAAGTGGATGGAGGGATATTAGGAGTTGGAGGTAATAGAGGTAAAGTGGATGGTGGAAGGTGTATGGTCACATGCTTTTGACATTTGTAGGATGATGGAGGTGGAATGGCAATATATGTCTTAGGAGTATGATAGGATGTGCGATGGAAAGTGGACTTAGGAGGAATGGACGAATTACCAGCATTGTTAGATTGTTGTCCTTGGGGTGTGTATCCAAGGCCATATGAGCATGGAGGAACTTTGATATGGATGGGCTCCAAAATACCTTGTTTATGAAGGCCTAGGCCTTTACCTTGGTAATTCATGTTTTGGAGGATGCAATTGACAATGGGACTAGATGTAAACTGGGCACTAGACATGAGTTCATGATTGAATGGAGAAGGTGAAGTGGTATACAATTTTGTTGCTCCCCTAGGGAAGAAAATTCATGTATAGAAGTGGAAAGACCAAGTGGATATGATGGTGGATTTGAAATGAGATTGATGGTAGATGAAAAAGGATCATTAGGATCTTGATTATCATTATGTTCACTAAGATCCAAGTTATTTGTGTGATCTTTTATGTGTTCTTGGGAGGCATTTGTCTCATCATGGGGAGTGGATGTTTTGGGATCATGAATGGGTGAGGTGGCAAGCTCTTAACCATGGAATGCATAAAGTTGGCTAAGTGGATCATCATGGTCTTCTTGATCATAGGTAGGATCTTGATCATATATGGGAGCTTGATCATGGAAAGGATAGAGTGTGTTATGGATGGGTGGAATGGAAGTGGTTTGATCTTGATTTGGATGAGACGGTAATGTTTCCTCATGGTTAGGATTGTGCTCTTGACATAGCTCTTGAATTTGCATGGAAATGATAGGCTCCTTAATAGGGTCAGTATGTTGTGAACCACATGATGGGGTTGAAGGGAGGGACATGGTATTTGAGGACTCTTTGGTTGAGTTAGGGACAAGTGTTTGACATGGAGATAGTTCATCCCTTACTAGTAACCCTTGGATCACATCCTTGGTAGGTAGGTGGGTGATGGAAGTTGAAGGCTTAGGATTAGGTGGATTAGGACTATTAGCAGATAGGTCCCACAGTGGGAGGACAAGAGGGGTATTGGATGGATTATACTTAAGGCTTCAACTTTGATTGGATGAAAAATCAAAGGGATTGGATGAAGTGGTAGATTTGGATGATTCCACATGTTTACTTTTGTAATGTTTAAAATTAGGGCATGGAGTCAATGGGGGATTAGAGGATGGTAATGATAGTGAATGGCTTGCATGGACTAGGTTGATGTCTCCCATGTCAAAGGTGGCATTAGGATTCAAAGACATTTGATTTGTTTGCCAAGGTGGACTTGGGCTCACATGTGCTTGTTGTGATGTGGATGGATAGGTTGATGTGGTGCAGACTTGACATGTGGATGGATTGGGTTTTAGACTTGTCTCTTCCTCATAAATAAAGAGATAGCCTCCTTGAAGTATGAAATTGGGCTTAGGAGGAGGGGGTCCTTGGAGTACAAGCTTAGGTTTTGGTTTGGACATAGGATAGATAAGGATTAGTACCATGTTGACAAGTGCTTGACTAGGATGAATGATGATGTGGAGTGACTAGGAATGTGATAAAGTGTGAGATTGATTGGATGATTGGATAGGTGATTAAGGATGATTAAGGTATGGTTAGGGTTGTGATTAGGATGACTTGGAAATTATTAGGATATGATTAGGGGTTAGGTGATTAGGATGATTGAACAATGTGATTAGAAAGGGTGATTAGGATGTGAAGGTTGAATGATGAAGATATAATAAGAATGTGATTGTGATAGGACAAGTAGGGGATGTGATTATGATATGATGTAGAATGACAAGAATAATGATTAGGATGAAAATTTATTGGGATATGATGTGGAATGATGGGTGATTAGGATGAAAGTGATTGGATTTGAATGTGTTGGAAGGAACGTTGTGTTTATGTGCTCACTATAGGGATGACTAGGAGGATCTACTCCTTTTCTCTTCTTTTTTTGCAACCGTGTCTCTACCAAATGAAACTTGTGAATTGTGGGATGCTATGTGGATGTCAATGAAAGGTGATGAGGCCCAGACTATGATAGAGGCTAATGATATTAGTCTTCGAAAAGTCTAGCTCCAAGAGGGTACTCTCGTCTACTAATGACCTTGTCAAAGTATAAATTGGATTTATCAAGACTTTGAGGTGTGTAAGAAATGATTGATTAAAGTGAATCCATGAGTTTCAGAATTCACTTGGAATGATGGATTTAAACTAGCCTTTTGGTATTAAGCCCAAGTTGTGATTGATTTGAAAAAGATATCAAGGTCTCTTGGTCCAGATTTGTACTTGTGATACAGTCAAGCTTCGACAGTTTCTCCCTATGTTTCAACCTTAGGAAGACTATGTTTGGGAACCTCTATAGATTGTAGGGGATGAATGAAATTGAATATGTAATGGAATGAAATTGAATATGTAGTGGGTAAAATTGAATATGTAGTGGGTGAACAAAACCAGTAGGCCTATAATGTTTCAACATAGTTGCAGTCGGATTTGATACGGAGAATATATCCTCAAAGGTTTCCCTATAGTTATGGTGTATCGTGATTGGGAATGATTATGATTGTATTGGAATGAATGGTTAGGATATGATTAAAATGTGATCAATTGGATTAGGAATGAAGATGATGATGTGTAGTGATGAGATTAGAGGACTTGGATGATTGTGATGAGGTTGATTAGATTATGAATGAAGATGATTATGTGTAGTGATAAGATTGGATGATTTGGATGGATTAGGAAGAAGTTGATTGGATTATGAATGAAGATTATTATGGTTTTGACTAGGATGATTAAGATGATGGTGATTAGATGAAAGAGGTGATTAGGGTTTGATAAGGATGACTTGGACATGATTAGGAGAATGATTAGGATGATGTGGATTGGATGAGGACAATGTGTAATGATTAGGATGTGATGGAACGACAAAGAATGATAAATAGGATATGGTTATGATAAGTTGGATTGATTAGGATGAAAATGGATTAGGACATGACAAGTAGGATGATCAAGATGTGGATGGATAAGTGGATGTGATTAGGAAAGGTGATTAGGATATGATTAGTATAAGGATATGATGTGGAATGACAAGATTAGATGACTAGATGTTGGTTTGACTTGGAATGGTGTTGGTTGGATTAGAAAGAGGATGATGTGGAATGATGATAATGTAATTAAGATGCGATTAGGATGGGACAAGTACGATAATTAGGATATTGGTTATGTGAATGATATGGATGATGGAATGACAAAGATGATGTGGTTAGGAAGGGTGATAATGATATGATGACTTGGAATGAATGGGTTGGAAAGAATGTTTAAGGGTGATGATTAAGAAAGCACACACATCAGTCATAGAAGACACTTGGAAATCAGATTGGTTGTTTTTATTGACTCTTGATGTTTTGCATTTTTGATGAGTTTTGAAAACACTTTTGAAAACATGCACAACACTAGGCAGGAAAAGACAATATTTGCTAGATTCCCACTGCGGATAAATCTAAGCTGTACTTATTTAGAGCAGATAGTTTAGAAGTTTGGTGGCACTGGTTCCCCCTTACACAACACACACTTCTCAGGTGTACCAAACTTCAAATTCTGAAAGGCCCTAAGATATCAAGGAATTTTCTATCTCAACTTTGAACTGCGAGAACATGGGATGGCTTTAGAGGTCCGACCTCTTGCGCTAGCAAATAGAAGGATTTTAGCCACTAAACAAAGGTTTCTAGTGAATATCCAGGGGACCAGCATGTTATGAGTGTCCAACAAGTTACTTAAAGCTTTAACTAACCCTACTAGGTGACAAGGGTCATTGTACCTCATCATTTAATCATATTTCAGATGTCAAATCCAGGGCTGTGTCCCTAGCTATATACAATTAGGAATCCTATAGTTGCTAGTTTTATCTAACAAACTCTAATGACCTTTACTGATTTAAAGAAACTAATCTATCTGCTATGAAATGAAATCCAAGACTATTGAAAATAGAACTAAATAGTAAATTACTTAAAGCAAATCTATAAACTAAAACATGCATCTATCTATGAAAATGATAAGTATCTTTTAAAGAAAAAATTGAAATAACAAACACCAATACTAGCCTTTTGCCTTGGTGGTGAGAGTGGGCCCTTGCTCCACACCCTTAGGGCTAAAGACTAACGCAAAGAACTAGCACAAGAGAATAATATCACAACTTGATTTAATCTAATTCCATCAACTTTGTATTCTTAAAAATATTGATATCAAAATGAGATTACAGAAATCAGAAGAATAATCGTTGTCCCTTTTGTTGCTACTTCTGTAAGTTTACATCTAAATCTATGATGAGAGATCACTCACCCTATTCTACTAGTTCATCTAAGAGATAACATCAATCTCTTTATTCTACTAACACTCTAACTAGAGAAAAAATATCCATGCAATAAAAATAGATTGAGTGGAACAGAAGTCCACACTGAATCTGAGTCTTAGTTTTAGATACAAATGGGCAGCGAGGCCCTGAAATATAGGTATTAAATTAGTTTATCAGTAACTCATGCAAAAACCAAAAAGAGATAAAAACTTCTAGTAGTTAACTATAGACTGCCCTTAATTACTCAGGTGATGATTTGAGCAACATCAGGAGCATCTCGATCACCACTAGAAGTGTCTAACCGATAGCTGTGTTGGAAATTTACACTATTCTAAAAAGGCACCAGAGATGTATGTTCCTATTTGTAGCTCTGGAGATATGTTTGTGACCTTCTCGTTCAGCTCCGAAGATGCTCAAGACTTCAATCTAGTTCCAAAGATGCTTCACCTTCTTATCCCAAAAACTTCTCCAATTAAATTTGAAACCTTGGACACTAGTCGTGCAGGCTGATGTCAGCTCCAGAGATCATTAGGACTACCTCCAAAGATGCACAAAACTGTCTACCCAAACACCTGCACCTGTTGATTCAAAAAAAGAGAAGATTTATGCATATTTCCATCAATTCAATGTACATTAGTCCTTCAATCAGAAATCATGATCTTAAGTAATTCATCTCTTATTAATCATCATTAGAACAATCTTGTTAGCCTATTTTGGTGCAGTCATCAGGATAATGGAATAAAAGGGAGAAAAAGAGAGGTAAAAAGATATTTTTCATGGGTGCTACCTGGCACTCATCATTTCCCCCCATACTTAAGGATTAGTAGGTCCTCCTGCTTCTCACAATCTGGATTTATTCTAGTGGAAGATCCCATCAGTCAAGCTATAGTCTTGTGCATAGGTAGTCCAAGTGGTGCGGTTGGTATTACCATTTCCCCTGTACTGATCAACCTGCTTCAACCACTCCTGCAACTTATCATCATCCATTTGCTCAGCCCAGACAGACAGTGGCTCAATCATGGGAGGGGGTCTGAAAAAACCACCTATCCACTCCTGTTTGTGTTTATCCATCATTTTGGATATTAATCTTGCCTTCCTCATAAATAATCTTAAGTTAGCAGGAGTCACCACTTATCTCATTTTTTGCTCTGAAGTTAGAATGCTCCACCTTTTCTTTGCTACTGTAAGCACTGGATTAGCTGAATTGTTCATAAAAAGACCAAAATCAATGGAACACTCTTGCAGATTTTTTAGATACAATGGAAAAATTTTGGTCTACCTTTCAGGGTGATAGACATATGCTTTGAATTGGATCTCAAAAGCATAAGGGTTTGGACACTCCTTTCTGATGAAAAGATTTGTTTTTGTATCCTTCTTAAGATGAGCATCCATTCTCTCATTCCCAATCTGATGATTTCTCATCAATGACATGAATGCTTTGAGCTAGCATTCCCCTACAAAATAATTAATAATGAAGCTCATATCATTAACACAGAAACCATGCAAATACAATTCACACAGAAAATTTTTGTTTTCATCAAAACTCCTTGTATATTCTTCCATGAACCCCTCTGTTGTCTCTGTGTTCTTAGTCAGATTAGACAGGACCAAAGATAGCTTCCTTTGCAGGACTCTCTCCTATAAGAACATAGCATAACTAGCACTTGGAGGCCTACAAGATAGGATCTCAAAAGAAATGGCTGCCATCTGAATGACTTTTTCCTCCAAGGTTTCTACTCTTTTTGTCATGGTAGTAACTACCCTCTATAATTGCAGCATAGGCTTAGAAGCCTCATATTCTCTACATCTCCTTTCCCAGTGGAATAGGACCTTAGGAATATCAATGGGGATTGGACCCACATATGGATCTATTTGTACCTCCTACTCACTGGTTACCCTTGGGCCAACTAACTCATAAATCTATTCCTCCTGATCATCTATTTTATTGTTGGCCCATGTCAATTGTTTATCTTGGCTCTGTACTTAATTAATGTTGTAATTATTATGAGACCATTGTCTCTAGCCTTGGTAAGATTTTAGTTGTCTCAATCTTCTGGGCTTCTAATTCTGCTTCCTTCTCCTGAATTATTTGTAGTTTACTCTAGAGTTCTGTTTACAGTTTCTTAATTACCTATTTTTTCTCCTCCTTTATCTCCATCCTGACTTTCTTGAGGTTAGTGATAATATGGTTCTTCCCCCATAATAATCTTTTTAGATTATCAATCTCTTCTAATATTTGTTGTTCTTTTGAAATTTTAGTATCCTCTTGGTCAATGGGGTGAGAATATGCTTTTGTTTCTTCTTCTATTTGCTATAAATCAGGGGCTCCCATAGCCATTGGCTCTTCACTGCCAGCTGCATCCATTTGCTTTGCTTTAACTTCCCCTGTAGCCTCCCTTTCCTAAATTTCTTCTTGGGTCTTCTCTACAACTACTGGCACTGATGAAGGCTCAGCTTTCTCCTCATAAGATTTGAAACCCAAAAGGACTTCAGCTAGGAGAGTAGTATCTTTTTTAGCTTGGGAGAGCTACCTTTTCCTTTTTCTTCTCTGTATCATAGGTGGAGCAGCTACCTCCGAAGTAGGTGTATCATCCTCAGAATCAGAGGAAATAGCATAAGTTTCTTTTTGTTCTGACTCTGGAGTAGGAGAATGTTGTGAAGTTGGACTTAGATAAATAGATGGCTTAGGAGAAACCTCTCTCTATTTCTTCTTTCTTATTAGAGAAATGTCATCTGAGTCATGGGATGGCTCTTCAACCCAATAATGTATGTCAGAGTCAATTTTCTTTGAAATTCTATTTGTTTTCTGACCCTGGCTTTCCCTTGTTGGTTCCTTTGGAAAAGACTCCTCAGCCAAAGTCATCTTTCTCCTTATTGAGTGAGTCATATATGGTGTATGCTCAATAACAGGTTCTCTAATTTCCTTTCCTTTCCTTTTCTTGTCAGAAATACAGGTAGCAGAAGAAGTTGCCTCTAGTGAGGACCTTTTACCTTTTTCAATAGTTGCAGAGGAAATTGAAGGCTCTGTCTTCACTTCTTGATGGGTAGAGGAACCCTCACCCACTTCCTAAGCCATCTCTGGTTCTCTGTCCTAGGGTTTGTTATCTAGAAATGTTGGCCATAATTCTTCCCCATCATCTTGAGACAAAAAGTGATATTTGACTATCAGAAAAATGAGGTCATGGTGTTTCATAGGACCCTTGTTTTCTTGATACTTTTCTGTAGTTGCTCTAATAGAAAAGTACAAAAAGTTGGGAATATTTATGCTAAATTCAGGGTGTGCATTACCATGCCTCAAAAAAATCAACATTTTCATTATTGGTCCTAGAACTAAGGAAAATTGACCATCACATGTGAAAGATTTTATCAACCAAAAAGCTACAGATTGCCAAGGGTTTGGAAGTGAGGACCTAATAATTCCTTTAACCTCATTCTTACTTGAATGCAATTGTATTGCATGTTCACCTTCAACAGAGAAATTCCTAATCAAAACAACATATAAAGTTTTTAAATGGTAGAACCTCTCACCTTGTTCAGGCAATCCAGAAATATGACCGATAGTGGTTGCAGAGATATTGACTTGAACTCCCCTTACAACTGTCTAATTGTCCCTCAGTTTTATTAGGAAATCATCAACAATATCCTCTTTAAACCCTTCAAACTTTTCCAAAAAGTCTAGCCATCCTACATTCTTCAGAATGTCTACTGTATCATCATCTTGCAAAAGACCTATAACACTTTCTGGCTCTAATTTCTTCTTAAGACCCATTTCTAAGTCCCTTTCTACCCTCTATGTTAAATCCCTCACTCTCCTATGTAATTTGTTCTTTCTCCTTTAACTCCATAAGCTCCGGAGGATTGTATCAGCTGACTCTGTTCTTTAGGGTATTTTGCAGTTTTGAATGAGAATTATTATGTCTATTATCAGGAATTGTGGTTAACAGTATAAAACCATTAATAAACCAATCAACATCGATATAAATTGTGAATAACAAGATTGAATAAATAAATCACAAACCTCACAAATCTTGTAATCCTACAACTTCCATTGTTTTCCTAGTCTCGATTGATCTTTTGTGATGAAAGTTGCCCTCAGGAAGCGCATCTCCTTGCTTCGTTCTTCAAGATGGTGATTGAGAAATGACTATGATACTTTATTTCTATGAAGGTGAGCTTCAAAGCAATTGTGGTGATCTCAAGAAAATGTATGATAGTGGGGGTGCCAAAGGCGCACTGGTAATTCGACATAGTAATTGTACTGAAAGCTTGGATTATAGAAATGAAGAATAAGATTCAATTTATAGACTCAGAATAGAATAGATCAATGGTTGAGAATAAATAAGAAGATCAACAGTTGAGAATGGTTTAGGAATGTGCATGAATAGAAAGAGGACAAGTGTCCAAGCTCCTTCATGCAACAAGGGAGTTAACAGAATAGACCAATCAGTTAAGTGAATTGATTGGAGAGTTGACTGAATAGATTGAGGAGATAACTCAATAGACTGATTAGTTAACTAGGTTGATTAAGGAGTTGACTCAAATGACTAATTAGTTAACTAATTTGATTGATGTATTAACTAATTCAACTGGAGGATAAATGGGACAAGTGGGTGAGGGAATATTAGCTAATTAAATATTTAATTACATGTGCAACATGGTGAGGTGGAAAAGATGAGGTGGATTCGTAAGGTGGATTTATGGAATTAGGACTTAGGATAGAGGAATTTAGGATTAATTAAATAATTTAGGATTAATTAAATAATTTAGGATTATTTAATTATGTGAGACATTGAAATAATTTAGGGAGTTTAATTAAATAAATGGTTTTTATTTAATTATGGGATAATGAACCAATCAAATAAACTTAGAATATTTATTTAATTCATAGAAAAAAATAAGAATTAAAATAAATATTAAAATATTTACTTAATTCGACATGAGCCAATTTTAGGTTTATACATTTTGCCCCTCTATGATGCAATGTGTTTTATTATGTTGTTTCAAAGAATAAGAATTTTTCTGACAATGATACATGCCCCAATTTGCCCCTACTACAAGTTTGACAATAGGATGCCCCCTTGGGAGATTGGACGGGGAAGTCAAGGTGGACGGCGTGAGATGGACAATCTCATGATGAAGAAGGTCAAGAATAAGTTAGGTTTGAAGAAAAATGGGTGAAGAAAGAGTTGAATGGTACGTGATGCAAGAGAAAATGATAACACACACAAGCAAGAAAGCAAGTATGCATAAATGATACAAGAACAAACAAGGTATTGCCCCTGTCAAGCTATAAACTGATTGATTAATTGATAATGATATATGATAGTGTTGTATGGTGGGGAACAATATATCCCTAGAGCAACACAAAGGATAATGTCTAGTTTTAGGAAATGAAGCATGTCATGTAAGATGCGTGTATTGGTCTGATTTCGACAATGCAACATCCTGTATAAGACAATTGATTGATTATAATTGGTTGAGTTGATTTATGACCAGACAAGGATCAAGACCACTGATTATGATTGGATCATTTGGATCATTGTTTGGACTAACATCTAGAATTATTGATGAGAGATATGATGATAGATAGAAAGTTGATTGATAGAAGACAACACAAATGAAGGAATCACAAGCTTTGAATTGTAAACATTGATACTCTGCATAGAATATTTATTGCATGGGATATGGATGCTTTGTGGATGCTGTCTAGATGTGAATAGTTTTGTGAATGTTTTGCAAATGGTTTTTCCATCTTGATATTGCAAGTATTTGAAGTGCTTATTTCATCATTGGGCAATTTAAAATGTTGTAAGAAAATACAAGCATCTAGGTATAATTGAACTGAGATGACCTGAGTATCACTTACATGGATTTTGATTTAGCAAGTTAATACAAGCATCAAGTTATAATTGAACCAAGATGACCTGGGTATTTATTACGTGTCAACAAACAAGGATTGCCCTCATTCATGTTAGACCTTTAAAGTCCTAAGTGATTATATCATTAGACAAGGCTTCACATTACTAAAGATTAATCCACAAATAATAGACAAAGAAAATGATTATGCCCCCATCATAGCATCTCTAGCTTTTGGCATCATCGCATAGCGTAGAAAGGCATAGTAACAAAAAATCAAGACTCTCTAACTTAACCCTTTTCACAAAACATTCTTGGATTAGATGTGCTTTCTTGCTATAGTATAGATCAAATCACTTTGATATGCTTTTGGTCCTTGTTTTTCTTTGCTTTGAAAAGGTTGACGTTTTTGTGTCAAGATTTTGGTTTGGAAGCATGCTGGGTAAAATGTTCTACAATCCTAATTGGTGAAATGGACCCTAAGGGATTGACCCAGTGCCTCATGGGTGCATTGATAATGGCCTTTCCTATGTGACAACGTAGAGGCAAGGTAGTTTGGGATGAACCTATGATAATGATGATAGACCCTATGCTAGGTTGACACTATGGATAGGATATGGGATAGCTTTAATGCTTGATACTGATGACAAGGAAACACCACAGAGAGTCAGATGTATGTGTGAAAAGGAATGGAATGGGTAGGTATGAGGATGGGCAATAGTGGATAGAAGGAATGCACATGGAAGAAGGCAAGGATGTGATTTCCAAGGACTAAGTCGCATAGGAATAACATGCCCCATTGTAGGTAGAATACTTAGGATTTTTCATGGCAACATTTGTGACGATAGGAGGATGAGAGGATAATGAAGGATGTGCATGGTTTAGAGAGGTAAGGTATGTCAAGAGACACCTAAAACATTTGTCAACATTGTGCCCCTAATCTTTATCAAGATTAGAAAATAGAGGAATGGAAGATTAGGACGGATGGATTCGATAGTATAGGTATGTAATGGATAAAGGGATAGGATAGGAAATGGTACGGAAGGAAACTGATAGGAGAAGAGTGATATGCTGATGACACAAGGTGTCCCCAAGTGTTGGTGACATAGAAGATCAACTTACACAGGATGCCTATTTTCCAGGTTTTCATCATGGTACTTATCCAAGGCACTTATTTGCCAGGTTTTCACCATTGGACAAAGGGATTTTTCTTTACTTTTTATTGTTAAAACATTTAGATAGGAGAACACAGATATGGAAGGGAGAGACTCAAGTATCTAGTTTCGTGAAAGGTGATAGTCCCGCTAGATGGATGTTGTTGCATGGACAATGTCAAGTGTTCCCATAGATGTTGGTAGGAGATTGCATGAAAGTGATATGGAGTAGGTAGACAGTGGATTAATGATGCAGACTATAGAGGAAAGGCTTATGCAAAAGCATGGACCATAGGAATAGGATGAGGAAGATATGTAGGATAACAATGGAAGGAAGGGGAGATGGAGGTCTATGAAAAGGTTGTGGAATAGAAGGGAATCATGACCACCAGTTGCACATACCGTGATAAACATTGAAGTTGCTGATGGGAAAGTAGTGTAGGAAGCAATGAATACTTTTGCTTATGGATGAATGACTTAGGAATGTAGTGATCCACATAGACTGAGTATTTTCCTAATTTTTGTTCATCATGTCGAATGGAAGAATTTGTGACTTTTGGATGGAATCAGAGAAAGTGGATGGTTGTGATTCTTGAGAGGTGGATGCCTCATGTAACTTAAGGGCTTTTTACTTAGGTACCCAAACCATTTTACTTTTAGATAGTACCTGTGGAGGCATGGGCTTGGGTGTATGCAACTTTTGTACAACTTCAAAGGTAATTATATGTTGGATGTGGACCCACACCTTTTTTAGTTCAGCATATAGTTGAGTGGGTGCACGCAGCTCTAGAGAAGGATGTTTCTTTGATTCTTGGATTTTGTATTCCAGGTCATGAGGACTCTTAGGATATTTTATTTGATAGGTAGAGGCATCCAGATTTTTATTGTTGAATGCTCTTGAGATGGTGGAAGTGGAGTTGGAGGATGTTCTTTGTTTAGACAACATGTGCATTTGTTGGCCATGATTGGGATTGTTAGAAGATTCATAGATGGATGAATAAGGTGTTGGAATAAGTGGTGGTAAAATGTATGGAGGTATGTTAGGAGTTGGAAGTAGTGGAGGTAGATTGAATGGTGGAATGTGTATGGTCACATGCTTTTGGTATGTATATGATAAGGGAGGTGGGATGGCGACATATGTTTTGGGGATATGATGGTTTTTGCAATAGAAAGTGGGGGATTTAGGAGGCATGGAGGAAATACCAACATCTTGAGTTTGTTCACCTTGGGGTACGTATCCAAGGTCATATGAATGAGGAGGAATATTGACATGGACGGGCTCCAAAATACGTTGTTTGTGAAAGACTAAGCCTTTACCTTTATAGTTCATATGTTGGAGCATGTGGTGGACAATGGGATTATGTATAGGTGGAACACTAGACACAAGTTCCTTATTGGATGGAGAAGGTGAGATAGAGGATAATGGTTACTGGTGTTCTAAGGAGGAACACTCATAAATAAAGGTGGCAAGACCAAGGATATGTGGTGGGGGATTTGCAGCATGGTTGATAATGGGTGGTGGAGAATTATTATTGGTATGATCTATGCTTTCTTGGGAGGCAAGTGTCTCGAGGAAAGTGGAGGTTGTTGGATCTTGGATAGGGCTAGATGGGATTATAAGCTCAGGACCATGGAATACATAAAGTGGACTAAGAGGATCATCATGGTCTGCTTGATCATAGATAGGATTAAGCGTGATGGGATCAAGGTGCTCTTGTATAGGTTCTTCATCAACGACAATGTCTTGATCACCAAAAGGATAGAAGTAATTGAGAGGTTGGAATTGGATCCCTTGCTCATGGATAGCTTCTTCATCAAAGGTGGTATCTTGATCACATAGGTTATGGATATATTGGAATTGGATCTTTTTCTCATGTGTAGGGATAGGATCATCGAAAAGATAAAGGTTATGTATGGGTTGGATTAGGGTGCTTTGATCTTGATTTAGACAAGGGGTTGATGTTTCCACATGCTCTAAAGTGTGCTCTTGACATAACACTTGAGGTGCTTGAATTGGAGTGGAGGTAGAAGACTCTTGGATAGGATCTTAGTCAACAACATGAAGGTGTGATGGACCTTGACTTTGGCTCATGGTAGGAGGTTCTTCAATAAGGTCAAGGGGTTGAGGATCACATAAAGGGGTTGGAGGATTTGACATATTATTGGAAGAACCTTTGGCAAGGTTGAAGACCAGAGTTTGGGGACATGGTTGACTCTTTGCTAGTAGTCCTCAGGTCACATCCTTCATAGGTGTAGGAGTACATGGATGAGTGGATTTGGTTCTCTCCATAGCTTTTCTTTTGCTGTATAAATTTGGAAAAATGATTTTCCATAAATCATCTAAGGATTCTTTGGTTGTCAGTTTAGAGTTTGGGGAACTCGATGGCAGTGTTGGTGTAGGACTAGTATGTTTTGGAATATGTGTCTTAGAAAATGGTGGAGGACTAGTAGACAGAGTGGTATATGATTTATAACTTGAGGTGGTGCTTGCCTTGTCATGAGCATCATTAAGATGGGAAAAGGATGTATGAGTTTCTGGTGAGGCATAGCTAGTACTGGTTTGTTTAGCTTGCAAGATTGTCATTTCTTGTTGTAAGACTTGGAGCTCTCGAGCAATTGCTATACAATCTTGGGGAGAGGGACCTAAGGTTATTTGCAATTATAGGTATTGGATTTTCTGAGCAAGTGCTTCTAACTGGTTTGTCATCTTTATAGAAACTGACAAAAGGCCAAAAAAGCTTGCTATTTTGGATGTGTAGTTTCAGAAGGTAAATGCACGGTAAGTCATGGTAGATGCGTGATTTTGGCAGATGATAAATATGCAGCTCTGGCTTCTTCAAATGATTTTGCAATGTTTTTGACATGTTTTTCAGTGCTTTTTGGTTTCTTGGTTGCAAGTTGATCTTTTGATCTGATTTTTCTCAATTATGGCAAGAAGACACAGCAAACACAAAGAATGTTTTCATGGTTTTTTATTTTTTTGTGATTTCTTTTACTCTTTTTGACTAAAAGAAAGCAATTACAAATCCTATGCTAGTTGGGACAATATAAACCGAATTCTCACTATTTCTAGTTGAGGCATCTTCGGGAGGTGATAATCGCCCTTCCCTGCAACAACTTATAGGGGTTTTTGGCTAGTAAAATAGGGATGACTAGTAAGTGCAACCGTTCAAGTGGTTATACATGCAGCAACACTACTCTTCGTTATGGAGTCTCCCAGCCTTCAAGGCTTGCGCCTTGGAGGGTTTTGGGGGAGGTTGGCTATTAGTATAACACAACTTCACTCATTGTTTGAAACTTTCACTCCAAACACAATTTATTTATAGTGGGTCGGCAAGGCTTGGCTTTAGCCTATTACCACATAGAGTCATTCCCACTTGGACAAGTGGGCATCCAAGGGCAGGCCCCTCTAAAGGTTATACACGGAAAATGACAAGTCTGGCCTTTTGGTCACCAAATAAAGGGGAGAGCATAAGCCTATTGTCATTCTAAAGACACAATAAACATTGGTTTATCCAATCCTATTTAAAATGAGAAAAACTATGTGTTATTCTACTTGGGTACACGCACAGTTGTTAACTTTGAAGTGATTAAGAGATAGCAATGATTCTTTTCCTTTGCAAGATAGTAATATTCTTAACTTAAAGAGATAGAAATATAGCAATGATCAATGATACCAAGATAGAAATGATTCAATTACCACCCTCCTAGTTAGAACTACATGTGATTTGCAATGAGTTTCTCTTGACTTTCCTAATTAGAGTTCGATTAAAATTGTATGCAAGTTGCATGAACAATGGTTTACTCCTTCCTAATTAGAACTAGATGGAAATTGTATGCAAGTTGCATGATAATGCCTAAATCAATCCTATTCAACACTTAGTGAAAAAAATGATTGTCTTTAGTGGATGTTCTGCACCAAAACTGGATTAGTATTCTCCTGATGTCCACTTATAGTCCATGAAAACAAAAATGAATCAAGAAGTTTGTAAATCAAATGTTTAGGTGAAAAACACATAATCTAAAAAATTTCATGGAAATATGATTTGTGACAGAAAAAATAGATATTAAAATCAGAATCTACATGAAATTCTATGTTGTTTTTAAAAACAAATCATGAAAATTCATCCAAATATGCAAAAGTTATGACCGTTTGAAGTTCCCAAGGTAAGTTTAACTTTGACTGATAATACTTGATGATTTTGACCCAATGGGATTGTTAGTGCCTGAATTGACTGGTAGTTTTCTGAGCATTTTTCATTCAGGCACTCTCCCTAAATATCCAAAAAATGTTCTAAGTGATGGACCTCCTCAGCATTTTTCAGCTGCATCATCATATTTTCTTGAGAAGGAGGTCATCATCATCATGTTTGTTTCGATGATGATCTTCATCAGCATGTTCTTCGTCGACCTGTTTTTCTCATCGTCATCATCATATTTCAACTGTTGGGTGATGTTTTCTTATTATCCTGATGATACTGGCAAGCTACAGTGCGCCCTGATCTGCTTGCGAGGGTGATTCTTCAAAGTCTCCGGTGATCTTCCATTTATCACCTTGCGCATGCATGATGATGATGTTGCTTATTCTTTGAGTTGCTCGACCTAACTTGTTTTTTCCTAAGGGTCGTCGTCATCATCATCATATTTCCAGTTATCACCGTGTTGCTTGCAGGGGTCATCATATTATCTGCATCATGATATTTCGCCGGGGTGATATTTCTATCATCGGGTGATCTTGGTTATGATCATCCTGATGATGATGTTGAAGATTTCTAAGTGCGACCCGATATTCACTGGGGTCATCATATTGTGAACATCAGGATGATCTTAGTCAATATCATCCTGATGATGTTGTGTCACTTCTTGTTCGATTGTTTTGTCATCCTGATGGTGCTGACGTCATCCATATATCAGGGTGATATCCGGTTCTCTGCCTATCTGCATCATGATATTTCCGAAGGAGGGGGTGATATTTTCATATCACTCGAGTGTGTGTTTGTTCCAGCATCATGATGATGCTGATATCAAGGAGATATCCGCCTGCTGGCTTCGCGCATTATCTCCGGGGGGTGATCTTTTCAAGCATCATCATCATATTCAGTTATCGCCCCGATCTTATAGTGGAGCTACAGTGCAACCTGATATTTGAACATCAGGAGGATATTTCCAAATATCCGGTTGTCTTCCGAATATCATGATGATGTTAATATGATGATGACGTCATCAAGGTCCGCGGGGGTCATATTTATAACAACTGATCATCTTGAAGAGACCTCCTGATATTTGCAAACATGATGATGACGTCAGCAGGATATGATGATGACGTCATCAGGATGTTCATCGGCCAGACTTTTGTTATAAGCTCAGCAGGAGGATGTTCCTCCGAAGGATCAGGTTGTGCCGATTATCATGAAGGTTATATTTCAAATATCATGATGACGTCAGGGTGATATTTCGAACAACAGGATATCATGCTGCTGGAGGATGATGATGATGAGGTTCTATACTAGTGTCGTCAGGAGCAAAAGCACCGACATGATATATGCTCATGACCTAGTATATAAAGTGTTATTGAGGTCATCGCGGGGTGCATGTGGGATAATGTTATCCTGCATTTTCGAAACATCATGATGATGCATCTCGGCGGGAAGTGGTTGCGATAGTCTGTATGATGTTCTTCCCAAGGCCGCGGGTTGGTGCGCCATTAATGGCAGTTGTTGCAGAGGTATGGGCGATGGCGTGGATGGATCCTGTACCCGACTGAAGATGTACATCAGCGGATGGTGGCGCAGGGCTCGAGAAATCTTCCTGTCTCCTCCCCTACCTGCTGCATTCAAGTTTGGGTGCCAATCTGGTTGTGTTTGAGCGCCATTTTCATTATACTGTATATCTGGCGGGAGTTTTGGTCAACCTGGTAGTTAATGCTGAAGACACCCTCCTGCTATATAATGCAGACGAGGTTATTCATTGAAGGTTGTTGAAAGTTGTGAGTTTTTGGCTCTGTAATGCAAAACCAGATAATCTGGTTGCTCTGTACAGCTTGATCTTGTGAGTTTATGTATCTCCTGTTGTAGGACTTGGCATGAATCCACTGGTTTCATGGTTGATCTTATATGAGTAATGCTGTCATAGCATGTGTTGTGTTAATTCTGTCTCCAGTATTGCATGTATTCTTCTTCTGGATCTGGATATTTGTGTGATGTTTAGATTCTAGAGCATAGAATTCCTATGTTGAATGTCTGATCTTTTAACCTCTGCTCAAGGGGCAGATTAAACTGTTTTCAGGTTGAACATTGGGAAGGGTATACTGCAGTAGGGATGCCATAAGTAGAGATAGCTCAACACTCTATATTGGGAGATATCTGTAAGGCAGATATCATGTGTATCCCCCTGAAATCTAGTTTTAGCTATTTATGCTGATCATTCACAGGTGTATGTCTACCGACTCCAAGCCCTGGATAGGCACCAGTCATGCTGTGTTCTTGTGTTATACACCATGTCCAGCTTTGCATCCAAATCCATATCAAAACACTTCATACCTCCACCTGTTAGTTATAGGAGTAGGATTAGGAACCCCCTGCATACTCTCATACCCAACCAGACATCATGTCCAAGAATGTTGCCAGCCTTGTGATCTATCATGCAGATCTTGGTCCATACATGAGAGTATTCTGCCTGTTGTTGTCAAGTTAGATCTTTCTATCTTTGAGCTAGTCAAGGTTACATCTTAAGTTATAGGGATACCCCCCTTGGTGCGGCAGAACCAGAAGTGAAGGGGAGGAGCTCACGCAACCTCCTGTATTCAGTTGGCCTGAATCTGCCTGTGCATTAGAAGTGGCAAACCCTAATGCTGATTCAGAAGAAATGTCAACAGGGATAAATATACCTATACCATTGTGAAGTTCTCAAAGTCAGCTTTCCAACGACTCTAAATTTATGAAAATCTGACCTTCCTACAAAAAGTTATGCCAAAAGGAAAAAATACCCCTATTTTGACAACATTAACATTTTTGAGAAAAAAATTAAATAAACAAAGAAAAGAAAAACAAGATTTTTAATATTAAAATTTAAAAGAAAATTAAATTATAACATTTAAAAAAAATCCTAACCCTAATATTTTATTTTCGTTATATATATTATTTTTTGGTTTGTTGTTTTTGTTGTTATATTTTTGTATTTATCTGTGATGTGTGTGCAGGAGTGGGCGGAGGTACAGATGGATGGTGGGCTGAGATCTGGTTGAGGGTGGTGGGTGCAGAGAAGTGGTCGAGGGCAGAGAGGTCTCAGGGGAGTGGGGGTCATAGTGTCGAGCAAGCAAGAAGCAGGGAACAGGGAACAAGGGGTGGGGTTTTGGGCGCGGGGTGGGGCGAAGGGGTCGGGGATGGGGGACAGGAAGGGGAAGGAAGGGGGTTAGGGTAGGCGGGAATGGGGGACAGGGGGGACGGGGGAGTGCAGGGGCTGTGGCCCTGGCAAAACTTAAAAAAAAATTCTTTTTTTTGCTTTGTTTTAATTTCTTTTTTTGTGTGTGTTAATTTTTTATTTTTGTTTTCTGTGTATATTTTATTTTTTTGAATTTTGACTGTATTTTTTTTTTGGGTTGTTGTTTATGTTTTTTTTTTTCCCTAATAGAAATAAAAGAAAATCTACAAAAAAGTATTGTAATAATTTTTTTTTCTTTTTTTTTGTGACTGTATTTTTTTTAGTTTGCTGTGTGATGTTTTTTTTAATTTATGGAATTAAGACTTAGGATAGAGGAATTTAGGATTAATTAAATAATTTAGGATTATTTAATTATGTGAGACATTAGAAGAATTTAGGGAATTTAATTAAATAAATTGATTTTCATTTAATTATGGGATAATGAACCAATCAAATAAACTTAGAATATTTTATTTAATTGATAGAAGAAAATAAGAATTAAGATAAATATTAAAATATTTACTTAATTCGACATGAGCCAATTTTAGGTGTATACAATGTCAATTCATTTAATGGCTTGGACTATGGAAAAAGAACTTGAAATTGGTTAGACTGCTTATGTGGTCATAATTGCAACAGTGTGATGGGACACTCCGTAAGCATGGTGATAGTGTCACAAAGATGGTGGCATGCATGAATTTGGGAAGGAAAATAATGATAGGAGGATGTGTCATAATGATGGCACCCAAAAATATAAATGACAAGACAGTTTCTAATTAATGTTTAATTAAGAGAGAATTACCTAAACCAATCGTAATGATGAGGAACTGTTATACTTGGCTGAAATGCTACGGCATTGATGAGACTTTGATGCGACGTGGTACCTGAGCAACTTCTTCATGGCTTGAAATCATGTCAGCATCTTTATTATCACATAATCTACAATCATTCCCATAGAGTGGTTTGAGAATCCATGTATCCAAGTGACATCAGTGTAGTCCTTTGTAAGTACCCATGCAAACAAGAGTAATGATTTCTCCTGGGATGCGTGTTGACTTCATCTTTGTTCCTGTCATAAAGTGGAGGATGAGTCATGATGACCTCATCAAATGACATCTCTACTTTATTACCTAGAGAGGTGGGTCCCTCCCAATTTATTATATTATGAATAGCTCTTTATTAGTGGAGCACTGGAGGTGCTCCTAGTTTGCGAGCACTGCAGGTACTCCTTATTCATGAAGTGGTGGAGGTACTCCTATTTGCAAGCACTGGAGGTGTGTTTGAGTAACTCCAGGCACCTAATCACCTCTGTAGCTTGATTATTCTTATCTGGCATGAAGAAGGGAACTATCATTTGCTAGTTTTCAATCCCCTTGGTCGAGAAAGACAGCTATTTACTGGTTTTCTATCTTCCTCATTTTTTTCTTTTTTTTTTCTTTTTTTAAGAAGACCGCCATTTGCTGGTTTTCAACCTTCTCCTTTTTTTATTTTTATAAGAAGGCTGCCATTTGCTAGTTTTCAACCTTTTTATTATCAGTCCAAAATTGTGACAGAGGATGTGTCCCCTGTAACCAAACACAAATCTTTGATGAACTCTTCCTTAGTGGATGGCCTTTTATAGAGTCTAATTTGGTGGCCATACACTAAAAATGTGTCTGTGTTTCCATCAATAGGTTCCAACAGCACTGTTCCATTCTCAAAAACTTCCTTTATCTGATAAGGACCCATCCAATGAGTTTGTAACTTCCCTTTGAACTCCTTGAATTTAGAATCATAAAGAAGAACCTAATCACCTTGTTGAAATGTCCTCCTCTTGATGTGTTGGTCATGCCATTGCTTCCTTTGATACTAGACCAGTTCTGTTTGTTGAATGGCTTCTGTCCGGATTTCATCTAACTCATTGAGCTGAAGAATTCTGTTTTGTTGGGCTATGGACAATAGTAGACCAATATCTAATACAATTTTAAGTGTCTAAAGTTAAAATTCTATAGACGGAATAGCTTTTTCTCCATAAACTAATTTATAAGGTGAGAATTTTGTTGTGGACTTCTAAGTGGTATTATAAGCCCAAACTACTTTAGGTAATCTGTTAGCCCAACCTTTCCTATACATTGCCATTGTCCTTGTCAGAATGTTCTCAAGTTCCCTATTAGTCACCTCTACTTGCCCATTGGCTTGAGGATGGTAAGGTGAAGATTTCCTGTGCTTGACTTTATATAGATCTTTGAATGCTCTAATTACCTATGAAGTAAACTGAGCTCCTCTATCTAAAACTATGGATCTTGGGGCTCCAAACCTCAAGAAAATCTTATTATAAAGGAAATCAATAACTTTCTTGTCTCTTTCAAATTGCAAAGCTTGAACCTTAGCCCATTTAGTCACATAGTTTGTGCATACTAGAATATACTCTTTGTCTGATGAAGGTGGAGAAATTGGTCCCACAAAGTCTAGACCCCACTGTTCAAATGGCTCCATCATTACTTGAAGATACAGTAACATCTCTTGGGTGAAGGTTGGTTGTCCCATCCTTTGGCACTGATCACACTGCTACACATACTGCTTGGTATCCTTATGAATAGAGGGCCAGTAGTAACCAGCTCCTAGGATCTTTTGGATAGTTCTGTGGGAAGAATAATTCCCACCAGATGGTTCATCATGACATGGTCTCAACATATCAAAAATTTTGTCATCTTTTAAACACCTGCGTAAAATCAAATCAGGACCACAATTAAATAGCAAACCATTTAACCATTTGTAAGATAAGCTTTCCTTAACTAAGTGTTTCTTCTGTTTTGAGGTAAAATGGGATGGATACAAGCCTGTAGCTAAGAGATTAGCTATGCTAGGAAACCAAGGTGCAGTAGAGGAGATAGCAAAAAGATGTTCATCTAGAAACCTGTCTTCCACTAGGTGGTTTTCTCCTCATGTATGCAATCTTGAAAAAAGTTAGCAACCAAATTAATTGCCTAGATTATCAACTATGGTAATGTCAAATTCCTGCAATAGCAATAACCACCTAATGATCCTTGCACCCACTACTAGCTTATTCATTAAGTATTTGATGGTTGTATGATCAGTGTGAACAAATATTTTATATCTAGTGATATAATACCTAAATTTGTTTATAGCATAGATGACTTCCAAGAATTCTTTTTCAATTGTGGTGTAATTTGTTTCTGCAAAGGTAAGGTTTTTGCTGATGTAATAGATGGCATGCATACTTTCTCCTTCCTCCTTCTATCCTAAGACTGCCTCAATGGACTCTTTTGAAGCATCAGTTTGTAGATGGAAAGGTAGTCCAATTAGGTCTTCTCAAAATAGGTGTGACAGTAAGCTTTTCTTTTAGGGTTTTAAATGTTGATTAACAGTCTATTGTCCATAAGAATTTTGTGTCTTTGTTAAGCAAGGTAAATAGGGGGCAACTATTGTGCTGAAATTTTCTATGAATCTCCTATAATAGCCTGCATGACCCAGAAAACTTCTAACATTTGTCTGATTTTGGGGTGAAGGTAACTATTTGATTACTTCTATTTTGTTTTGATCTAATTTGATCCCATTTTTTGAAATGTGGTGTCCTACTATAATTCCTTCCTCCACCATCATGAAGCACTTTTCATGGCTTAGGGATAATTGATTCTTCTCACAGAATTTTAATACTTTATCAAGGTTTATGAGAGCTTCCTCAAAGTTGTCCCCATACACAGTAAAGTCATCCATATAGACCTCCGTGCACTCATTTACTAATTCAGCAAAAATGGCTAAAACAAGCCTCTGAAATGTAGCTAAGGCATTACATAGTCCAAATGGAAGAACTTTGTCGGCAAAAGTTTTCCAAGAATAGGTGAAAGTGGTTTTGTCTTGATCTTTAGGTACTACTTGGATTTGGTTATACCCACTGAACCCATCTAGGAAAGAAAAATACTTTCTCCCAGCAAGGTTGTCCAGTACTTGATCAATGAATGGTAAGGGAAAGTAGTCCCTTTTTGTAGCTTTGTTTAGCTCCCTATAGTCAATACACACTCTCTATTTCCCATTTATTTAGGCACTATGACTAGGGGTGAGACCCATTGACTATCTGAGATTGGATATATAAACCCTGCTTGCAGCAATTTTTCCATTTCAGTCTTAACAATGTCTTTTAAGGCAGGATTCAATCTTCTCTAGGGTTGTCTGACAAGTTTGATATCTTCAATGTATATATGATGGGGAAAAATCTCAGGGGGGATGCCCTTCATATCTTAGTATTCCAAAGCAAAGCTTGTTGAATGGGAAATCGAGAGTTGGATAAGTTTTTCTTCTTGATTTGTTGCTAACTGGGTGTTGATATTAAGTGTCTTTCCTAGTAAAATCATGACCTGTTTTGTGATTTGGTCCATGGATGTAGTCAATCCATATACTGGAGTCATGGTATTGAGGGGACAAGAATGTGGAAGTAACATGTGGAATGTGGCTAAGTCTCTGTAAAAGGTCTCCCCACAAGGAATGATATTTGCTAGGGTACAATGAGTAGAAGTGAGAAGTTCTCTCCTAGAATCTTGGGCAAGCTCCATCACATCCTCATTGATTAGGATGTGGGTAATGTCTTATGTTGTATCATAGTAGATTTCTTCTTCCAACTCATCCAAATGTTCCTTGATGGTGACCATAGCTACGGAGGCATTGTTGTCCATGTTATCTGGTTCATCCACCCATACTCTTCCTATATAATGTATTGATGGTTTAGCTAGAGGATACGGAGATATTTTCTTCAAATCTATCCCATTAGAAATGTCCATATCCCGTTCGATAATCAATAGATGATGTTATTGTAGCTAGCCATGGTCTTCCTAATATCAGTGGATAAGCATTTCTTTGGTTTCTTGGTTCCAATATCAGGAAGTCTACTAGGAATTCCCATGATTCTATCACAACTGGGACATTAGTAATTACCCCTTTCAGAATAACTACTGACTAGTCAGCAAGTTGAAGGATTGCAGATGTAGATTAGATACTTGTGAGGGCTAATTTGTCCATTATATGAACTATCATCACATTTATTGTTGCTCCCAAATCAACCAAAACATTTAAAATTTCTACCCCTGAGATGTAAACAGTTATGATAGGATTTCCAGGGTCTCCATACTTTGGGAGGAACATTTCTCCCATTGATAGATCTACTACTTTCCCTTCCACCTGGATTGTAGAAGGAAAGTTTTTCTTCCTACCTTGTATTTTGACACAATGTTGTTTGATGAATTGGTTCAGTTCTGGCACATCTCTGATTACTTGGAGGAGTGGAATTTCAATGTTTAGTTGTCTAATTTCTTGTAACAGTTATGATTCCAAGGTAGATTGGACTTGTTTTTGTAAGATCTTTTTCTAGGGAACATGATGTTTGAGTCGTTCTAGGTATGGTGCTAGTTTTTCCATCTCTGGAGCATCTCCAAATCTCTTACTAGAAATGTTTCTAGGAATGTTCTCTGGAGTCAACCTTTTAGGAGGAACTCCAGAGTTATCCAAGGATGATTCTTTTTGTACTGTTTCAGTAGTAATCTTCTCTGGAAGTTGAGTGGATGAATTTTCAGGTTCCACATCATTAGTTAATTCAACTATAGTTGGAGGAGAAGGTCTTGGGAATGCTTTCCCAGAACGCAGCTGGGGATTATTAGGATATATAGCGTTAATACCAGATATGTTTTCTTGTTATGTCATGTAAACAGTTGCTCCCTGTTTATTACGTGGATTTGGTATAGGTCGAGCTGGTAAGGGTGGTTGGCTAATTTGTTTATTTTGTGACTGGCCTTGTGTAGTGGGGGTCCAATTAGTAATTCTTGTTGTTGAGGTTGGAAACATCTAGGTTGTCCCTAGTATTGTTGATTATATCCTTGTTGAGGACCCCATTGAGGCTACATGTTTTGTGATCCAAATTGTGGTGGCCACTGTTGAATTCCCTAGGGCTGATTTTGCCAATGTTGGTTTTGTCATTGTTGATTTGGCTAATCATGTTGTCCCCAAGGAGGATTATTTTGAGGCCCATGCCAAGTTAGATTCCATTGATTATTTCCCCAATTAGAAGGACCCCTGTAAGAAGGTTGGCTTGGATACTGATTATAAGGGAAATTCCTAGTTTATTTTTGTCCTACATAGTTTAATTCTTCTTCTATGATGGCATTCTTCTTACTCAACCTTTTTAGGGTTGAAAGTTGACTATATTGACTAGTAGGATGTTCCTTGTCATAGATCTGATAGATCTCTGACTTGTCTAAAGGGCATTCTCTCAATAGATGCTTGTTTCTACACCTAGGACAATAGATGGAGAATGGTTCAGTTGTTCTACCTTGATCAATTGTTCTTATTTTTACTTGAATCCCATCCAATGTGGTATTTAGTTGGACCAGAATATCTATTTTCAGATTTGCAATCTCTACCATTAACTTTCCTATTTCATTCTTCCCTTTGAAAGATTTGGGCATTCTCACTCCATTTTGGGTTTTGGAATAGTTCCTATAGATTTCTTCTATAGTAGGCATATCCATTTTGTTGATATTCCCTTTTCCCATCAGATCCAGTGCCTGTTTTGATTCTTTATCTAATCCCTTTACAAACAGGGTTTTGCCATACCTTCTCAAAGAAAAGTTGAACCTATCCACATAATCCTCTAATGTCTCTTCCTCTCTCTATTTGATTTTGAATAATTCATCATTCTTATCACTGACTCTACAATAGTCCTGGTATTTTCCCAAGAATTCTGTCTTCATCTGATCCTAGGAATGGATGGAATTTTGGGGCAGACCCACAAACCATCTCATTGCATAATCCTTTAGGGTTGAGGGAAATAGTTTGAGTTTTTAATTATCTGATCCATAATCATAAGTCTAGCATACCACTTTGAATTCAAATAAAAACTGATTTGGATCCTCAAAAGCAAGACCCCTAAAATTTAGCAAGTGTGCAGGTGAAATGTTTTTCATAGGGGTGTTATCTTAAACAGCCAGAACAATGGGATATGAGAAGCTTCTTGGAGCCTGATTTTCCTCATCTTCATGATTATCATGATTATCATCCATGTCTAGTACTAGTTCTTCTCCTTGAGGTTCTAGGAAATTAGGTTCTATCAAAGGATCTACTTGGAATTTTTGTTGTAATTCTTGGATATAGTCAGCAAGTGGAAGATTTGGAGGATTGAAAGGATTATTAATTTCAAATGTAGCTTCCAAGATAGGTTCTAGATGTCTCTCTTCAACAAGATCTTATGCCACCCCACTACTTCCTCCTATAGTTTGTTGATGGGGTGTATGTTTTATGTATCTTCCTTTTGAATCTCTAGCTCTAACCATACAGATCTATTTTAAAACTATTTGGCTAAGTTTTCCTAATTAACACAATATGTCCCCAGCAATGGTGCCAAAAATGACAAGGGTCATTGTACCTTATCATTTAATCATATTTCAGATGTCAAATCTAGGGCTGTGTCCTTGGCTATTACAATTAGGAATTCTATAGTTGCCAATTTTATCTAACTCTAATGACCTTTACTAATTTAAAGAAACTGATCTCTGCTATGAGATGAATTCTAAGGATATTGAAAACAGAACTGAATAGTAAATTACTTAAAGTAAATCTATGAACTAAAACATGCATCTATCTATGAAGAATGTAAGTTTCTTTTAAAGCAAAACCTAAAATGACAAACAATAGTACTAGCCTTCTGCCTTGGTGGTGAGAGTGAGCCATTGCTCCACACCCTTTGGGCTAAAGACTAAATCAAAGAATCAACACAAGAGAATAATATCACAACTCAATTCAATCCAATTCCATCAACTTTGTATTTAGAAAAATATTGATATCAAAATGAGATTATAGAAATTAGAAGAATAATCGTTGTCCCTTTTGTTGCTACTTCTATAAGTTTATATCTAAATCTGTGATGAGAGATCACTCACCCTATTCTACATGTTCATCTAAGAGATGACATCAATCTCTTTATTCTACTAATAGTCTAACTACAGAATAAATATCCATGCAATAAAAATAGATTGAGTGGAACAGAAGTCCACACTGAATCTAAGTCTTAGTTTTAGATACAAATGGGTAGCAAGGCCCTGAAATATAGGTATTAAATCAGTTTATCAATAACTCATACAAAAACCAAAAAGAGAAAAACTTCCCACAATTAACTATACTCTGCCCTTAATTACTCAGGTGATTATTTGAGTAACATCAGGAGCATCATGATCACCACTGGAAGTGTCTGACCGACAGTTGTGCTGGAAATCTGCACTATTCTAAAAAGGTGTCAAAGATGTATGTTCTTGTCTGTAGCTCTAGAGATATGTTTATGACCTTCTCATTCATCTCTGGAAATGCTCAAGACTTCAATCCAGCTCTGGAGATGCTTCACCTTCTTATCCCAAAAATTTCTCCAATTAAATTTGAAACCTTGGAAACCAGTCATGGTAAGCTAATGTTGGCTCTGGAGATCATTAGGACTACCTCTAGAGATGCACAAAATTGTCTACCTGAACACTTACACCTCTTGATTCAAAAGAAAGAGAAGATTTCTACATATTTCCATCAATTCAATGCACATCAGTCCTTCAAATAGAAATCATGATCTTAAGTAATTCATCTCTTATTAATCATCATTAGAACAATCTTGTTAGCCTATTTTGGTGCAATCATCAGGACAATGCAATAAAAAGGGAAGAAAAAGAGAGGTAAAAAGATGTTTTCCATGGGTGCTACCTAGCACTCATCACTAGGAGTGTCATATATGCAAAGGTACACCTACTTTCGAGCTAGCATTGTACAATAAGATGCATTTCAGTATATACAAGTCAAATTCGAAAGGATATACAAAGGATGTTGTATGTATGTCAAACTTGTATATAAGGGTTTCAATACAAGTGGTGCATATTTCACTGAGATACAAGTGAACTGTAATGTGGACTCCACCACTCATCGGCGTGAATAAGCCTATTGGAATAGAATTTTTAGATCATACTGATCTTGTGCCTCTCGGCGATGGATACCATTTGGCAGGGATGAATGTGAGTCTCACCGATAAAAATTAGGTCAGGCAGATATGTGTGGTCAGAGTGAGTTTTGTGGACCTCCCCAACTAAGTGAGTTACTCCAATGAAGAGCGATATGCAAAGTTCAATATACAAGCACGGGACATGAAGAGAAATTTAAATGCAGAAAAGGATTTGTATGTTGGTGCATTTGTATTTTTATGATATACATTTGCAATATACAAGGAAATTAAAAGGCATTGCAGAGGGTAACGATAAGAAAACATTTGCATAAAGTTGTTTGTATGTGTGAAAGATACAAGTGTCGGATTCAAAAAGAAAGTTCAATATAGAAAACCCTTTGTATATCTGAATGCGAGTATGTTTAAAGTCCATTTTATAAACTTATGTCTATTGGCAGGTTTGCAGGTATATGGAACATTGCAAGGTGGCAATGGCATCTCAGAAGGTAAAGTCTACATAGAAAAACCAAAATTTACGAAGGATGCAGGCACGAGGTGAAAGCAGAGAAGAAGACCAAGAAAAGAACTGTCAGAAAGGGAAAGTCCAGAAGAAGAAGATAAAGAGGAGGAACTCGAGGAATGAATAAAGATGCAGCACAAAGAAGACATATGCATCAGATACTTAGAAGATAATGAATCATCTAGATGGTTGCCAGCTGGTAACCTATGCCATGAAGGAAAGTGTTGACTAAGTCAAAGAAGGATATATACCATTGATCTTAATTGACAAATCCTGACTGTAGGTCATTTATAACCACTCCTTCACCTTATTCTATAAAAGGTGTAGGGATGCCATTTTTTTAAACATTCAAAAGTTTAATTGAAATTTGATTGTTGAAAAATTAGGACTTATTTCAAAGTTGTTGTAAATATACATGTTTTGCATACTTAATGAAAGAGAAGATAATTTGATTACAAAATCATCATAAATCCTGAGTAATCTATGTTTGAAATCTTGATACATGCTTTGATTAGCTGTGTCCCTTGGAGTGCTTATTAGTCTGTATGTGTTGTTTTCATTCCTTATCCTTTGAAGTTAGCATCATCTCTATCTAGCTATGGAACATCCTGGTGAAAATATGGTTTGATTTCTTTTCCTCATAACTATATCTGGTATGTATGTGGTTCAATAGCTAAATATTCACCAAAATTTGAAGTATTCTTTTAAATTTCTTTGAATTTCATAACAAATCACTTCCATAAGTGCAAATCATGATAAATAATAAGCAGGATAGAGAAATATGTTGACACCCCGTAGATAACTAAATATCATTAGTATATTTGAGCTAAATGCATGTAATGTTGAAAATATCATGCAAAGAATTGCAAATAATGGTAGAAATCATGCAAAGAATTGAAAATAATGGTAGAAATCATGCAAATATCAACCTATAGGTACACTATTTGAGTAAATTCATAGTGTAGAAGTGGAATTGTTGAAGATTTATGCAAAGCAGATATAAAGAACAGGATATTTGGAGGAAATATTGAAGAACTTTGCATGAATAATTGAAGCACGTAAGGCCCCTGAATGATTAACATCAACACACATCAACCACTAAGTAACATCAGTAGATTATGAACTAATCAATGGAGACTTGGGATCATGAATTCTTTGAATTCATCGTATCTTCCAAGATAAATAAAGGTTGTTGTGTAACTTTTATTTCATGTTTGTTTGTAACATCATCATCCACATAAATTGGTGCTAGAAGGAGGGCCTCCTTCTCATCAATAGGTTTTGTCTAATTTGATGATGCAGACAGAAAGGTAACACTCAAACACCTCTGTATTTTGAGTCATATGCAAATATTTGTTGTTTTGAGTTTGTACACACTAATCATTTGTGAAGATTTCAAAATTGAACATAAATATTGTGAGCTTTCTGGTTGATCACCATGAATTGCCAAAGATAAGCTCTATTTCATGTAAATTTGTAAAGCTTTGAAGTAATCTGCTTTAGAAACCTGATATCTGGTTGCATATGATGGAAAGCCTCATATCACCTCATATTTGCATCATTTATGCAAATATTATGTAAATATCTAGTCAGTTTCTATTTCTGACCATAAATACAGCCTTTGCTAGGGAGTTTCAACTGATTTTTACAATAAACTAGCTGATTTTCCTTAAATTTAAGAAATCCTAGCTCTTAGGCCAAATACCAAGTCTAGATCTAGTGGACTCTTTGAAGAATTACCTGTCAGGGGATTTAGACCTAGAATTGTAGACATTCATCACTCTCCTGGTTCTAGTGCATCAGAAGCTTCACCAGAACATCCTCCTGTAACTCCTATCATGTTACAAACACCTACAGGATCACCTCTCACACCTCAGGTCCAACCTCCACCCATTACACCTCAGGGCCAACCTCTTCCAGTTGCTATGTCATTCTTCACTGTAGAGTCACCTCTGACTTTCAATGCATATCATGCTTTGCCTAAGAATCCTGATAAAATTTGTCCTAAGTATCATCCATATCAGGATGCTGATGATCACATCAGAACATTCAAGGAAGCTTGTTGTAGGGCTAGAATTGAGCACTAGGATGTAGTATGCAGGTTATTTCCATTTTCCTTAGGGGAAGAGGCTTATAACTGGTATATCAGTCTTGGTTAGGGTTTAATCAGTTCATGGGCTGCCTTGGAGAAAACCTTTAATGATAGGTTCAAAATACCTATAGATCCTTCAATGAATTATCATTTGTTTGCCACAATCAAGAGATTTGAAGGAGAACCTATTGCTAACTTCAATGCTAGGTTCCAAAAGATGCTATCTAAGTTAGTTGCACCTTATGTTGTAGCAGATGAAGTTACTAGGAGCATATATTACTCAACTTTAGATCCTTTGACTTCCATGTTTATCAAGAGAGCATATCCTAGTGTCACAACCTTAACTAGAGCTTTTGAAGAAGTTGTCAAAGTTAGTCAACAGCTAGTTCTTGCTCCAACACCAAATGTTGCATTTCTAACACTTCTTGGTTATCCTACATATCCTGCCCAACAACAAATCAATGGAGTCATGATACCTCTAGCTATGATGCCTAGTCCTTTACAGATACCTTCACTCAGTATCATGCCTCCTCCAAATGGAGATGGCCAAATGTTACAATATCTAGGACAAACACAAATACCTCAGGGTGTAGATCAGTCTAATAATAATAACAATGGATCTTCCTTTTTCAATCCTCAAACAGAGAATGTAGTGGCTAAGGTTCAGTTAGAGAAAGAAGAAATCAAAGAGATATCAGCACAGTTAAGGAAACTCACCACTGAGATCACTCATCTGAGGAGTCAGAACTTCTATTCCCAACCAAATTAGAATAGAGGTTATGCCAATGACAGACCTAATTATCCTGATAGGGGATACAACAATAACTACAATAACAATGGCAACAATAATCCTCCTAGATAGCCTAGAGTGTGGAATACTAGGCCAAATAATCGTTCTCTGCCATCACCCCTAGATAATCAGCCTCCTAGTGAACCTAGATAGACCACTAGAGTCAACCTTGTAGAGGCAGCCCTTGCAAATTGGTACAGGATGCATAACACCAATGCTCATGCAGAGCTGGATTGTCCTCAATTTTAGATTGCTGCCAGTATATTCCAAGTTGAAGTGTCCAATACTTTAGGTAATCTAGATTGTGTAGAAGGAAATGAAATTGTCCCCTATGGATATGATTATGCCTTAGTGCTAGAAAGTTTTATACATCATCCTCATCAACAACCAATTCCATTTCATCAAGATTACACCCTGGCATGTGAAGAATTAACCATGGCTTTTGAGTCCAACTATGTCTTTCCCTTTGAGGATGAAAATGAGCCCTCAACTGAACATGAGAAGATACATGCTTATCAACAGCAAAATCAGGGTAAGCATAATTACAACCTAAGGAATAATTCAAACAAACCTACTGGTCCTTTGACCACTTCCTTGCCTCCAAACAATTTCAACACTCCACCTAATCCCAAGGCAAGTAATAACCCTGGATTCCCCAAAGTTAATGCTCAATACTTAGCACCACAAAGTACAACATCAAAAGCTGCTAATATGCCTCCTGAATCTGACAAATTGGTCACATATCTGGCAGATGAAATGAAAAAGATTGAAATTAGCTTGTCATTGTCAGAGTTGCTTAAAACCCCTGCTATCAAGAAAGCTTTCATGAAATCATTAGATGATCCTGCTCCAAAAGAGGATAATCATACCTTAGGTTAGTTTGGAAATAAAGATCATGTTGCTAGGGATGTTAATGTTAAACACAAAGCCCCAGCTACTGTTCAAGCTGTAGAGAACTCACACATGACCCTGTATAGAGACAAGAGTGAGTCACCTCCTTTTCTCCTTACCATAAGGATGTTTAGTAAGAATTTACACAACTGCTTAGTAGATACAGGAGCATCTACCAATGTAATGCCCTTGTCCATATGCAATGCCTTAGGGTTACATCCTGCTAAGTCATTGAAGAAAGTGACAATCAGACAAAACAGAGGTGAATATGGTAGGAGAATTAACTCACATTCACATGAAGTTGGCATCAGATCCTAGAATCCAGTACTACATTGATATTTAGGTAGTTGATATACTTGATACCTGTGGGATGTTACTCAGTAGAGACTAGTCAAAAACTCTTAATGGATACATGTCAAATGATTTTAGTCATATGTGGTTGCCCTGGAAAGGAATACCAAATCAAATAAGGATAGATGTTGAACCTCGCATGAAACACATAATCACTGAATATAACAAAACTAATGAAATCATGTATGTGGATGTAGAACCCAAAGTTTACTCCATCAGACCCCAGACCATTAGCATAGAAGAGATCATGATGTATGATGTTCCTAATCATGATGATGACCCTCAGGATGACAAAATAATTGTAGAATCTTATGGTAATCCTAAAAATGAAGTAGAGGTAGATCATTTCAAGAATTTTGAGATGCATTTGTTTAAAGAGGTGTAATGATGTCAATTGTTAAAAATGCCTGTTCATGATGTTGTAATTGATGGATGGTGCAGGTTGCATAATGAGGCACATTCTGAGAAGACTTGTGATGCTTGCTTAGACATGATGGAGCTAGAGCAAGTATGCAATGAAGCATCTTCATCATCATCCACGGTAAGTTCTACAGATAGTGATATCGACACTGATTTTTGTTTGTCATTTGTAGGAACAGGGGAATCCACATATAGAATGAGAGTTTTATTTAGATGACAGAAGAGATACTAGTATGTAACAAGAGTAATGTTAAAAGCAACAAGAAAATCACCCTAGGGAGTGATTGTTTGGTAGAATCATATTATGAGTTATCTAATGAAGATAGGAGTAGTAATCTGTCCAAGTTTGAAGAGTTTTTATCAAAAGAAATTCAAAAGATGACATAGCAGTAAGGACCTCCACAGGATGTCTCGATTGAAGGATGGTGCAGGTTACATGAAGAACCTCATTCAAAAATTGCTTGTTCATTGTGTCTGCATATTCACAAAAGGCAGATGTTGCCTAGTTCAAAAGATTTTCCTTCTAATGATAAAAGGAAAGAAGAAACATCAGCTTCACATAAGGCAGATAAGGTGAAGTGTGAGAAAGTTGAGATACCAAAGTTGAAATGGATATCAAGTGATGCAGCTGCCAGAGCCAAAAAGAGAATAGAAGGCCCAGACAAGCCTTTAGCTAAAGATAAGCCATGGATCCTTAGGTTTGATGGATCCAAGTAAAAACAAGGGGCTGGAGTAGGGATAGATCTTATTGATCCATCTGGAAAATCCTCCTTAGCAGCATACAGATTGCAATTCCCATGCACGAACAATGTGATAGAATATGAAGCTCTGATTCATGGGATATTGTTTGTACTTAGGAAGAAAGTGAAAATTCTACATGTCTATGGAGACTCAGAATTAGTTGTGAGACAGGTAAGAGGTATATGCTCTTGCAATTACAAGAAACTGTCCAATTACAGACATAGGGTGTGGGAACTGATAGAAGATTTTGATGCATTCAACATCACCCATGTACCTAGAGAACAAAATCATAGGGTAGATGCCTTAGCCCAAGCTACCAGTACTTTAGAACCACTATCCATATCTAGTTTGAAAAGATTCTTAGTAGAATTAGTATTAGTGCCTTTTGTGCCTGATAATGTAACCAACCTTCAAGTATTGGATGATGATCAACATATTCTAGACTTCATTTCCAACAGGGATGTTTTTGATGCATAGATCATAGATGAAATGAATGTGGAAGACCACATCTGGGAAGAAGAAGAAATCTTGGAGCTGCCCAGTAATAAGATTCCTAAGGGAATGATAGAGCTAGAAAGAGCATTTGATCTAGACAACATGCTAAAACAGAAGGATTTTCTAAAGGCTGATGGAGGACAGTATTCACAGGTCAACATTGGAAAGGATGATGAAAAAAGAAATGTCCTAATTGGGAAAGTCTATATAGAAGAAGAGTTGGAAGGAATAACCCAAGCTCTCAAAGATTATATCCATGTCATTGCCTGGACTTATGATGAGTTGAAAACCGATGATACATCAATCATCACTCATACTATACCTTTGAAGCCAGATGTCAAGCCCTTTAGACAGCAATAGAGACTTGTCAATGCTTTACTGGAGCCTATCATTTTTGAAGAGGTTAAGAAACTACTGAATGCCAGGATCATATTTCCTATGAAACATTCCACATGGGTGGCAAACCTGGTTCCAGTAAGAAAGAAGAATGGTGACATCATATTATGTGTAGACTTTAGGAACTTAAACAAAGCTTCTAAAAAGGATAATTATCATTTGCCTTCTTTGGATGAGGTATTTCAAATTGTGAATGGTGCCAAGATGATGTCATTCTTGGATGGTTTCTCTGGTTGTAACTAGGTAATGGTGGACAAAATAGACAGATTGAAAACTGCATTCACCACAAAGTGGGGGATATTCACCTATAGGTGCATGCCTTTTGGGTTAATAAATATTGGATCCACATTTTAGTGAGCGATGGACATAGCCTTCAGAGGCTTGATTGGTAAATGCATAGTCATATACATGGATGACTTAACAGTTTTCTCTAAGGATAGAAGAAATCATGTAGAAGACCTGAGAAAGGTGTTGAAGAAATGTGAACAATACAGGATATCCCTAAACCCTAAGAAGTGCATATTTGGGGTAACCACAAGGAAGTTACTGGGCCATCTAATAACAGAAAATGGGATTATCATTGATCTTGATAGGGTGGAGTCAATCATGAAGATACAACTTCCTAGAAGCAAGAAGGAGCTCAAATCTTACTTTGGTAAGATTAATTTTTTTTAGAAAGTTTATTAGTGGCTTTGCAGAAATTATCCGACCCTTGAATGTCATGCTTAAGAAGGACACTAAAATTGAGTGGACACCTGAAGCTAGAGTAGATTTTGAAGATATTAAAAAAGCCATATCAAATGCTCCAGTTCTGATCAGTCCAAACTATACCAAGGACTTTTACATTTACTCATTTGCTTCAGAGCATACATCTGCAGCAGTGTTGACACAGAGAAATGAGGAAAAAGAAGAAAAGCCTATAGCATTCATGAGTTGTCCTTTCATAGATACAGAACTCACATACGTGGATGTCAAAAGACAAGCCCTTGGTCTGGTTTGAGTAGTCAAGAAGTTCATGCATTATATTTTGAGAAGTAAAGTGATTGTTGTAGTACCTGATGCAGCAGTAAAGATGTTATTAATGCAAAGTGAACCAGGTGAGAAGAGAGCTAAATGGATCATTGTCCTCCAAGAGTATGATATGGACATAACACCCATGAAATTAGTGAGAGGACAAGCTTTGAGCCATATGATATCAGAGATTGATCCTAGTATCATGAGCCAACAGTATGTTATTAATGCAAAGGATGATGGAGAATGGTATTCAGATATTAGGTACATCTTGATTACTGGAAGATTCCCTTCAAGATTGTAGGCCTCACAGAGGAGAGCCTTAAAGATAAGGTCATAGAAATACATGATAAAAGGAGGAGTCCTTTTCAAGAAGAATTATGAGGGGATATACCTTAGATGCCTGGAAAGACAAGAAGTAGACAAGGTGCTATCAGAATTACATGACAAGTTTGGAACTGCACATGGATCATCCTTGGATACCACTCATGCTATCCTCAGGGCATGGTATTACTGGCCCACTATTTTCAAGGATACTGCTGAACACATCAAATGTTGTCATATGTGTCAGATTGTTGTGAACAGAGAAAGATATGTTGATCAACCTTTGTAGCCAGTGATGGAGATGTGCCCATTTGCTCAATGGGGAATAGACTTCATAGGACCTATCAATCCTCCATCATCTTCAGGCCACAGGTATGTTTTGACCATTATTGATTACTGTACCAGGTGGACTGAAGCTGTCAGCAGTAAGACATGTAATGCTAAGGATGTCATCAGGTTTTTGGAAAGCAATATAATAACTATGTATGGAGTTCCCTACGCTCTAGTATGTGATAATGGGTCTACCTTTGCTTCAATTAAATTATCAAGTTGGGCTTTTGACTATGGGATCATCTTGAAATTCTCCTCAAATTACTATCCCAAGGGAATGGATTAGCAGAATCCACAAATAAAAATTTATTGAACATCATAAAAAAGTTTATAGAAAAGAACCCAAGGGAATGGAACACCTTATTGAAATATGCCTTGTGGGTAGACAGAACTAGGATGAAGGTTGCGTTACGAAATTCACCTTTTCACTTAGTATATGGGGTGGATCCTATCCTCCCTGTTAACTTGACGATTCCTACACTACAGTTCTCACAAGAATACTTGGGCATAGATAATAAACAGGAAGTTAGGTTGCTTTAGTTGATACACTTAGAAGAAAAAAGAAGTAAGGCAATTGACCAATTTGCTAAACATCAGGCTATTGTCAAGCGCTAGTTTGACAAAAGAGCTAGAATTAAGGATTTTAGAATCTTAGATTTAGTCCTGATGTGGGATAAAGAACATGAAAGGAAAGGAGATCATGGAAAGTTTGATAAACTTTGGATAGGTCCCTTTCACGTGTCAAAAATTTTAGGAGACAACACCTACAGGCTAAAGACCTTAACCGGTGAGGATGTTCCATTACCAGTTAATGGACAGTTTCTCAAACATTATTTCCAAGCCTGAGTCAGCATCATGAAAGTCATGTGTATCATAGTGTACATATTTGTATAGTTGTTTATACAATCTGTTTGTTGTGTTTGCTTTGTTGTTTTCCTATGTGCTGGGGTCTTTATGTTGTTTTAGAGTATGCAGGAGCAAACTAACAACCACTGAAAACAATAGAAAATTCAAAACATTCAGGTTAATTATTTGAAATTTATGCATAACTTGTTGTGACTGTCATGAATGTAGAAAGTTAGTTAATTTGTGAAATTTTGTATTCAATAACTGTGGCTTGAGTATTCAAGGGAAGTTTCTCATAATGACACACCTAAAATCCTTGGGTTTGTTGAACCTACCAGTATAGATATTAGGTGAAAAATTAGAGGTCACCCTTGCTACCATTACAATTCTCAGCTTAATTTCAGCAAGAGACCATTCCTTGCATCATGAAGTTACAAATGTAATATCTTATGAAATCTACATCAAATACAAAAATCTATATATAAAATAATAAAATGGATTTTACTAAAAAATCCAGGTTAAGCCATCTAAGTAACTCTACCGGGGCTATAGACGCTTGCTGGCAGTGGGGCTATACTTAGGAGAATTGTAACGATAACCTTGTCGAGGCTATGGACACCTGCTGGCAGCAAGGCTCTATCTAGTTGGCTATGAGGGAATGACATCAACTAGGTAGTCTAATATTAGTCACTAGTTTGTTCAACTAATTTTCAAGATGAGGATAATTAATCACATGTACCCACTTAAACTGAAGAGAAAATTCATGCACCTTATTGAATACATTATGTCTCAAGTTAAATAATGATTTACAGAAAAGATAGTTGGAAGTTATGAATTTATTTCATTTAGTTTTCTTTAATGATTTTAATTTCATTATTTTGTTTGGTTGCTAGTTGTTGTTGTTAGATTCAGGATACACAACTGAGAGGGGGGGTGAATCAGTTGTCCAAAATTTTTCTTCCTATTAAACACTTAAATTTACTTTGCAATTCAGCAGTATAATAAATAATCAGTCATTAAAACATAACAACACATCAACACATAAGACACCAAGATTTTGACATGGAAAACTTGGTTAAGGGAAAAATCATGGGGTGATTAACCCAAGAATGTATTCTCTATTAGAAGAATAGAAAGAACAAAAATGGCACATGCCAATTAGGGCTCACTACCCAAGCACACTGCTCACAAGAGGCTCACTACCTACAAGAGACACACTGTCTATAAAATAGTAAGTATCACATACATGAACTGGAGAATAGCATCTTCACCATGCTTGAATCAGTTCCATTTAAGCCCAATACTTCTACTTTGCCTTTCGCTCTCCTCCTCGCTACCACACACTCATCTCCACAAGATTCCCTTGAAATGACTTTACAATCCCTTGTTTATACAAGACATCGACTTAGGAATAACCATCTAAGTCGGTAAACATCTACAAGATTATCCGCAGAATGTGTAACTCAGCCGGTCGGCCAGTCTCAGGAAGAACACCATCATCCAGAAGTAATTCTTCAATTGTGAGCTAAAACTCCAATGCGGACCACCAACACAAACTGGACACGATCCAAGGACCTCCACAAGCTTGCCTGAATCACCAAGAACATCCACACTACATCTTCTTATTGAAATCCTTCTTTCTTTCATTTGGAACCTCAAGAACACAGTCTGTCATCATTGTCACAAAGAAATAGATGCTTGCAGACCTCTAGACCATGAAACAATCGAGTTGACACTTATCAAGGATTTCCTAAACACTCCACCAAATCCCTAGAATAGGATAATGCATTTCTGGATCTTACCGGACCTATCTGTATCACTCTATCACCTCTGAACACCTGTCAAAACCAGTTTAAATTGAGCAGCCACAACTTCTTCAGATCTTCTTTCCAACCTCTAAAATCTCTACTAGATCATCTTAAGACACATATCTACAAACCCTTTAAACCGCATCCTCTGATCCTCATCTTATCTTTGACTTTTACCTCACTGTCTTCACTATTTTTCACTATTCCTGATATAACCAATTTTCTCAATATCCTCAGCAAATAGTTCATCCAATCCTTATCATTAATGCAACAGGAGTATGCTGACATCAATGACAACACCAGTTAGACCCATACTTGTAAAAATCTCCCCCTTTGTCATTGATGGCAACATATGATGTGAAAAACTATTTTAACCATCAAGACAAGAGCTTCTCCTCACTGTCACAACTCCCCCTATCAACAACAACCATTCACATGTCTTCTCTCCCTTTACTACTCCCCCTTTGATCAGTAACCACTTATTTTTCACATGTCTTCTCTCCCCCTTTGACATCAATGGCAAAGGGCACATACTTGCAACGCCAATATTTCAGAATCATACTACCTGCTCCCCCTAAGTAGCAGCTCCCCATCATCAATCCAGACCAGAAGATATGACTTTGATACCCACTAACTGATGCACATCAGTGCACCTTAGTTCATCAGCGGAGGGGAAATAACCCCTAACTTCTCCCTGATATACTCAAAAGAGTCCTTAGGTAGAGTTTTAGTAAAGATGTTTGCAATCTGATCCTTAGAAGGCACTAACTCCAATCTGACTTCATTTTTGTTTACTTGCTCTCTCAAAAAATGAAACTTGATGGATATATGTTTAGTCTTTGAATGCAACACTGGATTCTTAGATATATTTATTGCACTTGAATTATCACAGAAGATTGTGATAGGTTCCTCATACTCCACTCTTATGTCTCTTAGCATTTTCTTCATCCACAAAACTTGAGTGCAACTACCTGCTACTGCAATATATTCTACTTCTGCAGTGGACATAGATATTGCCTCTTGTTTCTTGCTCAGCCAAGAAACCAATCTCTTCCCCAAAAAGAAAGCTCCACCACTGGTACTCTTCCGATCATCCATATCTCCTGCCTAATCTGCATCTATATATGCATGAAGAGAAAAATCATGATCTCTGGGATACCACAATCCATACTCAACTGTCCCTTTTAAATATCTAAAAATCCTCTTGATTGCCATGACATGAGATTCTCTAGGATCAACTTGAAATCTAGCATCAAGACCAACAACATTCATAATGTCAGGTCTAGTTTGAGTGACATACAACAATCCTCCAATCATTGACCTATATTTTTTCTGATCAGCCTTAGGAGAGTCATCATCTTTTCTCAATTTACATCTGGTTGCCATGGGAGTACTAATTGGTTTTGAGTCTTCCATCCCAAATTTCTTCAACAATTCTTTCACATATTTGGTCTAAGAAATGAAGATTCCTTCATTTGTTTGAGTGATTTGTAGACCCAAAAAGAAATTCATTTCCCCAAGCATGGACATCTCAAATTCACTTTTCATTTGATTTGCAAAATTTTTCCACATACTATCTCTTCCTCCAAAAATGATATCATCAACAAACACTTCAACAATCAAGATGTTTTCATGATCAATTTTGAAATACAAATTACTATCAGCAGTACCTTTGTTGAAACCAATCTTCAAAAGATGCTTATCCAATCTTTCATACCAGGCTCTTGGGGCTTGCTTCAATCGATACAAAGCTTTCTTTAACTTGCAGACCATATCACCATGATCAGACAATTGAAATCCATCTGGTTGCTCAATGTATACTTCTTCCAAGTCTCCATTCAGGAAGGCAGACTTGACATCCATTTGGTATACTTTGAAATCCTTGAAGGCAACAAAAGCAAGAAATAATCTGATTGCTTCAATTCTTGCCACTGGAGCAAAAGTTTCTTCAAAATCAACTCCTATTTGAGAGTAACCTTTGCAGACCAATCTGGCTTTATTTCTAATTACTTCACCAACTTCATTCAATTTATTCCGAAAGACCCATTTGGTTCCAATCACATTCTTGTTTCTAGGTCTAGGAACAAGATCCCAAGTGTGATTTTTCTCAATTTGCATCAGCTCTTCCTCCATTGCTTTAGTCCAGTTTTCATCATTGCAAGCTTCACTCACTGTCTTAGGTTCAATTTTTTAAATCAGACAATACTTATATGAATCTTGAGCAATCCTCCTTGTTTGTACACCTTTTCTTTTATCACCTATGATATGATCCTTAGAGTGATTCAGTCTTACATACTTGGGAACTTTAGGAGTTTCTTGCACATTTGATTCTTGGTCAGGCTCATTAAAACTCATCTCTTCTTCCTGATTTACTAGATCAGTCTGGATCTAAATCTCAGAAGGGGCTTGGACTCTTTGGATCAAAACATTATTCTAATCATCTTCACCATATTCATAAAACCTTGAGGCTTTTTCAATTCCTTCATCAACCTTCACATTAGTACTTTCTATAATCTTTCTCAATCTCTTGTTATAACACCAGCATGCTTTACTTTGAGTAGAGTAACCCTAGAAAATTCCTTCATCACTTCTAGCATCAAACTTGCCTAGCTCTTCATCTCTTTTAATATAACATTTTCTACCAAAGACTCTGAAATACCTCATAGTAGGAGTGATGCCAAAACAAAGTTCATAAGGAGTCTTACCAGTATTACTTCTGATTTGTACTCGATTGAGAGTATAGACTATAGTGCTGACGGCTTCTCTCCAATAGATCTGAGGAACATTTTCTTCCATCATCATTGTCCTAGATGCTTCCTGGATGGTCTGGTTCTTTCTCTCCACTACTCCATTCTGCTGTGGAGTCCTAGGAGCAGACAACTATCTCTTTATTCCTTGTTTCTCATAGAATTCTATGAACTCACCGGATGTGAATTCTCCACCTCTATCAGACCTAAGACAATTTAATTTTATTCCAATTTTATTCTCTACCATAGCCTTAAATATTTTGAATTTCTTAGGAGCTTCAGATTTCTCTTTCAGAAAAGTTACCCACATCATTTGGGAATAGTCATCAATTAGTAACATGAAGTATCTATCACCTTGCACACTTATGATCCTTGCCGGACCACATAAATCAGTATGAACTAAGTCTAATAATCTGGTAGAAGATTGGTCCTTGCTTTTGAATGAGACTCTGCTTTGTTTACCTAGCTGACATTCTTTGCACAAACTATTTGTAGGTTTCACCAATTTTGCAAGATCTCTTACAACCTGAGTATTGCTTATCTTGATGATATTATCAAAATTTACATGACACATTCTCCTATGCCATAACCAACTCTAATCAATTTGTACAAATAGATAAATTTTACCAGTACCAACTAAATGGAGGATATTACCTTTTGTTTGAGTACTAGATGCAATCTTTGTTCTGGAGCTTTCAAAGATCTTGCATTTTCCATTCTTGAATTGGAGATCATAAATTTTGTCCACCAACTATCCAACACTTAGAAGATTGTGCTTCAATCCTTCAACATACAGTACATTACCAGTTTTGTTCCTTCCATCAAAAGAAATAGTTCCTCTACCTCTGATTCTACCAGCAAAATTATCACCAAACTTTACCACTCCTCCTTCATACCTTTCCAAATCTATGAACTTATTTTTTTCACCGGTCATATGGTGAGAGCATCCACTATCAATAACCCAATCATCATTTTCTTCAACTTGGGCAGCCAGAGCTCTTTCTAGAACTTTCCGGACATCTTGAGGCAAAATGACCAATCTTATTGTAGTTAAAACACTTAAAAGGCAATTTACTCTTGGCATAAAAGTAGTGATATTTTCATCTTCTCTCATCTTCAGACTTTCAAATTTCCCTTTCATACTTTGTATCCTTGCACATTTAACATACTTGTCTCCTTCATGAAGAAGTTCCAGTTTTTCCCAAATCTCAAAAGTAGTTGGTAGATCAACAACATTTGAAAGCTCTGAATCAAATAATGCACTTAGAAGAGCTTCTATAGTCCACAGATTGTTTTCAACATCTGTGATTTCATTTTGGGATTTTAGGCCACCCTGTGGAGGAGTATACTTCATTGAAGCCATGTTCCAGTAATGTATTCCCATACATTGCAAGTGACATTTCATGCGACTTTTCCAAAGATTAAAATTGGTTCCGTCAAACTTCAGACTATCCTTTTTATAGGACGACATCCTGGATCTCCTCAAGTGATTAAGCTCTTTTTAGAGGAACTTGGCTCTGATACAAATTGTTAGATTTAGAACAGACAACTGAGAGGGGGGGTGAATCAGTTGTCCAAAATTTTTCTTCCAATTAAACACTTAAATTTACTTTGCAATTTAGCAGCATAATAATTGATCAATCATTGAAACATAACAACACATCAACACATAAGACACCAAGATTTTGACGTGGAAAACCTAGTTAAGGGAAAAACCACGGGGTGATTAACCCAAGAATGTATTCTCTATTAGAAGAATAGAAAGAACAAAAATGGCACATGCCAATTAGGGCTCACTACCTGAGCACACTGCTCACAAGAGGCTCACTGCCTACAAGAGACACACTGTCTACAAAATAGTATCACATAAATGAACTGAAGAATAACATCTTCACCATGCTTGAATCAGTTCCATTTAAGTCCAATACTTCTACTCTGCCTTTCGCTCTCCTCCTCGCTACCACACACTCATCTCCACAAGATTCCCTTGAAATGACTTTACAATCCCTTGTTTATAAAAGACATCGACTTAGGAATAACCATCTAAGTCAGCAAACATCTACAAGATTATCCGTAGAATGTGTAACTCATCCGGTCAGCCAGTCTCAGGAAGAACACCATCATCTGGAAGTAATTCTTCAATTGTAAGCTAAAACTCCAATGCGGACCAGCAACATGAACTGGACACAATCCAAGGACCTCCACAAGCTTGCCTGAATCACTAAGAACATCCACACTACATCTTCTTACTAAAATCCTTCTCTTTCATCCAGAACCTCAGGAAGATAGTCTGTCATCACTGTCACAAAGAAATAGATGCTTGCATACATCTAGACCATGAACCAATCGAGTTGACACTTCTCAAGGACTTCCTAACACTCCACCAAATCCGTAGAACAAGATAATACATTTCTGGATCTTACCGGACCTATCTGTATCACTCTGTCACCTCTGAACACCTGTCGGAACTGGTTTTGACTTGAGTGGCCACAACTTCTTTAGATCTTCATGTGGACCTCTAAAATCTCTACTGGATCATCTTAAGACACACATCTACAAATCCTTTGAACTGCATCCTCTTATCCTCATCTTATCTTAGACTTTTACCTTACTGTCTTCACTATTTTTCACTATCCCTGATATAACCAATTTTCTCAATATCCTTAGCAAACAGTTCATCCAATCCTTATCATTAATGCAACAGGAGTATGTTGACATCAATGACAACACCGGTTAGGCCCATACTTGCAATAGTTGTGATGTTCACAACACACCCCATTTTACTCCTTAGCAAAATTAGGACCCCTGCTGTGGCTGGCTTCTTTTCTTGTGTGTGTGTGGGTCTACTTGGTGGTAAAGGGAAAAGGAAGTGAAAGTACAAACCTTGTTGAAAACAAAGAAAAAATGGCATTAAGTACCAGAGCTGAGTATGGGTGAATTCCTTGTCAAAAATGAGTGAGGGTTGCTTTTTGAACCATTTTAAAATTCCCTGTATTTTGCAAGTTATGTGTGTTTTTTGGTAAATGCACTAAAAAAAAGGTTTGTATGTTGCATATACAAAGTCTTTTGTATATCAAGTCATTGTATGGTCCCATAAGGAAGTCATCGGGTTTATATGCATTGTTTACTTGTATGCATTTGCTAATATTTTGTTTTTACATACAAGGTGGACTCAAAAAGGTTCTAAAGTTTAATGCATAATCCGTCGAGTCTGTCGGATGCATTTTTTGTTTGTATGTTTGAAAAGTGTGAAACATAGAAAGTGGACATACAACGCTATATACAAAATCCAAAACCAAAATGATCATGAAATATGGTTAAGTTAATGTATGTGTCGGTACATACATTGTGAACATACAAGGTGGAATTCAAAAGGGATTTAAGTCTAGTATAAGGGATGCATCGGGATTCAATATATATCGAAAAGATGCATTTTGGTATATACAAGTTAGAGTTGAAAGGATATACAAAGGATATTGTATGCATGTTAGACTTGTATATAAGGGTTTGGATACAAGTGTTGCATGTTTCGCGGAGATAAAAGTGAACGATAATGTGGACTCCACCACTCATCGGCGTGAATAAGCCTACCTGAATAGAATTTTTAGATCATGACGATCTTGTGTCTCTCGGCGATGGATACTATTTGGCAGGAATGAATGTGAGTCTCACCGATAAAAATTGGGTCAGGCAGATATGTGTGGTTAGAGTGAGTTTTGTGGACCACCCCGACTAAGTGAGTTACTCCAATGACGAGAGATATGTAAAGTTCAATATACAAGCACCGAACGCGAAGAGAAATTTAAATGCAGAAAAGGCTTTGTATGTTGGTGCGTTGGTATGTTTATGATATACATTCGTGATATACAAGGAAATTAAAAGGCATCGCGGAGGATTACGGTAAGAAAATGTTTGCATAAAGTTATTTGTATGTGCGAAAGATACAAGTGTCAAATTCGAAAAGAAGGTTCAATATAGAAAACCCTTTGTATATCTGAATGTAGATATGTTTAAAGTCTATTTTATAAACTTATATTTGTTGGTGGGTTCGCAGGTATATGGAACGCTGCAAGGTGGTGATGGCATCTCAGAAGGTAAAGTCTACACAGAAAAAGCAAAATTTACGAAGGATACAGGTGCGAGGTGAAAACAGAGAAGAAGACCAAGAAAAGAACTGTCAGAAAGGGAAAGTCCAGAAGAAGATAAAGAGGACGAACCTGGGGAATGAATAAAGATGCAGCACAAAGAAGACATATGCATCAGATACTCAGAAGATAATGAATCATCCAGATGGTTGCTAGGTGGCAACCTGTGCCACGAAGGAAAGTGTTGACTAAGTCAAAGAATGATATATACCATTGATCTTAATTGACAAATCCTGACTGTAGGTCATTTGTAACCACTCCCTCACCTTATTCTATAAAAGGTGTAGGGATGCCATTTTTTTTAACATTCAGAAGCTTAATTGAAATTTGATTATTGAAATATCAGGACTTATTTCAAAGTTGTTGTAAAGATACATTTTTTGCATACTTAATGAAAGAGAAGACAATTTGATTACAAAATCACCATAAATCCTGAGTAATCTGTGTTTGAAATCTTGATACATGCTTTGATCAGCTGCGTCCCTTGGAGTGCTTATCAGTCTGGATGTTTTGTTTTCATTCCTTATCCTTTGAAGTTAGTATCATCTATATCTAGCTGTGGAACATCCTGGTGAAAATATGGTTTGATTTCTTCTCCTCATGACTGTATCTAGTATGTATGTGGTTCAATAGCTAAAGATTCACCAAAATTTGAAGTATTCTTTTAAATTTCTTTGAATTTCATAACAAATCACTTCCATAACTGCAAATCATGATAAATAATAAGCAGAATAGAGAAATATGTTGACACCATGTAGATAATTAAATATCATTAGCATATTTGAGCTAAATGCATGTAGTGTTGAAAATATCATGCAAAGAATTACAAATAATGGTAGAAATCATGCAAATATCAACCTGTAGGTACACTATTTGAGTAAATTCATAGTGTAGAAGTGGAATTGTTGGAGATTTATGTAGAGTAGATATAAAGAATAGAATATTTGGAGGAAATATTGAAGAACTTTGCAGGAATAATCGAAGCATGTAAGGCCCTTGAATGATTAACAGCAGCACACATCAACCACTAAGTAACGTCAGTAGATTATGAACTAATCAACGGAGACTTGGGATCATGAATTCTTTGAATTCATCGTATCTTCCAAGATAAATAAAGGTTGTTGTGTAACTTTTATTTCATGTTTGTTTGTGAGTAACATCATCATCAACACGAGGGTTTATAAGGTTGGAGATGGTTGCAAGAATCTGCAGGAAGGGTCAGCAAGGCAGAGAAAGGTTGGAATTGAAGAGATAGTTGACTTAGAGTTGGCAGATGGTGATCCTTGTTGGAAAGGAGTGTCAACAATGATTGGGTCTCTGAGATGGCAATGGAAAGGTGTAGTGAGGACTATGACCGAGTCTCTACAGGGGTATCGATGGCAATTTTGGGAGGCATTGACAAAGATTTCAAGTGGCAGCTGGGTGGAGGAAATGTCGACGACATTGATAGTCAACTTCACGAGTGGCGATCGGCAGGGTCGAAGGGAGCTTGAAGGTGTCAGTTGTTAGGGTTTAGGTAGGTAAGGATATGGTGGCAACAACTTTAATTCAGTGGCAACGGAGTGGCGAAGACATCGACAATAGGTGGAACAAAGAATGGAGCAGAGGTCGGAGGAAGCGGCCAGAGTGTTGGGTTTAAGGCAACGCCAACCAAGAGTTGTAGGATCCACCAGGAGTGACGATACAGATAATTTGGGCATTTAGGAGCTATGATGGGAGGCAGCAGAAATAGTGGTAGGAATTTAGGATGAAGGGCGAGCAGTGGAAAGAGCGACAGGTGTTAGGGAAGCTTTCAACTAGCAGTGGTTAGGTAGCGAAGGTGGATAGGGGTGGATGTGAAGTGCTTTGCAGGGAAGGCAAGTGTCAACAGAGGTGTCAACCTAAGCTGCAGAGGGTGGAGGAAGGTTTTGGAGCTACCAACCTCAAAATTTAAAACCCTGCAATGACCACAAATTAAAACCCTGCAACAACCACAGATTAAAACCCTGCAACGACCACAAAATTTAAATCTGCAAGCATAAATAATTACCCTACAGCAAAAGTTATCAACTATCTAAAAACAAATGAAGAAAACTAACAACAGTCAAAAACCAATTAGCATAGGCGCGGAATGGTATGGTATGTCCATACAGTATGGATCTGTATAGTACAAGCTGCTGTACTAAAAAAAAATTCAAAAAGATCAAAAATTCACAGTAAGCAAAACCTAGGGTATTATATGTTGATCTTCACCTGTGAGGCCTCCCAGACTCAACGGTGAGGTCTGTTTGAGCTCCGGAGGTCACTTGTGAAACTTGCCTATCAAAAGTTGACAAAAAATGATCTATTCACGTCGGGTTCACCAAAATGAGATAGGGAAAAAACTAGCTAACATGCAGAAATTAAACTACAGCTAACCCTAGCTCCCAATGGAGTACATTCTAAGCTACAAATAAATCAAACAAACATGAAATAAATATAAATTTGAAGCTAACTAATGACTTCTCTCCATTGTCCTTCTTAACCTTGCATTATCGTTCTCAGATTTGCAAGTTCATGCAACCATCTTGAGAAGCTCATGTGTGTGATTAGCAAGATATTGGAGATTATAAACAAAATAGGGAGCTTCCAGAACTAAGAAGATGAAAAATGAACTAAGAGAGGTGTTTTATAGAAGACTTGATTTAAATGGATGGCTAGGATTGAGAGTTGACTTTTGATGCAAATTAGGGTTTCTAGCCACTAGAGGACAAAAGACAATTTTAAATTAGAAGAAATGATGAGATGGATAATGATTTTTAAGTTAAATAAATTAGGTTCATTTATTTAATTTATTTGAAGATTGGAATATTGTGAGAGTATTAAATTAAATAGGTGAAACCTATTCAATTAGGATAAGGCCTTATAATTTAAATAAATGTTTATTTATTTAAATTAAAGGGGACAAGGGGATAGTGAATAATTAAATAATTAATCAATTAAAATGAATTATTTAACCATAGAGGAAAATTAGGGAAAATAGTAGAATATGGTAGAGATTAGCGTTTTGCAACCTGAGGACACTTTTAGGTGTCTACACATACTATTGGTGCTTGTTGATTGTAAGTTGTTGTGCATAGTTAGCCTAAACTATTTTAATGAATTAAGTTCGGTTGCATAACAGTAGTTGAATTGCACCAGTGTTGGGTATTTGATGAATGTATGCAATTTGAAAATCATAAGATTCCTTTGAAGATTGCATCATTTTCTGTAGCATTATGGTTTGTTGACCTAGTTAAACAAGGAATGGTTTATTGAGGGTATTTTGTTTATCTGCAGCATATTGTCACCTAGGTTTTCAAATCTCTCTATCCCTTAACCCTTTTGCATTTTCTTTATAAACATCTTAGAATTAGGTTTTAGGCAGCATTTATATTGTTAATCTACTGAAAGCATCCTAGGGTTTCTTGTACACTTTACTGTTATAATTTCATAAATCCTACATTTGCATTTAAGTCCCCTTAGTTGGTACAGTGAATATATACCCACTGAGTTATCCTACAAGCTAAGACCTAGTTGTATAAACCTTGGGAAAGTCTTTTCTAGGATAGGATTCCTTTCAAGGGAGGTGAGATACCTTGTATTTCATATGTGTTGTTGTGTGCTAAAACCACCATCAACATAATTCTACTCAGAACATATCTAACCCAAGCATCTTCATAACACAGAATAGGAAAGTTGTTCCAAACATCCAATTTCTTTTTTGTTAGGGCACTGTGTTCAGTCTTCAAATTAAAGTTACCATTAGTTAACTCCTTAACCTAGATTTCCTCTAGGTTAACATGATTATATTCTTCCAATTTAGTGTGAATGTGCATTCTTACATCCTTAGTATGAAAAACACCATAGAATATGCTCAAGAAAGCACCATCCAGATCCATTTCCATAGACTTGAATGGGTATTTCTTGAATTTGGGGCAAGGTTTGTCTACAACATCTATCACTTGTGAAAAAAACCTCTTTAATACCCAATAGAGAACTTTCTAGGGCAAGATAAGAAACTGTAAATAAGTTTTCAATCACTTCTAGTTAGGGTTTGAAAGCACTGAATCTTAGGATGCTATGATTTCTTCTTTACTACATTGATTGGCTCTCTCACACTTGAAAATTTGTTTACAATATGAATTTTGATGATTTCTTATAACCTCTTTTTCAATGACCTAATTCATAATAAATGCCATGTTTCATAAAGCTTTCAACACTTTCACTGTAACTCACAGTTAACTTCAATTGCTCCACAATCTTCCCTAATAAGAGATTTTCTTCTACAATCTTCTATAGTGAATGAGGCATCTTGGACTCAAACTAATATCTTTGGGATGAGGCATCAGCACCATTCCTTTGGTAGGGGGGAAGATTTTCATTGAGACTCCCCCTGAGCCAAAGCTCAAATCTTAGTTCTCAAAAGGAACATCTGCACCAGATGTCGGTATAGGCTCATCCTTAATCTCTGTTACATTCTTCTTTATCCAGATCTTATCCATTTCCTTCTTTTGAGGAGTAACATCACTGGGATTCTTATACCTTTGAGAGTTTTTTCCTTCATTGCACTCAGGACAGTTGCACATGTCTTGCTGAGCATTTCTACTTCTTCTTGCCTTTGATCTGCAGTTAGCCACTTTGTTTCCAAACTTATTACATGTATAGCAGTATCCATAAAATTATTAAGCATTATTCATGTTATACCTTGGTGTTCTACTTCTGCACTCATTTTCTCTATGTCCCATCTTATTGCACACATAACACTTAATAGAGTTTTGACTAATTTTACTTCTACATTCAGCAGCTTTGTGACCAACTTTATTGCATGTAATACATTGACTAGAGAAATATGGAACATTTTGATCCCTTCTACTCCTACATTCTATTTCTTTGTGTCCATACTTATTGTAAGAATGACAAAAACCATTAAAAGTTGGGTACCTCTGAGCATTTGGTTGTCTAACCAAAAGTCTTCTAACTTTATTCTTTTGATTCTAGATTTTTTTGCCATTGTTCCTCTGATTTGAAGTCTAATATGATTTTGAACCTTCACCTTTTTCAAATCCTAAGCCTTCTTTATCATTTGGACCTTTCTGACTTGCAATCATTTAATCAAGCTTTGCAAAACTTATCTTGAACTTGTCTTCATATAGTCTTGCCTTCACCAGATTGGATTTCAGATTTATGACTTCATGTCCAAGCCTTACACATTCTTCTAATTTTGTTTTCACAAATGCATCAAGCTGACATTCCTCAATTCTTCTCTTCTCCTCAGTTTGCACTTTCAAACCATTATTAGATTCATTTTCTTGCTTTAATTGTTCACTGACTTCTTTATGCTTTTCTTTAAACCTTTTAATTTGCTCTTTTAATTTTTTGATACAATCAATTGCTTCCTTGGCATATTCCTTTAGATCCTTGATTTCACATTCAGTCCTTTCAAGATCTTCAAGAGCAACATTAAGTTCTCTAGCTTTGTTAAGTATGCAATCTTTTTCAATCAAACTAGTAGCTGGGATTTCTTCCAGAGGAGTAAGAAATCTTCTGGTAACCATGTGTTCTATTTCTAAGACCTTCCTTGAGTAATTAGGCTTCTTCCAAAGGATTTGACTCTGATACCAGTGGTTAAACATGTTGACTTTTTCCCAGACTGGATGCTTATTCCCAGATTTCCCTACAAGGTAGCCATCAGTGATCAACAGGATCTCTGGGCCAGGGGCCAACAGTGTAGGAGATAGACTCTGTATTTTATCTCCTCTTCTTCTTCAGGCTCTGCAAAACTTAGGGGGGTATTCCCTACTCAACATCCATGAGGATATGCATACAAAGGCTGGGATGCTGATAGAAAGCAGATAAGTCCTCCTGTAAGTAGACCAAAACTGAAAGATAAGAGCAAAGGGGCTAGCTTTGGGCCTATTTGCAGTTGTAGACAGAGGACTGAGGATCCTAAAACTAATTCTAATGTCCTAATGGTTGTTTTAGATTTTGATTTGGATTTTAAGTTTGGATGCAAAGCTGGACATGGTTGTAACACAAACACAAAGCAAGATTGGTGCCTATCCAGGGCCTGGAGTCAGTAGACATACACCTCTGAATGATCAACATGAACAGCTAAAACTGGATTTCAGGGGGATATATGTGATACCTGCCTTACAGATATCTCCCAATACAGAGTGTTAAGTTATCTCTACTTATGGCATCCCTACTGCAGTATACCCTTCCCAATGTTCAACCTGAAAACAGTTTAATCTACCCCTTGAGCAGAAGTTAAAAGATCAGACATTCAACATAGGAATTCTATGCTCTAGAATCTAAACATTACCCAAATATCCAGATTCAGAAGAAGAATACATGCAATACTGGAGACAGAATTAACAAAACACATGCTAAGATAGCATTTCTCATATAAGATTAATCATGAAATCAGTGGGTTCGTGCCAAAACATACAACAAGAGATACATAGACTCATAGGTTTAGCTGTACAGAGCAGCCAGATCAGCTTGTTTTGAATTACAGAGCCAAAAATCTTCAACTTTCAACAACCAAAAATGAGTAACACTTCCTGCTTATAACAGCCAGGTAGTGTACCACAGCAATTAATTACATGGTTGACCAAAAATCCCGCCAGATACATAGTATCAGAAAAATGGCGCTCAACGCATTACCAGATTGGCGCCCAAACATGAATGCAGCAGGTAGGGGAGGAGACAGGAAGAAACCTCGAGCCCTGCGCCACTGTCCGTTGATGTACACCTTCAATTGAGTACCAGATCCGTCCATACCTCTGCAACCTTCGCCATTAATGGCGCACCAACCCGAGGCCTCAGGAAAACGTCAAACTATGCATCGCAACCATTTCCCGCCAAGATACCTCATCGTCATGATATTTCAAAAATGCAGGATATCAATTATCCCACATGCACCCCGCGGCGACCTTTTCAACACTTTATATACTAGGCCACGAACATATATAATGTCGGTGCTTTTGCTCCTGACGACACTAGTATAAGACTTCATCATCATCCTCCAACAGCATGATATCATGTTGCTTGAAATATCACCCTGACGTCAGCATCATATCGCAATATAACCTGCATGATAATCGCCTTCATCGGCACAACCTGATCCATCGGAGGAAGATCCTCCTACTTAGCCGATACCAAAAGTCTGGCCGATGAACATCCTGATGACGTCATCGTCATATCCTGCTGACGTCATCAGCATATCTGCCTACTGCGCACCTCCTCGTATCCGGATGACATCATCATCATATCGACATCAGGATGAATAAAACAACGAACATGAAGTGATACAACAACATCAGGATGATATTGACTAAGATCATCCTGACGTCCAAAATATGATGACCACGATGAAAAATCGGGTCACACTTAGAACTTTACAGCAACATCATCAGGATGATCTTAACAAAGATCACCCGATGTTAAAATATCACCCCAGCGAAAGATCATGCAGGTAGACAATATGATGACCCTCGCAAGCAACACGGCGATAACTGGAAATATGATCATGATGATGACGACGACCCTTAAGAAAAAATAGGCCGGGTTGAACAACTTAGAAAATGACCCCCTCGGAAGATCGGGGTGACATCATCATCATATAAGGGCAGGGTGATAATTGGAAGATCACCGGATATTTGAAAAATCACCCTCCGCAAGAAAATTAAGGCACATTGTAGCTCATCAGCAAGATCGGGATGATATCCAAACATCACCCGATATTGAAATATGATGATCCTGATGAAAAACAAGTCGACAGAAAACATGATGATGCTGACCACCATCGAAGCAAACATGATGATGATGACTTCCTCCTCGAAGAAAATATGATGCTGCAGCTGAAAAATGCCGAGGAGGTCCAACACTTAGGAAAATGGGCAAGAAGATATAGGGTTCAAATGAAGAAACCCCCTAAACATGAAAAATCAACCTCCAGGTCAAAATGAGTGCTAACACTGGCTCCGAATGGGGACGTGCAGGTGAAAACCTGCAGCGAGAACCAGATCTCCGGGCAGACCAGGCAAAAAAACCAAAAAGCACGAACTGCACAAGACATTTACACTACATACATGTTTTTACAAATGTGCACAGCGACAAGTCATTTATGCAAAATAGAACTTAAGGAATTGGCCATGCACAGGCAATTCCAGAACTTCACCATCTAGGGCCTGGAGGAAATAAGAATCCTCCCCGTGAGTACTGCAAATCTGATATGGGCCCATCCATAAGGGTTCAAATTTACCATGTTTACCCTTTTCTTGACCTTTTGCATTCCAAATGAGCACCAGATCATTGACTTGAAACTTCCTTTTTGTAGTTCTCTTGTCAAACTGATATTTCACATCTTGTTGTCTTTTGAGATTGATCTGGTGGGCTTTCCTTCTGTTTTCATCCAATGCAACCAGTTGGTTCACTCTTTCTGTCATGGAGTCTTCAATCTCCTCATCATTTTCCTGAATGAATCTGTAAACTGGTAGGAGATTGCCTATGGGCAATCTGGCTGATGCACCATATACTAACTCAAAAGGTGACATCCCAATAGCCCTTTTCACTGTCACTCTGTCAGCCCATATTGCTAAGTTCAATTTTGAGTCCCAAGCTCTCTTATTCTTGTCCAATATCCTCTTGATAATTTTCATGATGCTTTTATTGCTCGATTCTGCTTGACCATTCCCTTGTGGGTGATATGGTGATGTATATGATAGATTTATCCCATACCTGTTGCAAAAATCAACAAATTCACCTGATCTGAAGCACATAGCATTATCAGTGACTATCTTGAATGGTACTCCAAACCTGATGATAATATTTTCTAGCATGAAATCTGTCACCACCTTACTTGTAGCTCTCTTAGTTGGAATGGCCTTAATCCATTTGGTAAAGTAATCAGTTGCCACCAAAATCCAACTGTGTCCCCCACTTGATTTGTCTGCAATTTCCCCTATGAAGTCAATTCCCCATTGCTGAAATGGAGCATCCACAGTTACAGTTCCGAGGGGTAAAGCACCATCATATTTCAGCTTTCCTGAAAATCTTTGGCAAGGGTCACACTTCCTCACTAACTTTTGTGCATCTAAAAAGAGAGTGGGCCACCAATATTCTGCTCTGAGAATTTTATGAGCTGTTGTTTGGGCAGTATAATGTCCACCACACAATCCTTTATGCATATCAATCAAAACATTGTTAGCCATATCCTCATCCACACATCTCAGCAGCACACCATCAGGGTTTTTCCAGTATAGCTCACCTTGAACAATAACATACCTGATCGCATGTAACTTTAAAGTCCTCTTTTGACTGTCACTGAAATGGGAAGGACAATTCAGATTTTGCAAGTAGTAGATAATATCCTTGTACCATTCAGATCCTGATACATTTACACTCTCATTTTGGACTGCATTAACTTGGCATGCTTCCAAGTTTGACTGTGCCATCATCTTGGCTAATCCTTGTCCTCTTATCAACTTGGTAACTTGTATGTCTATGTTAAACTCTTGCAGTTTGTTTATCCATCTGCACCTTCTTCCAGTCACCTCCTGCTGAGTGAATATGTCTTTGACTGCTGCATGAGGTACATATGCAATTATATATGATCCTACCAAGTATGGTCTGAAACTTTTGATGGCTCTGACTAGTGCATATGCCTGTTTTTCCATAATATCATACTTCAACTCAGAGGCCTGCAAGGACATACTGAAGAAAGCGATGGGCTGTTCAAAACCATCTTCGTTTTTCTATAGCAAACATGCAGCAACAGTATGAAAGGAAGCAAATGAAAATACTTGGAATGGCCTAGAAAAATCAGGAGATTTAAGAACAGGGGCCATCTTGATTGCCTCTTTGATACTCTGAAATGATTCTATTGCTTCCCTTTCCCAGTGGACAGTTGCATCCTTCTTCATCATCTTGGAAATGTTCCTTGTGGTTTCTACAAAGTTGGGAACAAATCTCCTAACAAAATTTATCTGTCCAAAGAAGGACTGAACTCCTTTTACAGTTTTTGGCATTTGAATTCTGTCAATAGCAGCCACTCTCTCTGGATCTATCCTGACTCCATCCTTGGAAACAATATGTCCCAGGAGCTCTCCTTCAACTACCCCAAAGGCACACTTCTTTGGATTTAAAGAAATACCATACTCTAGTGCTCTTATGAAAATCTACTCCAGATGCAAACAATGCTGCTCTTCTTTCTTTGAGTAAGCAGTCAAGTCATCCTGATATACAGCCAGGATTGAATCAATCAGCCCTGCAAAAGCAACATCCATTGCTCTTTGAAATGTAGCACCTGCATTGGTCAATCTGAAGGGCATTCTAACATACACATAAGTTCCCCATGGAGTGGTAAAGGCGGTCTTATACTGTTCTGATTCCTTTACCTTCACCTGATTATAACCTGAAAATCCATCCATCATGGATAAGAGTTCACAACCAGTCACTCTCTGCAACATAGCTTCCATATTAGGCAGTGGATAGTTATCCTTTAAAGAGGATACATTCAAGTTCCTAAAGTCAACACAAAGCCTAATATCACCATTCTTTTTTCTGACTAGGACAAGGTTAGACACCCAAGTTGAATGCCTGATTGGCACAATTATTCTAGCTTCCCTGAGCCTTTTGAGTTCTTCTTGCATCTTGGGAGCTAAGGTAGGATTAATAGGTCTTTGCTTTTGTCTAAATGGCTTAGCTCCAGGCTTCAATGGGATCTCATGCAGGAATAAATCTTCCCTATAGGCTTTTAGGTCCTCATATGACCAAGCAAAAACATGTTTATACTTTTTCAGTAATGCAATCAGCATACTCCTAATGTGTGGTTTGAGCTGTTTACCAATGTATACCTTCTGAGGGGCCTGAGATGTCCCCAAATTTATCTCTTCTAAATCTTCCTTATTTGTGGGAGATGTCCTTGTGACCAATTTATCTCTACTGTCAAAAGCTCTTTCCAAAGCTACCAACCCTCTAGGGATTTTATTAGTCTTCAATTGAATTATCTCTTTTCCCACAAGAGTTTCTTTTCCATCTATAGTCTCTACAAAAGCTTGGAAATCAATTTCTTGATTCTCATATTCATCTATGCAGTGCAAAAATTTCAACAAATCCCTATCATCATTAAACACTTGCCAACTGCATATATTTTCTGGTACTGTAGGCCTAATTTTAACTTCTACATTTGTAACATCTGACAGAGTGATGTCATCTGGCCTTATTGCAACATTGGTTAATAAATCAGCCATAACATTCTTTGACCTCTCTACCCAGCCTATTGAAAATGCATCAAATAGTTCAATGGTATCCCAAACAGCATGATTGTATTGTTTCAATCTTTTGTTTTTTGAAGCATACTTATCTCTAATTTGGGATACAATCAGCTCAGAATCCCCAAATACTCTTAACATTTTAATTCCATGTTTGAGAGCAATATTTAGGCCTAAGAGTAAAGCCTCATATTCTGCAATGTTGTTTGTGCAATCAAACCTCAGCAAGAAAGAGAATTTGAGGAGCTTACCAGTTGGAGACAGGAAAATAACTCCAGCTCCAGAGCCTTCTTTTGCACAAGCTCCATCAAAAAACATGGTCCACAAACCTCGCTGATCCAATTCTTCAATGCAGGCATTTTTCTTTTTATCTTCTGTATCATCTGAGACAACCTTGAAGTTATCACAGTCAGTGTCTACAAAGCATACCTGTTCCTCTGCTTCTTGATCTTCTACTGTCTCTGATGATCTTTGTTCTCTGATTAGCTTAACATCCCTGCCATTCATTGGAATCATGGCATATGACAGGTCCAGCTACATACTTCCACCAATTAGTGTTGCCCATCTTCTTGACAACAACATACCATACTGTGGCTTGATGTCAACCACTGTTATATTCATTTTATATCTCTTTTCAGGAAATGCTGCCAGTTTGAAATCTACATCCTTCATGATTCCAATAACTGGTACCTCTCTGGCATCCATAGCATAACATTTTCCACATGCCTTGTCAATTTTCAATCCAGCTTGTTGCATGATGGCCAAAGGCATGACATTTGTAGATGCTCCAGAGTCAAGCATACAATTTCTAATTATTTTTCCATTTATAACCAGGGAAACATAAAATGGTTCCACTTGTGAAGGACACTTTGTCATAGTCACTCCTAAATAGACTTCAGGAGTCTCATCTTCTTCATTACACATGACATGTTTTTCACCCTGGATCTGAACATTTTGTTTAGCTTAAAAGGGCACCCCTGAAATTAGGGATATTGTCCTATTCTTGATCTCTTCCACTTTCATGAGTTCCATAAGTGGAACAGAGACTTTTACCTGAGAGAGGACCTGAGCTATATCAAATGGAGCATAATTTTGTATAACAGTTGTAGCTTGCTCCACAATCTTGTTTTTATCCTGAGCTGATTTAGCTTTTACTTTCATAGTTCCCTGATCATCATTCTTGTCTTGGGAACCTTTACTTTGATCTTCAGCCTGAGGGATTTTGTTTTCTGGTCCTTGAGATTCATGACCTGTTCTATGTCTAAAATTCTGTTTATTATTTACCCACTGCCTTTTTTGTGGTTCAATTCCTTTATGACCATGCACTAGCTGACCTGCAGAAATATCTTCTGGCTGATGTGGGCTGCCTACTTGATTTTTACCTCTGAGATTGTAGTTGCTTTTGACTTGAGCAACTGCTGCAGCTGTGAAGGCTCTAATTTCCTCATCAGAAGGTCATTGTAAGTTACTCAGAAAATTATGTGAGTTCTGAGCATACACATAGTTATCTTCATTATCTTCATCATATGGGAACTGTTGGCAGGCCTGAATTTGATGATCTGTATTCTCATCAGCATCATAAAAAGTGTATCCATTGCCTATGGACATCATATTAACATCATCATCTTGCACATAATGTGGCTTATTGCATTCATTACAAGATGTAGCATTATCATACAAGGATTGAGCAATCATACACTGTAACTGTGAATGTGGCATCTGGCAAATTATACACCATGGAGCATCATCAACAATATTTATAGCTTTCTTTAGAGGATCAGGAGTTTCTTTGACATGTTGAGCCCTCTGATTTGTGTGGTTATGTGGGAAAATAGGCTTACCATCATGCCAATTGGTATGATAAGGCATATCATGCAATGATGGCCTCTTTTCCTGCCTTTGATAGACTTGCCTATCAGGACCCATCCCTTTTTCACTTCTAGCTAATCTATAGCTTAGGTCCTTAACAACATTTGCCAATTTGTCTATCTTATCTTCAGGGGAAGATGTATTACCTTGAGTGTTCTGAGGCTTGTTTGGATTCTGCAGAATTTTTATATCATCCTTTCTATTTGTCTTGCCCGATGCTTTCCTATTATTTTCAATATTCACTGCAATTCTAAAAGCATCCCTGAGAGTAGCAGGACCTTTATCTCTTAATCCATATGCAGTTTTTGCATCAAAGGCATTGATATACAATATTATGCACATTGGTTCATTTGGCCTCATGTGATGTGGCAATTTGTTTAACACTTTAGTAAATCTTGCATTAAAATCTGCAACTTGCTCATTTGACCCTTTAGTGATACTGGTGAACTCATTTACAAAAAAGCTAGGGTCAGTTTTGTCACCATATTGCTCCTTGAACATCCTTTTAAAATCATCCCATGATGAAATACTCCGGTCAGGCAGATTCTTGTACCATTCTCTTGCCTCATCTATTAAGGATTGCATGAATGACTTCATGAAAACATCCTCATGTTCAACCTGAAAGTTATCCATGACATTTTGAAAGGCTTTTAGATGATCTTCTCCTGACACAGTGTTGTTTCTTGAAAATTTAGGCACTTGCAGCCTCAGATGCTTGTCAATGGGGTTAGGATACCCAGGAATACCATCAAACACCAGCTGCCTGAATCTATCTAACTGCATGGGCTGTCTGTTTAACTGATTAACATTAACATTTCTGTTTGCATTCTGGTTTCTTACATTGTTCAGTGGTATCCTAGCATATTCACATTTTGTCTCTCATCATTATGCTGATGTTGCACTTCATTTCTTTGCTGATGTCTCTGCACATTTGCATTCTCTAGGGTAGGAACTGAATCATTTTGGGCAGTTCTTAAGGCTTGCACTTTCTGCTTCATATCATCTCTGATTTTCATGGCTTGTAGATATTCTAGTTCTGCTCTTAGATTTCTGATTTCTTCAGCTAATTGTTCATCCTTAGGCATGGAGGTAGATGGTCTCATACCATTCTGGTCATCATCTTCATCATCCCTCAGAGACTCTGCCTCTTCAAACCTTTCACTAGGCTCTAGAAATGGGCATTCTTGGAACACCTCTGACCTCATTCTCATGCTACCACCCTGTTGCCTCTCATATGCACCTTGAATATCAGCTTCTGCATTTGAAAAGTAAGGCACATGCTGTCCTGATGGCCTAGGGTTATCTTGCATATCATCACCTTTTCTGGGGGAACCCTCATGACTAACTGAGACAGCTCCCTTTCTTCTGTACATCATTCTTCTTGTTACTGGTAACTCTTTAAATAAAGGATTTTGTTGGGATCTTCTCCCCTGCATATAAATTTTACTTTGACCGGTTGGGAGATTACTTCGGAGTCGCCACCTATTACTAGGAACTATTTTCTTTTGAAAACCAGGGTTCTTTCACAAATTCCCCAGCGGAGTCGCCAATTTCTGTTGACTTTTTCCCAGACTGGATGCTTATTCCCAGATTTCCCTACAAGGTAGCCATCAGTGATCAACAGGATCTCTGGGCCAGGGGCCAATAGTGTAGGAGATAGACTCTGTATTTTATCTCCTCTTCTTCTTCAGGCTCTGCAAAACCTAGGGGGGTATTCCCTACTCAACATCCATGAGGATATGCATACAAAGGCTGGGATGCTGACAGAAAGCAGATAAGTCCTCCTGTAAGTAGACCAAAATTGAAAGATAAGAGCAAAGGGGCTAGCTTTGGGCCTATTTGCAGTTGTAGACAGAGGACTGAGGATCCTAAAACTAATTCTAATGTCCTAATGGTTGTTTTAGATTTTGATTTGGATTTTAAGTTTGGATGCAAAGCTGGACATGGTTGTAACACAAACACAAAGCAAGATTGGTGCCTATCCAGGGCCTGGAGTCAGTAGACATACACCTCTGAATGATCAACATGAACAGCTAAAATTGGATTTTAGGGGGATATATGTGATACCTGCCTTACAGATATCTCCCAATACAGAGTGTTAAGTTATCTCTACTTATGGCATCCCTACTGCAGTATACCCTTCCCAATGTTCAACCTGAAAATAGTTTAATCTACCCCTTGAGCAGAAGTTAAAAGATCAGACATTCAACATAGGAATTCTATGCTCTAGAATCTAAACATTACCCAAATATCCAAATTCAGAAGAAGAATACATGCAATACTAGAGACAGAATTAACAAAACACATGCTAAGATAGCATTTCTCATATAAGATTAATCATGAAATCAGTGGGTTCGTGCCAAAACATACAACAAGAGATACATAGACTCACAGGTTTAGCTGTACAGAGCAGCCAGATCAGCTTGTTTTGAATTACAGAGCCAAAAATCTTCAACTTTCAACAACCAAAAATGAGTAACACTTCCTGCTTATAATAGCCAGGTAGTGTACCACAGCAATTAATTACATGGTTGACCAAAAATCCCGCCAGATACACAGTATCAGAAAAATGGCGCTCAACGCATTACCAGATTGGTGCCCGAACATGAATGTAGCAGGTAGGGGAGGAGACAAGAAGAAACCTCGAGCCCTGCCCCACTGTCTGTTGATGTACACCTTCAATCAGGTACCAGATCCGTCCATACCTCTGCAACCTTCGCCATTAATGGCGCACCAACCCGAGGCCTCGAGAAAATGTCAAACTGTGCATCGCAACCATTTCCCGCCAAGATACCTCATCGTCATGATATTTCAAAAATGCAGGATATCAATTATCCCACATGCACCCCGCGGCGACCTTTTCAACACTTTATATACTAGGCCACGAACATATATAATGTCGGTGCTTTTGCTCCTGACGACACTAGTATAAGACTTCATCATCATCCTCCAACAGCATGATATCCTGTTGCTTGAAATATCACCCTGACGTCAGCATCATATCGCAATATAACCTGCATGATAATCGCCTTCATCGGCACAACCTGATCCATCGGAGGAAGATCCTCCTGCTTAGCTGATACCAAAAGTCTGGCCGATGAACATCCTGATGACGTCATCATCATATCCTGCTGACGTCATTAGCATATCTGCCTACTGCGCACCTCCTCATATCCGGATGACGTCATCATCATACCGACATCAGGATGAATAAAACAACGAACATGAAGTGATACAACAACATCAGGATGATATTGACTAAGATCATCCTGACGTCCAAAATATGATGACCACGATGAAAAATCGGGTCACACTTAGAACTTTACAGCAACATCATCAGGATGATCTTAACAAAGATCACCCGATGTTAAAATATCACCCCAGCGAAAGATCATGCAGGTAGACAATATGATGACCCTCGCAAGCAACACGGCGATAACTGGAAATATGATCATGATGATGACGATGACCCTTAAGAAAAAATAGGCCGGGTTGAACAACTTAGAAAATGACCCCCTCGGAAGATCGGGGTGACATCATCATCATATAAGGGCAGGGTGATAATTGGAAGATCACCGGATATTTGAAAAATCACCCTCCGCAAGAAAATTAAGGCACATTGTAGCTCATCAGCAGGATCGGGATGATATCCAAACATCACTCGATATTGAAATATGATGATCCTGATGAAAAACAAGTCGACAGAAAACATGATGATGCTAACCACCATCGAAGCAAACATGATGATGATGACTTCCTCCTCGAAGAAAATATGATGCTGCAGCTAAAAAATGCTGAGGAGGTCCAACACTTAGGAAAATGGGCAAGAAGATATAGGGTTCAAATGAAGAAACCCCTAAACATGAAAAATCAACCTCCAGGTCAAAATGAGTGCTAACAAAACACTCAAAATACTGAGAGGGAGGTGAATCAGTATTCTCTTAAAACATTTACACATCAAGCATTTTAAATCATTGATCATATTCAATTTCAATGTAGGAAATCAAACATAAAACATGCAACCATAATTCATAACACAGAAACACTAGGATTTTTACATGGAAAACCCAAAAAGGGAAAAATCATGGTGAGGGTTAGCTCACAATATATTATTATAAAGCAACCGATTAACGTACTCACTATCCAAGAATTCTCACTGCAGGTGGCTCACTGCCAAAGGACTCACTGTCTTGAAAGAAAGAGATAAAAGAGAAAGGGTAGCTCACTGCCAAAATTAAACTGTTTACAATTGCATCTAACATATGCTTGAAGTACAGTTCCAATGAAGCTTAAAGTACAACACAATACTTATCACACTATTCTCAAATATTAGACTACACTCATCTACATCAATTCACATCCAAGGGTACTTGTCGCATTACTTAGATTACATCTCTATCTGTCTATATACCAAATCAACAAATCAAACCTTCATATATATCCGCTTCTTTCACAACATCAATTAGGTCGGCCTAATTGGATGTAACCTGCAAAATATGCCATACATAATCTATCGCCCCCCAAAGCTTCACACACACACTTCACACCAAGATTCAAACTTTGATATATGTTGGCATCAACCTAAAATAGCTCCCACATAACACCACAAAACATATTTACCCTCTGTATAACATCAACACCTTCAGGTCAGCTCCACTGGCAAAGTAACAATAATATGAACTAACTATCAAACCACAATTGGTATCCAAAACTCCAAATTGCCTCAAACTTGGAATATAAACTTTTAAGATATCCATAAACTTATCCTCAAATCCACACAGTAAAATTTTCACCTACGGTGAAATGCAGAGTATCTCAACTTTGTCTTAGGCACAGTCAAAATATTGTCAATACAGAGTGCGATACTATGCCAACTCTATCTTACCTTCCAAAGGTTTTCAAAACTTGAAACTTTGGATTTACAATCTTTGAACATGTGTTTACAACACCTTACAACTGTATAGATAAATATTCTATATCGAAGGAATGCGGACCAAAATACTGAAACTTTGTACACTGAATGCAATATATTGACAATTAGCCAAAATTCTCAATATGTTCCTTACCAAATCAAATCTCTTTGCACAATTGTCTTGTAAGAAGGAAAAGATGAATCTGTATGGAAGAGGATCAAACTCTCTTGTAAAATTCCCATCCAAACTTCTCTACACAATCATCTCCTTAATTGTGAAAACCATTTACGAGAACATTCTACCTTAGTCCTTAGTTGACACTATCTTCAACCCATTGCGTTGTTCTATGGACCAATGAATTCTCTGTCATCTTTACAATCTTTGTTGCCATAATACCTTTGAAATTTGTTTCCATCACTATTACAATCTTACAACTGTTGTTGCCATCAATGACAACAGTACTCAACATCATGCCCTACCTTATCTTCTGCATACTGACAACCTCTTCATCAAAGATGTTGCCAACAACATGTACATGATATAAGAAGATAGATGGAAGACCTAGGTCTCATTTAGAGCAAAGAAACTCCCATGGATATTGTCATTGATAATCTGGGCCCATTATATCTTCTTGTCTCCTTTCAATACTTCCCCATTGTACCCAAACATCTAGGGTTTAAATGTTGATGCAGTGGATAGACCCATAATTCTTTTAAGAAGTGTCACCATGTCTCCTACCTCAGGTTTGAAATCATTCCTATATGTACCTAAGGTATTTTAGACATAGAAGTTCTCTTGACCTTCATCCAGGTGTTATTGATCACCTTAGTACAATTCTCTGGATTCTGATCATATAGGCACTGGTTTGCCTCTTATTATCATAATCATGATAGGGAAGACAAGAATATCAAAAGCCTATGATAGAGCTTCAATAGTGAGGTTGGAAATCACTCTTCCATCTTGAGTTACTACGGACCTGGTTGGTGAGTGATATCTCTCTACACAAGCCATGATGAGTTCTAAGAACTGAACTACAGTGGGAAAACCTGATGCTTGGGCTATGCCATTTTTCTATGATGCAAGCCCAGTTGGTGACATTAGGACTAAACACCCTCAACTTGAAGTCATCTAAATCCACGTGGTCGATATCAGTATCAACTATGTTGTTCCAATTGGAAGTGATCTTGGACACTACAGGGACTCCCTTAAATTTGTACTTCATAGTGACAGTCCGAGAAGTCATCTACCCAGTATACATCACCTTAATGAATATCTCTTAGTTAACAATTTTCACCATGTTCAATTTACCAAGTAGGTTAGGAATTACTAAAAATTAGTTTAGACAAAAAATTAGCATGAATTCCTAACAACTATTTTTCATCCAAGACACCAAATTTAACCAATCTGATAAAAATGGGCATTTCTACCCTCACAGGGTATGAGCATAGCACATAGTCAAATTCATACTTCAGATTGATTCAGGGGGATGAAATCCTTAAATTCATGAAATCATGCAAAATTGTTTGTCTTGATCAAGAAAATGGGTCCATACAGGATAAGTGAACCATTTCTGCTGAAAAGTGGGCATGGGAACCCTCACTAGATATGTAGATATTTTAGCCCTTACTGGACATGCAAAGGTTTTGTGCTTGATAGCATAAATCATGTATCAGGTGGAGCTACCACATCATGGTCTCCTTAGAGCTGGTAAAACTTGCAACACAGGATAAGCAGGTCTAACTCTCCTTATCGGATAAGTGAGGGAAAAACCATTAAGTGGATAAAATCCACATCCTTTAAAAACATTCACAAAGGTTGAGGTGTTTCGAGGCTTACGGTTTTGCAAACCTGGGTAACTACACAAGATATGCAGGAAAATGGCCTTTAAGTGGATAAAATCCACTGTCATATAAAACTCCTACAATGGCCAATGGACACAATGCTTGAAAGATTGAGCAAGCTAGGGGATCCCTACTGGATAAGCGAGTCTACGAGCCCTCAGTGGATAATATCGACTGAGGCTCAAAATTGCTGCAAAGTTTGAAGCTCCTAACCTAGGCTAAGCTTGATTACAAAATTTCCTATAGAGGCCCCTTTGCGGATCAATTTTGGCCTAAGAGATATCATCCCTTGTCTCATGACTTCACCGCAATAAAACTTTGAAATCTATAAAAGGAAACTTTTGAATTTCCAATGAATGACCTAGGTTTTAACAGAAAGAAATTTCAAGTGAAGCCCTAAAGCCTATTGCCTAGCATGTTTCATGCAAGGAATATCGTACAAATCAAAATGATGCAAAACCTATGGTAGTTTAAGTAGAGAACACACTATGGTTTCACACAAATACCTATCATTTTGCTGATTTTTTTCTACCAATTTCACTTCTCACTCATCTAAGCAAAATGCAAATATAAATAGGCTTCAAATGCAAAAAGATAGAAGAAATTCAAATAGTACTCAACCTATTTTTTTTAAAGATGCAAATGACACTTCTGGGTCCTGATGCAATGAAAACCATGATTTACAATGGGGAGACATCAAATATCAAAGAAAATAGCTTTTGATTTTGATAAAATTGCCTAGGATCTTAGAAAAATTAGAAAATAAGTGTTGATAGTGAAAATGAATTGAATTGAAGCTTAAATATTGCTCAACACTCACCAAAACCCAAAGTGGGTATTTCGAGCTGCATCAGATAATCTGGAAAGAGGTGCCCGAGTGGATAAATATCCACTGTCTTATAAAATCCTTGCAATATCTTGTGTCTAAGGAAAACCCTACTTTTCCTAAAAAGGTAAAGGCTTGCACTTGTGTGGGACTTTTAGATAAAATAGGACATATCCCGAGATGCTAGATTTTCCCACAACTTCTACTGGATGATAAAGTCCCCACTTTTTAGGGAATCTTTCTAACACTTTTCACTCCTATGGGGATGTAGGGAAAAAGAGGAAATTTGGATATTATCTAGATGACAAGGTATCCCACATAATATCCGGTTGAGACACAAATTAACTCTAGCGATCAAAACATGGATTTCCCTCAAAATAACACATGCAAGGAAAAATCAAAGACCTCATGAAATCATGCACAAAGGCAAAACCAAGACTCAAGAGGATGAAAATACTCAAAACCACTCCCTTCTAAAGTAAACTCCCCCAAGGTACAAATTCCTCATTCTTCTCCAAAGCAGAAGGCCACACAATCAAGACCCAAGCCAAAAGATAAAACAAAAAGAGGGGGTCCTCATTTTAGCTAAAATGGGGTGTGTGTGTAGGGAACAACAAATGGCGACTCTATTGGGGAAATACTCCATAGCATCTCTAAGATAAACAATAGTTATGAACCTATAAGCTCTATGTATCCCACTTATCAAACCAATAACCATGAAAACATGATCAAGGAATCAAAATCAAGAGTTAGCATAACCATCTATATTCCAAAGATCTAAGTGTGTGCATACACATTCATTCCCATCCTTTGGTAACTAAGGTCATCCATATTCTCTTACATTAAGCTACATGAATGATACTCACCTCATGAACTACCTGGACATTGCCTCACTGCTAATCAAGCATTTATTAGCCCTGATGAGGTTGTCTCTATGATTCCACTCAAAGCATGTCTCTACTACCAACCATGCATCCATAGCCTTGGTAGAGATACTCAAATCCTCCAAGTAGTTGATTCGTATGACAGGAGTACTAAGAAGTACCACATTTTGATTTCTTTCCTTATTTGAATGATTCAATTAATTTATCTTTGATAGGAGTACTAAGAAGTACTTCCTACCCTATAGCACATGTATTTTCCACATGGACTACATGCATTAGTGCAACTTGCTGGGTTGGGAATCATAGTGGTGGCAAAGGTGAGACCTTAAGGTTTTTCACTTAATGCAAGATCACAAAGATTTACCTAGAAACTTTACGATCATTAAGAAGTAAAAAGGTATACGATCTCAAAATACTTCAAGTCATACCAAACAATTGACTCACCCTCCAAGAACAAGCATCATGCTACTCAACACTAACAATGGAGCCCACAATAAATGCCTAGTTTATGACTAATATTTCTCAAGGAAATTCTAAACTCAAATGCCTAAAGTGCACCCTTCAAAGTGCCTACAACTGCCACTTTATTCAGAAAATGCAAGACCCCGAGAAAGAAAAACAAAAAGCAAGAAAAAGGACTAAACTAAGCAATCAATTAACCTAAACCAAAAATGAGGAAAGGACCAAAATCAAAATTATGTACATAACAAGAGACCTCAGGTGCCTCCTAAGCCCATAAATAATGTTTTAAGAATTTCCCATTGATAGGTAGTGGGAGATCTTCTCCAGTAAGTGTTTTCAATTGGTATGCATTATCTCCTAGGATCTCAACTATCTGATAAGGGCCTAGCCAGAGTTTGGTAAATTTAGCATGTTCTCTTTTCCACTCATGATCCTTATCCCAATATAAAACTAAGTCTGCATTATGAAAAGCCTTAACATTATCTCTCCTATCAAACCAATGTTTCACAATGCCCTAATGTTTAGAAAAAAATTCAATGGCCATGTCCCATTTTTCCTCTAGATATAGTAGTTGTGTAAGACGGGCTGAAATTTTGTCATTTGACTCTAGATAATCATGCATAAACTGTAAAATGTATATTTTCAGATGTATGGGAAAGCTAGGCTCTAATCAGTAGAGCAAGTGATATGGCAAAGTTCCTAATGTAGCTTTGTTTCTTATCCTATCAGCCCATTGGGCAAACCTAAGCTGAGTATGCCATTCTCTTGGGTTTTTATCAAGCAACTTCTTAAGAACTTCCAACAAATTCTTAGTCGTAGACTTAGCGACACCATTACCTTGAGGGTAATAGTTGGATGAAAACTTTAGTGTACTAACATAATCAAATGCCCAATTGGAAAAGCGTAATGATGAAAATGCAAGACCATTATTACAAATGAGGGAAAATAGATAGCCAAATCTGGTGATTATATACTATTCAACAAATTTTATCACCACCTTGTAGTACATTGCTTACATGCCTGAGCTTCAGACCACCTAGTGCAATAATTAGTAGCGGTTAGAATATACTTGTGTCCTACAGAGGAAGATGGGTTGATCATACCAATAAAGTCTAATTCTGATTGTGCAAAAGGCCATAACCGGACCAGATGTAGAGGTACTGTAGCATTTCTCTCCTTAGAAGAAGTGGTCTAGAAGACATGAAAAGTTTGAGCATACACATGAGCATCGCAAAAGAGAGTGGGCCTCTTAGTATTTTTCTCACAAAATTTGGTTGGTAGTTGATAACCCAGAACCGTGCCCAGTACCAAATCTCTCATGGAAACTGATTAACACTTGTGAAACTTATGGTTTTGTTAAGGCATCACAAATAAATGCCTTCATGATTCCTCTTCTATAATATTGATCCCTTAACCATAAAACTACTACTTTTCAACCTCAAATATCTCTTCCAAACAAAATTTAGATGGGACAGACATCATTGATTGAGAAAATAAAACAAGATGTCACTGTACCAATATCTATGGATATATCTTCTAACACGTACTGCTAAGAAACTAAGTCTGTGCCTGCCTCTACCATTATTTGAGTGAGGGATTGTCCTCTCACTAACTTAATTGATTAAATTTCTAGATCAAATTATTGCAATATATCATCACCCACTTTCCCTCACATTCTCCTAACTCACTCTACATTAATAGGGACTTGACGACAATGTCAGGGATGATAGCATTTATCTTGCTTCTCAAGATATAGTGCCTAAAACTTATTCATAGCCTTGACCAAAGCATAATCTTATTTTTTCTATATTAGGATAATAGAGATCAACATCTTTTAATGGAGTACTCATGAATGCAATAAGGTATTCATCAGCAAGTCCTTTCTTCTGTGTTAGCATTGCTACACACATATGCTCAGAAGCAAATGAGTAGATAAAGAATGACAAAGTGTAATCTGGACTTATAAGTATTGGGGCATCTATGATGGCTTGTTTGATTTTTGAAAAAAACCTTCTTTGCTTTGAGTGTCCATTAAATTTTAGCATCCTGTTTCAACATGGTATTCAACAGTCTGAAAATCTTAGCAAACCCTGTTATGAATTTCCTTATGAAACTAATTTTCCCAAAATAGGACTTGAGCTCCTTCTTACTATAAGGTGGCTAGATTTTGAGGGTAGCTTGGACTATATCAGGATCTATGGATATACCCTCCTTGGAAATAATTTGACCAAGTAAATTACCTTCAGTTACCCCAAAAATACACTTTTTAGAGTTGAGGGAGATACCATAATCCCTACATTGTTGTAAAATCTTTCTCAAATCAGAAATATGATCTTCCCTTCTTTTGAAGAATATAACTTTTGGTCATCCATGTAAATGATGATACACTTCCCAACTAACCATTTGAATGCTATGTCCTTGGCAACTAAAAGGTTGCACTAGCATTGATTAAACCAAATGACATCCTACGATATGCATACATTCCCCATTTGCAAGCAAATGTAGTCTTCAACCTATCTATATATTCAACCATCACTTGGTTATATCCCAACTAACCATCCAAAAATGACATCATTTGTAATCTATTAATAATCTGCAACACTTCATCCAATGATGGCAAAGGATAATTATCCTTCTTTGAGGCTCTATTTAAATTTATGAAAACTCACACAATCTGATTTAGCTATTTTTCTTATGTATGAGCACTAAATTAGACACCCATGTTGAATGTCATACTAGGAATATGATTCTATCTTCCAACAACTTCTTCACCTCCTAAAAAATTAGTGGTTCCAGCAAAGCATTAACGAGTCTCTACCTTTGGTGGAATGGTTTGATCCCTAGCTTCAATAGTATTGTGTGTGTGTGTGATAATGGAAGTATCATAAGTTTTGAGGTCTTCATTGTTAGATTTAGGGCACGCAACTGAGAGGGGGGGTAAATCAGTTGTACAAAACTTTCTCTTGCTTTAAACACTTAACTCCACATTGTTAATTAGAAGCATAATAGAAGATTAACCATGAAAGCACAATGCAACAAATCAAGAGTAGAAACACATCAACACATGAGACACCAAGATTTTTGACATGGAAAACCTGGTTAAGGGAAAAACCACAGGGTGATTAACCCAAGAATGTATTCTCTGTTAAAAGAATAGAAAGAACAAAATGGCACATGTCAATTAGGGTTCACTACCCAAGCACACTGCTCACAAGAGGCTCACTGCCTACAAGAGATGCACTATCTACAAAAGAATAAGTATTATATACTTGAACTGGTAAATAGCATCTTCACCATGCTTGAGTCAATTCCATTTAAGCCCAAACCTTCTGCTCTACCTTTCACTCTTCTCCTCACTACCACACACTCATCTTCCACACCCACACTTGAAATGACCTTGCAATCCCTTATTTATACGCTTCATCAACTTAGGAATGATCATCTAAGTCGACTAACACTCATAAGAACATCCGCAAGATGTAAAATTCATCCGGTCAGCTAGTCACAGAAGGAACACCATTATCCAGAAGTTATTCTTCATTTTTAGGCCCCAACTCTAATGCAGATCATCAACACAAACTGAACATGATCCAAGGACCTCCACAAGCTTGCCTGAATCTCCAAGAACATCCGCACTTCCTCTACTTACTAAAATCCTTCTCTTCTTCATCCAGAACCTCAAGAACACAGTCTGCCATTGCTGTCACAAAAGGAATAGATGCTTTTGAATCTTCAAACTAGGAACAAATAGAGATTACACATTATAAGGACTTCCGCAACACTCCTTCAAATCTGCAAAATAGAAAAATGCATTTTTGGATCTCGCCAGACCTTTCTGTAACACTCTGTCACCTCTAAACATCAATCAAAACCAGTTCTACTTGAGCGATCACAAATTATTCATATCTTCATGCAAACCTTTGAAATCTCTATTGGAACAGCTTAAGATTCATATCTACAAACCCTTTAATCCGCATCCTCTTATCCTTAACCTGTCTTGAGCTTTTACCTTGCTATCATCACTGTTCTTCAATGTTCCTGATTGAGACTAATTTTCTCAGTATTCTCAACATATAACTCATCCAATCCTTATCATTAATGCAACAGAAGTATGTTGACATAAATGATAATACCAATTAGGCCCATACTTGCAACAATCTCCCCCTTTGTCATTGATGGCAACATATGATGTGAAAAACTGATTTGACCACCAAGACAAGAACTTTTCCTTACTGTCACAACTCCCCCTATCAGAAACAACCATTCATATCTCTTCTCTCCTATTACTGCTCCCCCTTTGATTAGCAACCACTTATTTTTCACATGTCTTCTCTCCCCCTTTGACATCAATGGCAAAGGGCACATACTTGCAATTCTACCACTTCAGAATCATATCTACTGCTCCCCCTGAGTAGTAGCTCCCCATCATCAGTCTGGACCACAAGATGTACTATGATATGCACCGGACTAATGCACCTTAGTGCACCTTAGTTCATCACCGCAGGGGCAATAACCCCTAACTTATCCCTTAGATACTCAAAAGAGTCCTTAGGCAGAGGTTTAGTAAAGATGTCTACAATCTGATCCTTGGAAGGCACAAACTCCAATCTAACTTCATTCTTGTTCACTTGTTCTCTCAGGAAGTGAAACTTGATGGATATATGTTTAGTCTTTGAATGCAACACCAGATTCTTAGATATGTTTATTGCACTTGAATTATCACAGAAAATTGTGATAGACTCCTCATACTCCACTTTGATATCTCTTAACATCTGCTTCATCCACAATACTTGAGTGCAACCACTTGCTGCTGCAATATATTCTGCTTCGGTTGTAGACAAAGATATTGCCTCTTGTTTCTTGCTTAGCCAAGAAACCAATCTCTTCCCCAAAAAGAATGCTACACCACTAGTGCTCTTCTGGTCATCCACATCTGCTGCCCAATCTGCATCAGTATATGCATGAAGAGAAAAATCATGATCTCTGGGATACCACAGGCCATACTCAACTTTCCCTTTTAGATATCTAAAAATCCTTTTGATTGCCATGACATGAGATTATCTAGGATCAACTTGGAATCTTGCAACACGACCAACAGCCTGCATAATGTCTGGTCTAGTTTGAGTGAGATACAACAGTCCTCCAATCATTGATCTGTACTTTGTCTGATCAACCCTAGGAGAGTCATCATTTTTGCTTAATTTACATCCAGTTGCCATGGGAGTGTTCATTGGCTTTGAGTCTTCCATCCCAAATTTCTTCAACAATTCTCTTGCATATTTGGTCTGAGAAATGAAGATACCTTTCTTTGTTTGAGTGATTTGCAGACCTAAGAAGAAATTCATTTCACCAAGCATGGACATCTCAAACTCACTTTTCATTTGATTTGCAAAAGTTTTACACAAACTATCTTTTCCTCTAAAAATGATATCATCAACAAATACTTCAACACCTAAGATGTTTTCATGATCAATTTTAAAATATAAATTACTGTCAGCAGTACCTTTGTTGAAACCAATCTTCAAGAGATGTTTATCTAGTCTTTCATACCAGGCTCTTGGGGCTTGCTTCAATCCATACAATGCCTTTTTCAACTTACAAACCATATCACCATTGTCAGACATTTGAAATCCATCCAGTTGCTCAATGTACACTTCTTCCAAATCACCATTCAGGAAGGCAGACTTGACATCCATCTGATACACTTTGAAATATTTGAAGGTAGAAAATGCAAGCAATAATCTGACTACTTCAATTCTTGCCACCGGAGCAAGCGTTTCTTCAAAATCAACTCCTTCTATTTGAGAGTAACCTTTGCAAACTAATTTGGCCTTATCTTTGATCACTTCACCGGCTTCATTCAATTTGTTCCGGAAGACCCATTTGGTTCCAATCACATTTTTGTTTCTAGGTCTAGGAACAAGATCCCAAGTGTGATTCTTCTCAATTTGCATCAGTTCTTCCTCCATTGCCTTAGTCCAGTTTTCATCATTGCAGGCTTCATTTACTATCTTAGGTTCAATCTTTGAAATCAGACAATACTCTTCTAAATCTTGAGCAATTCTTCTTCTTGTTTGTAAACCTTTTCTTTTGTCACCTATGATCTGGTCTTCAGAATGGTTTAGTCTCACATACCTCAAAACTTTGGGAGTTTCTTGCACTTCTAACTCTTGATCAGGCTCATTGAATCTTATCTCTTCTTCCTAACTTACCGGATTAGTTTCAATATGTTTTTCAGAAGAGATTTGAGCACTTTGAATCAAACCATTATTCTGATCATCTTCTTCATTCTCATAAAACCTTGAGGGTTTTTCAATTCCTTCGTCAACCTTCACATTAGTACTTTCTATAATCTTTCTCAATCTCTTATTATAACACCGGTATGCTTTGCTTTGAGTAGAGTAACCCAAAAATATTCCTTCATCACTTCTAGCATCAAACTTGCCTAGATCTTCATCTCTCTTGATGTAACATTTGCTACCAAATACTCTGAAATACCTTACAGTGGGTGTAATACCAAACCAAAATTCATAAGGAGTCTTACCGATATTGCTTCTAATTTGAACTCGATTGAGAGTATACACTGCAGTGCTGATAGCTTCCCTCCAATAGATCTGGGGAACATTTGCTTCCATCATCATGGTCCTGGATGCTTCCTGGATGGTCCAGTTCTTTCTCTCAACCACTCCATTTTGCTGTGGTGTCCTGGGAGCAGACAGTTGTCTCTTTATTCCATGTTTCTCACAAAAATCTATGAACTCACCAGATATGAATTCACCACCTCTATCAGACCTTAGACATTTCAATTTCAATCTGGTCTCATTTTCCACCATAGCCTTGAATATTTTGAATTTCTCAAGAGCTTCTGATTTCTCTTTCAGAAAGGTTACCCACATCATCCGGGAATAGTCATCAATTAGCAACATGAAGTATCTATCACCTTGCACACTCCTGATTCTTGCCGGACCACATAAGTCACTATGAACCAAGTCTAATAATCCAGTAGAAGATTGTTCCTTGCTTTTGAATGAGATTCTGCTTTGTTTTCCCAACTGACATTCTTTGCACAAACTATTTGTAGGTTTTACCAATTTTGGAAGGTCTCTTACAGCCTGAGTATTGCTTAACTTGATGATATTATCAAAGTTCACATGACACATTCTTCTATGCCATAACCAACTTTGATCAACTTGAACAAATAAACAACTTTTACCAGTACCAGCCAAGTGAAAGATGTTACCTTTTGTTTGGGTACCGGATGCAATCTATGTTCCAGAACTTTCAAAAATTATGCACTTTCCATTCTTGAATATGAGATCATAGCCTTTGTCCACCAACTATCCAACACTGAGAAGATTGTGCTTCAATCCTTCAACATATAATACATTACTGGTTTTGTTCTTTCCACCAAAAGAAATAGTTCCTCTACCTCTGATTCTACCAACAGAGTTATCACCAAACTTTACCACTCCTCCTTCATATCTTTCCAAATCTATGAACTTGTTTTTGTCACCTGTCATATGGTGAGAGCAACCACTATCAATGACCCAATCATCCTTCTCTTCAATTTGGGCACCCAGAGCTCTTTCCACAGTCTTAAGATTGACAGATACAAAGGACATTGGATCTTCTTCCTTGATGGCAATGAACACCCATTCATTCCCGGATTTTTTTCCTATCTCTGATTCATCATCTGTTACTCCTTCCTTATCATCATCTTCATGTACATAGTAACAGTTCTTTTGGAACCTTGGCTTTTTAGGATTTTGCCTTGAAAATCTTTCCAGACACCTTGAGGCAAAATGACCAATCTTATTGCAATTAAAACACTTAAAAGGTAATTTTCCTTCATACTTACCAGATCCTCTTGGCAGCCTCTTTGAGCAGTTTTTGCTTCTTCTTCTTCCACATTTTTTCTTGCTTTTTCATACCATAACAATTTCCTTGAAGAACTCTCTCCCGGATTAAACCTTTGTTTACCTTTAACAAAGGCACTATCTTTGAATGAAGATTTAGTCTTGGGGGGGTCATCTCCAAACTCTATCATTTCAAATGCAGCCAATTTCTCGGCCAATTGATCTCTTGTGACAGTGGTATGAGCTCTAAATTCTTCAATAGCAGCAACCTTGATTTTGTAAGATTCAGGTAGAGATCTAAGAATTTTGCCAACAATCTCGTTTTCATCCAAGACTCCACCAGCATTTCTAATTCCACAAACCAGCTCATTCACTCTTCGCATAAAAGTAGTAATATTTTCATCATCTCTCATCTTCAATTTACCAAATTTCCCTTTTAGACTCTGTAACCTTGCACATTTAACATACTGGTCTCCTTCATACAAAAGTTCCAGTTTATTCCAAATCTCAAAGGTAGTTGATAGGTCAATAACATTTAAGAGCTCTGAGTCAGATAATGCACTTAGAAGAGCCTCTTTGGTCTGCAGATTGTTTTCAGCATCTGTGATTTCATTTAGGGTTGTCGGACCACCTTGTGGAGGTACATACAACTTTGTAACCATGGACCAGTACACAAATCCCATACACTGCAAGTGACATTTCATGCGACCTTTCCAAAGAGCAAAGTTGGTTTCATCAAACTTCAGACTATCCTTCTTGTAAGATGACATCCTGGATCTCCTCAAGTGGTTAAGCTCCTTTTAGAGGAACTTGGCTCTAATACCAATTGTTAGATTTAGGGCACACAACTAAGAGGGGGGGTGAATCAGTTGTACAAAAATTTCTCTTGCTTTAAACACTTAACTCCACATTGTTAATTAGCAGCATAATAGAAGATTAACCATGAAAGTACAATGCAACAAATCAAGAGTAGAAACACATCAACACATGAGACACCAAGATTTTTGATGTGGAAAACCCGGTTAAGGGAAAAACCATGGGGTGATTAACCCAAGAATGTATTCTTTGTTAGAAGAATAGAAAGAACAAAATGGCACATGCCAATTAGGGCTCACTTCCCGAGCACACTACTCACAAGAGGCTCAATGCCTACAAGAGACTCACTGTCTACAAAAGAATAAGTATTACATACTTGAACTGGTAAATAGCATCTTCACCATGCTTGAGTCAGTTCCATTTAAGCCCAACCCTTCTACTCTGCCTTTCGCTCTTCTCCTCGCTACCACACACTCATCTTCCACACCCACACTTGAAATGACCTTGCAATCCCCTATTTATATGCTTCATCAACTTAGGAATGATCATCTAAGTTGGCTAACACTCATAAGAACATCCGCAAGATGTATAATTCATCCGGTTGGCCATTCATAGAAGGAACACCATTATCTGGAAGTTATTCTTCATTTCCAGGCCCCAACTCTAATGTGGATCATCAACATGAACTAAACACGATCCAAGGACCTCCACAAGCTTTCCTAAATCTCCAAGAACATCCGCACTTCCTCTACTTACTGAAATCCTTCTCTTCTTCATCTGGAACCTCAAGAACACAGTCTGCCATTGCTGTCACAAAGGAATAGATGCTTCTGGATCTTCAAACTAGGAACAAATAGAGATTACACATCATAAGGACTTCCCCAACACTCCTTCAAATCTACAAAATAGGAAAATGCATTTCCGGATCTCACCGGACCTTTCTGTAACATTGTGTCACCTCTGAACATCAACCAGAACCGGTTCTACTTGAGTGATCACAACTTCTTCATATCTTCATGTGGACCTCTAAAATCTCTACTGGAACATCTTAAGACTCATATCTACAAACCCTTTAATCTGCATCCTCTTATCCTTAACCTGTCTTGAGCTTTTACCTTGCTATCATCACTGTTCTTCACTGTTCCTGATTGAGACTAATTTTCTCAGTATCCTCAACATATAACTCATCCAATCCTTATCATCAATGCAACAGAAGTATGTTGACATAAATGACAATACCAGTTGGGCCCATACTTGCAACAATAACTCCATGCTATATCATCATGATAATCCATCATGGCCCAGATATTTCCTATCCTTTCTTCACGAGTACATATCTTACCAATAAAAACATTTTTGACATTATCGGATGTCCCCAAGCTATGTGGGTCACATTTTCTTCCAAGGGAGTTATCTTGTTTGTTATGGATTCCCAACTGATCACAATCAAACAACCTTTCTAGTTCAACCATTCCTTAAGGAATGGTGTTTGTCTTTAATTTTAAGACACCTTCTAAATCTAATTCAGCCGCTTCGACATCTTCTTCATCAATAATTTGAGCAACGAACATGTTTGAGCATGTGAGAAAATCAAGGATATGTTTATCATCTTCAAAGACTTAGAAGTTGGTAATATTATTGGGTACAGATGGGACTAGAACCAATTATACCATGAATTTCTTCAAATCAGACATAGCTAAGTGTTCCAAGGTGCTGACATCCTATGCTAGGGCATTAGCAATGTGATTCTTCTTCCTTGGTATCAATCGAATATCAAATCTATCAAAACTTTCTATGAGATCCCAAACCCTATTTTGGTAACTGTCGAGCCTCTTATCATGGAAGTAGTACTATTTCCATACTTGTTTGACCACTAATTCAGAATCTTTGAAAAATGTGGAGAATCGTGGCCTTTCTGTGGATAGCCATTAGCAATCCATGTTCTAATGATTCATATTCAACAATATTATTAGTGCAGAAAAATTGCAACCTGTAGGCAACAAGATAGGATTCTCAAGTGGGGATAATTAGCTCAAATCTGACACCAGCCCCTTTCTTAGATTTAGATCCATCAAATCACAATGTCCAAATTTGTGATTCTTCATTTTGCACCCTACCAGAAGCATTTGGAATCTGACTAGTCTGCAATTTTGTTCCTTTATCATTTTGTTGGGCTAACTAAGTCTCCCCTTCATTTAGTTTTATGCACAATTTCAAATGTTTTTGGACTTGCTCCACCGCTTTTGTGCAAAGCAGACACTTGAATTCATAATGTGACATGCTATGAATTTGGCACCAATTTGGTAACAACAGCTCTTACACCTATACTTTCCTACCCATGGCTAGCTTATCACTTATTAATTTAGCCACAAAGTCCCTGAATCCTTCGAAGATTCTTGACTCATATTTGGAAGAAGAGTCATGGTCTAAATGGACATACATCTCTGTACTATCCTACTATCTATTAGGCTGAGGCCTGGGAGAACTACCATAGTGAGCCATCAATACCTCTTTGACCTGATTAATTTGGGGAAATTATACCCCTAGATCCACTTTGGAATACAAAATTTCATTGGTCTGATTGTACTCAGTTATCATATGTTTCATTTTTGGTTCTCTTTCAATATGAATCTAATTGGCAATGCCTCTCCATGACAACCACATGTGGGAGAAATCTATGGCCATATATCCGTTTAAAGTTTTTGACCAGTCTCTACCGAGAAACATACCATAGGCATCAGGAATCTCAACTACTTGTATATCAATGTATTGTTGTACTCGAGGATCTGAGGCTAACTGCATGTGGATTCAGTTTAGCTCTCCTATGACATTAACCTTAGTTTTATCTAGTTGAGTGTCCTTTCTATAATATTTGGCTAGAGTGAGTCCCAAAGCCTTGCAAATGGATAGAGGCATCACATTGGTTGATTCCCTAGAATCTACTAGGCAGTTGTGAAGGTATTTCCCAAATATTCTCAAGGTCAGTCAAAAGGGTGGTGATTCTTTCTTCTCATTATATAGTGCCACTTGCTGATTGACATCTGACACATGAATTTTATCTCTGCTCTTGGTTTGGGCATCCTTCTGAAAGGCATCTTTTGTGACAGGATCTGACCTCTCCAATGTTTTGAAGAAAAGTCACCCTCACTTCAAGGATTTTCATCAATTTAAAAATAGACAGGCTAACTTTCATCTTCTTAAATTCATCAGCCACATATTTACCCATTTTGACAACTTCAGACTTATTGGAAGGTTCCCCAACATCATGTTGTGTGACGGTCTGAGATGTGACCTTAGGAGGGTCAGGATTGTTAGAGGCCTTAGGATCAGGAGGAACTTGATAATTGTTTAGAAGGGTGGAGGTAGTGAAAGGCCCTTTTGCCTTATTACTCCTCAGGTTATAGGGAGTCCTATTATATTGCTGGTAATCATGAACTTCATCAACTTCTTCCTCAAGTTGATTGTCATCTTGGAAAGGGAAGGTGTAACTATCTAACACTAGGGCAATACATACCTCTAGGTAGGTACCAACTCATATCCCATGGGCGGGGGCATCTCTTGTCCTTTAGCATTTGAGCCTCTCTATGGAAAATGTTAGAAGCAATCTAAAAATCATGACAGTCTAATTCTGAATGTGTTTGGTATTATGGATTTTTCACCATGTGGACAAGGCAACTTCAACTAGCATCAACCGACCTAGCGAGCAGTTTTCCATTGCATTCTAGGATTCTAGCACTAATGGCACACCTTCATTGTTGGGCCTAGTTTTCCATGTCTTGTTTAGGCTCTAATAATTTTGGTTTTGATTTTGATTCCACTACTACAATTAAGCATTATGATTTCTCAAATACGTCACCTTTGTAGTGAGCTTCTTGATCTGCTTAGCCAATTCTCTTATGTCATCTTTGTCGTCCCTAGTCTTGGAAAGCATGGCTTCAGAGGATTGGAGGAATGGGAGTTGAGCTGGAGGGATTTCTGATATGGGATCTCTTAAATGAATCATCATGGCCTGTGTTACAGTTGGCATGGGAATAGGATTAATCATAGGAGTATGATTGACTAATGCTTGGTTAATTCATTGAATCTGATTTGGCATGCCAATGGGGCCTATGTGGTTAACTAGGTCATCCCTAGATTGCTCTAGTTCTGTGTTTACTTTAACTGCTTCAGTATAAGCCTCTGCCAGACTTGTTATCTAGGGATTTGTTTTCCTTCTAACAAACATTGAAGTCAACCTATCTAGCACAACATAATAAATGGGTAATGTTGCATCTTCAACGATGTTGTAAGGTGCTTGGAGGTAGCAATATACTTTATGGAATTTGTCATTGAATATGCTTATCATATCATCATCCTTCCTCTGAATATCGACAAAAGATTGATAAAGATATGCATGCGATACTGGCATCCTGAATCTATCCAAGAATGCTTCCTTAAGTAGCTGCTAGGAAGTAATGGATCCTATGGGCAAGTTGGCAAACTAGTAGTATGTTTTATCATGAAGGGAGTATGGAAACAATCTACAGGCCACATCCTCATATTGAACTCGTAGCACATGTACATGTTACTTTTAAAAAAATTCATATGCTCATCTGTAGTTCACTCTAGGTCATTAGGGCAAAATTTGGAACAGAACTTGTCAGGACTCTTAGGCACATCATGGTAATTGGAAAATTAAACTGGGGAAGGGTTTGCAACTAGCCAAAGCCATACTCAGAAAATTTACTTGGACTACAGTGGGGTTCCAAGGAATAGACTGTTATCTAGGATCCCTAGGGATTCCTTGGTCTTTTCTTGTCCTTTTAAATTGTGTCAAAGACAAAAGATCCTCTCCAACAGAGCTGGATCTTGTGAGTCTCTGTCTGGTCCCCAGCCTATCTTATTAGAGCAATATGTAGAAATCCTCCCTCCTTCTAGCACCAATCTGTTGATGTTTGTTTTTGTACACAACAACGTAGATGAAATACTAAGTATCCCACCCCTCTTGAAAGGAATCTAAGCCTAGAAAATCTAGAAAAAGACTACCCCAAGGTTTATAATGTCAAGTCTTGACTTGTAGAATAACTCCATTAGAGATGTTTTGTTGTTCCAATCAAGGGGACTTACATGCAAAGTGAATTTTCTTAGGGTTTTGGGAATGGCGACAATCACTGATATGCATAAACCCTAATCAATTTAGACATTGATTTCTAAAAACTCCATCTATTATTACCAATGGCATGATGCTTTAACCTAATCTACTAACTTCTTCAAAGAAATTTTAAAAGATAAGAGATAGGAAAAGGAAATAAAACCCTAAGGACAAATCACAGTGGATGGAATTACTTCAGATAGACAAATGCCCTAAAACTAATTTATGTTTAACTAGGTTTCCCACAATTATGTAGAAATAGTGCAATCTGTAGAGGTAATAAAGATTTTCAAATCACTTAAATTCATTAAACACCCAATTGCTAGTGCAGCTTAAGAAGATTATGCAACCAAACCTAACTCATTAAAATGGGTTCAAATTAACCATACAAAGTAACTCACAATCAACAAGGCATGAATGGTATGAACCAGAGAATTCATCAAATATCTAAAGCATGCATACAAACTGTAACTGAACTTTATCTAAATTAGGTAGGAAATGAACCGTGAAATCTAAAACCCAATAACACAATATGCAGCAACACCTTTAAATATGTTTTGTATTAATTTAGAATTTTGGTAGAGTCTCAATAATTCATTGTTCTAGCATTACAAAATGAAGAAAGTGACTTCCTTTATATAGGAGAAGCCAACCCACTTTGTTTACAATGGAGGTTGAGGATTAATCCAACACCAAAGGTCCATATTGACTCATCATTAAATTTGATGAGAAAACAGTAACAAACTCATAATTACTTTTGTCCTTTGGGAAAAAGATGAAAATACAACTTTTGAGCATAAGAGAATAGGACCAAAAAGTATCCTTTTGATATGTCTAATAAGACAAATTAATTTTACAATGAGTTGACAAGGTAAAAAGAGCATATGTGGTATGTTTTGGTGAAGACACACCAGCTGGATTTGACATTTGATTACCAAACAACTAACACTATACAACACTGGCCTTCAAGATATAGGGGCATCATCTTCTACAGTCACCTTATTATTTTCTTCCTCCCTCTTCCTATACACAATCAAGGCCTCAAGTGTTGGATTGATCTTTTCTAGAGGGGGATTCTTCACAAAACTAACCCAGAATTCAAGAGTATCTACGACCTTGGATAAGTTGTGATAAATCACAAACTTTGTTCAAGCACTCTTCTTAAATTCCTTGATCTACAACTTCAAATTCCTAGCCTTGTTCATATCTAATACACTAAAGGAGAAAGAGACATCATCCAGATTACCCTATAGTGACTAACTCAATAACCTTTTACATTCTTATACATCAATAGCTATTATATCATCTAGATATAACCTTGTTAGTGCATGGATGAGATCAATGAAACCGTATATTGCTTCCAAAAGCTAAGTCTTTGTTGTCATGCCCTTAGTTTTTGCCTTATCAAAAATTTCCCTTTGCAATTCCAACATTTCTAGCTAGTGGAAAGGCATACTCATTTTATCTTTTGCCAAAATGTTGTCCTAAATGAGAACCTCAGAGGATAGCTTGAACATCGCCTCAACCCTGGGGTGTTTGTGAATGATAATCATCATATTCCTCGCTGTCCTCAACAATTTCATCCCATTCTGCTTTCAAAGCACAAAAATCCTTGTGCATTTCACTGAGTTCATCAATGGCTTCGTAGCCCTCAGTGTACATCTTCATTCACCATTTGTTGGTTATCAAGGCAATTTGCCTCATCTTGTCAAAATTTCTAATTCCTCCTTTGAAAGAATGGATGGAGCAATTGTAGCGCCATCATCACTATGCATTAGTTTTACCAGATATTTGATATAGGCATGTAGCTCCTCATTTTGTTGCTTCAACTACTTTTTAGTGAACTCATCCTTATCCATCTTGTGGATAATAGTAGAAATGGAGTCCTTGAACTCCTCAATTTCTTGCAACCTAGAGGTGGGACTGAGATTCAATGTCAAAATGTTATAATCTCCTAGTCTGACCTCTTCTTTATTGACTTGGACTGGCGGGACTGCAACCTCTACAACCCTAGATCTAGAGGCATCTGTATATGTCCTGGAGTGGACTTTTTATTACTTTTACTTCTTGGGCTTTTAAAGCCATGCTAAGAAGCTATCTAGATACAGATCAACAAATTTGACTTGAGGTTATTTGCCTTGTAATCTTTGTTGTAGCCAGTTAGAAGCTGTTAAAGAATGAGTAGGGGGCTCTAATTGTCCTTCCTCTTTATTTAAAGAATCATCCCCTCTCAAAGCCAAGTCCTTTGAGTCATCTCCCTTAGAAGGTTCTACCACAGTCTACTGAGGTTGCCCAACTTACTACAACTGATCACACGTATCTTGCCCTGCTTTATCAAATATATTTTATTTCTCTGGTTGATCCTTTGAGGGACTGCCTTTGAGATTCACTATCTCTACAGTGCTCATATCTATAGGCAGGCTATCAAGGGCATCTTGGATGCACACTTCCTTGCTGATGATATTCATTTTAGTGCAAACTTTCTTAATTCCTTCTAGCAAGGGGACCTTTGGTGAAGAGGGCTCAGGACTTGTTTCAGTACTCTAGAATGGTCAAGAAAAACTATTGTTTATTGCAAAGAATGAGTCAACTACTACCTTAGGAAGTTGCACTTTGGAAAGGTTTGTAAATGATGCAAAACCCAAGGAAGGAAGAATGGATGGATGAGCAGGGAAAGATGGGACGACAATGGGTGTGGAGAGGCTAAGTTGTGGTAAGGAGAAAGAAGGAGGTGACAGGATAGAGGAAATATGTGGCAAAGAGGGAAGGCTAAGGATGTGAGCAATGGGACATAAGACATAGGAAGAGAGGTGAAAAGAGGAACTTGAGGAAATGAAGAAGTGAGGATGTCAATGGAAGAGAGTGGTGGGGAAGATGGTGGAGAGATAGAAAGTGAGGCAACAACTAGACAAGAAGTAGAGGTGAGGCCAATGGAGGATGATGATGTGGAGGGAGAGGGTACGGAGGTAGAAGGTGAGATGGAGACAACTGTGTTAGTGATTGAGCATGACACAATGGGGAATACAGAGGCAATTTGTACATTAGTGGCATCTAGAGGAGAAGAAGCAGGAGGGGTTTGCACATCCTAAGCAACAAGGGCAGTGATAGCTAGTAGTGGGACAGAGGAAATAGCTTTTGTAGTAGGAGGAGCTTGTGGAACTTTTGGGGCTTGAGCCTTCTTGGTGACTCTAATCTTCTTAGGCTTAGACCCCTCAACTTCTCCAGTCTGGCCTGGCTTCCTTTTATATGTCCTATTTTCTACTGGGGAGATACTTCCCTCATGGCCTTCTTCTTGGGCTCCTTCACTGCTTTTCCCTTTCCCTTCTTATCAAAACCAAGGGCACCTCATCGTCAGTGTCTTCATTGTCTGATTTCTCTCCTTGCATTACCTGCTCAAGACCAGTCACTTTTATGGGATCATCCTTCTCATTTTCAATGCCCTTTTCTTCCTAAGGATCTGTATATGTCAAGGGCATGCTAGAAACATTAAGTTGTGTGCAACTTGTGCGTCTACCTAGGATCTGCTATATCTCACAGGGTTCCTCATAATTTCCTCAAGGGAACAGTCCTCAGCCTTAGCCCAGTTTGGAGGAGGAATTAGATTGCCAAAGACCCTTCTCCACTTAGCCTCCTATACCATAGCACCATCATCAACAACTTGATTAGGAATTGCTATTATATGAAACTTCTTGATGAAGTTAAGAGATAACCTAAAGTATATCTTCTTCTTAACTTCATACTCATCAGCACAGTTGGCCTAGAAGTCTTATAACTCCTCAACATGGAAGAGTTTCCTACTGATAGATTGCTCAAGGGTGCTGAATGGATCAAAATGGGACTGAGCCTTATAGAAAATCAAGTGCAATTGTTGCAGCTCCACATCTGATGATTCAACAGCACTAATGGTGATGTAGGTAAACAATCCTCTTCCTAGGACAATTGGGAACTTGATAACAACTCTTGTTAGAAATGAAAGCAACACTACTTCAATGGAAATCTAATTTGAGATAAATTTCAGCAAACTTTAACTATGTGTTATTAAAGGAGATTGTAACAAAACATAAACCCACAATACAAAAATATACCAGAAGCAGAATGAAGCACATAACACAAGTGTTTAACATGGAGAAAACCCTTTTAGGTAAAAAACTCCACCAAGAAAAGAGGCCAAGTTGTATTATCTTCACAAAAGGAGATTACAAATACATTCACTTCCTCTGTACTTCAACCTTCACTCTAGCAAAACCTGGGTACCTGTAAACTATTATATCTCTCTCATCTACTATGCTATGGTTTATATAGAATTTACACAACCTCAAGACACTAAATGACTTCTTACAAGCCCATAACACTTGTCAAGAGTCAACAACACAACATTGGGCGTCCATAGTCAAGAATAGGCTCTTATGGGGTCATAAATGTTGTCATACATGCATCCTACACTTGGGAAAAAGTGCCCATGCAAGCTTGAACGACTTGGGGCCAAAAATAGCCACTTACAGCATCTTATGACATGTCATATGCTATTATTAGTGTCATAGATTCTTATGACAACTTACAGTTGTCATAGAATCTCTTACACCCTCTTACAGCATCTATGACATGCCTCATAACACTAAAAATAAATTATTCCTCCACATGTACACCCCACTTTGACCAATTACTATTTACCATAGTAAATGACATCCCATAACTACCACCAGTAACTCTGAGACTTACTGTGCAGTAATTCCATAATTATCGTGGACAATAAATAATTTTTACCACTGTCGATGAAACTTGTACATCCCTTATGGGTAATTACAAATAATAAATGGAATAATACAATAATGGGATTTACAAGGTTAATGGCACCTTATCCCAACATTCTCCCACTTGACATTATAAATTGTAAATCAACCCATAGGAAATCAAATGACAAATAATCAGGCAATAGAAACAAGGCCTATGGCCTCTCTACACCACACAAACTTCTCTGTGCTCACAGGCTTGGTCAATGAATCTACAACATTCTCTTGAGTATCTATATTCTTCAACTCAATCTCTCCATTTGCAACCAACTCTCGAACAAAGTGATACTGAACATCAACATGCTTAGTTCGAGCATGATACATGGGATTCTTAGCCAAACAAATAGCACTCTGGCTATCACAACCAATCTGAATATTCCTACAATCAAAACCAATACCTGTACATAGTCTCCTCAACCAAATTGCCTCCTTAGAGACATGAGTTGCAGCCATATACTCTACTTCTATGGTGGACAAAGCAACTGTGGGCTGCCTCTTACTCATCCCACTCACTACACCTCCAAACAGGGTAAACACATAGCCACTAGTGGACCTTCGACTATCCAAGTCACCTGCCCAATCTACATCAACAAAACCCTATATGTCAAAAGATTTATCAACGCTATCAGTACTAGAATTAACTAAACAATGATCAGGAGTACCTGCGAGATATTTAAACACCCTCTTCGCATAGTTCCAATGTTGTCTACCAGGGTTAGACATAAATTTGCTCAAAACTCCCACTGCTTGGGCAATATCTGGTCTAGTGCAAACCATTGCATACATCAAACTCCCTACAACATTAGCATATGGCACATTAGACATATCCTCAAGATCATCCTTAGTCTTTGGACACATATCTAATGAAAGCTTAGTACCAATGGGTAAAGGAACTCTAACTGGGTTACAGTCCTACAAACTAAATCTCTGCAAAATAGTATTCACATACTTACTTTGTGACAACCAAAGCTTCATATTAACTTTGTCCCTCCTAATCTCCATTCCTAAAATATACCTTGCAGCACCAAGATCCTTCATCTCAAATGCACTTGAAAGTTGGGCTTTAAGCTCACTGACCATACCCTTAGTATTGCTGAAAAACATGTCATCAACATACAAAGCAATGACCACTATAGAATCATCAACATAATGAATGTAAACACAATGATCCTCCTCACTTCTAACAAAACCCAATTTCAAAACAAATGAATCAAACTTTTGATACCACATTCTGGGGGATTGTTTCAGACCATAAAGAGACCTCTTTAACCTGCAAACCCAATGTTCTTTTCCTTTTACCTCAAAACCTGTAGGTTGTTGCATATAAATTTATTCTTCAAGATCTCCATGTAAGAATGCAGTCTTAACATCCATTTTCTCAATCTCCCAATCATAATCTACAGCAATGGATAAGAGAAATCTAATAGAAGTCAATTTAGCAACAGGAGAGAATATCTCACTAAAATCAACTCCCTCTCTCTGGGAGTAGCCCTTGGCTACCAGTCTAGCCTTGTACTTCTCCAATGACCCGTCTGCTCCAAACTTCTTCTTGAAAACCCACTTACATCCTATGGCCTTTCTTCCTTTGGGAAAATGAATAAGATCCCAGGTGTTATTAGAGTCCAAAGCTAGCATCTCCTCTGCATGGCTAGCTGCCAAGACTCACTATCATCTGCAGAAATAGCTCCCCTGTAGGATCTAGGTTCATCGTTAGTACTCAATAAAGCATATACACAATAGAAATCTGGTGGGCTATACCTGTCAACTGGATTCCATTGTCTTGTGGATCTCTTCAAAGGTGGAGTAAAAGACTCTACTTGTTCTTCTGCATGATCATCTGCACCAACTTCTTCTGTAACAACAGATTCATCTTCATCACAACTACTTGAATCTTCTTCTTCTTCTTCTTCACCCCCTAATCCATCATTCTATTCTTCCTGAGGTGCATCTTGCTGCTCTAACTCAAAGTGTACCTTCTTTACCTTTTCATCTTTTTCTTTTGGCTACTCAGGTTTAGAAATAGCTCTAAGTTCCCTGAAAATAACATCTCTAGAAAAGATAATCTTGAAGGGTTAGTGGATTCGAAAGCTTATAACCTTTGACATTATCACCATATCCAATGAATGTACATTTTTCAGCCTTTGGATCCAACTTAGATCGCTTTTCCTTAGGCACATGAACAAAAGCCTCACAACCAAAAACCCTTAAATGTGAAACAGAAGGTTTCTTACCTTTCCACACTTCATAAGGTGTCAAATCAAGAGCCTTACAAGGAGATCTATTTATCAAGTAGCAAGAAGTACACACAGCCTCTACCCAAAAGCATTTATCCAACTGTGCATCACTAAGCATACTTCTAGCCCTTTCCATAATTGTTCAGTTCATCCTTTCTGCAACACCACTCTGTTGTGGTGTATACGGAGTTGTCTTTTGTCTGATTATACCTGCATGCTTGCAAAACTCATCAAATTCCTTAGAGCAATATTCCCCTCCATTGTCAGATCTTAATATTTTTATCTTTAAACCTGATTGGTTCTCTACTAAGACTTTGAACTCCTTAAACTTAGTGAAAACTTCAGATTTATGCTTCATAAAATAAATCCATGTAAATCTGGATACATCATCAATGAAGGTTACAAAATAATGAGATTTTCTGATAGATTTATTATCCATAGGTCCAAACACATCCGTATGAATAATTTATAACTTCTCTTTTGCTCTATTGCTTCCTGAATGAAATGATTTTATGTTTTGTTTACCAAACACACAATGCTCACAGAAATCAAAGTGCTCATCAGAATAAGAGAAACCGTCCAACAAATTTTTATTCTTAATAGTTGTCAATACATTATTGCTTGTGTGGCCCAATCTATAGTGCCACAACATACATGTATTTTCAGTAGTGGCCTCAGATACATAAGAGGCATTACAAACTGTAGTGGCTTCAAGCTTAAACAAGTTCTCGAATCTCTTCCCTTTCGCTACCACCAAGTTCCCTCTCACCAATATGTAGTCGTGCTTGTCAAATGTCACATGCATTCCCAAATCATTTAACTTTGAAACTGAAATTAGATTTCTAGCTAATCTAAGAACATACAAAACACAAGGGAGGGTTTTAATCCTCCCATCACTGAAACACAATAGTACCTTTCTTTTCCCAACAATCAGATATGTAGAGTTGTCACCAAGGTAGATATTACCTCCATCATATTCTTCATATGTGGAGAACCATTCCTTATGCAGGGTCATATGAAATGAGCATCCTGAGTCAATCAACCAGTGATCATTAGAAACAAGATTACATGCAGAAAGTAAAACTTCTTCACCTGCATTCAAGGACTTATTCGAAGCACTCTCCCACTGTTTCTTGGGATTTCTACACTCCTTCACATTTCCCCTTTTACCATAGTTCCAATGCTTAACTCTGTTCTTTTTACTAGGAGTCTTAGACCGGCCCTTAGACTTGTCCTTAGCCCCTTTTTGATCTCCTTTAGGTCCCCTTTCCTTAGACCTTCCCCTAACACTGAGAACATCCCCTGAACTATTGGAACTCTTCTTCCTCAATTCTTGTGACAATAGCATTAAAATAAGAGCATCCAACTTCTGATCTACAAGGTTAGCAGTGATAGAAAGGATAACATTCTCCCAAGACTTAGGTAAAGAACATAGAAGTAAGATACATTTATCTTCCTCACTAACCTCAACATCTACTAAATCAAGCTGACTCACCAATAAATTAAAAGAATTTAAATGCTATGCAACTAACTCACCCTCTTTCATTTTCATGGAAAACAATTTTCTTTTTAAATAAAGTTTATTTACCATACTCTTGGCTTGATAGATCTCACCCAACCATTTCCACAACTTGTATACAATCTCTTCCTTTGCGACATTCAGTAGCATAGAATCTGAAAGACACAAATGGATGGTTCCCCATGCCTTCTTATCTAGTCTATCCGACTCATCTTGAGAGACATCGTTAGGTTTCTTCTCTTTTTGGACAGCCAACCATTGGTTTCTTTCTTCCAACAAATCTTCCATTTTCATCTTCCACAACTCATACCCCATTTTGTTGAACTTCTCAATGTCGCATCAAGAGGTTGATGCAATGGTGGATGCAGCCATAATAACAACACAAGATCGACAAAACAAACACAACCAAATTTCCCACTGTAGCTATAGCTTCCACACTACCACCCAAGATTCAAAGCTAGCTAGGCTCTGATACCAAATGTTAGAAATGAAAGCAACACTACTTCAATGGAAATCTAATTCGAGATAAATTTTAGCAAACTTTAACTGTGTGTTATTAATGGAGATTGTAACAAAACATAAACCCACAATACAAAAATATACCAGAAGTAGAATGAAGCACATAACACAAGTGTTTAACATGGAGAAAACCCTATTGGGTAAAAAACTCCACCAAGAAAAGAGGCCAAGTTGTATTATCTTCACAAAAGGAGATTACAAATACATTCACTTCCTCTATCCTTCAACCTTCACTCCGATAGAACCTACGTACCTGTAAACTGTTATATCTCTCTCATCTACTATGTTATGGTTTATATAGAATTTACACAACCTCAAGACATTAAATGACTTCTTACAAGCCCATAAGACTTGTCAAGAGTCAACAACACAACCTTGGGTGTCCATAGTCAAGAATAGGCTCTTATGGGGTCATAAATACTATCATACGTGCATCCTACACTTGGGAAAAAGTGCCCATGCAAGCTTGAACAACTTGGGGCTAAAAATAGCCACTTACATCATCTTATGACACATCATATGCTATTATTAGTGTCATAGAATCTCTTACACCCTCTTATAGCATCTATGACATGCATCATAACACTAAAAATAGATTATTCCTCCACATGTACACCCCACTTTGACCAATTACCATTTACCCTAGTAAATGACATCCCATAACTACCGCCAGTAACTCTGGGACTTATTGTGTAGTAACTCCATAATTACCTTGGAGAGTAAATAATTTTTACCACTGCCGATGAAACTTGTACATCCCTTATGGGTAATTACAAATAATAAATGGAATAATACAATAATGTGATTTACAAGGTTAATGGAACCTTATCCCAACAACTCTATGCAATTCCTTTAGCAAATGATGATAGGTGCACAACTACCTTGTCAATTCAAGTAGGACTACCTTGTTTGTGGGATATTTTGGTAGCCTATATGGTGCTCCTTTGAACCCCTACACTCTTAGATAGGTAAACTTTGGAAATTGGATAAACCAATACCCATAATTCTACACGATGTTGGCAGCCTCAATTGATATGCTTTTGGACATATCCCCTTGTAACATCCATATCCCCTTGTAACATCCTTGTGATGTGCATAGTGAAAGCATCATTCACTCTCTTGTATTGAACTAGTGGATTAACGTGTTGTAGTTGAGGGTAGTAGTCATATACTTTAAGTCCCTAGTAGTATTGCCAACTACTCCCAATTTGGTTAACCCAGGGTAAACAAAGTTCCTGGCCAACATGTACATGATATAAGAAGACAGATGGAAGACTCAGGTCTCATTTAGAGAAAAGAAACTCCCATGGATATTGTCACTGATAATCTGAGCCCATTATATCTTTTTGTCTTCTTTCAATACTTCCTCGATGCACCCAAACATCTAGGGTTCAAATGTTGATGCAATGGATAGACCCATGATTCTGCTGAGAAGCATCACCATGTCTTCACCCTTAGGTTTGAAATCACTCCTATATAGTACCTGAGGTACTTTAGAAATAGCATTGTAAATATAAATAAGTTAGACTAGTAAATAGAAATTTATATACTAGAATAAAAGCACAAAGCTATGTCACACTTTTATTAAGGAAACTGCCAACACTAATCCAACTTCTAAACTTGAATCACTAAAAAGTGATATGTATGTTTTGAATTTGGAAATGATTTAAACTAATAAAATATTTATTTTTTAGTATATTTTATATTTATATTTTTTAAAAAAATTAAAAAATTATTTGAATATAGTTTTTAATAAGTTGACACTATAATTTAGTTGTTGGTAAAATGCTGAAAAATGAAGTTACATGAGACGTCAATTTTTATATAGTAAATTTTATTTTATTTTATTCAATTTTTTTGTCTGTATTTATAACTTGAAACTTTAGTGCATGGATATATTTTTTTCCAATTTGGATAAATATATATTTTTAAATAAATATTAAAATGTGCGTGTATTAAAACATAGTTGTTTCCATTTGACGTCAACTTTCATATTAACTATTTATCTAAATAGAAAAAAATTACACCATCTTGATATAGATTCTTTTATCTAGTGCATCATATTTTTTTCAATTTTTTTTAATAAGTTTTACTATTTTTCCTTGACATGGTAATTGACCAAATATTGTGTTGATAACCTACTTTTAGTAAAAATAAAAAAGAAAATATAAATAATAATTAAACTATTAATATATATATATATATATTTGAAAACTAAACTTATAGATCTACAAAAGGGTATTTTTATATTTTTTTTAAATGTTATTTACATGAGTAGAAGTTGTTGAAATATCATTTTTTCAAATAATTTTATTTTTTGGTAAATTGGCCTCATTGTGGTGCTACATATGTATTTAGTGAACAATTTTAGTTGGAAAAGTTATGGACATATCTAACTTAGCTAGAATGAATCTTACAAGATCATATGTTTGACCAAAATTGATTTTTAGTTAGAAATAGTTAAATTCACTTGTGCTGATAAGTAGGCTGAAAGTGTGACACAACTTTGTGCTTTTACCCACAATTTAGAACTTTCAAATTAACAAACATCTAAGTCACTACAATCAACTATAAGGTCTCTAAACTATCAATTATTTAGAAAATTTCAACTCAATTACCTCAACTCTTTCTTGTCATTCTACAAATGATGGCCTCTTAAGACGATCAGGTGTCCTACTCAAGCATGATAGCAAAGGTACCACATCACTCACTTTTGGAATAGACTGTAATAGTAAAATAACATTGAAATAAATTAATATATAATTAATAACAAAAAGGAAATGCATACATTAAAAAGGTTAGATGTGTAAGTAAACAATCTAGATTGCACTAAACAAAAACTTATCTACTAGAAAACAAGCACATACCACCAATGAGGCCTCTTGCATCAATTAAGAAGGACTCATCATGGATGAACCAACTAACATTTCCTGTATGAAAAATGACATGAATGTTAGACTCTATGTATACATATAATCATAATAACTTTTAAATTAATAGATCTAAATGACTATAATCAAATATTGAAGTTTTCTAAATTATTAATTAAAGTACAATTCAATTGAATTACCTCCTCCCTTTGTTGTTGTTCTAAGAGTCTTTTGGTGAATGATGGCCCCTTGGGTCAATTAGAAGTTCAACTAAAGTATATTGGCAAAGGTGTCACATCATTCACATTTTGCATAGATTGTAAAAAAATGTAAAGTAACATCAAGATATAAATTAATATATAATTACTCACAAAAAATGAAATGCATACAATAAAAATGTTAGACAAGTAGAAAAATTTATATTGGCAAGTCTAGGCCAAATTGGATGGCAGAAAGAGTTCCATGATGAACTTATGTCAGCTCCTCCTTTGTCATCAACTGTTATCCCCCTTAGATACAATAGTACTAATCTTTAATTATAATAAATTCAAATGGAATACACCATCAAATCTAACTTTAAATTGTACCTCAAAGAAAGATTAACCTTGCTTGTCTCCTTCTCTACCCCCTGATGCCTCTACTTGTGCTCTAGTTCCTAATGCCTTAGCTCGTGAAGGTGATGTATGATAGACATCATACCATGAAGTGTTAAGGGGTGGCTCACTACTCTCCTTGAGAGGACCTAAGCACAACTGATTGCACATAATGCAATGATGAGGCACACAAACATGTGTGGACGAGGAGGGTCCAATAATCTCAGATGATCCACTATGACCACCAATATAATGTGGTTGTGCTAGCTAAGAGGTATTTGTAATCAAGTACTCAGTCAAAGAGTGTATGGAAATGAGGCTCTATTGTATTGTATTTGCAACAATGTCTAGGTGCTAAATTGGAGGTGGAAAAGGGATAGTAGGAGGGGGAATAAAAGAACCTTGCACTTGTCTCATTGCCCCGGGTCTATCTTGAGGCATTCCTTTACCTACTCCTTTGAACTCTCTAAAATTAAAATAGTTCACATGGTGACCCATTACAAACTCTACATATAGTTTACGGAGGAAATATAAAGGTACATCAAAATTGTTGTTGGGTGGTTTATCAAAAACCATCCACCAACGATCCCAAAAATTTTGACTAATACCTGGATGTGTACACCATTTGATTGAATACTTAGGCTTATGAACATTAACATGCAATCCAATTTTAGGGTTAACAAAATATGGGGCTAACTTGGCTTTGGTAATGTCTAAATCTTTGACTTGGTCATATGATATACCATTAGAATATTCTACCTTCTTGGCTTCTTGCCATTGCCTAAATGATTCATGTGTTGCAAGTATGGGCCTAACTGGTGTTGTCATTGATATCAACATACTCATGTTGCATTAATGATAAGGATTGGATGACCTGTGTACTAAGGATATTGAGAAAATTAGTCTGAATTAGGAACAGTGAACAATGATAACAGTAAGGTAAAAATCCAAGATAGGATGAGGATCAGAGGATGCGGTTTAAAGGGTTTGTAGATATGTGTCTTAAGGTGGTCTAGTAGAGATTTCAGAGGTCCACATGAAGATATGAAGAAGTTGTGGCCGCTCAAGTAAAACTGGTTCCGGCAGATGTTTAGTGGTGATAGAGTGATACAGATAGGTCCGGTGAGATTTGGAAATTCATTATCCTATTCTGTGGATTTGAGGGAGTGTTGAGGAAGTCTTTGTGAAGTATCAACTTGATTGGTTCATGGTTTAAAGGTCCGCAAGCATCTATTCCTTTGTGACAGTAATGACAGACTGTGCTCTTGAGGTTCCAAATGAAGGGGTGAAGGATTTCAGTAAGAAGATGAAGTGTGGATGTTCTTGGTGATTCAGGCAAGCTTGTGGAGATCTTTGGATCATCTCCAGTTTGTGTTGGTGGTCTGCATTGAAGTTGGAGCTCACAATTGAGGAATAACTTTTGGATGATGGTGTTCTTCCTAAGATTGGCTGACCGGATGAGTTACACATCCTGCAGATGTTCTTGTTGATGTTTGTTGACTTAGATGATCATTCCTAAGTTGATGTCTTGTATAAATAAGGGATTGCAATGTCATTTCAAAGGTGTCATTATGGAGATGAGTGTGTGGTAGTAAGGAGGAGAGAAAAAAGCAGAGCAGAAGTATTGGGCTTAAATGGAACTGATTCAAGCATGGTGAAGATGCTATTTTCTAGTTTAAGTAGGTGATACTTATTTCTTTGTAGATAGTGTGTCTCTTGTGTTGATAACTGAGAGGGGGGGTGAATCAGTTATCCTAATTATTTCTTCTTTTGAACTTTCTTATTAATCAAAGCAGCATTGAATCAAACAAACAAACATTACCATGAAATGAGAAACACATGACACAGTATTTTTGACTTGGAAACCCGATTAAGGGAGAAAACCACGGGGTGATTAACCCAAAGGTTATTCTCTATTAGAAGAATAAGGAATTACAAAATGGCACTTGCCAATTAGGGCTCACTGCCCGAGCACACTACTCACAAAGAGGCACACTGCCTACAAGGAGACACACTGTCTACAAAAGAATGTTATACAATACTTGAACTGATTGGAGGCATCTACATATGCTGGAGTTCAGTTCCGATTAGGCTCAGTATACTGATCTGCTGCACTTCATCTTTCCTCTACTCTTTATTCTGCTTTCCTTTCACATACCGGATCTTTCTTACTGCTTCTGCACTGCTCTACACTTATTCGCATACACCATACCACAACTACACTTTTCACAACAAAATCCATCCTCTATTTATATCCGCACTAGTGATTTCATTATCTTTCTAGTCAGCACCCAGAATAGTCTATCTTCTCACAAACTCTGTTCTGTCGGCTGAATCCTTGTATATCAAGTAATGTGGATCAAGCATATACTTGTAGATGTCATTAATCATGTTGGCCAAACATGATTCATGCCTTCACAACCTTTACCATCAACAGTAACACATCCAAAAAATAGTCTGATACTCTGTCAGTCAGTTCTTCCTCTGTTCTCACTGTCTCTCAGGAATCCGGTACTCAACTATTCATATCTTCTTCCTTGTCCATCACCGGAGGCTAAATCCTTGGAATATACTACTCAAGGTAGTCCTCTTGACTTCCCCAAATCCACACTGCACCAAGACACTTCCTCTGAGAGATCCGGACCAATCTGTCGGACCTTGCCACATGCTCTGTTCTTGTTCACCGGACCACAACAATCTTCATTCAGACTTCTGGTAGAGACACACAATGACTTACAGATATGTGGGATGACCTTTGTTGCCATCAATGACAACAACCATGAATCCATATAGTGTCTCTTGCCAACAATCTGCCCCTTTAGCATTGATGGCAACACTTAGTGAAAAATGACTAAGTGTTTACACTATGCTCCCCCTTGGCTGATGCTCTATCTTTATATACAATTTTCGGAACTCCCCCTTAGTTGGATTCCTCATTTTTCACTGCTCCTCACTCCCCCTTTGACATCAATAGCAAAGGGTAGGTTCCGCACACCAAAATTTTCAAAAATTTACTATACATAGCCACATATTACATACTCACATAAACTAAAGAATGTCTGCAAAGGATGTCTTCAATTGGACTAGTTCTGTAGCCCAACTTTGCTTCATTCTATCCAAAATTGAAATGTGACCACTCAACAAAAATGCAAAAGCTTCTGCCCTCTTGAGATCTGTCGGATCATTTGTTTGGGCGGTAGTCTGAGCATCACTGATGGCCTCATGCATAGTTTCTAATTTAGGGATTATAATCCTTCTAAGTTCTCCCATCCGGTTAGTTATATTCTTCCTTTCCTTCTCAAAGTTCTTTATTGCATTTGTGATTGCAATAGTTTGACATTCTTGATTGACTATCGAGGAAGAGAGAGGATCAAAACTTTGAGACAAACTTTGTAGTTTGTCTTGTTCCTCTTTTATTTTCTTATCAATTTCTACTGTTGCCTTTGACCAGGAGATACAAAATTTGTAGATGTCACTGCCATCCTTAAGAGCACTTTCTAAGCTCTTTATTCCAATACTCATATTTCTCCTATCATTAGAGATTAATCATAGAACTTCTGAAAATCTCTTATCCAAAAACTCCTTCCGGACCTTTTCTTTAGCTGATTTTTCTAGAGAATCAAAATGTGTATCAACACTGCTGACTAAGGTTTTGAGATTACTGGAAGAGGAGGCTGTCGGATCTATCTGGACTGATGGCATAATCTTTTCAAGCACTCCGGAAGTAGCCTCTATCAACTCACAGTCTTCCATATGAGACTTTAGGAGTTTTTCATTTGCCTTAGCATTTGCAAATGAAGCTATCTTCATTATCTGTACTAGAGAGAGGGAGTCAAAGTTGAATGGACCTTTTAGAAGCTCCGGTTCATCAATCTTTATTGTTTCTTGGCTCAGAAACTTTTGAACAGTTTGTGCAGTGTCTCTTGCTGGAGACAGATGTTTCTTCTCTTCTGCAGTTTTGTCCTTTGGAGTCTTTTCTCCTTCCACATTCTTTCCACTTTCAGTTGTGGTTTTCTCTATTGGAATCTTCTCTTTCTCTGCATCCTTGGTGCCGTCAACCTCTTTTTCTTTTACTGCTGCTTCTTTCTCCTATAATTTCTCTTCTTCTTGGGATCCGGAGACTGTAGGAGAAGCTGGAGGAGAGATGTTAGTCTGTTCAAGGGGCACTTCTTCCAGAGCAGATGATTCCAAGTCCACAGCTGTTTCTGCACCTAAGTCCTCTACAACAGGAAGATTAAACCTTTTGAAGGCCTTCTGGAGGATCTCTTCTGTCTCTATGGCCACCTTGTCAGTCTCACCAAGCATGAGTTGATTCATTCTTGCTTTACTCCTGAACTCATCTTTGCAGTCTTTGAATATTATGTTCATTGTCTTGGGATCAATTTGAGGATATAGCTAAATAGCTATCTGCTCCCAGATCTCAAGATCTTTTGCTTGAGCATTATTCTTTCTTATTTCTAATTGCTTTTCTAGGCTTTTAGGAATTAGAGATATGATCTTAATGAAAGCCTTATTGTATATGTTCAGATACTTGACTGTGGCTTCCTGCAGAATCTTTTGGTCAGCCTCATTGTAGTCATCATAGAATTCAGTCATTGGTTGAAGGTTTCCATCCACCATGACTAACTTGATTACACTCGCTAGAGACAGGGTGGGCTTTTCAACAAATACCTCTGCTATTTCTTCCTTGTCTTGGCCTGTGGAGGGTTTACCAGATCCTTTCTTCTTCTGCTTCTTTATTTCTTTTACTCCCTCATCTGACTCAGTTTCCTCTTCATCCTTTTGGCTTTCATAAGCCCTTGAGGCTTTTGTCTTAGATCTTTTACCGGATGCCTGGACTTCCGGTTTTGAGCTTTTGGTTCTGACAGGTGTAGATCCTTTTGATGATTTGGTCTGGGTTGAGGTTTCCACCGGAGCACTTTTCTTGCTTTTCTTTTCTTCCTCAGCCTTTCTTCTCTTTTCCCGGTTGGCATCAAGTGCCTCCTTTGGGATGCCTAGGCCTTGAGCAATATGCTCTACTTCTTTTCTCACTTTCCTCTTTATCTCAGGTTCCCTGAGTTCCACATGGATCTTCACTCTCAGCTCCTTAAAGGTTCCAAACCTTTCTACCTTTGGATCTTTGGGCTGACTAAGCATGTGTTGAACATGCAGTTCTACAATCTGTTCATCAACCTCATACCCCATGGGCATGATCCAGATAGTCCTTGGGTCCACTGCCTCCATTAGGCACTGATCAGTATCCACCATAAAGCAAACTGAGTCTTTGTATTTTTCAACAAGAGACTGGGGAATTCTTTCTCTTGCTTGCATCGTACTCTGGAAATTTTTGAAGTATCCCCATAGGGCTATATTTCTTGCTTTGGCATCCCCAAGCCCATGTAAATAATCTCTTATCTGGACTGCAACAGGTTTGTCATACTCCCATGCCCATCCACTTGATCCGGGCAGCTCATTCATGAAGTAGAAAAATAGACATAATATAAGAGAACCATACTTAAAAGAATTCTTTTTGTCCTTCTTGATTTTCTGTATATTTTCCATTAATTGGCTTAAGAGAAGTTCACAGAGATCATAATCTACATTCTTCCTTAGCATTTCATAGGCAGTATATACTGCAGTTCCGGATACAGAATTCTCCCTGCTGGAGTGATAGATCTTGTATCCTATTATCATGGATGCATACTTGATATCCGGATCAGAAATATCTTCAATGGTCATTGCCCTCTTATCAAATTTTGATCCGGTGGCCTCAGTTACAATGTTATTTTTGACAGATTTGAGGATAGGTATCCCTCCGAAAGAGTATAGACCAGTTACTGCCCTAATTGCCTCTTTTGTGATCTTGCAGGGTCTATCCAGCCATAGGAAGTTGTCATGCATCCTACTCAATACATACCAGACCCATTCATCTTCTTCAAAGTAGGGGAAATGAATGAATTGATCAAACTGTTTCTTCTGGATACCCTTATACTCTGGTTTAAGCTCAAAAGCATTGTCTATCAGTTGTTTGTGATAGAGATCTCTCAATTTGAATTCCCTGAATTCCTCAATGCTTGCATGTATGTAAACCCTAACGTCTCTGTGTGTAAAATGCCATGAGGAACACTAGAGAATGCTCCTAAGGGATCTACCTCCAATGACTTGTATGGATGTTTCTTAAATTTAGGTCGGGGCCTATCTAAGATTTTTATTATATTTGGAGTAGCCATTTCTCAAAAGATTTGTAGCAAGAAAACGGAAAATACCTTATGCATCTTCGGTTACACGGAGTGGTTGGATTGATTTCTGTATGTAATGACTTCGGCAGGAGATCTTTGGTGAGCTTGATGAATCTTGTTGCAGAGCTCCACTTTTTGCTTCTTCTTGAGTGCAGAATGAGCAAGTGATTTTATGAGAAATCCCTTATATTGCTCCGCAAACCCTAATATCTGATGGCAATAAATGCTTGACCTACATTATTCTAGTTTGCCTTATCCGGATAGCTTGAAGTACCTGATCAATCCTGATCTATGAACATCATGCGGATCTTCCAATCATGAACAAATCAAGATGACACATTACAAGAATATCCCAAACACTCTGTCCAATCCGCAGAATAAGACAATGCACTTCCGGATCTCTCTGGACCCTTTTGTAATCCTCTGTCATTCTGGAGCATCTCCCGGAATAGGTCTTACTTGATCGATCACAACTTCTTTACATCTTCATACGGACCTCTGAAATCTTATCTGGATCATCTCAAGACATATATCTTTAAACCCTTTACTCCACATCTTGTGCCACATCCGGCACCACTTGATTGGTTGGGGGAACAGGATTTTCTTTGAGTCTCCCCCTGAGCCAGAGCTCACTTTTTAATTTCTGGAAGGAATATCAGCACTAGAGTCTAGTGCGGATCCAACTTCTATATTCTCTAAACTTTTCTTCACCCAAATCTTGCTCATCTGATTCCTAACTTCATCCACATTCATCTTTTGTTTACCCTTGTCTTGAGTCTGATTATACACCGGACCTCTTTTGTCCTGATTCTTGCTTCTGCAGACTTTAGCATTATGACCGGACCTATTACAGATTTGGCAAATAACATTTCTTTGCATATTTGACTGATAACCTCTTGATCTGCATTGATTAGCCATATGACCTACTCTATTGCATGCAAAGCACCTACCATTGAATGATTTGTTTACTTGCATATTTCTGCATTCATGAGACTTGTGTCCATACCTTTATAGTTAAAGCACTGTCCAGAGAAGGATAAATTAGTCTGATTCATTCTCTTTCTGCACTGATTAGCTGTGGCAGTATCCATTGAAGGATGGATACCTTTGAGCATTGGGCTGTCTTACCAGAGGTCTTCTAGGCCTATTCCTTGGATTTTCTGATCCAAAATTCTTTCGACTGGATCCGGAGCTTTCTCCTTTCTCATATCCCAAACCATACTTGTCATCTGTCCTCTTTTGACTTCCAAGAAGTACTTCAAGTTGGGCAGAACTTATCTTGAATTTTTCTTTATATTCATTTGCTGTTTGAAGATCTCTTTTGAGAGCGACAATTTGATCCTCAAGTTTTTCTTCATTATCTTTGGCATCTTCAAGATCAGATTCAAGGTGTCTGATAATCATGTCCATCTGGTGGCATTCTTCTTATTTCTCTTTAAGAGATTGTCTTAGATTGTCTTCAACTTTTCTTTTTTCTTCAATCTCTTGAGTAAACTTTATAGTTCCTAATTCCATTTCATGTCTTAACATAATGACTTCTTTTGATAACTTTTCACATAACTTAGTTTTCTCAGTCAATTCTTTATTTGTATTGCTTTCTTCACTTTGTCTTGCTAATTGTTGGAGCAGCTCCTTTCTCTTTTTCATAGAGAGACTTAATTTGTCCTTTAGTTCTCTCATGAATTCATCAGCCTATTTGAGTCTTTCCTTTAATTCATTGACTTCAGAGTTTGACTGTTCAAGATCCTCAAGGGTACTCTTGAGTTGCTCCCTTAAACCATATGCATCCATTTGAACTCCCAGATCTTCCTCAAGCTGTTAGGCTCTATTAGGAGGAACTTAGCTCTGATACCAATTGTTGATAACTGAGAGGGGGGGTGAATCAGTTATCCTAATTATTTCTTCTTTTAAACTTTCTTATTAATCAAAGCAGCATTGAATCAAACAAACAAACATTACCATGAAATGAGAAACACATGACACAGTATTTTTGACGTGGAAACCCGGTTAAGGGAGAAAACCACGGGGTGATTAACCCAAAGATTATTCTCTGTTAGAAGAATAAGGAATTACAAAATGACACTTGCCAATTAGGGCTCACTGCCCGAGCACACTGCTCACAAAGAGGCACACTGCCTACAAGGAGACACATTGTCTACAAAAGAATGTTATACAATACTTGAACTAATTGGAGGCATCTACATATGCTGGAGTTCAGTTCCGGTTAGGCTCAGTATACTAATCTGTTGCACTTCATCTTTCCTCTACTCTTTATTCTGCTTTCCTTTCACATATCGGATCTTTCTTACTGCTTCTGCACTGCTCTACACTTATTCGCATACACCATACCACAACTACACTTTTCACAACAAAATCCATCCTCTATTTATATCCACACTAGTGATTTCATTATCTTTCTAGTCGGCACCCGGAATAGTCTATCTTCTCACAAACTCTGTTCTGTCGGCTGAATCCTTGTATATCAAGTAATGCGGATCAAGCATATACTTGTAGATGTCATTAATCATGTCGGCCAAACATGATTCATGCCTTCACAACCTTTACCATCAACAGTAACACATCCAGAAAATAGTCTGATACTCTGTCAGTCAGTTCTTCCTCTGTTCTCACTGTCTCTCAGGAATCCGGTACTCAACTATTCATATCTTCTTCCTTGTCCATCACCGGAGGCTAAATCCTTGGAATATACTACTCAAGGTAGTCCTCTTGACTTCCCCAAATCCACACTGCACCAAGACACTTCCTCTGAGAGATCTGGACCAATCTGTCGGACCTTGCCACATGCTCTATTCTTGTTCACCGGACCACAACAATCTTCGTTCAGACTTCTGGTAGAGACACACCATGACTTGTGGATATGTTGGATGACCTTTGTTGCCATCAATGACAACAACCATGAATCCATATAGTGTCTCTTGCCAACATCTTGTAGGCAGTGATCCTCTTGTGAGCAGGGTACTCAGGTAGTGAGCCCTAATTGGCATGTTGCATTTTGTTCTTTCTAGTCTTCTAACAAAGAATACAATCTTGAGTTAATCACCCCGTGGTTTTTCCCTTAACCAGGTTTTCCACATCAAAATCTTGGTGTCTCATGTGTTAGTGTGTTTCTACTCTTGATTTGTTGCATTGTGTTTCCATGATTGATTTACTATTATGCTGCTGAATAACAATGTGGAGTTAAGTGTTTAAATTGGAAGAAAGTTTTGGAAAACTAATTCACCCCCCCTCTTAGTTGTCTTCCCTAAATCTAACAATTGCTATCAGAGCCAAGTTCCTCTAAAAGGAGCTTAACCACTTGAGGAGATCGAGGATGTCGTCCTACAAGAAGGATATTCTGAAGTTTGATGGAACCAATTTTAATCTATGGAAAGGTCACATGAAGTGTCACTTGCAATGTATGGGAATGGCGTACTGGACCATGGTCACAACAAAGTATACTCCTCCATAGGGTGGTCTGAAAGCACCAAATGAAATCACATATGTTGAAAACAATCTGTGAACTATAGAAGCTCTTCTAAGCGCATTATCTGATTCAGAGCTTTCAAATGTTATTGACCTACCAACTACTTTTGAGATTTGGGAAAAACTGGAACTTCTGCATGAAGGAGACAAGTATGTTAAATGTGCAAGGTTACAACGTCTGAAAGGAAATTTTGAAAATCTGAAGATGAAAGAAGATAAAAATGTCACTACTTTTATGCCAAGAGTAAATGAGCTTGTTTGTACAATTAGAAATGCTAGTGTAGTCTTGGATGAAAATGAGATTGTTGGCAAAATTCTCAGATCCCTTCCTGCTTCTTATAAAATCAAGGTTGCTGCCATTAAAGAAATCAGAGCCCATACAACTATCACAAGAGATCAATTGGCTGGCAAATTGGCTGCATTTGAAATGACCGAATTTGGAGATGACCCCCCCAAGACTGAATCTACATTCAAAGCCAGTGCCTCTGTAAAAGGGAAACAAAGATTTGATCTAGGAGAGAACTCATCAAGGAAACTATCATGGTATGAAAAAGCAAGAAAAGACCTGGAAGAAGAAGTAGAAACTGCTCAACTTGAAGCCCTTATTGCAAAGAGGCTGCCAAGAGGATCCGATAAGTATGAAGGAAAATTTCCTTTTAAGTGTTTTAACTACAATAAGATTGGTCATTTTGCCTCAAGATGTCCGGAAAGACTTTCAAGGACAAATCCTAATAGATCAAGGTTCCAAAAGAATTGTTACTATGTTCATGAAGAAGATGATAATGAAGGAATAACAAATGATGAATCAGAGACAGGAAACAAATCCGAAAGTGAATGGGTGTTTATTGTCATTAAGGAAGAAGAACCAATATCCTTTGTATCTATAAATCATAAAGTTGTAGAAAGAGCTCTAGCTGCCCAAGTTGAAGAAAAGGATGACTGGGTCATTGACAGTGGATGCTCTCACCATATGACAGGTGACAAAAACAAATTCATAGATTTGGAAAGGTATTAAGGAGGTGTGGTAAAGTTTGGTGATAATTATGTTGGTAGAATCAGAGGAAGAGGAACTATTTCTGTTTATGGAAGGAACAAAACCGATAATGTACTATATGTTGAAGGATTGAAGCACAATCTTCTTAGTGTTGGATAGTTGGTGGACAAAGGCTATGATCTTCGATTCAAGAATGGAAAATGCAAGATCTTTGAATATTCTAGAATAGAGATTGCATCCAGTACTCAAACTAAAGGTAATATCTTCCACTTTGTTGGTACTGGTAAAAGTTGCTTATTTGTTCAAGTTGATCAAAGTTGGTTATGGCATAGGAGGATGTGTCATGTGAATTTTGATAATATCATCAAGATAAACAATACTCAGGTTGTAAGAGATCTTCCAAAATTGGTGAAACCTACTAATAGCTTGTGCAAAGAATGTCAGTTGGGTAAGCTGAGCAGAGTCACATTCAAAAGTAAGGAACTATCTTCTACTAGATTATTGGACTTAGTTCATACTGATCTTTGTGGTCCGGCAAGAATCAGGAGTGTGCAAGGTGATAGATACTTCATGTTACTAATTGATGATTATTCCCGGATGATGTGGGTAACCTTTCTAAAAGAGAAATCAGAAGCTCTTCAGAAATTCAAAATATTCAAGGCTATGGTAGAGAATGAAACTGAATTAAAATTGAAATGTCTGAGGTCTGATAGAGGTGGAGAATTCACATCCAGTGAGTTCATAGAGTTCTGTGAGAAACATAGAATAAAGAGACAGTTGTCTGCTCCTAGGAATCCATAGCAGAATGGAGTAGTGGAGAGAAAGAATTGAACCATCCAAGAAGCATCCATGACCATGATGATGGAAGCAAATGTTCCTCAGATCTATTGGAGAGAAGTTGTCAGCACTACAGTCTATACTCTAAATCAAGTTCAAATCAGAAGCAATACCAGTAAGACTCCTTATGAACTTTGGTTTGGAATCACTCCTACTGTGAGGTATTTCAGAGTTCTTGGTAGCAAATTTTACATTAAAAGAGATGAAGATCTAGAAAAGTTTGATGCTAGAAGTGATGAAAGAATATTCTTGGGTTACTCTACTCAAAGCAAAACATACTGGTGTTCTAACAAGAGACTGAGAAAGATAATAGAAAGTACAAATGTGAAGGTTGATGAGGGAATTGAGAAACCCTCAAGGTTTTATGAATATGATGAAGATGATCATAATGGTGTTCTGATTCAAGAAGCCCAAGCCTCCTCTGTAAGTCAGATTCAAACTAATCCAGTAAATCAGGAAGAAGAGATGAGTTTCAATGAGCCCGATCAAGAATCAGAAGTGCAAGAAATTCTCAAAGTTCCCAGATATGTAAGACTGAACCACTCTAAAGATCAAATCATAGGTGATAAAAGCAAAGGAGTACAAACAAGAAGGAGAATTGCTCAAGATTCAGAAGAGTATTATCCGATTTCAAAGATTGAACCTAAGACATTAAATGAAGCTTGCAATGATGAAAATTGGACTAAATCAATGGAGGAAGAGCTGATACAAATTGAGAAAAATCACACTTGGGATCTTGTTCCCAGACCTAGAATCAAGAATGTGATTGGAATAAAATGGGTCTTCCAGAACAAACTAAATGAAGTTGGTGAAGTAATCAGAAATAAAGCCAGATTGGTCTGCAAAGGTTACTCTCAAATAGAAGGAGTTGGTTTCAAAGAAATGTTTTCTCTAGTGGCAAGAATTGAAGCAGTCAGATTATTTCTTGCCTTTTCCGCCTTCAAGGATTTCAAGGTATATCAGATGGATGTCAAGCCTACCTTCTTGAATGGTGACTTGGAAGAAGAAGTGTACATAGAGCAACCGAATGGATTTCAATTGTCTGATCATGGTGATATGGTTTGCAAATTGAAGAAAGCACTGTATGGACTGAAGCAAGCACCAAGAGCCTGGTATGAAAGATTGGATAAACATCTTTTAAAGATTGGTTTCAACAAAGGTACTGCTGACAGTAACTTATATTTCAAAATTGATCATGAAAACATCTTGATTGTTGAAGTGTTTGTTGATGATATCATTTTTGGAGGAAGAGATAGTATCTGTAAAACTTTTGCAAATCAAATGAAAAGTGAGTTTGAGATGTCCATGCTTGGTGAAATGAATTTCTTCTTGGGTCTACAAATCACTCAAACAAAGAAAGGAATCTTCATTTCTCAGACCAAATATGTGAAAGAATTGTTGAAGAAATTTGGGATGGAAGACTCAAAACCAATGAATACTCCCATGGCAACTAGATGTAAATTGAGCAAAGATGATGACTCTCCTAAGGCTGATCAGACAAAGTATAGGTCAATGATTGGATGACTGCTGTAACTCACTCAAACTAGACCAGACATTATGCAGGTTGTTGGTCTTGTTGCTAGATTCTAGGCTGATCCTAGAGAATCTCATGTCATGGCAATCAAGAGGATTTTTAGATATCTAAAAGGGATAGTTGAGTATGGTCTATGGTATCCTAGAGATCATGATTTCTCTCTTCATGCATATACAGATGCAGATTGGGCAGGAGATGTGAATGACCGGAAGAGTACCAGTGGTGGAGCATTCTTTTTAGGGAAGAGATTGGTTTCTTAGCTAAGCAAGAAACAAGAGGTAATATCTCTATCTACAACTGAAGCAGAATATATTGCAGCAGCAGGTAGTTGCACTCAATTTTTGTGGATGAAACAGATGCTAAGAGATATCAAAGTGGAGTATGAGGAACCTATCACAATCTTCTATGATAATTCAAGTGCAATAAATATATCTAAGAATCTGGTGTTGCATTCTAAGACTAAACACATATCCATCAAGTTTCACTTTTTGAGAGAGCAAGTGAACAAGAATGAAGTCAGATTGGAGTTTGTGCCTTCCAAGGATTAGATTGCAAACATCTTTACTAAACCTCTACCTAAGGACTCTTTTGAGTATCTCAGGGAGGAGTTAGGGGTTATTGCCCCTCCAGTGATGAACTAAGGTACACTGATGTGCATCAGTCTGATAGATATCACAATCACATCTTGTGGTCTAGATTGATGATGGGGAGCTACTACTCAGGGGGAGCAACAGGTATGATTCTGAAGTGGTGGAATTGCAAGTATGTGCCCTTTGCCATTGATGTCAAAGGGGGAGAGAAGACATGTGAAAAATAAGTGGTTTCTGATCAAAGGGGGAGTAGTAAAGGGAGAAAAGACATGTGAATGGTTGTTGCTGATAGGGGGAGTTGTGACAGTGAAGAGAAGTTCTTGTCTTGATGGGTAAAACAGTTTTTCACATCATATGTTGCCATCAATGACAAAGGGGGAGATTGTTGCAAGTATGGGCCTAACCGGTGTTGTCATTGATGTCAACATAATCCTATTACATTAATGATAAGGATTGGATGAGTTGTGTACTGAGGATATTGAGAAAATTAGTCTCAATCAGGAACAGTGAAGAATAGTGATGACAGTATGGTAAAAGTCCAAGATAGGATGAGGATCAGAGGATGCAGTTTAAAGGGTTTGTAGATATGTGTCTTAAGGTGGTCCAGTAGAGATTTCAGAGGTCCTCATGAAGATCTAAAGAAGTTGTGGCCGCTCAAGTAAAACTAGTTTCGACAGATGCTCAGTGGTGATAGAGTGATACAGATAGGTCCGGTGAGATCCGGAAATGCATTATCTTGTTCTACGGATTTGAGGGAGTGTTGAAGAAGTCTTTGTGAAGTATTAGCTTGATTGGTTCATGGTTTAAAGGTCCGCAAGCATCTATTCCTTTGTGATAGTAATGACAGACTGTGCTCTTGAGGTTCCAAATGAAGGGGTGAAGGATTTCAGTAAGAAGATGAAGTGTGGATGTTCTTGGTGATTCAGGCAAGCTTGTGGAGATCTTTGGATCATCTCCAGTTTGTGTTGGTGGTCCGCATTGAAGTTGGAGCTCGCAATTGAGGAATAACTTTTGGATGATGGTGTTCTTCCTGAGATTGGCTGACCGAATGAGTTACACATCCTGCGGATGTTCTTGTTGATGTTTGCCGACTTAGATGATCATTCCTAAGTTGATGTCTTGTATAAATAAGGGATTGCAAAGTCATTTCAAAGGTGTCATTGTGGAGATGAGTGTGTGGTAGCAAGGAGGAGAGTGAAAAGCAGAGCAGAAGTATTGGGCTTAAAAGGAACTGATTCAAGCATGGTGAAGATGCTATTTTCCAGTTCAAGTAGGTGATACTTATTTCTTTGTAGACAGTGTGTCTCTTGTAGGCAGTGAGCCTCTTGTGAGTAGTGTGCTCAAGCAGTGAGCCCTAATTGGCATGTGCCATTTTGTTCTTTCTATTCTTCTAACAGAGAATATAATATTGGGTTAATCACCCCGTGGTTTTTCCCTTAACCAAGTTTTTCATGTCAAAATCTTGGTGTCTCATGTGTTAATGTGTTTCTACTCTTGATTTTTTGCATTGTGTTTCCATGATTGATTTACTATTATGTTGTTGAATAACAATGTGGAGTTAAGTGTTTAAATTGGAAGAAAGTTTTAGACAACTGATTCACCTCCCCTCTCAGTTGTCTGCCCTAAATCTAACATCATGTTGGCTTGTGAGGGTTCGAACATGAGTAACAATTCCCTCCAAGCTTGATGTCATTGAAGACAATTGAGGGTGGCGGCGATAAATTTTTATAATCTTATTTATTTCATCAATATTTTATTCAATTTGCTCTTGGATTATTGGAGGGTTTGGTGGGGGAGGGTTTGGGTTTTGATGTTCTTGATCCATGTTACCTATTTAAAATTTAAAACATACAAACCTAGGATTTAAAACAAAAAAATTCATTTGATTTAGAAAAAATCAAAAAAGGGAAAAATTAAACCTTTACCTCTTCAAATTTACCTCCTCCAAATCGGATATTCATCTTTCTCTAATTTGATATCCATTTCCTTCTTCTTTGCATTTTGCAAGCCATGGGTTTGCAAAACACAAAGCCCTTTTTTTTCTTTATAAGTTTTGCAAAATGGATATTATGTCTGACCCTTCAAAAAACTCAAACATCCATTTCAAATTTTTGGCTAAGTAAAACACTTTTTTTCTCCTATTGCCACTATTTGGCCCGCAATGATCCTGCACTCACCTGATCCTATAGATGTTTCTTTGTATGTGAAAACATTATTGCTTGCTAGATATAAACATATAGATGATTATATCATTTTGATTAGTGAGTTTAGATTCTAATTAAAGGGTAGATATTTTCTTTGCTTTGATAAATCTTGTATGTTCTAAATTCCTCTTTTAACTTTCTACCAAATTATTTTATTAGAGTATTTTTCTAAACCTAGAGATGATAGTGTGGATTTTTATGTGCTCCCAATAGGTATGCCTTTTGATCCAAACCCATCAATTAATATGGCTTTACTTTACCACTAGGCTAAATTCACTTGACTTTACATGACATACACATCAAAGGTTAGCATATGGCTAAAATGTTTATTTGCCTCCTCCTCGCCTTCCTCCTAATATTCCTAATCTTCCTCCTATGCTTTAAGCTAAATCTAACATGAAGGAATATGACATCATCCAACAAATGCAAAGCACTCAAGCTAAGACTTCTTTATGGGACTTAATTTGCACATCACAATTTTATAGAGAGATAATGAAGAAATGTTTAGAGAAGATTCATGTTGTGCATATAACTCTAACCCATAATTGGTAGCATCTTTGATTGAATCTATGTGTCATAAGGATATTCATGATATACCATTTGACAATAAGGATATTCCACACAATGATACATTCTTAAGAAAGTTTTACTTTTATATATCATGGTTGAATTTGGAAAATTCATTATTAAGAGACCTCTAGTGGATAGTGGATCTAGTCTAGACATTTGTACTAATGATTATTTAAGACAATTAGGCACAGACTATGAGAAAAGACTTTGTTATGTTAATTTAGATCCAAAACCATTTGATTGTTATGATAAAGTTGATACATCTAACAATTATATTACACAAAATGAATCCTAGCTACCGATCATAGTGTTTTATAAGAACATGATTGGGGAACATCAAATTTTATGCCTTGTGGTGTTGGTGAGTATCATATGGATCCTAAAGCATAAAGTATTTCATCTCTATATATGGATCTTTCTATCTATGGAAAAATAGAGCTAAAGCATATCTAGACTCTTAGGGGACATGCATATGTGAAAATGATCTTGATACTGATATCTAGAAAATCACCTTCCGAAATCATTCAAATAAATCTCTAGTCCTAGATACAATCTAATTAAAATGCTTCTAAATATAGAGTCCAATTGTGTTGGGAATTAAGGTGTCTCAACCTTGGTAATTCCTTACATTGTTAATGTTTGTATTTATTATTTAATTGCCTATGTTGTAAATATTTGTAAATTCCAATTGTCATATTGTGGGATGTGGCACAGTGATGTGTCAATCCTACATGGATTATGACAACTTGTAATTTTTTCCTCACATGAGGAGATAGGCGTCCCACTTTGTGGTAGAATCATTTTTCCATGTGTCGACATCTTCCATGTTGTGTAAGGGAATGTTTGACCAAAACGGTTATGACAGATTCCAATGACGAATCTATGACATGTAAGAGTATGAAATAGAAGCATGTAAGATAGGTGAAGATATGTCTCATAAAGCATCTTTGAAAAAGGCATATTTGGGCACTCCAAGGTGGACTATGACATGTTGTAAGAGAATATGCTATTTATAGCATGTGTATGACAGATTCTCTTACAGCTGTAAGTTTTAACCGCTATGACAGATTCTATGATGGTCATAAGTGTCATAAGAGCATCTCTCATAGTCCATTTTGGAAATAGGAAACCCCTTTGGGATGGGAGCTATGGACAAGTGTCAGGCACATTCTTCAATGTTGACCAAGTGTCCTTAGGCGTGGGTTTTGGTCCATGAAGCCAAGTTGGATGCCCATTCCAAGAAAGGTCCAATATTGCCTTGTATTTTCTATATAAACAGGTGCTTGGAGGAGTAGAGGTATCACAGGTTTACAGGTACTGTTATGCTGGTGGTTTGACTCCAGATACGAGTGTTGAAGACCATTGAATCTTGTATTGCAAGTGTATTGTAAACATTCTTTCAGATTTGTTAAGACATTGTGCAGGTTTCTGAGTGTGGGGTTTTTCACCTGATAAGGGTTTTCTCCACCGTCAATCTTTGTCTCTCTTCTTCTGTCTACTTTCTGGTTCTTGTGTTTTGCTACAATATCTCATGTTAATGGTGTAGACACCTAAAAATGTCCTTACCATCAAACTAACTCCTGACATCCCTAAACATACCAATTTCCCTTCTAATCAATTAATTAAATTTTTATTTAATTAATTATCCCTTCATCACCTAATTTTTCAGCATTTTACTCCCAACAATTGAATTAATTCCATTGATTCAATAGTTCAAAATTTAGCCAATTGATTTAATAAATATACAATATTTATTTGGTCAATTTCCCTCTCCTCACTAAATCCAATTAATTAGCTAAATCATGTTTAACTAATTAATTCAGCCTATTAATTGACCTATCCCTACCCTAGGTAATTAAATAGTTATTATTTAATTGCCTACCCTAGCCTACCTCATCCTAGCCTTAGAATTAATTAAATACAACCTTGTTTAATTAATCTTGAACCTCCCATTAAGATGGTCAAATCCAACTTAACACCCTTCCCCACATCCTCCAAATAAAAAATTGGAATATATCCACATAAGTCAATTTTTTATTTAAACAAATCCCACATCACATTTAAATCTCTTACAACCCATTACCCATGCCATGCCTCATTTATGACCACTCATCCCCAAATAAATTTTTAATTCATTTTACCCTTCCCCATGTGAATTTTTAATTCAAACATATTCCATCTCACCCATAATCATTTAATTCACCCTTTTCCCAAAATGAATAAAAGATTCATATTTATTCCTAGCCCTCCATTCCTTCATGATGAAATCTGGGCCCTCCACATCATCTTCATCCTCCACCATTGATCTCCCAAATCAATCTCAACCCTTGGATCAAAATCTCTCCAAAAATCTCTATAAATACAACATCCCTTAAACCATTTTAGGATCCAATCTTCATGTAATGTTACCATGTCCAAATGTCTAATGAGCTAGCTTGTGAGTTGCAATTATAATGAGAGCATTTCACATTGTATTCATCAACTAGGGTATATCTTATCTAGGAGCTCTTGGGTGCAAAGCTTCTTTCCTTTTGATGAGATTGGGTCTTCTTGTGGAGGTATAACTTTTTTGTTTGTATGCCATTTTAGTTTGTGTTTCAACCTTGATTTGATTTTCCTAATCACATTGGCATGCCCGATGGGACCTGCAAGGTCTAAATCTAATCAAATTTTGTGATTTTTTGTATTGGAGATGTGTTTTTTGCAGGTGTAGCGCTATCTACCTTGCACAGTGGCGCTATCTTTGGCGTATTTCAGTGCTATTTATTGTTTTGGCGCTATTTTGCAGAGCATTTTTCCTCTCAACTTTTACTCACAAATCTGTCTAATTTCTAGTCTTCCTGGTGTGTTATAGGGTTATCTACTCTCTATTTTTGCAGGAATCTTAAACGAAGAGGAGGAGGTCATGCCAAAATTTTCCTAAGGACCAAACATGCATTTCATCTTTTATTTTGTCTTGCTTTCCATTTGGTAGACTAACAAGACTAACAGGACCTCTTCTATTTGCAGTCTGACCCTCTATTTTGGTCAGGAAAACCTCTATTTTGCAAGGCAGACAAGTTCAGGCTCGTATCGACGCTATCAGCACCTAGAGCAGTGCTATTTTCAATCATGACCAGACCCTTATACCGCACACGCACTGGCACCTAGTTATAGTCTTATTAGTGCTATTTTCTATTGCAATGCCTTATGTATCCCATTTAGCGCTATATTTTGTACTGGTGCTTTCTATATCTTACTGTAATGCTATCCTATGTCATGGCACAGTCTGTATCATTTTTCAGTGCTATTTGTTAAATCGACGCTATCTGAATGTATAGCGGCACTATTGTCTAGGGTGTCAGTTTTTTTGGTCAACTTTTGTCAGTAGCACCATTTGGCCTATGTTTTAGCATTATTTTTATAGGCTAACATTGGATTCTATGTAGGGACTGATAAATTGTTTGTAGGTCATCACCATCATTTTGCGGCCACTAACAAGTTTTTGCAGGGTGTTTATCTTTAGTTTAAAACAAACACTTCATTTGGGACTTAAAAAGAACCCTTGCATGTTAGCTTAAACAGCATTTCAATTTGGTGCAATAAAATTGATCAACAACCAACAAACAAGTATTTGTGTGCCTTAGCTTAGAACAACATTTGAATTTGGTGCTCTAAAATTCACAAGTGCTTTCCAACAACTCTACAAAACATTTCAATTTTGGGCTTTAAAAAGAACCACAAAGTGCATCAATAAACTCATTGGATTAAAAAGAACAACAATCTGCATCCTTCACTCATCTAACCAAGAAAACAAATCTAAATTGTGTGAAATATTTTCATGATTATGTTTGTAGTGTGAAAAGTGTATGCTCTTCCCTTGCACCATTAGTGACCTTGGGAATCAAAAAATTCTCACAACACTTGCATAAATCACCCCCAACATAATCTAAAGAACTAAAATGAACCTTGTTTAGTGTGATGCAAACACAAAATATACGTATGCTCTCGCCTCGCATCCTTGTATGAACTTAGAGATCAAAAGTATTTTTGTGGTTGTGCTTCTTTTCTTAATCTTTAGAGGGCCTGCCACCCCACTTCGAAAGGTGGGAATGACCCAAGTGACAACAAGCTAAAGCCAAGCTCTTTTGAGCCACTATATAAAATAATGTGTTTGTGACGAAAGTCACAAGCAACAGGTGTTGTTGTGTCATACCGAAAGCCAGCCTCCCCCAAAACCCTCCAAGGCATAACCCTTAGAGACTAGGAGACTCCATAATGGAGAGTAGTGTTGTCACACATATGGCCACCTGAACAAATGCACTTACTACGAGCCTTTGTGTTAGCAAGCCAAAAACCTTCTATTTGTTGACGCAGAAGGGAAACCTTTGAAGCGGCCCTGATTCATGCGGTTCTTAGCCGAGGTAGCAGGGACAATCCTAAGGTTTGGTGAGGAACAAGCCTTCATGGAAACCTAGATCTTGGTATGCGTGAGAAGTGGGTGCAATTGTAAGGAGGAGCTGGTACTACCAAGATCCTAGAGCTACCTGCTTTGAATAGGTTTAGCTAGGGGATTCAACAAATACTGTCCTATCTTCGCCTTAGGTTGTGCAAAGTGCTTTTTTAACAAAATCAGACATCTTTTCACAAACAAAATCTTGGTTATTGTGTGTTATCGTGCTTAAAGTGTTTTTAAGAAACTTGCCAAGAGACAATAAGAATCATTTGATCAAACTTCATATCAAAACAAATCCAAATTTGCCATCAAAATCTATCTTTTTCAGAGCCTCAACCAACGCTGCCCTATTTCAACGCTATCTCTTTCTACTTTTGGCACCATTTCACCTGTGGATTGGTGCTATTTGCATATTGACTTACCCAAAACTAAGACCAAGTCCATTGTGATCTTTAGCACCTACTTTGCCATAATTCATATTCACATTTCAAAAATCTGTCAGTACCACATCCATTTTCTCCTCAAAATTTCCAAATCATAACTTCATTTCGACCTTAGAGAATCAATCGTATCATTATTGGACCCTTTCCCATACCATAACCCACTCAAATGCATATTCATTCATCCTCATTAATCTTTGCATACCTTTTGGACCAAACAAACATCTTTGTTACAAGAAATCATTCTAAAATCATCTCAATTTTCTCATAAAAAACAATCCAAAATCTTCCAAATCCAAACACCTATCAAAGAACTATCAAGAAAAAATCCAAAAACTCGTCATCCCTCTGAGCTAAAGCTAGATCTAGATTTCATCTTTTTCATCATATTTTGCTTGGAGAGTCATTAGTCAACCTTTCAAGTGAAATAATCATCCTTCTTTGTGTAAGGTCATTAGTCTACCCCAAACAAAGAGAAATATCCATTTGTGCAACACAAAACTAGATCTTACCTAAGGTCAATTTGTTGACCAAAAACATCATCTTAATCTCTCATACCAACATCTAGTTCATCTAAAAATTTCACCATCCAAAAAAAATCAACATCAAAATATCTTCCATCAAATCATCCTCAAATAAACATCATCCATCATCTACCTCTTGGTCCAAATTTGTGTAAAAGTCAATACCACCCACTCTTATCATCCCTAGATTGACACTTTTTTTAAGAATCATCTTAGAAGTGAAAAATCTATTCTTTATCAAACTACAACTCACCCTCCCCATCTCACTACCACATTCATCTTTGGGTCCAACAAATCAATCCGGATTCTCTAAGGTCTCCATCTTCATTTCACTCCACCTCTAAATCAAATCCATACACGTGCATGCCCGTAACTAGATCACAACACAAAAAGAATCAAGAAATGGCAGACTCTAGACAATATAAGGGCATAGGAATGCCTAATACCAATGACAACAACCTACCAATCAACCAAACGTACCTCCCACCTTCGGTCTTTCAAATCCCAACATACAATCCCAATGAAAATCCCTTCCATTTCTTGCAACCACCACCACCACCACAAAATGTCCCCACCATGTCTCAAGATGATCTAGATGTCTTGAGCTTTACACAAGACACCAATAGCATGGACCTACTTGACAAAATCCTAAGGTCAGATCCAAATAGATATCTTGACTACCTCCTCAAAATTGGTGCCCAACCACCTCACAACACGACATCATCTCAACCATCCACCTCTAACATCAATCCTACAACATCCTCCCAACCATCCACATCAAACAACCAACCTATCATCTCTCAAACATCAACACCCACCGTATCTACCACCCCCACAAGCTCTAACGCTACCACATCTACAATTCCCACGAGTATCTACAATCCTACCACCTCCCAACCCATCACCACATCCATTATCACCACTAATGCAACCTCTTCCATTCCACAAATCACCTTAGGCATCCAAGGGAACCTCACACATACAAGTGCCTCCACAAGTGTGCCTCCACTCAATCCTCAAACCATAGCTTACATAAGACAATTCTATTCACAACCACCTTACAACACGACCAACCCATCTAATATCAATCTATTTCAAATTAACCCATCCAACATCCACCCATCTAATGTTAATCCATCTAATCTCATGTATCTACAAAACCCCATAACCTCATTAACACAACATAATCCCAACCCTCAACTACCCCCCCATATTCTCCAACAACTCTATGCTCATCAACAACATCTTGCACAACTCAACCAAAACACCACCCCATAGTACCAAATTATGACCTCCCAAAACCTCCAACATCAAACACCACCCAATCTTCAACACCTCATCCATTAGCAAAACTACACACCTCAACCACCACCAAACCCAGAGCTCACAAATGTTGTAAGGCCTTGATTCAAAAGGTGGACGACATGCAAACTGGGGGCAAACACAAGCATTACTCTTTTGAGAATATTTGTCCCTATCCATTTGATCAGACATTATACATGCCCCCTTTCCCCAAGAATTTTGAAATACCCAAATTTGATAAATACAAAGGAAAGGGAGACCCTAGGGACCATCTTAGGGAGTTTTATCTCGCTTTCTTAGAAGTCTCAAACAATGATACATATCTAATGTGACTATTTCCAAGAAGCCTCAGTGGTTAAGTTGCTAAATGGTTCACACATCTTCCCCCAGGTATTAGGTCTTTCCTTGAGCTTATGGAAAAATTTGTAAACCATTTCTCCTATAACTTCAAACACAAAATATCTATGACAAACCTTTGCAACACAAAACAAAAAAGTGGAGAATCCTTCACTTCCTTCTTGCAGAGGTGGAGAAGCTTAGCAAGCAACCTCCCTTGGCCAGTTCCTAAAAAACAACTCGTCACCATGTTTGTGACTAACCTCAATCAGGAAATAGGGTTTCATTTACAAATCCTTTGTGCATCTACCTTTGAAGAAGTCACCAACAAAGGTACTACCATAGAATGGGCCCTCATCGCCAGGGGCTTGATCAAATTATATGACTACAAGTCCAACAACAACAACAACAACAACAAACTCCATATCAACACTCCCAATACAAACAACAACACCAACATGCAATCAAACGACAAGCCACGCTATTGGGGGAAGAACAAGAACACCTTGAGTGATGGCATCACAGATGTGAAAGCCGTCCAACATGTACATAATCAAACACCCGCACATACATATACCACCAATGTAAATAACCAAAGGGGGCAAAATAAACAAAACAAACCTCGAAGGCAATTCACACCCTTAGGGGAACCAATCGAGGATATCCTTGACAGATGTCTTAAGAAAGGTTTGATAACCCTCCCACCTGTTAAACCCCATCAAGAGAATGAGCTCAAAGCTGCATGGTACAACGAGAACGATTATTGCGACTACCACCGCATTGTGGGCCACAAAACCGCTGACTGCATGAAACTAAAGCATTGTGTACAAGATCTCATCGATCAGAATCAAGTCAACCATGACCAAAACACCCAACCATCACCTAATGCAAATCTAGGAGCTTACAAGGATCCACTACCCAATCACAACAAATCCCCCTCATCCAATCAAGCCTACAACGTCACCCCACCACCTGCATCCTATGACTCTATCATAGGGTGGATAGAACCATCATTTAACCATGTCAACACAATCACCATTCGGGCTCAAGCACCTGATTGTGCCGTCACAACTCGTTGTGGCTACGTATCCATCTGCATGGCCCCCACCACTGATCAAATGCCCGCATCCACATCAAACTCCCTACCCCCTCATCCAAGCACACATCCATCACCTACCAATCAGTACAACCTCCTAGAACATCTAGGAAAGACTCCTGCACAAATATCCATACTTGACCTACTCCACACGTCACCTCTTCATAAGGAAGTCCTTGACAAAGCACTCTTGGAAACCCAAGTCCTCGCCAACCTAAATGTGAATCAATTCCAAGCCATGGTGGCCATATCACCGCACCTCATCATCTCACATTTTCAGAAAAGGATCTTCACACTTCACAACACTCACATAATGACACATTACATATCGAAGTCTGCATCCACAAGCATACCATCAAGAGAGTCTTAATAGATGGTGGCTCTGGCCTAAACATATGCACTCTTAAATTACTAAAACACTTGGGATACTCAAATGTGGTTGTAGACACCAGTGAGTGCATCACAATCAAAGGGTATGATGACATTGAATGACTATTTGAAGGAACTATCAAGCTCCCTATTCAAGTGGGACAAAAGATAATGGAAACAAAATGTCAAGTCCTTGATCTCGATCTCCCCTACAACATTCTCTTCGGTCGACCGTGGATCCATGCCATGCAAGCGGTCCCCTCTACATTCCATCAATGCCTTAAGTTCCCTCATAATGGCATGGAAGTAACTATCTATGCCAACCCTTGCCCCTTTCAATACTGCAGTTTCTTGGAAGGCCATGACCATACCTTCTGCCCATATAACAAAGCCATCACCAAATCCAATCCCACAACATCCACCTCATACATCGACCCCGCCAACCCCGCCAACATTGTTACCACTTCATCCCAAACACCTCCACCACCCGAGGTCAAAATCAAACTCAGTGACATGGGATGTGGAGAATACAACCTACGCGGTACCTTTTGTGTAGGCACATTACCCAATCCTAAAATGTTTGGCATCCCAAAGAAAGAATCAACCAATACAGTTGTCATCAAATGTCAACCATCACCTATCTTCGAGAAGAAACATTTACTAGATCAAGATGTGCTCGAAGACATATCATCCTAGCTATATAAAGATGAAGAAACTGAGCAAGAAGCCCCCACAATACCAACAAAAATCTATGGTAAAGTGTTAGAAATTGTCAAAAACATGGGTTATAAATGACAAGGCAGTATTGGCCTTCATGAACAAGGGATTGTGGAACCAGTCCAAACAACAAGAAATCCCTATACTCAAGGGTTAGGATATGGTCAACGACAACGTATCCTCACTACCGGTGAATGTATCTTAGCCGAGGTCACTACAGTCTCACTTGAAGTCAATAATGTCAATGAAGCAGGCCATCAAGACTCCTTTAGTGACTTCGCTGACTTCTTTGACTCATCCATATGCACCATATACATAGTCACCACCCTAGCCTCTGCATCTAATGACTTACCCCTTGTATACCCGGACCTCTAGACTAGGACCAACAGGGACCTCCTGTCTTCGACATAGCACCAAATGATGAAGCCATCACTGAAATGATGGGGGTTAGAGATCACTTCCCCTTGGAAGATCATAGAGAAGGATACATCATGGAACTCCATACAACTACTTACTTCAGGGAGACAACCCCTGCTTCTAGTCATAAAAACATAAAAATTAAACATGGACCTGATGGTAAAAACTATTCCGCAGCAGTGTCAGATCCCAAAAAAGTAAAAATAAAAGACGTATCTCCCGATGAAAACCTCCATGAGGCACCAGGAGATGAAAGCATGGGCCTTCCCAAGATAGATAAGGTATATCCTGATAGATCACCCGTCCTGGTGGAGCTAGCTCAAGAGATGAACCTTGGGATGGAAGAAGAGCCAAAAATCACTTTCAGGGTAGAATCTCTCAGCACAGTAGAGAAAGAAAACTTCTTAGCTTTCTTCAAACATAGGAATTGCAATTTTGTGTGGACTTATTCAGACATGTCAAGGCTTGATCCCACTTTGGTAGTCCATCACCTTGCAGTACGGCCTGATGCAAAACTATTAAAGCAAAAGCTCAGAAAAATGAACCCTCAGGTGGCCCTCCTAGTCAAAGCAGAGATAAAAAAACTATTGGATGTTGGTTTCATTTGTCTAATTGATTGTCCTAAATGGGTTTCCAATCTAGTACCAGTAGCCAAACCTGATGGCCGAATCTATTGCTACACAGACTTCTGAGATCTCAACAAAGCCTGCCCAAAGGATGACTTCTTGTTGCCTAACATTGACATGATAGTGGATCTTACGGTAGGACATGAGATGTTATCCCTAATGGATGGTTTTTCAGGGTATAATCAAATTAGGATCACAGAAGAGGACCAACATAAGACATCCTTTATATGTCCATGGGGGACATATTGTTGGGTGGTAGCGCCTTTTGGCCTAAAGAATGCTAGAGCCATGTATCAATGAGCCATGACTGTCATCTTCCATGACCTTTTCCACCACATCATAGAAGACTATGCGGACGACTTGCTAGGAAAATCAAAAACAAGGGAGGAACACCTAGATGTATTGGCCAAGATCTTCGACCGATTAGAGCAATACAATGTTCACGTAAATCCAAAGAAATGTGTCTTCAGGGTAACCTCTAAAAAACTTTTGGGATACATAGTCTCTAGAAGAGGAATTGAGGTAGATCCCGCAAAAGTCAAGGACATCACTAAAATGCCTCCTCTGAAAACATTAAAATAGCTAATAAGTCTACAAGGGAAACTCCAATCCATTCGTCGATTTATTGCTCAACATGCCGATAAATGTCAACCATTCCAACATCTCCTGAGAAAGGATACAACTTTTGTCTGGAATAATCAGTGTCAGGCACCCGTCGATCAGCTGAAATATTATCTAGCTAATCCCCCTGTTCTAACCCCACCAAGGCAAGGAGAACCTCTCCTATTATACATCTCAGCAACAGAGACAGCTATTGGAGCCTTGTTAGCATAGCATGATGAGCAAGGAAAGGAAAGAGCCATCTATTACATCAGTCATACTCTGATATCCTATGAGCTAAACTATACACCAATTGAACAAGCATGTCTATCCCTAGTCTTTACTTCACAAAAACTAAGACACTACATGCTTAATCACAAAACTAAGCTCATCGCCAAGATTGATCCACTAAAATATCTGCTGAATAGAGCTATGCTTACTAGGAGAATGGAAAAATGGGTCATGATCCTTACTGAGTTTGACATTGAATACACTAAGAGAAAAGCCATCAAAGGACAAGTCATCGCTAATCAGCTAGCTAAAGCACCCATTCTTGTAGAACATCCTACATTGGCAGAGTTCACTGATGAAGCCATCTTGAATATAACACCGGCAACAAAAACATGGAAAATGTACTTCGATGGATCATACACACACAGAGGCTTAGAGGCAGGCATCATGTTTGTTATCCCTCAAGGTTACACAATCCCCAAGTCATTCAAATCACATTCCCATGTACCAACAATGTGGCATAATATGAGGCCCTGATCACAAGCCTCTGAATGGCAATCAAATGGAAAATTGAGAAGCTGACAGTGTATGGAGACTCTCAAGTGGTCATCCAGCAAGTAAACAATAAGTACAAGACCAAGGATGATAAACTCCTGCCTTATAAAAAGATGGTCGATGACTTCAAAGACTATTTTGATGACATCCACTTTGAACAAATCCCAAGGCTAAACAACAAAACTGCAGACGCCATGGCTACCATCAGATCCCTAGTTGACATGAAAAAAGATAGCATGAAGTGTGAATTCCTAATAGAGGAGCTCCCTATTCTAGCATATGATGTTCCCCAATTGGAGCTAGTGTGCAAAGTCATTGGTCCCCTCTCCCCGTGGTATCAAGAAACCTATATATATCTCCATGATAACATCATCCCTCCTAACCTATCCACCTCACAATGTAAATTGTTCATCCACTGAGCCTCCCGCTTCACCCTTGTAGGAGAAACCTTATACAAAATGAGTCTTGAGGGCACACTTTTATGATGTTTAGACTCTCAGGAGGCTAAACTGGCCTTGCAAGAGGTACATGCAGGCATCTGTGGGGCACATTCTAGTAGACCCACTCTTGCTAAAAAGATCCTGAGGACCAGATACTATTGGCCAACCATGGAACGAGATGCCTACTAGTTTATCAAAAAATGCCTACCATGTCAACAACATGGAGATCTCATTCACGCACCAGCATAGGAATTGTAACCAATCACGACGTCGTGACATTTTTCATAGTGGGGACTTGACCTCATAGGGAGAATCCATCCACCATCATCCAATGGCCATAAATTCATAATTACTACTACCGAATACTTCACTAAGTGGGTGGAAGCAATACCACTCACCTTCACCACTGGAACCCAGATATCCAAGTTCATCCTCCATTATATCATATGTCACTATGGTATCCCTCATTCCATCATCACTGACAATGGAAAACCATTCAAGAACCAAGAAGTCTACACTTTGTACGAAAAATTTGAAATCAAACACCATTTCTCCAATCCATATTACCCTCAAGGAAATGGTCAAGCAGAAGCTTCCAATAAAACTATCCTCTGCATTCTAAAGAAGACAGTTAATGAAGTTGGCTGTGACTAGCACCTCTAGCTCAACCCTACCCTATGGGCCTATCGCACAAGCATTCATACCCCCACAGGAGCTACTCCATTTTTCCTAGTCTTTGGATCCGAAGCCATTTTACCTATTGAGGTCGAGCTCCCATCCCTAAGGGTATCCTTTGCAAAACATAATCACTGATGAGGAATACCAAGTCGCAAGGTTGCATCAGCTAGAATTACTGGATGAGAAACGGCTGGATGCGTTGAACCACCTGCAGGCCTATCAAAATCACCTCAGAAGAATCTATAACAAGAGAATTAGAAACCAAAAATTTGAATTAGGTGACCTTGTCCTTATGGAAAATCAAAAAAACTTGTAGGAGCACCCTAAGAAAGGAAATTTTGAACCCAATTGGCTAGGGCCTTATGTCATCACAACCAGCTATGGATCAAGAGCATACCAACTTGCAACACTCAAGGGGTAGCCTCTGGACGAGCCTATGAACATTCTACATCTAAAGAAATTCTACGCATAACATGTCGAGTACCCCATCAAAAAAATCAAAAAATCAAAAATCAAAAAAATAAAAAAAATCAAGAAAAACCCGAGTGCAATAAAAACTTCCAATAGTGAAAATCACTGCGGTGACACTTTGGATAAGTACCATGGTGAAAACCTGTTTCAGGTGCCATGTGTAGTGGTTGGTTCTACCATCTAATAAGTCATCTTTCCATCACAACACTTCATATCACACACAACCCATGGCTTGGAATTCTGAAACATCAAGTCCTATCACCTACCCCATACTATCACACCCAAGCCCAACTCATGGAACAAGGATCCTTGTAAGCTTCCTTCTGTACAGCCAAAAATCAAAAAAATCTAAAAAATAATAGACAATCAAAAAAATCAAAAAAAAAAATCCTTCAATTCATTGCAAATCACCCCCATACATCGATCTCTCCCATCCAGCAACTCTCAGCATCACATCTATCCTCAACCATTCCCACATCATTAAGTCACACCAGAACTACATATTCATTTCACCCGCATCTTGAAAGTACCTTGATCCCATGGATACAGGGTATGTAGGCAGTCTGGAATACGAAGGAATTTTCTAGTACTCAGGTACATAAGATGCACCCATCCAACCCATTTGGATGGTCCCCATTCACTGAGCTTCTTGGACCCAATAAATGATACACATGCTAAGTATACACATGAAGCATGGTCCCTAACACAAAAATCATCAATCAACATATCAAACTATAATCCTACACATGGCCTGACTATCCTTTAGTCCCCCTTTCAAAAATTATCCAACAAAATCCAATTGATTTGCGTCCTAGGATATATCTTTCCCACAATGGACAAGAATCTGTCATCCTATCAACATGTATCTTGGCAAGAGCACACACAAGCTATTTGTATCTTTTCGTTGGTCTTTTTTATTATTGATTTGTATCTTTTTATCTCACTCTAGGTCATTTCCAAAGCTACCTTGATCTCATTATATCATGGTAAGTGGCAGACAACACCTGGAGTAGACACGGTCATTGTTTCTGTATGTTGTGCTTGTGGGTTAGTTTCATTACTCCAAGAATAATATTCATATCTTGAAGTCTGGGTCAGTTCTAGCATGATGTGCCTCATTTGCATATATAGGCATCAAAACCTTATATGTACTATTAGCACTCAATGCTATGAGTCCCCTTCCTAGGCTAGGCAAGATTATACTACCTTGGGCATGCATGAAATCAACCTATTGTTTGTGGGTCTAGTCCATGCAATTGTGGGATATATATCATCACCTAGGTCATTTCATACCTTTGTGAACTGTATCCTACATTGTTATAGTAAACTAAGAAATGCTCTTAATTAATGTTATGCAACTACTGTTACTAGCTCAAATCATCATCTTAATCATTTATTCAACTATACCATCTAGGCCTAGATTTCATAATCACCTACCCTCCTCACCCTACCAAATCCCTTCACTAATCCCACTCATCCAACCTACTCTCACTCCACACATCCCAAACCAAATCATATCCCCCCTCAATGACGTGGTGTTTCATGACCTAGAAACTCCCTCATTTAACCATCCCAACCCCCCCCACCCCAATCTAGCTACAGCCAATCATACCCGTACCCCATCCATCCGCCCTATTCCCCTATCCCACAGCCCCACCACCTAGGGTCCAACAAAGAACATCATGTGTATCAAGACTTAACCATCTCACATATCACCTAGTTTGCATCTCACCTATTTTGCGTCTCACCTATCACCTAATTTGCATCTCTTAAATCACTTAATTTCAATCCCACATATCATACAGCTATCATAATCATTTAATTTGCATTTCATTAAGTGCATTTTAGAGCCGTTTAGTTACCATATCATAATCATTTAATTTGCATTTCATTAGGTGCATTTTAGAGTCATATATCATTTAATTTGTAGGTTATTAGGTGTATTTTAGAATCATTTAGTGGCACATTATATATCATTTAACATTGCACATCATCTCATAATCATTTAGTTTGTAATCACATACGTGCATTTTAAAATCATTAATCATCACATTGCATTCCATATATCATCTCATAATCATTTACTTACATTTACTTGCATAGCATAAATCATTTACTTACATTGCATAATCATAAACCATAATCATTTAGCTGCATTTTATAATCATCTAGTTCCATATCCATATTTTCCATACATAACGTGTGTTTATTTAGATAGATATACATTTCCATTGCATTACATCCATAATAAATGTTTATGAATCTAAACATTCATTTGCATTTTACATCATCATCCATAAATCACACACATGCATATATCAAAATAAGTAAACCATCATTACATCCATCATATTACATCAATAGGTACATCCATAACATTAAAAGCATACATTGCATAAGCACAACACATCCATAGCATATAATCCATAAAGCATCCTACATCCATTAACATAAGCATCATCATAATCATATAAGAGCATCATATATAAACAAGTAGGCCATCAAACAATATTATATCATATATCATCATCGCAAAAATGTACATCGCATATATATATACACAAAAAAATATAATGTCCTGATACAATGCCTCTAAGGGCAAGCATGATATAACTATCACATAGAGGATCATCTCTTTGATGCACTGGGAGAGCCTGGCCCTAGTGGTGGTTACTGTCCTATCAGTGGCTATGGCTGCGGCTGCAGCCGAACTTGAACCTATGGAACCTGCTGAATGGACTGAATTGATCTAGATTGGTGTGATCTATATGCCCAGGATCTACTAACCTAACTATAACTTGGCGCACGCTGCTTTGCAAGCACTACCGCATGATATAGGGCCCGATAATAGTTTGTCCATCCTCTGGCCTCCAATAACTGTCCTTGTACCTGAGATAGCTATCCCTGTACTTGATACAACTGTGTTTGTGCCTAGGACAACTGTGTCTGCATCAATGTAAAAACTGGGGCCATACCAATACCTAAAGCCTGCAAACTACCCACCGTAGACTCTGCCTACTGTGCCCTGGCAAGGGCTGCATCTTGCTCTCTGGTCAAAACCACTATATCACCTTGGGCCTGGGCTAACTGTGCCTACAATGCAGCCACCTATCCATCTAAGCCATCCAATAATGCCACTATTCCCCGCAGCTACACCAACTCTGCCTCACGACTCTCCAAAGCCTCCTGTAGGTTGGCTACCTATGCCCGTAGGGTCTCAACCTCCTCCTCCTCTCCACTCTGAGGCCACCGACGAGAGGTTGACCCTCAAAGCTCTGACTCTCCATCTACCCCAGAGGTGCCTACCTCTGCCTGCTGTCCTGCTGCGACAGCCTGCTACTGCTGTGGTACCTGCAGTGGGGGAGGAACAACCCTATCCACCCTTAGCTGTCCCCCACACCGTTGAGGCCCTCCCTATCGACGCACCACCCCAATCTGAACCTGCTCAATAGGCATCTGTTGTATAGGACCCTGTTGTCTCACCTACTGTACAGGAGCCTGTTGTCTCACCTGCTACTGGGGCACCTGTCCAACTGCCGCTGCTGCTAGTACATCCATTGGCTGCCCATCCCCTCTGACCTCGATGAGGTAATCTATAATGATCTCCTCACCCTCCTCTAGGAAATCATCCCCATCAAAATCATCACCCCCATCATCCTCAGAATCATCGTCCCCTAATCCCACCGCCTCCTCTGCAGGGACTGGTGTAGGAGCACCTAATCCACAGTGGCCTCCATGAGGCATTTAACTGTTTTATGTTCATGTTTGTTGTTTCCAATAAGGTCCTAGTAGACCATTCAATGTAATAAGGTCTGTTTGACTGATGCATGTTAATTTAGTTTGTATCTAGGTTTATGTTGTAAGTCCCAAGGGACACTTGTCGATCTGTAATCACAAAGTTTGTTAGGTAGTTAGGAGGTTGTTAGGCCATTGGAGGTTGTTAGATCTCCCAGCTACTTGGATTGATCTCCCAACCACTTGGATTCAATTTAGTACTACTCATGGTGAGTTGATAAATGCCCAAGATCAGATCAATTGTGATCAGTTGTAGTTGAGATTAGAGAGATCATAGATCAGTGTGATTTGTATTTGAGAAATAGAGCATATGTATGCGCATTTTTTGGAAAGCATAATAAACAAGTTCTGTGTTGTACATATTTCTAGCATTAGAGTTCATTTCTTTCTCTGTGCAAATCAATTTTTTGTTCTGAGGCTGAGATGGGTTCTTAGCCCATTCCACCGGTTAGATTTCTTCGAAATCGGTGGAATGGTTGTATAGTGTTTTCATTTTGTTTTTTGTTTTGTTCGTGTTCATGTTTTCAGGATCGCTTACATTATGCTCTGAGAGATCCTAGCATCTCTATGTGCTAGGGTTTGGTGAAGGCAAGCTATGCATTGGTGAATCGGTGTAGCAAGCCCTAGGTGGCCGATGGTAAATGTCTCATCAACGAACGAAGAACAATGGAAGTTCATTGGGAGAGATCTGAGAGTCTACGATTGTGGAGTAAGTCTCGCTGAAGGAGCTAGGACTATTGGCGCATCAGCCAAGGAATACAAGTTAACCGAAAGCTGAAGACAAGACTGGTGGTGAGAGATCACAGGAATCTGCTGAAAGTTGAAGTCACAATGAAGTCAATGTATATCGGCATATCGGGAGGATGAACAAGGAGTTCGCCATTGATACAAGCAAAGACCATGTGAACTGACGATAACAAGTCAAGTGATGTATATGTTTTGATCTATTTGTTTCACTTCCACTGTGTGCTCTACATCATAGTGGTATTAGAGCTCAGCAAAAGATTTGGGCAGCAAGTCGAATTGAGGATCTGTAGGAGTATTGGAATTTGGGTGTTGTCTGTGTATGTTTATGTCAGACAAAGAAAATGATACAGAGGCAGAGAGGATGCCTCCCAAAAGCATGTTGTAGGACATTGTTAAGAAGCTGATCGAGGAGATGCTTGCAACCAAGTTGGGAGAGTTCAAGCAGACCAAAAGCAAAGAAAGGGAACCTGAAAGTGACAGTGATGAAGGCGATATGGAAATTGTTGAAACCAGTAAAAAGGTAGAGGAGATACTAGTAGACCAAAGGGCATTTTTAAATGCATTAAAGTCAATCAATTGGGACACCATAGATGGGTTGCCTATGTATAGTGGAAGTATGGAAGTTAAAGAGGTGATTGATTGGATTGAGGCATTGAACAATCATTTCGACTATAGAGAAATCCCTGATGATAAGAGGGTTAAGTTGGCAAAGGCAAAATTGAAGGAATCTGCTCTTGCATGGTGGAATTATGAACAAGGAGAGAGAGTCAAGGAGGGGAAAAATATGATAACCTCCTGGGAAAGGATGAAGACCAAAATCAAGGCACAATTTTTACCTCTGGATTATAACGTGAAGATGTATACAAAGTTGCAGAATCTCAGACAGAGAGATCTTGATGTGAATGCATACACACAAGAGTTTCATAAACTCAATCTCAGATCAAAGAGATAGGAAGAAGAATCAGAGAAGGTGGCCAGGTACTTGAATGGCCTAAGGATGAACATCCAAGATGAGATCAGCATCTTAGCACCAGAAACAGTGAACAAGTGTTTCCAATTAGCATTAAGAGATGAAGAGAAGCTGAGGAGGAAAGGTGAGCAGCATAATAGAGGAAGAGGTGACACAAATTTTAGAGGCATTTTTGGAGGAAGAAGTCCTAACCAGAGACCTAGTGGTGAGTTTAGCCAAGAAGAGGCTAGTAAGGGACAATAGCAGTCTAATTTCAAGGGTGGATGGAGAAGCACAAGAGGCAGATTTGGAGGTGGTAGAGGTTCTAATGTTTTCACTGGGAGATGTTATCATTGTAATGAAATTGATCACCCATTTTTCAAATGTCCAGAAAGGCAAGGTTCACCATCAGGAGGTGATAGGAAGAATGAAAAGAGAGTTCAATATGTACAAGAAGAGGAGGTAGCTGAGAGTGTTAACCCTCCAATGGGGAGTGCAACCCCAACTCAAGATGGAGAATCATTGATGCTAAGGAGAACACTCTTGAAGACATCTAAGGACATGCTACAAAGGAGAGCACTTTTTAGGACCAAATGCAAAACCAAAGGTAAAATATGCAAGGTAGTAATTGATTCTGGTTCAACAGATAATATGGTATCTTAGGAAATGGTGGATAAACTGAAACTGGAGGGGATTCCATGTCAAACCCCTTACAAAGAATTTTGGGTAAGTGATAGTCAATCACTTTTGGTATATGAACAAGCATATGTTGATTTTCAGATTAGGGAATATCAAGATAGAGTTTTATGTGACATATTGCACATGGAATGTTTTCACCTACTTTTAGGTAGGCCATGGCAATTTGATAGGAGAGCATTGTATGATGGATATGCTAACACCTACACCATCAAGAAGGATGGGAGGACTTTTGTGATGGCACCATTGCAGGAGGATGCTAAAGCAAAGAAGACAGCTAAGATTATTTTGGTAGGTAAGGAGTTTGTGAAGATGCCTACAGCAGAGTCAAAGGAAGTTGAGGATATCTCAGGGAGTGGAGATTAGAGTTTGAAGAAGATTTCAGTTCTGACTAACAGAGATCAGATGGATAAGCAAAAGGTCAAAGAGAAGGTCTGTAAGTAGTCACAAGTTGATTGGAAAGACAAGGATGCAATCATAGTAGGGACTATTATTTGTCCTCTAGAACCAACAAGGATTGAAAGGCAAACCTATTCTGCCATAACAACAGTACAAGGAGCATTCACTAGGCTCTATAATGCAGGTATTAGGGCCTACACTACTAGGCATGAGTCTTTGATTCCAAAGAAGCAAGTTGTAGTTCAAAGATCATGGGGAAGGCATGAAGCATCAATGGATAAAGGTGGATCAAGACAAAGGATTAACTCATGGGGCATGAGTTCTTTTCTCGGTGGGGAGTATGGTGCAGGAGCACCTAATCCACAGTGGCCTCCATGAGGCATTTAACTATTTTATGTTCATGTTTGTTGTTTCCAATAAGGTCCTAGTAGACCATTCAATGTTATAAGGTCTGTTTGACCAATGCATGTTAATTTAGTTTGTATCTAGGTTTATGTTGTAAGTCCCAAGGGACACTTGTCGATCTATAATCACAAAGTTTGTTAGGAAGTTAGGAGGTTGTTAGGCCATTAGAGGTTGTTAGATCTCCCAGCTGCTTGGATTGATCTCCTAGCCGCTTGGAGTTAATTCAGTACTACTCATGGTGAGTAGATAAATGCCCAAGATCAGATCGATTGTGATCAGTTGTAGTTGAGATTAGAGAGATCATAGATCAGTGTGATTTGTATTTGAGAAACAAAGCATTTGTATGTGCATTTTCTTGAAAGCATAATAAACAAGTTCTATGTTGTACATCTTTCTAGCATTCGAGTTAATTTCTCTCTCTGTGCAAATAAATTTTCTATTCTGAGGCCGAGATGGGTTCTTAGCCCATTCCACTCGTTAGATTTCTTTGAAATCGGTGGAATGGATGTACAGTGTTTTCATTTTTTTTCTGTTTTGTTCGTGTTCATGTTTGCAGGATTGTGTACATTATGCTCTGAGAGATCCTAGCATCTCTATGTGCTAGGGTTCGGTGAAGGCAGGCTGTGCATTGGTGAATCGGCGTAGCAAGCCCTAGGCAGCCGATGGTAAATGTCTCATCAGCGAATGAAGAACATTGAAAGTTCATTGGGAGAGATCTGAGAGTCAACAACTGTAACGTAAGTCTTGCCAAAGGAGCTGGGACTATCGGCGCATCAGCCAAGGAATACGAGTTCGCCGAAAGCTAAAGATAAGACTGGCAGTGAGAGATCGTAGGAGTCCACTGAAAGTTGAAGTCATAACAAAGTCAATGTATATCGACATGTCGAGAGGATGAACAAGGAGTTCACCATTGATACAAGCAAAGACCGAGTGTAATGGTGAATCGGTGCATGTGAACCGGCAATAACAAGTCAAGCAATGTATATGTTTTGATCTGTTTTGTTCACTTCCACTGTGCTCTCTGCATTAGGGACTACCTCCTCTACCAGATTAGTGAACCGAGTCAGTCACCACATCTACCACCATGTCTCATATGCAGGAGTCGTGCCTGCATCCTTGACAGTACTCTGCTAATCCCACTGCAATGGCTGCAAAGTTGCAAAGTCCTCTAAAGCAACCCGTGGCTATATGGCTGCAGGCCAAAAATAGACATCCTAATGAGTCTGTGCAAAAATAGCCATCTATTGTGGGACATCCTGCCGTAACCCAAACTATCACATAACTCGCGACGGTAGATACATGTCTATCATATGGTCTCCTCGACCTATCAAGTATCGCTACTGAAAAGTAAATGGCATGTGCACATCATCATTTGGCCATGGCTCTACTCTGATGTAAGGTCGCCAGGTCACCCGAATGACATCATCTAGCACCCATCTCCAATACCAAACCTGCCTAGTATATGTGTACTCAGCATCTTGATATAGGAACACAAAGGCCTCAAACGGATGGCGATAGTACCCACACCTCAGCCGAGTGACTGCGATATGCTCTCAAATCCACACGTGTAGCAGAGTAACCCCAGCTGATAGAGCTGCATCATAGTGATAGACAACTGTATGCATCTCATGATACAGCTGCGCCAACATAGCTAACTTCCCAGGCATACATAGTCTTATGTCAGACCATCCCCTCAATCACCTCTCCCCATCCAACTAGAAATCCCCTGCCCCTCCTGTCGGGCATCACTACGCCACCAATCAATGCACATAGGAATAAAGCAAAGGGATCTGCACCCGCCACCAATGTCCCCTTATAACTCATCTCCCTCCTATCAATTGATAAAATAATGTGATCCTAGCTAAAAACTCTGATCAAGGCCCTCCATCCCCTCCTCATGTCGTATGTGACCCAACGACCACGAATAGGTAGCTTGAGGATGCGATAAACATCCTCAAGAGTGATAGTAATCTCGCCAGTAGGAAGCAAAAATGTACAAGTCTCTGGCCAGTATCGCTCTACAACCATGGTCATTAGAGCTCTATGAGCTCGCAGCACTGGCATCGATGCAACTGTCAAGAGTCCTAACCTTGCCAGTCAAGCCCAGATGGCATCGTCAAACTGGTCAAATAGTGCCATCACAGATGGCACACGTCGCTCCCACGAGGACACTATAAATGAACCTGGAGTCGGGCGGGTGCAAAAAGATGGGGGGCCAAAAAGTGGCCAAATTCTTAAAACTTTTTCAAAATCCATAACGCAAGTGCGTTATAACGCGCTCATGTTATGGCTTGGTGTTGCTAATCCTTTGGCTCGGCAACACAAAACCATAATGCGCTCGCGCTATAACGCGAGTGCGTTATAATGCTAGCATAACTCACTCGCGTTATAACACGAGTGCGTTATTATTTTCTTTGTATTTTTTTCTTTTTTGCAAAAGTTTGCCTAATGTTTAAGGGTCGAGGGTTTAATGGTTGAAGGATTAGGGTTTAAGGCATACTATCGAGGGTAGAGGGTTTAGGGTTTAAGATTTAAGGGATGAGGGTTGAGGATATAGGGATGAGGGTTAAGGGATTAGGGTTTAAGGTATAGTGTTGAGGGTAGAGGGTTTAGGGTTTAAGGTTTAAGGTTTAAGGGTTGAGGGGTGAGGCTTTAGGGATAGGGTTTAGGGTTTAAGTTATAGTGTCAAGGGTTGAGGGTTTAGGGATAGGGTTTAGGATTTAAGTTTTAAGGGTTGAGGATTTAGGGATAGGGTTTAGGTTTTAAGGTTAAATGAGAGACCTAGATGGCTAAGGACGGATGGAGAGGTAGACAAGGAGTGACTGAGAAACTTAGAGAGGGGAGAGGTAGAGGTGAGGGGGAGATAGAAGTGAGAGATAGAGAGGTGAGGGGAGAGATAGAATAAAATGAGAGAGTGAATTTGACAACTTGAGGGAAAGATGGGTAAGGAGGAGGGAGACAGGTGGAGAGGAAGGGAAATATCTAGAGAGCCCTGAGAGATATACAAGTGAGAGACCTACAACCTAGGAAGAGAGGGGTGAGAGAGATAGAGGAGAGATGGGAGTGAGGCAGATAGGGGAGGAGAGGGGTGGATAAGGGTTGAGGGTTTAAGGGTCAAGGGTTTAGGGTTTAAGGGTTTAGGTATTAAGGGTCTAAGGGCTGAGGGATTAGGGTTTAAGGTATAGTGTCGAGGGTTGAAGCCTAATCCCTCAACCCTCGACACTATACCTTAAACCCCAAGGTTGAGGGATTAGGGTTTTAAGGTATTATGTCAAGGGTTGAGGGATTAGGGTTCAACCCTCGACACTATACCTTAAACCCTAATCCCTCAACCCTTAGACCCTTAATACCTCAACCCTTAAACCCTAAACCCTTGACCCTTAAACCCTAAATCCTTAAACCCTTAACCCTTATCCACCCCTCTCCTCCCCTATCTGCCTCACCCCCATCTCTCACCTATCTCTCTTACCCCTCTCTCCTTAGGTTGTAGGTCTCTCACTTGTATATCTCTCAGGGCTCTCTAGATATTTCCCTTCCTCTCAACCTCTTTCCCTCCTCCTTACCCATCTTTCCCTCAAGTTGTCAACTTCACTCTCTCATTTTATTCTATCTCTCCCCTCACCTCTCTATCTCTCACCTCTATCTCCCACTCACCTCTCTACCTCTCCCCTCTCTAGGTCTCTCAGTCATTCCTTGTCTGCCTCTTCATCTGTCCTTAGTCATCTAGGTGTCTCACTTAACCTAAACACTAAACCCTATCCCTAAAGCCTCAACCCTCAACCCTTAAACCTTAAATCCTAAACCCTATCCCTAAACCCTCTACCCTCAACACTATACTTATACCCTAATCCCTTAACCCTCAGCCCTAAAGCCTCAACCCTCAACCCTTAAACCTTCAACCATAAACCTTTCTATAAACCCTCTACACTTGACTCTATGCCTTAAACCCTAATCCCTCAACTCTTAAACCCTTAATCCCTCAAACCTTAAACCCTTAAACCCTATATACCCTTTACACTTAACCTTCGACACTCAACCTTGAACATTATCCCTCAACCTTCAAACCTCTACCGTATACCCTAAACCCTAAACCCTAATCCCTCAACCCTCAATCCTCAATCCTAATCCCTCAACCCTCAACCCTAATTTTGATTTTCTTCCATTGATTCAACATAATTGTTGTTTTCCCCATCAAAAACTAATTCATTCAGCAACTTACTACCCATTGGTTGACTTAAACTGCATATTCTGTTAGAAAAAGGGCATCTTTTATTTGTATCAATGTTGGTATTCATAAGCTGAAGAGCATTGATATTTCACACACCCTGTTCTTTGAAATATATTAACCTTAAAATATGACTTGGATATGTACTTGAACATAGCAAAATCTCCAATCTCCAACCCATGATGATTCACAAAATTTTCCCAACCCTCCCTAAATTCTAGTTTATTTATTGTATACCCTCAACCCTAATCCCTCATCCCTAAACCCTAAACACTATCCCTATTCCTAAACCCTCAACTCTCAACATTAAACCCTAATCCATCAACCCTAAACCCTAATCCCTCAACCCTAAACCCTATCCCTAAACTCTCAACCCTCAACACTATCCCTAAACCCTCAACCCTAAACCCTATCCCTAAACCCTAAACCCTATGCCTAAACCCTAAATCTATGTTTCTTGTTGTCCACCCTGCACTTAGGGGAGGTATATTGTTATGAAATAGGCAAATAATCTCCCATTGTTTACTGGCTCGCATTTTGTCCTACTATAGATTGATCCATTAATATTTGTGCCCATCTCACCTTCGATAGCACCTTTACAATATCTCACCTCTAGTTCCATTAGCTCATGTTCTATATCTCACTTATCTCTCCCCCTCACCTCTCTACCTCTCCCCTCTCTATGTCTCTCAGTCGCTCCTTGTCTACCTCAACCCTAAACCCTCGACCCTTGAACCTCAACCCTCAATGTCAAAACCTAATCCCTCAACCCTTAACTCTGATCCCTCGACCCTCAGCCCTATCCCTAAACCCTAAACCCTAAAGCCTTAACCCTCAACCCTCAATGTCAAATCCTAATCCCTCAACCCTTCACTCTAATCCCTCAACCCTCAACTCTAAACCCTCAACACTATACCTTAAACCCTAATCCCACAACCCTCAACCCTAATCCATCATCACTCAAGTCTAATCCCTCATCCCTAAACCCTAAATGCTATCCCTAATCCTAGACCCTCAAAGGGCTCAATACTATACCTTAAACCCTAATCCCTTATCCCTAAACCCTCCAACCCTATCCCTAATCCTTATACCCTCGACACTTTACTTTAACCCTAATCCCTCGACCCTCAACCCTATCCCAAAACCCTTAACCCTCAAACCTCAATGTACTCAACCCTCAACGTCAAACCCTAATCCCTCAACCCTTAACTTTGATCCCTCGACCCTCAATCCTATCCCTAAACCCTAAACCCTAAAGCCTCAACCCTCAACCCTCAACGTCAAATCCTAATCCCTCAACCCTTCACTCTAATCCCTCAACCCTAAATCCTATCCCTAAACCCTCAACACTATACCTTAAACCCTAATCCCTCAACCCTCAATCCTAAACCTTATCCCTAAACCCTAATCCCTCAACCCTCAACCCTAATCCATCATCCCTCAACTCTAATCCCTCATCCCTAAACCCTAAATGCTATCCCTATTCCTAGACCCTCAACGAGCTCGATACTATACCTTAAACCCTAATCCCTTATCCCTAAACCCTCCAACCCTATCCCTAATCCTTATACCCTCGACACTATACTTTAACCCTAATCCCTCGACCCTCAACCCTATCCTAAAACCCTTAACCCTCGAAATTCAATGTACTCAACCCTCAACGTCAAACCCTAATCCCTCAACCCTTAACTCTGATCTCTCAACCCTTAACCCTTAAAAATTGAACCCTAAACCCTAAACCCTCAACCCTCAACTCTCAACATTAAACCCTAATTCATCAACCCTAAACCCTAATCCCTCAAACCTAAACCCTATCCCTAAACCATCAACCCTCAACACTATACCTTAAACCCTAATCCCTATCCCTCAACCCTTAACCCTTAAAACTTAAACCCTATCCCTACACCCTCAACACTTGACACTATATCTTAAGCCTTAAACCCTCATCCCTAAAGCCTCAACCCTCAATCCTTAAACTGTCAACCCTAAACCCTATCCATAATCCCTCTACCCTCCACACTCTAACCCTAACCTTGACATTAAATGGTAATCTGTCAACCCTAAACCCTAATCCGTCAACCCTAAACCCTCAACCCTCAACACTATACCTTAAACTCTAATCCATCAACCCTAAAACCTAATCCCTCAACCCTCAACCCTAAACACTATCAATAAACCCTCAACCCTTGACACTATACCTTAAACCCTAATCCCTCAACCCTAATCCCTCATCCCTAAACCCTAAACGCTATCCCTATTCCTAAACCCTCAACCCTCGATACTATACCTTAAACCCTAATCCCTTATCCGTAAACCCTAAACCCTATCCCTCAACCCTTAACCCTTAAAAATTAAACCCTAAAACCTATCCATAAACCCTCGACGCTCAACACTATATTTTAAACCCCAATCCCTTAACCCTCAGCCCTAAAGCCTCAACCCTCAATCATTAAACCTTCAACCCTAAACCCTATCCCTAATCCCTCTACCCTCAACACTCTACTTTAACCCTAATCCCTTGACCATCAACCCTATCCCTAAACCCTCAACCCTCAACCCTCAACTCTCAACATTAAACCCTAATCTATCAACCTTAAAACTTATCCGTAAACCCTAATCCCTCAACCCTTAACCCTAATCCATCATCCCTCAACTCTAATCCCTCATCCCTAAATCCTAAATGCTATCCCTATTCCTAGACCCTCAACGGGCTCGATACTATACCTTAAACCCTAATCCCTTATCCCTAAACCCTCCAACCTTATCCCTAATCCGTATACCCTCAACACTCTACTTTAACCCTAATCCCTTGACCTTCAACCCTATCCTGAAACCCTTAACCCTCGAACCTCAATGTACTCAACCCTCAACATCAAACCCTAATCCCTCAACCCCTAACTCTAATCCCTTGACCCTTAACCCTTAAAAATTGAACCCTCAACCCTCAACCCTCAACCCTAATCCCTCAAACCTAAACCCTATCCCTCAACCCTTAACCCTTAAAAATTAAACCCTAAAACCTATCCATAAACCCTTGATGCTTAACACTATATTTTAAACCCCAATCCCTTAACCCTCAGCCCTAAAGCCTCAACCCTCAATCGTTAAACCTTCAACCCTAAACCCTATCCCTAATCCCTCTACCCTCAACACTCTACTTTAACCCTAATCCCTTGACCATCAACCCTATCCCTAAACCCTCAACCCTCAACTCTCAACATTAAACCCTAATCTGTCAACCCTAAAACTTATCCCTAAACCCTAATCCCTCAACCCTCAACCCTAATCCATCATCCCTCAACTCTAATCCCTCATCCCTAAACCCTAAATACTATCCCTATTCCTAGACCCTCAACAAACTCGATACTATACCTTAAACCCTAATCCCTTATCCCTAAACCCTCCAATCTTATCCCTAATCCGTATACCCTCGACACTCTACTTTAACCCTAATCCCTTGACCCTCAACCCTATCCCAAAACCCTTAACCCTCGAACCTCAATGTACTCAACCCTCAATGTCAAACCCTAATCCTTCAACCCTTAACTCTGATCCCTTGACCCTTAACCCTTAAAATTGAACCCTAAACCCTAAACCCTCAACATTAAACCCTAATTCATCAACCCTAAACCCTAATCCCTCAAACCTAAACCCTATCCCTAAACCATCAAGCCTTAGCACTATACCTTAAATCCTAATCCCTATCCCTCAACCCTTAACCCTTAAAACTTAAACCCTATCCCTATACCCTCAACACTTGACACTATATCTTAAGCCTTAAACCCTCATCCTTAAAGCCTCAACCCTCAATCCTTAAACCTTCAACCCTAAACCCTATCCCTAATCCCTCTACCCTTGACACCCTAACCCTAACCTTGACATTAAACACTAATCCGTCAGCCCTAAACCCTAATCCGTCAACCCTAAACCCTCAACCCTCAACACTATACCTTAAACCTTAATCCATCAACCCTAAAACCTAATCCCTCAACCCTTAATCCTAAACACTATCAATAAACCCTCAACCCTTGACACTATACCTTAAACCCTAATCCCTCAACCCTCAACCCTTATCCCTCATCCCTAAACCCTAAACTCTATCCCTATTCCTAAACCCTCAACCCTCGACACTATACCTTAAACCCTAATCCCTTATCCCTAAACCCTAAACCCTATCCCTCAACCCTTAACCCTTAAAAATTAAACCCTAAAACCTATCCATAAACCCTCGACGCTCAACACTATATTTTAAACCCCAATCCCTTAACCCCCAGCCCTAAAGCCTCAACCTTCAATCGTTAAACCTTCAACCCTAAACCCTATCCCTAATCCCTCTACCCTCAACACTCTACTTTAACCCTAATCCCTTGACCATCAACCCTATCCCTAAACCCTCAACCCTCAACCCTCAACTCTCAACATTAAACCCTAATCTGTCAACCCTAAACCCTAATCCATCAACCCTAAACCCTAAACCCAACAAAACTACTTTGCCTTATGTTAGGTTGTGAAACCCATCATTTTTGACACTCTTCTCTTAAAGATATTTGAGTTGCAAGAATATGTCAGAAAAATGGCTATGAACTTTTTTAATGTTAGTAATGTTATATGGCATGTTTTTCTGGCCCATCTAGGGTTCATTATGCCAATAGGTGTACACACTATGAGAAAAGCTTTGCGTATGGTACATCCACAGTGAGTAATTAACAGTTGAAATCATAAGGATGATCATTATGAGAAAAGCTTTGCATTGGGGTACATCTATGTTTCTTGCTGTCCACCCCGCACTTAGGGGAGGTATATTGTTATGAAACAGGCAAATAATCTCCCATTGTTTACTGGCTCTATCCACAAGAACTACTAAACTATACCTTAAACCCTAATCCCTCAACCCTAAACTTTCAACCCTAAACCCTATCCCTAATCCCTCTACCCTCAACACTCTACCTTAACCCTAATCCCTCGACCCTTAACCCTAAACGCTATCCCTAAAGCTTCAACCCTAAAACCTAATCCCTCAAGGTCCTAAACTCTAATCCCTTATCCCTAAACTCTAAATCCTATCCCTAAATGCTCAACCCTCAACCTTAAACCTTAATCACTCAATCCTTATCCACCCCTCTCCTCCCCTATCTGGCTCACACCCATCTCTGCCCTCCTCTACCCTCGACACTATACATACATACATATAGGCATACATAGATACATACATATATATAGGCATACATACATACATACATACATATAGGCATACATACATACATGATTGATAGCCTTGAACATAAAAAAATTTAAGTTGAACATAATGTGCTCGCATTATTTCAAACATGAAAAACAACACAAAATTTTGTGGAAAAGGAAAAATGCAAAGAAAAAAATAACGCGATCTTGCTTTGGGAATCCCAAGCCTTGGGCTTGGGATTCACTTTGGATTTCCAACCCAAAGGCTTGGAGTGCCTTTTGAACAGTCACAGACGTGTTTTTCCATATTCTTCAAGATTTCACATAATTTCGTTCGTGCTAACCCTCAGATTTGCACGTGTTTCAAGGTCAAACAAATCAAACACCTGGGTAATGTTAGGCTTTCTCTTAGCTATCTGACAATGTAATTTTTTTCACATTTTAACAATGTTAAGCCTTTCATCTTTAATTTCTTTTGTTTGTGTGTCCATTTTTGGGCAAAAACCACTGTTTGGTCTTTTTTTCATTGTAAATTAACTATTCATTGAAATTTCAAAAAAATTACATATTTAGAAAGTAGACTCCATTCTACAAATATTAAAAAAAGAAAAAAATAATTTTCAATTAGTTTTCAAAATTTATAGGGGTAGCACAGCCAAAATTCTATTTTTTAGGATGTGTCCACTTTAAAAATTAGTAAAAAATTAAATATTTATAAAAAATTATCAGAAAAATCAGGCATAAACTACATGCTATTAGCTAATTTCTCACCGAAGCGATTTTAAAAATACCAAAAAAAAATTGACCTTTTGAAGGAGCCACAAAACATGCTATGTTATGTTTCTTTGACAGAAACAACACCAATTTCTGTGGCTCCCTCTTTTGAACCCCTTAATCTATGTCATTTAAAAAAAAAAAATAGTAGTTTAGAAAGTAGACTCGGAGCACTACGAACATTGTTTTGGTTGCATCTCCAAATTTTGAGTGTAACTATGCTCAATTTCTCATCCAAGGCCAGTATTTCCTGATTTCAGAAAAAAAGTGGCCACTTAAGACCCCTTTTTGGCCCCCCATCTTCTTGCACTTACCCAGCCTACATCCACAACTTTTTGGTCAGAAATCTACCTATATTTTTCTGAATCAACCCCTTTCTTCTAATGTGGAAAGCCAAACACATTTTGGTGCCACAACAAACCACACATTGCACAATTTCTAATAATAGCGCTACCAAACCTCCCCCAGGGCGCTAATTCAGATTATGGTGCCACTGCAAAACCTCGTTTGCGCCATTTTTACAAATGGCGCCACTATGAGGCAACCTTTGCACCATTTTTACAAAGGGTGCCACTACGAAACCTCCTTTGTGCCATTTTACAAATGGCGCCACTGTGAAACACCCTTTGCGCCATTTTGACAAATGGTGCCACCCTCCCATTTGGCGCTAATCTAAGGAATAGCGCCATTTCTCCCGATAGTGCATATATCACATATTGCGCTGATCCTATTCATAGCACCAAAACAAAATATGGTGCCACTACCTAAAATAGCGCTAGTTAAGAACATAGCGCTACCCTAGTACCCATTTGGTGCCAAAGCACTAGAACCCCAAACCCTGCACACATTGCGCCAATACAGACGATGGTGCCAAACTGCTAAGTATTTGGCACCAATTTACCCCTATTCTACCTGAGTGGATAGTGCCAATCCAGAGTATGGCACTAATCCACGTACTTTTAGTGTTGTGCGACCTTGCGATAGTGCCACCATTACAAAACCCAATTCCTGAACCCAAAAAATGCGACAAAATAAAAAAATCACAAAGCCAGGGTTAGGCCCTACCTAGGGTCTAGCCTCCGGTGCCCGACCAAATGATCAGAACTACTCAGAAATGTGTTGAAGTCACAGGAATTGGGGGTTGCACTCTGTCATCTCTCCTCTGCTCTTTCGTCTCACAAGTTCAATGTGTGAAAATGTGGCACTCTTAGGGCCCACTTGTCTTAATATAGTACGCCATGTCATCCTTCTGACCACTCTTTTTCCCCTCCAGGGTGCAAATCACAACCTTTTTCCTCCATTTCTCTTCCTGCCATCTTCGTTTTCCATCCTCCATCCAACTTTCAATCCCGTCGCATCCTTTCGAGAGCTCGCCCTTAAAATTTCTATTTTTTCCGTCGACCTCTCAAGGGGGCATCCCTCACCCATTTTGTTTCTTCCCGGTAGCTGGGGCATATTCTTCTTTGACCTGACGACATTTCCCTCCTAGGTCCTGACACCACGTCAAAGAGGGGCAAATGTAGACACCTAAAAATATCCTTACCATCAAACTCACTCCCGACATCCCTAAACATACCAATTTCCCTTCTAATCAATTAATTAAATTTTTATTTAATTAATTATCCCTTCACCACCTAATTTTTCATTATTTTACTCCCAACAATTGAATTAATTCCATTAATTCAATAGTTCAAACTTAAGCCAATTGATTTAATAAATATGCAATATTTATTTGGTCTATTTCCCTCTCCTCACTAAATCCAATTAATTAGCTAAATCATGTTTAACTAATTAATTCAGCCTATTAATTGACCTATCCCTACCCTAGGTAATTAAATAGCTATTATTTAATTGCCTACCCTAGCCTACCTCATCCTAGCCTTAGAATTAATTAAATACAACCTTGTTTAATTAATTTTGAACCTCCCATTAAGATGGTCAAATCCAGCTTAACACCCTTCCCCACATCTTCTAAATAAAAAATTGGAATATATCCACATAAGTCAATTTTTTATTTAAACAAATCCCACATCACATTTAAATCTCTTACAACCCCTTACCCATCCCATGCCTCATTTATGACCACTCATCCCCAAATAAATTTTTAATTCATTTTACCCTTCCACATGTGAATTTTTAACTCACACATATTCCATCTCACCCATACTCATTTAATTCACCCTTTTCCCAAAATGAATAAAAGATTCATATTCATTCCTAGCCCTCCATTCCTCCATAATAAAATCTGGGCCCTCCGCATCATCTTCATTCTCCACCATTGATCTCCCAAATCAATCCCAACCCTTGGATCAAAATCTCTATAAATACAACATCCCCTAACCTATTTTGGGATCCAATCTTCATGTAATGTTACCATGTCCAAATGTCTAATGAGCTAGCTTGTGAGTTGCAATTAGAATAAGAGCATTTCACATTGTATTCATCAATTAGGGTATATCTTATCTAGGAGCTCTTGGGTGCAAAGCTTCTTTCCCTTTGATGAGATTGGGTCTTCTTGTGGAGGTATAACTTTCTTGTTTGTATGCCATTTTAGTTTGTGTTTCAACCTCGATTTGATTTTCCTAATCACAAATGGTTTAACATTGCTATAATAGTTAGGATAAAATTGAATTTGCATAGCCCTCTCCTCATTAGATTAGTGTAGGAAGTGATTTCCTCACACCTAGCTTCCTTTCAAATTAGACTAGCTAAGAATGAACAAGGATATAGAAGGTTTTTTGAACCTCACAAAGCTAAGAAACAATATAGTATAAGCTATCAACCTAATGAGGTTACCTAATGGATGAAAGGAAGAAAACAAAAAGGAAAATAAATTTACATTGGACCTACTATAGATCCTAATGAGGCTTCATGTTCATTTTTATTGTGATCTTGATTATGGAGTCCCTTTTGGACCATTGATTGATTATCATGTTAGGGTTCCATTGCATTATCATGGTTCATTGATTAGCATATAGATAACATATACTATTATTAAATTCATGATACATTTTACATCCACACACACATACATATAAACAAAAAAGACATAGAACAACCAAATCAATTTAATGCACAATGCTATACGCTATTCACATTAACACATGACTCATGTGCACACTTGGGCTTGTTTTCACATGTGATACATTATAGTCATTTCCTTATGATGTCGCTTCTTGACATATGATACATACTGATGACCATATTGATTCATGATGCTTATCTATTTACTATGACACTTTTTTAGACCACATATGATTTGATTTTCATTAATTCTATGTATCATTTATAACACATGTGTGATACACATTTATTGTTTTGTCACTTTGTGATCTTACATTACCATTAAAATTTTAGTTGACTGGCCTCCTTTCACACTTTGGTCCTAAGTAGACTATTCACAAATATTCACAATTTGATGTTACATTAATGTATAAAAAGACATCAATTTGCATTTTTTACACACACAAAAAGAGGACATTGCACAACACACGAAATCTAATAATCTCTCAATACAAGGACAATCAAGAATAATCATTTGCATTTGCATCTGCCATATTTGATCACACACTCATCCTAGTGCATGTGAATCACCTAACAAACATCCTAGAATTAACGTGCATGTTTGAAGCATGCTATTTGTCAAGGTATTTTAAAATACTGCCGACTTGACCAAAAAACTCTAAGAGTGCAAAAGAGGATATTATGTTCTAACAATTCATTTATCTGAAAATCTATAAGGTAGAATCCAAAGATCATCAGAGATTGAGTTCACAAGTACAAAGTGAGGTTGTGACTACGAACTAGATATAGAACAACAAACTCGACTTAGCACTACGAACTAGATAAAGAACAACAAACTCGACTTAGCACAAAGAAGAGAAGAATATTCTAACTCTAATCCACTTACACGAGTGTCTAGGACATTTCAAGATTCCAAGGTATGTAGATCTCATTGTTTTTATCAATTAACATTTTTTCTTTGGTCATAAAGCTTCGCAATCTATCTCCTCATTTATTAATATTTATACCATGATTGTACTTTCTATCTAATATTACTTGATTTGATTCATTCCACTCCAATGACACAATTTAATTTAGGTTGATTTGTGCTTAATTACTTACTCGATAGTGGAAATGGAAACAGAAATGGATCCTTTTATAGTCTACGATGTCGGGGGACCTAATTTTGGGTCTACATGTGGCTTATAACATATGAGACTACCTCATACTCTCAGTATGGAGGAGGCACTTAACTGTGCTTCCAATATGAGGCATACATACCCTACCCCCTACAGTGTTTGAATTTGTGGCCTCTTTTTCAAGAGGGCAAATTTTTCACCAACAAGCCAACTCAGAGTGTAGAATGGATTGACGGATTTAGTACTCTAATCTCAAATACAAATCCAAGAAATACAGATGTTGCATTCCCAAACAAATGCTATTTACCCCTAAGAAAGAGTAAATGAGAAGTGATAAAAAGGCATGTTTGTACGAGGAAAGTCGAGTAGGGTGTCAAAAATCCAACGTAAGAATATATTATAAACAGTACCCATTTGGCATAAATGATTAACAGAGCTCTCTCTAGTACCTAGCGGAAAATACCGTTCCGCCCTAACTCGTTTAGTTTTTTCTGCTTTTGTCCTTGAAACGGTATAATCAAATACCAAGTACACAAATTAAAAAATAATTTCAAATGGGCAGATGTGAGTATGATCATACCGATTGTGAAAATACATGCAGCACACAAAGGAATCTGCGTTACATGAAGTATGAAGAACCTCACTGATCTCTACCTAGCTATACAATTCTTGAAAATGTAAAATGATAGCTAGGCAGTACAGGAGAAATTTATTCAAGATGCGTTTGATGAATTGTTTGAAAGAAGGTTGGAATAACGGCGGGTGTTGAATGCATCATAGCGGAGCAATCGAGAGGCAGCAGCCAGAAGCTTCTGAACGTGATTAAACAACCAACAAAATCATAACCGACCTGAGCATACCATCATTATGTTGCCTGGTTTTTATATGCTAACATACACAGAGGCCAATGACAAGAACATTATAAACACATTCCCCTCAGTCCCACTGCCCAGTTTGACCAACTTCTCTCAATAATCATCGCCTTTTTTTTTCCCGATGACAGGAAAATGCGTCAACGCCTAAAAGCATTTGGTCTTTTGAGCAGAATTTGGGCAGCTTTTAAACTTCAGGCGCGCTGGAGAACCCAAGAAAAACGACAAGAGGCAGCCTTCATGTGTCTTGTTCTATCACCCTTCCCAATACCCCTAACAAACTTAGAAATATAGAGCCTAGGGCATAGAGTATCATAGCATTCACACCTTCTGTAACGTAATTATGTGCTTGGTGCATGCTCCACTGTAACCTAAAGAATTAAAATAAGATAAAGAAACGACCATGAGTCAGGACACACAGACTGCAATTGGCATTCACAGTGATCGATACCAACATTAGGACACACTAGCACATGTCCTTGTCTTGCCATACACACGCCGCCCGAACTAAAGTCAGTTGCACCGCCTGTGCCCCCACCCTATCAGATGAATGTGTACAATGTTCCCAACTGTCTGAATTACACACTAATCACTGATATGAAGCTTCAATCACTATTGCTATTGGACTGTTACTAATGAAGTCTGGGCAGTAATAGATGGTATTGGAAAAACCCAAGAGTGGTGCACTAACTATTGGATTGTTGTTACTCGGTTAAGAGTGGCTATGCAAAACTTTTGGGTGTGGGAGGATTTTGATTGGCCCTTCCATGAAGTCTGGAATACTACTGATTACCCCAAATTAATGTGTTCACATGGATAGTGATGAAAAATTAATGTATTCACATGGATAGTGATGAAAAAAAGGTCTCGTACATGGAATTGTCTTCATCACATTTGTTTCTTGGGACCCCTTATGGGTGTTCTTTGTAATTGTTAAAAAGAAGATTTGGAGCATCTTTTTCTCCATTGTCCTTTTGCTTGGTAGGTTTGGGCTTGGCTCTTTAACAAAATGAAAGTTCAATGGGTCTGTTTTGGTTCCTTCCATGCTCTCTTCATTAGTTAGTTCAAAGATGAGGGATCAAGTTGGTAAGTTACGGTAAATTGTCAAGAGCTTTTCAAAACCAAAATCTCAAATTTGAAATCCAAAATTATTGGTTAGGAAAGACACATTCTCATCATGTGGGATCTTCTATGAAAAGATAGTGCTTCTCTTTTAACTTAAAAAAAACATAAGGTGGCAAAGTGGATAGCACCAAAAAAAGATTGGTTTAAACTCAATTTGATGGAACTTCTAAGGGTAACCTTGGTACTTTGGGAGTTGAGGGAGTTATTAGGGACCATCTTAGAAACTTCATCAAGAGATATGTTGTCAATATCCTCAGTGCTACCAATAATATGGTGGAAATTTGGGCCCTCATCCAAGGTATCAAAGTGGTTATTGATCTTAACATCAATAACCTTGAAGTGGATGGGGACTCCCTCTTGATCATTAATGCAACAAATAAGTTTGATCATATCAATTGGTAGCTTCGAAACTTAGTGGATGAGATTCATACCCTCAAAGGTTACTTCAACTCTATTTTCTTCAACCACTACTATAGGGAAATAAATTGACTTGCAAACCTTCTTTCCAACTTTAGTACAAACACTGGCTAATGGGGAGAACCTAATTTCTACTAATCCCCTTCAATGGAAGGGGCTAAATACTTTTCTATCTAATGATCGAGACGCATGCCATCAATAATCTTCACCATTTTCTAGGTGGTGTATGTGGCTTGTCCTTGCAACTTGTAGACATTTACAACCTAGGCTTATTATGTGGGTTTGGGCTTGCTAGCCAAATGAAGCTTGGTGCCATTTTAGCTAAAAATTAGCACTTGAATCAAATTACCCAACCACATGAGAAACTTGAGGATCATATGATATTGGGAGCCCTACAAAATGAACAATGTCATCTATGATAACTTGTGAAATGACATGAAGCATGGTTGGAAGAGATCTCCATTATCTATAAAACATTGTCATGCATTGTATTTTGTGCCATGCCAAGAGAACATCACTTGATATCAAGCAAGTTTTATTGGGAAAGAGATTGTGCCCAAAATGATAGATTTAACATGTTAAAATGAGTGGCAAGATGATGATGAATGCTATGAAATGGAAATAAAAGTAGTAGAGGATTTGACAATTGATTTTGATGAGGTAGACAAGAGGAATCCTTAGTTGTAGTTGTTTGTGTTCATGATATTTATAGGTTCTATTGTGAAATAGGGTTCCTTTTCTATGTTCCTTCAAATTTCATGCCTCATAAACCTAACACAAATAAAAATGAGAGAAATTTTGGTGAATTGGATCTTTAAGATTCATTTGGAATTTAAACTCATGCAAGAGACATTCTGATATGTTTTCTCTTTCCTTGGGAGGTGGAGATGTGGTCCTAGGCATCTAGTGGATACATACATTAGGGTCACTCACTTGTGACTACTCCTAGCTATGGATCAAGTTTAACCAAGATAGAAGAGAGTATACCTTTTAGGGTCTAAAGTCAAGCAATGTTCAATGGATAGTTCTCATTGTATAGAAAAATTGTTAAAGAAGGGGTGTTCTAGCATTCTTTCCCAATTCCACTAAATATGGAAGCTCAGCCTCCTTCCAATCATTCAACTTTGTTAGACTTGTAAAGCTTCCTAGATAAGTATCACCAAGTATTTGGGGACCCCAAAGGGTTGCCTCCCAATGATCTCAAGACCATGTCATTCTCCTTATTCTCCAAATATTTGGTCCTATAGATATCCCTTTGACCTAAATAATGAAATTGAAAAGATGGTTAATAGCTACAAGAGGTGGTTGTCATTTTCCCTAGTATAATTCCTTACTTTTCTCTTGTAGTTATTGTTACCAAGAAAGATGGTGGCTAGAGGATGTGTCTTGATTTATGTGAACTTGATAAATTAGCCATCAAGGATAAGATCTCTACTATAGTTATTGATGATGTATTGGATGAGCTTTCAAGGGCTAATTTTTTTACAAAACTAGATTTTCCTTTTGGCTATCACCAAATTCATGTCAAAGAGGCAGATATTCCTAAAATGAAATTCTAGATTCATGAAGGTCATTATGAATTCTTGGTAATGCCCTTTGGATTAACCAATGCTCCTACTTTTTAAATCTTCATGAATATAGTTTTTGGAGGCTACCTGCACAAATTCATCTCAGTCTTCTTTAATGGTATTCCCATAGATAGTCATAATTGGTAGATCATCTATGACATGTGGAGATAGCCCTCCAAATTTTAATGGAGCATTCCATTTTTCTAAGTTATCTAATTGTGCCTTTAGCATCCAATAGGTGGAATAATTGGGCTACATTGTTTTGTAGGAAGGCATACAGGTTGACCCTAAGAAGGTTGCAGTGATGCAGGAGTGGCCAAAACCTAGGTCCAACAAAATCTTGCAAGTTTTTTTAGGATTGAAAGGGTATTATTGCAAGTTTGTCTGTAACTATGGTAAAATTATTGGTCCCTTGACCACTATAAAAGAACTCCATCATCTAGACATATGAAACTGATTTGGCATTTATTACTCTCAGGACTACCATGTGTTTCACTCTAGTTTTGACCATGCTATATTTTCACAAACCCTTTATTCTCGAATGTGATGCTTTTGGCACTGACATGGGTGTGGTGTTAATGTAATAAGGTAGGCCAATCACCTTCACTAGCAAGGAACTCACAAGGTACAATCTGGATAAATCTACATATAAGAAAGATATGTTGGCTATCCTCCATATTTTCCAACAAAAACATCCTTATGTATTAATAGGTAGAAAGTTCCAGATCAAAATAGATCATCATAGGTTAAAATATTTCTTGTAGCAAAGGGTTTCCTCCCCCCAAAATAAAAATGGGTGACAAAAATGTAGTGCTATAATTATGAGATCGTCTATAAGAAAGATGCAAAGAAAATGTTGTCATGGATGCAGTCTCACATCAATATGAAGAGGAAGGCACATTGTTTTCTCTTTAAGTATTAGTACCCACTTGGATTAATGTGCTTTGACAAGAATGGATAGCTAACTTGATAGTTTAGGGTATTATTCATCAATTGGAACACGACCCTTAATCTATATCAATGTTCCAATAGAGAAAATAAGTCTTCATAATAAGTCTTCATATATTAGGGCTAGATTTATTTAGTTCCCAACTCTCAACTCAAGCACTAGTTGCTCCTAGAATCTCATTCCTCCCCTACTGTAGGTCACTCAAGATTTTTGAAGACTCATGAGAGAGTAAAACAAGATTTCTTTTGGGATGAACTTAAGTAGGATATCAAAGCATTTGTAGAAGAATGTGATGTGTGTTAGTGGAATAAAGGGGAAATCATCAAGGCCTCAATATTTTTATAGCCACTTCTTATTCCTAATAAGGCTTGGACTGATATTTCTATGGATTTCATTTGGGGCTTCCAACACAGAGAGGTAAATAGGTCATTTTGGTTATTATTGACCACATGAGAAAATTTGCTCATTTCTTTGCATTGCCTCACCCTTACTTAATTGTTGTGGTCACTCAAACTTCTTGGATTCCATCTCCAAACTCCATGAGATGCCCTGCTCCACTGTCAGTGGTTTGATCCTACTTTTACTAGCAATTTTTGGCAATAACTATTTAAGTTGTAGGGCACTAACTTGAACATGATTTTGGCCTATCATCCTCAAACTGGTGGCCAAATTAAGGTTATTAACAAATTCATTGAGACTTATTTGCATTATTTTGTGACTTAGCAACAAGGACAATGGCCTGGTGGTTACCTCTTTCCAAGTGGTGGTATAATAGAAATTATCATAGTGCTTCCAAGATGATGCCTTATGAGGCCCTATGTGGTACCCCACCACCTTCCTTGAGTACTTATAAGAAACCTTGAATCTCACCATCCATTATATGAAACCCATACTAATAAATATAGCTTGGAATCTTGATTGTCTCATGTTCCTCTTGCTCAAAAGCATGATTTGAGAAATAGTTGTCTTAGGCTCAATGTTGTATTGAAAATGTTTCACAAAAGTATATATGCTAAATCCATAAAAGAAGTGATAGAACCATGAGGCAATGAATAAAACTAGGTAAATGCATGACCACTCAAGATCCTTGGAAACATTCTAGCAAGTAACTTGTCCTTATAAAAATAGGCTAAACGTATGGTTGGGAAGGACCTTAGATGAAGTAATGAATCACCTCTAGCATCATACTTTGTAAACAAGGTGGCACAAATCTAGTTGGTGAAAGATAAATAAAAATGTCATATGCCAAAGGATCGTTTAATATCTCACTAACTTCCAATCCTTCATTTTAGACCAAGGAGCTCAAAATCATTCATTTAATACAACTTTCTAGACGTTTTAGTCTACTCATGATGGGGCTCAAGTAATGTGAAAGATCACAATCAATAGGTATCATAGCCATATCCATATTGAATGTGCAATAGTAGGGGAGAATGTAAGAGATGAATCATTAGATAATTACACATTATCCTCACATAAACCAAGTAAACATCATAAGAGATTCTTACGTTGTTCTTTTTCTTCATAAATGTTACAGTCATGTGTTCAAGTTTAATAGGGTATATGTAAGAAAGTACTCTATAATTTTTCATAGATATAGCATAATAGATCATAAAAGGATCCAAAGGAGAGTACACATGGATATCAAAAAGTAGTATATCATTGTGGTGTATAGAAAAATCCATTGAAGCCCCTAGGAAAAAGCCACTAGAATGTGAAAGAGAAGAACCATGAGAAATGCATGTTGTACAGACCCAAGATTAGATTGTAATATATAATAACATGACAAGGCACATGTAATCATGTGTAATAATCATGAAACAAATTAAACAAATATTTTTCTTTATCAATCAATATATCACCAAGTGTATGCATTATTATATCACCATCATGTACATAATCCAGATATGAAGATAAAAATGATCTAACATGTAACATGGCATCTTCATTCCACTAGATGACTCTATTATTAGTTCTATAAGAGGATGTGATTCATGCACCAAATCATCATAAAACAAAGACTCATAAGTGACCTCATCATGAGATGGTAAAGAATTAGCACTATGCTTCTCACTATATATATCATCAATAGACTAAGAGCAAAAATATATAGAGAAAGGACTAGAAATGTCATGTGGAGGTGGAACATGTGTGTATCACTAGGATTCTCAAGTTTTGAAGGATGAAGCAAGATCTAGGCACATGGAGGAGAATCCATAGATATAAAATAAAAACAATCATGAGATATAGAAGGAATATTCTTACTAGGTACAACATCACATGATTTAAGAACTCAAGATGTATCAAATAAATATAGGGCTAAAGTAAGAGCTAAGTCACCATCATAGGCCACAAAATATGTATCATAATTAAGCATGGTGACATAGGAAGTGAGCTTATTTAAGAATGGGGGAAGTCATCCATGATTAAAATCTAGCAATGAAAGTGCTTAAGGGAGGCTTGGTGGGTAAGGATTGTAGAGGTAGTAAATAATGAATGATTAAACCCTAATTAATATGAATCAATGAAGTGCAAGTGAGGGTGGACCTAAACCCTAATTAAAGACAATCAGATCTAAATGAAAGATGTGAGATATAAAAATATCAGGGAAATAATAGAAAGGTCAAATCCTAGATGAATTTGAATTTGAGGTTCACCATTTTATATAAATAAATAAAACACTCCCTCATAAATATATCTAGGGTAGATAAATGCAATAATGTGAAAATAATCAAATTTCCCTAGATGATAGAGTTGGGATAGAAATGCATATCTGATTAGATATAAAATAGGAATAACATAATCAATAAACATGTACCTTGAAAGTGGAGATGATAAAGACTATGATAGATGACTATTACCCAAATTTTGAATTTGGATTTGGAGTAAATGACTAAGATGCTCTTATTCTTTATGAATTCTAAAACCACACATGAGCTTGGGTCAATCCCACACCTACACTTTTAAACCCCACATTTGTGGTTTTGACCCAAATGGTGTTGTTTTGATCTTTTGCTATAGATCTGGCCCTATCGTGTTCAAATCTTTTGTACCTATAAATAAGTTTTTCCTATGATAATAACATACAATGAAAGACTTGGTGGTGTTGAAGAACATCACGAGACCTTGCCATGCTAGGCATGGGAGATGACTTGCTCCCCTCTTTCTACCGTAGTCAAGCCTTGTTGATTGATTTCAAAATTTTGATAAAGTTGGAAGATGAAAGCAATGAATGCAATTGATATGGCTATGATGATCTGCTAAGGATTTTGGGACTTTGATACAATGGATGTTGGAATGACTTAGTGTAAAGCTAGTGTAACAACCTCCTTGTTGTGCTGGTGATGAGTGTTGGTAACTATTAAATGGAGGAAATATTTGAGGCAGCGTATGTAAGCATAAAAAGGTAGTCAACGAGAGGTTAGGAGAAGAGAGAAGGGGAAGATAAAAATATCAGATTGCGAGATGATTGAAGGAGACGTGGAAGGAGGAGTTGGTAATTCATTAAAGACAACAAAGAAATATCTCTGGGGCAGATAAAAAGAGGACACGGGCTATTTTTGAGGGGACACCATGGTTTTAGAAAAAGACTCTTTGTTTTCAAAGAGAGAAGACAAAAGAAACAGGGGAAAAAAATGTGGAAGAAGAGAGTGACTGCATCGACTCAGGCAAGCATTCCATTGCAGATTTGAGGCAAGTTGAAGGGAGTGCGATTTAGAAAGAAGATAGGAGTGTGAATCACCCGAGGAGCATATCAAATTGCTAGATTTGAGGTGCGTTGAAGGGGAGTGCACTCAGCCATGATTAGGGTAGAGGTATTTACCTCTGTCTATTGTTTTTCTAGCACAAAAACTTAATATGTTTGTTGTTGCTTTCATTAAACTCAGAAAAATTGAAACATCATTTCTTCCATGAAGAAACTAAAATATATTTTTTGAGATTTCATGAAGCACAGAGAAATCGAAAACCCCATTACTGTCCATAAAATTTAATATATTTTCTCTAGTATTTCAATAAGCATAGAAAAAACTAAAACCCTATTGTTGCCTTTAAGAAACAAAATAATATGCCAAAAGTTATTTCAATTCAAGATGTTTTCTTGCCTCTGCCCTTGAATTTGGTTTTGAATCTGCAGAACTATTTCCCATAGTTTTTTATTAATGGTTTTTCAAGAAATGTATTATATTTTCTGATTTATGGTTTTAGGGAGTAAATAGGGGTTCTATCTTGTAGAGAATAAGATGAAGCCTACCATACTAAATTTGGGACACAATGATAGAATACGAAGAGATCTAAGTCCCACGAAACCCTTTTGATATTAGATGATTTCTTTGTAGAGAATTTCATTACAACTCTTCTTAAACACAAATTGATTGGTCTTTTGTTTTGTTCATTTTGGGTAGTCTGCCAAATCACCAGCCTTTTGGATGCCATTGACCTTGAGTGAAAGAATTTTATGGCTCTAAAATATCGTAGAGGCAGCAATCTATGTTTATGCATTGAGCTTTAGTCACATAATTTCTCTTTAAGAAAACCAGTCACGCAACACACGGATATGAGGGAACTACTGTACGAAGGAAAATTAATGTTTCCATTTTGTAAGTCTTTGTAATATTTTATTTTGTTATGTTAAATATGGCAGTCTGTATGTAATATTAGTCTGTGAGAAGGCTTGGAATGCCATTTGTCATGCTTAATCTTATTTTTATCCATTCATACCTTTTCTAATCATGACCACATTGGGGTCACTGGAGTTATTATACAACTGATCTAACTGGCATAGGGTTATTTTCAATAACACTACACTGCCTATGGAAGCTTTTGTCTAGTAGACCACATTCCTCTATTTCTAATTTCTACATTAGTGTTTTATTCTTTTCAGATTCCTCGTTTAGTCAAACGAGATGAATAAGGTCTAGGCATTAGAGTGGTCTGTTGGAGTGGCTCTCTATGGGCCCGGGGCCCGCAAGTGGCTGCCAAGGGATCTAGTAGCAGAGTTACATTAATAAGTGATAACTAAAACTAAAACATTGGGGTAAAAACACTAATAAGATAACTAGACCTCGTGCATGGCCTTGAGCACTTGTAAAGGCTAAGCCTGTAATGAGAAGGCCTATTGATCTATGGGGCGTTGAGTCATCCGTCTACAGGGCGTGGATTCGGGCACAATTGAGTCTCCTCATCTATAGGAGAGGTACTTAGTCCCGTGTGTGCCGTCCCTTCGAGCACACATGATGACACTCCATATGATTACACTCTAGTATCTAGCACCTTAGGAGTCGTGAGTAGTACCCGACTTATAAGTTAGATGAGTACACCTATATTATGACTTTGACTGTAAGCAATGTTCTCCGTGTCTGCTCTGTGTCTGATGTGTGTGTTGGCCATCTTGTATCCCTTTGTTGTTGTTCATCCGTTTGGGCCTTGTGACTATCTCCGAGCATGGTGGGGTGGTCTCTTAGGAGTCCATATGATTGGGAGGCGTTGCCACCACCATTAGGGACTGGCGAATAGGGTTTGGAGCACTAGTTTGAGATGATCTCTCTCTCTCCATCACTTCATTCAGTTATTGTACCTATTTAGTCTTTGTATCATTCTCAGGACTATATTATTATAATTGTATCATATTTTGGAATATAACATTGTAATTGTATATGCAGTTATGTAATTGAACTCTCTTAGGAGAGAAGTTGTAATCATTGTATTTAATGAGAATAAATGGGATGTTCCTTTATTGCTTTACGGATTCTGGTGTGGGTATCGGATCCACCTTTATTTTATGCTTATGGATTCATGTTTTTTATCAGATGGGATTAGGAACATTTGCTTTGGTGTTTAAAATAAATGGTATCAATCTATCGATTTAACAGTTGAACCTATGTATGTTGTTTACTTATGTCAAAAAAAAATTATCTTGCCCCCTTTTGGCTCTTACCCTTCGAGGTTACGTAGTGGGATGTTACAGCTAGGGTTTTAATGTGTGTTGATGTAGTTGATGTGATTGATCTACAAGAGACTTTAATCAGTGATTGAGCTGATTGATCCTTTGCATTTAAATAGATGTAGAGCAATTCTCCTAATGATCCATGATTGCATGATGATAATGACCTAGAAGAGATGATGTCTTTTTATATTTGTCCTAGGTACACAATTTGAAATCTTTGGTATGAGAAATGATGAATAATAACTAGTTTGAGGTAGGTTAGCTTTGACCTAGGATTAAATTTATATTTTGAATAAGTGAGTCAATCTTTTACATGTAGATCTAACCTTTAAGTCAAAATCACACTTATAGTTTTGAACCCAAAGGAGGAAATTGTAATTTGACATCTATAAATTATTTGTATATAAGTATACAATTTTGTTTTTGAAGGTCAATATGAATCTAGGGTCAATAGGAGCATCAAATCAATCAAAATCATGTGCTAGGGTAGTGTACTCAAAACACCCATGTAAAGTAGTGTAAAAGGAAGGGTAAAAGTATAAGGAATATGCTTTTTCACCCTTACACTACTAACAAATGTGTAAAAATACTTGTGTTAAATAAATTTCTGAGTATTAGAATTAATTAATATCTTAAAATAATAAAAAACTACATCACCTATATTGTGAAAGAGAAACCTATTATATATTTTTTAGAGGAGAAAAGAGCATACTTTAGTGTTTTCCCTATTAATTTTACGTGCTCATTTTGATCTTGTCTTTAGATGTGTTATTCTTGTGCTCAATTCAACATATTTTTGTGCATAAGATGAAAAATCCAACAAATTTCTTCTAGCCTTCAAGCATTTTAGCCCTACTGGTCTAGAAGTTCAATCAAGTTCCTATTCATTTTCCTGTCCTAGACTGCATCACAAGTGTGATTTTATTCCCTAGACATAAACACACTTGTGTTTACATCCACTTTATTTGACTCTCACCTTTTACTCATCCCAAGCTTAATCCTTCCCAAAATTGAATTATTGTTCATTGGCTTGTGCACCAAAGCATTTGAATTTAGTGCCTAGGATGTAATATTTAAAGAACAATCCTATGACACACTTGAACAACATCTCATAGGGGAGAGGACCCAGTAGTTGAGCATGTTCCAATATTGTGATAGTATTTGTGGATTTAATGCCAAATATTTTTAGTAGTATAGCACTAGTAGTTGTGACTTTAAAGTTGTTAGTGTTGACCATAAGTACCTATAATTGAATGAAATGTAGTCTTTAGATTTGAAAAGCAACAAATCATGTGATGCCACATCACTGCACCAAAGAAAATGACTTAATGCACAACTATCAGCCTAACTTTTTTTTGGTCTTTTTGGACACCTCAACAAAAAAGTATGCTGATGTGGCATCATATTTGATGATGTGGACCTGAAACCTTAGTTATAAGCAGGGACCTTGCCAAGTAAGTTGCTATAAATGTTTTGGAGTAATTCAAAATTGTCACATATGATTTTGAGAGGTGTGAAGTTAGGGTGCTCAACTACTGGGTCATCTACCCTAGATCATCTTGGAATAATCGTGCATATTAGATTATATTAGAACAATTTGCATTTGCATCAACATATACTACACTTTAGACATCTTGCCTTTGCATATCTTCTATGCTTTTGACTCTTATTAAAACATCAAAAGGGGTTTGACTCAAGCTTAATGAAGTTTCACACTTCAATCCTAGTACAACAAACCCCCAAAAGTGTTCATTGAGACTGCATTTGTGTGAAGGGTAAGTGCAAAAAGTTGGGGGGCAAAAAAGTGGCCAAAATTTTTTCAAAAAAAATTAATACATAATGTGAGTGCATTATGGTTTGGTAATGATGAGCTTAGGGCTCGGCAAAACCAAACCATAACGTGCTCACATTATGACTAATTATATATATAAAAAAGAGCATTTCTGCTCATTTCATTTCTTTATTTTCCCCTACACCCACGGCCTGCAAACCCTAAGGAGTGCGTTCGCATTTTTGAAGACTCAATTCAACACCAAAATCTTACTGATTCATCGCCAAAATACCGCCACAACATCAAGCAGGCCAAAGGAGTGAGTTTTATTTATTTTTTTGTTTGAATTTGTTTCTAAATAGGTAGGTTTGAGTTGATTTTTGATGTAAATTTCCTTAATTGTCAGGAAATGTTAATGCACCTCCTCCTCCTCCTCAAAATCCATAAAATCCTAAAGAGGAAATACCTGCCGAAGAACAACCTGAACAACAAACTCCTCCATCCACTTCTCGACATGCCCCTGGAACACAAGAAAATCTAATGGCGCAAATTGAAAATAATAAAAAAGAAATTGAAGACATAATTGCAAGGTTGAAAGATCCTTCAACTTCAACCTTGCATAGGTCCACGCTTAATCTCTTGAATCTATGTTATCAAATGTAGATTCAATTAGCAATAAAATATCTAGTTGGTCAGATAAGAGGAGAGAGTTTAGAGAGTATCATGCAGAAAAGCTATCATATGAAGATGTGAAAAAGTTGCAAATTACAAAATTGGACTTGTGTTCCATTTTCACAAGCCCACAAACAAATCAACCTCCACCCATTACATGCAAGAGGTTCTATATCCATTGGTGCAACAACCAAGTGATAAGGGACAATTTTGGGCACAGGTGGTAGATGGTTTTTGGCCATCCTCCATGCAATAATAATGAGGTCCACAATACTTTTTGAGGAAACTCTACTGTGAGTTTGTCCTCAATAAAGTGCCAAACTATTTTGATATGCGGGACTTCTAGGGTAGAGGTGGGGGGTCAGCACAAGATAGACCAGGGGCACGTGTTGACCCACAACGGCTAGTGAGATGAGTAATCAGCAGACCAGCCCATGAGCATGTTTCTATCCCTTCCATTGTGAAGGAGAGTGTTAAGGTCGATACACTTTAGTCCATTAGTGCCTTGACCCAGAGCATCATAGAGCATGCCAGTCCTATAGCACAGCGTGCATTGGGAGATAGTACGAGGAGTAGGGTCCGACCCCATGCTTATCAGACTTGCGGGTCACCCTATGGTTATGACCCCATGAATAGTCAAGACGCAGGTGTACATGCTACATCTGTATCTCAGCAGATGGTGATGACAGATACCCTCCTGAGTGAGACTTTTGGCCTTTATACTCAGGTAAATATTAGCAAGTTCATTGAATTTAATTTATTAAATTTTATTTTTGAAATGCAAGATTAACTAATTTAGTTTGATGATTTTAATAAAATTTTAGGGTCATAGTGTTGATGTAATTTTCAATGGTTCTCCACCTACATATTACACTACATCATCTACTGTCAGGGTATGTAACTAGTAAACAATTATAAATATTGCACGTGAATAGCATCGTTATATGAATGGTATTCTAATATTTGATTTTGGATGTTGAATAGGTTAATATTGGAGATTTCACAGCAACACCTGCCAGCGGTAATGGACTTCAAAGCTTCACAAAGGTAATAAAATAAATAGTTTAATGAATGAATTGTACTTACTAGATTTTTGTATGTGACTTGTGTGCTTTATTGTGTGTATTTCCATGTTTAGGTGAACGTGTGTATGTTAGGAGCCATGATTTGCATCACTATTATAGTTTTCGTAATTGAATAATGTTGTTTTATTTCCAGATGATGCAGGCTGCAGAGACACCTCCCGATGTTCATAGGGCAATGGAGCATGGTGTGACCTCTGTGATTCATAGCTCCATGCCATTGATAGGGGTATGAGGCAGATTAGTAAATTTTAATTTACATTCATTGTTATAGTTGTTTATTTTTAAAAAATCAAAAGATTATTGATTTGAAGTTTAATTTCTATCTGGATGGTTTCTATAGGACATGAGATCACCACAACCTATTCCTACTACTAAGGCAAGTGAGGAGACAGATTATATGGTAGCGGTAAGTGATTATTTTGTTAAATATTTCATTTTTTATAACATGTAATTTCTATATATTAATGTCTATACTTTTTATTGTAATAGCTAAAGATGCAGGAAGAATTGAATAAGAGGAGCAGCCCTTGGGTTTGTAGTAGACCACCCACATACGCATCTCCACCCCCTAGAAGATCAAAGGTTGCCCATGATCGATTCTCTTCACCAGCCAGAGGGGAATGACTTTTTATTGTGTTCCTTTGTTGTATGCCTATATGGCATTTGTGGACATATATTTTGTATTGCATATAGTTGACATTGTATGCCTATATGGCATTCTTGTAAGCCTATATGGCTATTTTGTATATATGTTATATTTATATCGACATATATTGATGTATGCCTATATGGATATTTGGTTAATACAAATCTTTTTTTTTCATGGTGTCCATACTTGCATTATAAATCTACATTTGAATGGATATTTGTAGATGGCTACTTCAAATATTTAAAGTCCAATTGTATTACATAGGATGTCTGTTGATCCAATAAGCCAACTATTGTTATTCAAGTATCACCTAAACCTCATTTTAGAACTAAAATATAAAAGTTGTATTTAAAATAAAAATGAATCATCATGTTGAACATAAAATATTCATATTCTTCATGAGTTGCTCAATTAAAAATATTCAAATGAGTATGCTGATCCATATTCTTTATGAGTTGGTCAATTGAAAATATTTCTTAATTTCTTGTTATTATACCATATTGGGATGCAAAGAGTATGTTTGTTGTTTTGAATAAGATAGTCAAAATCATATGCTTATGAGCACCTGATGACCATTGTAGTTATTCAATGTAATTCCTCTTGCATATAAGGTGAGATTATGAGATTACATTGAGTCTTACCTAATTTTAGTATGCAACATAACATTGGGGCTATAGGCTTCCATAAGTCATCAACAATCAAGGTTCAAGGTTATCATTGAAGTCAAAGGGTCAAGGTTGTTTGTCATTGATGTCAAAGTTGATACCATGATGTTGATAAGGTGATACAGTGATTCAAGGTAGGTGATGGTCATGAGGTGCATGATGTTGTGAATATGGTTTTCATGATAAGGTCTCTCAATTCATGTTGATGTTATACAAGACAAACATGGTTCATATGATGCAAGATTCATGTTCATGGTGGATGTGGTTTTGTCCATGCAACATTTTGTTGTGAATATGGTTTTCATGATAAGGTCTATCTTGAAAGGTTGATATGATGCAAGGTTCATATTCATGGTGGATGTGGTTTTGTTCTTGCAATAAGAAGTTAGAGAAGACACAAGCTTTAATAATCATAATCTTATCGATAGTTAGGGTTTGCATATTGGGCATTAAACCCTAAAAGGAATATACTTTTCTTAAGACTTTAAAAAACTCAATTGCTTGTCGTGTGTAAAGTGCACTTTTGTTTTAATTTAATATTAACTTATAATCAAAAGTTACTATCACTTAAATCAACCTACTAAAGGGTCTTTAAGTCATTAGTTCACTGGCCCTTCAACCTAACTCAATCGGCGTCTCTGGTAAACTCTCATAAGCTGGAGTGCCATATCATAATTAAAGGTCATATTTAATTGATATGAGGGCAGGAAAAAGGATTGGAAGGTCAATATTTAAAAGGAATTTAGAATACAAATAATCATCTCTATGTGGTTGAATTTGATGGGCATGCCTTTATAAAAGGCTAAAAGACAATTTTATGTAGGATATCATGGTATTTGTAGTGTTTGAAGATTGAAGACTAGTTAGTGTTTGTAGCTCAGACTATTTCAACATGTTTGGGTGTGAAACAAAACCATGCCTAGCCTAAATGTACCCATTTAGACATGTTGGAATTGTCGGTTTGGCTGGACAAGGAGAAGAACAAAAGTTACACCCCTTTACAACTTTACACTACCTCCTTTTGACGATTTTTGGGGTAGCAGAAAAACTTTCACGACGGGTAAATGCCTTAGAGATATAAAAAATTAAGAGAGGTTATTGTAGAGGGACCCTACGTGATTGTGTTTCCTTAGACGGAATGTATCTAAGTGACACGGTTTCCAAGTAACAACTCATCAAAGATTGCTACTTTTCTATACTTTGGACTCTTCAGGGATATCACCAGTACAATGTAGCTCAGATTGTTTTGGCATGTTTGGGTGCAAAACAAGACCATGCCTAGCCTAAATGTACCCATCTAGACGTGTTAGAACTGTTAGTTTGGCCACACGAGGAGAAGAACAAAAGTTACACCCCTTTAAAACTTTACACTGCCCCCTTCTGATGATTTTTGGGGCAGCAGAAAACCTTTCACCACAGGCAAAGGCCTTAGAGATATAAAAAACTGAGAGAGGTTATTGTAGAGGCACTCTACATGATCATGTTTCCTCAGACAGAATATATCTAAGTGACATAGTTTCTGAGTAACAACTTGTCAAAGATTGTTTCCTTTTTGCACTTTAGACTCTTCAAGGATATCGCCAGTACAATGTAGCTCAGACTGTTTCACCATGTTTGGGTACAAAATAGGACCTTGCCTATCCTAAATGTACCCATCCAGATGTGTTGGAACTGTCAGTTTGGCCACACAAGGAGAAGAACAAAAGTTACACCCCTTTGCAACTTTACACTCCCTCCTTCTGATGATTTTTGGGGCAGCAGAAAACCTTTCACCATGGGCAAATGCCTTAGAGATATAAAAAATAGAGAGAGTTTATTGTAGAGGGACCCTATGTGATCACTTTGCCTTAGACAGAATGTATCTGAGTGACACAGGTTTCGAATAACAAATCGTCAAAGATTGCTACATTTTTCCACTTTGGACTCTTCAGGGATATCGCCGGTACAATGTAGCTCGGATTGTTTCGGCACCATGTCTAACCTAAACGTACCCATCCAAATGCGTTGGAACTATCAGTTTGGCCACACAAGGAGAAAAATAAAAGTTACACCCCTTTACAACTTTACACTGCCTCCTTTTGATGATTTTTGGGGCAGCAGAAAACCTTTCACCACGAACAAATGCCTCAAAGATATAAAAAACTGAGAGAGGTTATTGTAGAGGGACCCTACATGATTGCGTTGCCTCAGATAAAATGTATCTA